>CM036588.1:115875805-117078305 GCA_020745705.1 Hemiprocne comata | reverse complement strand
GAGGACAATGTTTGCTAGACAAAGCAAACATATTTTAAGATTTTTTTAAATAAATATAAAAATGCAAATGTTATTTTTAGTGGCTGAAATTTTACTGAACAATCTAAAACATAAATTGATAACTTTATCTTTTTGTTCTTATATATAATTTTGTTTAATTATTTCGATAACACTATGAAAAGCAGAAAAAAGGTTGATACTTGCAAAGAAAGGTAGAAACAACCTGACACAAGAGCTGGCTTTAGGAAAAAGAAACACTGCAATCTGAGTCCTAGCATCAATCTAGAACAGAGTCACATCTCATAGATTTAGAATTCTTCAGTCCACACATCAGAAATAAAATGTCGTCTTTTTTTTTTTCTTAATGGATACCTAAGAGTGTTTAAAAATATATAAGAAAAATAAGAAAACAAAAATACAAGAAAGGAAAATGAAACTGTCCTATTATGGATAAATATTATCCCACCTTATTTTAGTTATTGATATTAGATTGTCTGATGTAAGAATCTTAAGCTATAGATCCATTCATTAATTTTTGTATGTACTACATATTTGGATGTGTTATGCTGTTTAACCCATTGCAATAAACATCTGTAAATTGTACAGTTACAAAACAAATTCAGGATCACTCAGGAAGCCATATAATCCAGCATCCTGCTCAGGGTAATGTCAACTACTAATTCAGAAGAAGAGGTTGCCCAGTCTGGTCTCAAAAACCTTAAAGATAAAAATTCCACAACTTCTCTAGGCAATATATTTCTGTGTTTAATCTTCGTAATGAATATTTTTTTTTTTTTGTCTTTAGGTCATGCTGGAACCTCCCTCGTTTCGAAGTGTAAAGCACCATGCAGCTTTGAAAAGAGACTGCCTCCATCTTTTTTTTCAGCTCCTCTTATAAAGTGTCTAGTAAGGAAACTCCTCCTGCCTGATGCTAAAAAAGCCCAGCTTCCCCAACCTCTTTCCACAAGTCTTGTGCTCCAGACTCCAAGCATGTTGGTGACACTTGCTTGAGTTTATTCAAGTATTGGGGGAGCCTAGAACTGCTCACAGTATCTAAATGTGGTCTAATAAAAGCTATTATGGGAATAATCACTTTCCTTGATTAACTGACTACACTCCTACTAATGTAAATGCAGAACATTCTGACTCAATCAAGAAGATAAGTGTTAAACAAAAAGGAAACCAGTACTCAAGCGAGCTGGTGCAATTTTGCAGGTTGATCTCCCTGGTCATTGGTAACAGGTACTCTTCCCATTTACTCATCTCTATTAGTGTTTATTCTAAAATTCCAGATACAGGCTCTTTACTCAACCTCTAACACCTTCAGGTGTTTGAAGTGTTTGAAAAACTAGACTTTAAATGAGCTTTTTTTAGCTTTACAAAACCTGTGTCGTGCTTTTCCTCTTTACAGAAAAGTTAGAATTACACTTTGAAAACTATTGGCTAGTACAAATGATGGTTAGAATTCAGCAATTCTAGCAGTCCACAAGAAACGGAAGATTTGTGTCCAACATGATTCTACTTTAGGGACATTCCATGGTAACTGAAATGAAAAATTAGTACACCCAAAGAGCAGACAGAAGACCTACCTCAGAACTGCATAATTTCATATGCAAATTATTTGAGATAGATATAATTTATTGGAGCTCTGTAGTCATACAGTGCTTGATAAAAAAATGGAGCCTTGATCTTACAGGCCTGCTAAGTAAAAATAAAAGTGAAAATTTAACTAAGAAGAAGACGTTTTTTGAAATCCTGCTCAGATGATTCTCCAATCAGATATTGAATTTTTCAGCGCAAGCGCTGTGTGTATAGGAAGAGTAGAAGTGATCATAAACAACGTTTCATGAGAGGGAATACCATATGTTTAGCTACATAGTTACAGTCATGAATGAACAATATAAACACTGACAGACTGTACTTAGTACTACCTGGTTTTGGAACCTCTCAGTCCTCTTTATGTTGCAATGCTCGTAAAGGATGCCAGCTTTAGCACACCTGCTTTTCAATATCCTATGAAGGATGTCATGCAGGGGCAAAAAGAAAGGAAAATATCTCATTATTCTGGCCTTTGTGATTCTAGAAAGTTCTGTCCAGTATAAAATTCTGCCAAGCCCCTAAGGCAAGATCTACATTGACGACATCAACAAACAAGTCTTTTCTAAGGCATAAACTTTCCAGTTGTCTACGCTGACAATGTCTGCTTTTAGAGCCAACAGCAGTCCATCTTAAGCCTGTTTGGCTTAAGGACCTGGTATGGTATCAGCTGTGTTCTACTGCTAACATCACAGCCTCCCTTTTTATTTAGGGGCTTGATGTTTTACACACACTGGGCACAGGAAGTCTTCTTGTTATGACAAGACCTAATTATTGACCTGCAGGCACCCGCTCCTCTCCAGTGTCCATAGTTTGAGACAAACTCAGGAAGAGCCACATGACTAATTCTGGATAAACTAGAGCAGTTTCTACAGTTTTGGTCAGTAAATAAGGATACAGTCTCACAGAGAGCCACAGTGTTCCATCTAGATGACCTTAAAGAAGACTGTAGATACAGGGGTTTGTGCTTGAAAACCATATTCAGTGCAACACATCCTGTCACACACTGGCTGCTGTTTCAGTTACATTCACAAAAGATGTGGTCTAGCTTGTTCTATACAAATTGACTCAAACAAAAGCTGCTTAGAACGT
Organism: Hemiprocne comata; assembly: GCA_020745705.1. Taxonomy (NCBI): domain Eukaryota; kingdom Metazoa; phylum Chordata; class Aves; order Apodiformes; family Apodidae; genus Hemiprocne; species Hemiprocne comata. The sequence continues at coordinate 117,075,617 of CM036588.1, read as the reverse complement.
ATGTATAAATATGTATCACCCACAAATTTAATCAGTTCTCAACTCAGAAACCTATAGATTTTTGTCTGATAGTATTTTGTTTTAAAAGTGAGTTAATAGACATGCTCAATAAAGATTTAATAAGTGGAGTTAGAAGCATTTTTAATTTAAGCTCTATATTTTGGAGAGTAATACAACTTATTAAAAAAAGAAGAAAACAGAAAAAAGGCAATTAAACAGAAGAGAAAATGGATCAATGGAGTAATATTTGCATTTTTTTTTCATTATACCAACACATAGCTGTCTAGGAGTGTTACACAAACTGAAATTTATACCAGTTGGCAACGTAGAGTTAGTCCTTGTGGCATAAAGACTAATTGCTCCCATAACTAATATTTACGTGCCATTCTCATTTACTGTGTTGTTTTCATATATATGAAAAAAAGCTATGTACTGTCATTGAATCATGTTCAGCTTGTTACCCATTAAATTCTTACAGAGATCTTTCACCAAAAATCTAAAACAGTCTCTCTGTTTTAGGGTGGGGAGGGGTACAGGGGTCTTTTGTTTGCTTTTGGCTTCTTTTGTCTGAGGATCAAAAAAGCAAAACACACAAGATCTTCAAATCTCAGGTCGATAGTGAATATTTAACTAAAAATCCATAATAGTTGTTACCATTATAGTGCTTGGAGTTTATTTTTGTTTAAAATCCATACTGACATAACTCTTAATCCTTAGCTCAGACATTCTGTCCCAAGTCACATAATGATTGTGGAAAGGTTAAGAAAAATCAGATAGAATATTTCCTATACACATGAAATTATAAGTAATTTCGGCAAGCAAAGTGAAAAGAATAGTGATAGTAAAGAAATATGGTGCAAGTATGACTGAAAGGAGCAAATATAACTTAAAGGACCAATAGGTTTACTTATTGAGAACTGTGTTTAATTTATTTAAATTACATTCTTTTCAGTGATATTACAATTAGACTATCCTGTTACTGTGTTTTTGAAAATGAATATGTAAGTCAATTAGGAGAAAATGGTGCTGCAAAAATACTACCTAGAGCATGATGTATAAACCAACATACCCTGCTTAGCTCAGCAATATATCATCACATCTACACATCTTTTAAACAAGTCCAGGGATGGAAACTCAGTTGCATCCCTGGGCAGCCTATTCCAGTGTTTAATAACCTTTTTGGGGAAGAAATTCTTTCTTATATCTAATCTAAACCTCCTCTGGCACCACTTGAGCCTGTTTCCTCTTGTTCTGTCACTTGTTACTTGGAAGAACAGACCAACACCCACCTCACTACGATGCCCTTTCAGGTAGTTGTAGAGAGCAATAAGGTCTCTTCTCAGCCTCCTTTTTGCCAGACTAAACAACCCCAGTTCCGTCAGATGCTCCTCGTAAGGCCTGTGTTCCAGACCCTTCAACAGATTCGTTGCCCTGCTCTGGACTTGCTCCAGCACCTCAATGTCCTTCTTAAAGTGGGAGCCCCAGAACCGAACACAGTATTTGAGGTGCAGCCTCACCAGTGCCTAGTACAGAGGCACGATCACTTCCCTACTCCTGCTGGCCACACTACTCCTGATACAGGTCAGGATGCTGTTGGCCTTCTTGGCCACCTGGGCACACTGCTGGCTCATGTTCAGCTGGCTGTCAACCAGCACCGCCATGTCCTTTTCTGCTGGCCAGCTTTCCAGCCACTCTTCCCCAAACATGTAGCATTGCACAGGGTTGTTGTGACCCAAGTGCAGGATCTGGCACTTGGCCTTGTTGAACCTCATACAATTGGCTTTAGCCCATCAATTCAACCTGTCCATGTCCTGCTGTAGAGCCATCCTACCCTCAGGCAGATCAACACTCCCTCCCAACTTAGTATCATCTGCAAATTTGCTGACGGTACATTCGATCCCCTCATCCAGCCAGATCTCTGATGAAAATATCAAAGAGAACTAGCCCCAGCACTGAGCCCTGGGGAACACCACTTGTGACCAGTCCCCAGTTGGATTTAACTCCATTCACCACAACTCTTTGGGTCCAGCCATACAGCCAGTTTTTTACCCAGCAAACTGTACACCAGACTAAGCTGTATTTAGCCAGTTTCTCCAGAATGATGCTGTGGAAAACTGTCAAAGGCCTTACTAAGGACCTGATAAACAATGTCCACAGCTAATAGTAATCCAAGAATTTTACAAGGGAAGGGAGCTTTCTACTAACATCTATAACCTGTTCCCCAGGGAGGCAGCAGACTTCCTTATGAAGTGGGTTAGTTGCATTGAATCACCATCCCCTCTCCATTGTTTATAAATGGAAGTTAATGTAACTAACTTTTCAGATACTTAAAAAACTAACTTTAAGATTTCTATTGGTCAATACAAAGTCTACAAAGGCACAAGATTAATGTGTAAGTTGTGTACCATATTTACAGAAGTGTGTTCTATAGCTCTACCCCTACCTATCCCTTTAAGGGGCTTACAGACATTATTAACTTTAAACATTAATAGGATCCTGATAAATCCAACTGAGTCAGGGACTAAATACAAATATTTAAGTTATTGCACAATTGGGACCAAAATCTTCACTATATGAATGAAAATACCCTGCTCAATCTTTCTATAACTTTATCTTCTGGGTTAATATTAAAAACCTAAATATTCAATTAGCTTATAAACAAGTAACATAAAAACTATACAGTAAACTTCTGCTATAAGCAACATGAACCATACAGGAATAATGTCATTCAGCAAAAGTGGATATGTGATGATATATGGAAGTTGTCTATTTTTACTGCTGTAGTAGCTACTAGTCCTGCAGTTAAATCCCAAGAAATGTACCCTTGGGGGCTACAGGAATGAGCACGTTGGTCATAGCCCAAATCTGAACCAAAACTAAGAAAAGCTTGCTTGTTTGTTGAAAAAGATAATGTAAAGCATATACTGAATATGGATCTGTCCCTAAACCTGCTCAAGACAAAGAAAATCTTTCTTTTGATTGTAGTGTGATTAGGTATTTAGAACAGTTCCACTCAATAATATACAATGAAGAAAAGTAACTTGAAAGTATCAGAAATATTCAAAATTTCTTACACTATTATATGATCATTAGTAGAAGTATTAATATAAGTATGTAACAACTGAAACATTTGTTTCTACAGATGTGAATCAAGGGTTTATTCAAGTTCAGGATATTCTGTATTAAAGAAATAGTATATTGCAATTTTAATTAAAGATTAATTTATGCTAGAAATAGAGTCAAAGACAGACATGCAACCTCATTGTTGCAGCACTAGTCAAGTTGTTATTGCTTGATTTATTAAATATACTGATTGCAGTCCTTAAATAATTTTTGAACTTTCAGAACATTACTCCATCCATTTCTTCTACGGAACAAATGTGGATAAAGTGAAGTGCTAAATTACAGTCAAGATTATGAAGAAAATGTATTTAAAATTACTATCTTTTAATATATGTGAACTTCACATTGACTGTAGACTTTTCCCACAGTCAATGTATAATGACTTCTGCTAAGTATATTAAAGTCTAAAATTAAATTTCCTGGGACTATAAAATTCTTAGGTATCTCAAGGAATGTATAGTAGGGGTGATGTCCAAAGAGTTGCTCCATCGTTAGTTTTAAGCCCATTTTGATGAACATTTTTATTAACTATCTGGAAGAAGGTATAAGCAACACACTAAGCTAAGGAGAGCAAAGGAATACAAAGACCCAGTGTATTTAAGAAAAGTCAAAGAATGTCAGGCAGAAAGAGAGCAGGGGGGAAAAACAGTGAGAAATTGTAGAAGGAACACTAAGGTGAGAGAAGGAGAGAAGGTACTCCAGGCACCAGAACAGAGATTCCCCTGCAGCCCATGGAGAACACCACAATGGACTAGACTTCTTTCTTGAAGCACTACAGCCCATGAAAAAGTCCATGCTGGAGCAAAGGAAAAGTGTGAGGGGGAAGAACTGAGACAGAAACTGCTATGTACTGACTACAAACTACTCCCCATCCTCCCTTCATTACTCAGGGACAGGTAGAGGAATCCAGAATTAAGAAGTGATATTGAGCTTGGGAAAAGGAGGAGGAAAGGTTGTTTCTCAGTGTCTGTTTCTCACCTTCTGAATCTATTTTAGCCCACAGGAGTAACAGATAAACAATCTCCCTGACTTTATCTCAATCCGTGAGCTTTCTCATCCTGTTTTCTCTCCTTGTCCTGCTGCAAAGGGGAGAGAGTGAGTGGCTGGATGGGCATTTGGCCACAACCCCCACAACATAGAATTGGCTTACTTCCTCTAGTGAGAATTCTCCTTTGGGAGGTGAGATCTGAGTTTTAGTCAACAGTTTGAGTACCTGCCCTTACACATCCATAAACTACAATAAGTCTTCAATGCTTAGCAACACAGTAGTTCTGAAACTATTCTGCAGATTAAATATTTAGATACCCATCAAAAGAGAAAGTCTAAAATGTGACTCATCATAGATAACACAAGACTAGTAATCTGAATGTCTTTCAATAGCTTGAAGGTCACACAAAAAAAACCAAAAGAGCCTGTTCACAAGTATAGACCATTGTTTTCTACGCAGAATTTAATCCCTTCACCACCTCTTTCACTTTTGCTAAATAACATTTCTTCTCTACTCTTTTCTCTGCCTCTCCAGCTACTTCTGCAATATTTACAAAAGCTTTAGTACTGCTATATACAAATGAAACAGTGATACTATCAAGATATGCATGAAATGAACCTAAGTAACCATGTAATCTTCTAAGTGCAACCCTCTTCTGCTTCCACCCTCCCCCCTTGCTTGTTGTGCTCACTTGTTCTGTCATATCTAAAATTAAACTTGCATGTTTCTTCAGGCAGAAGTCATGTCATTTGCACTCTGAAGTCTGTACCATATTTAGTCCTGGGTGAGTAACATCTTCCTCAGTTCACGGTCCTTCTTAGGTTTTTCAAAGAAATCTTGATCTGTATAAGAAAATAAAATCTTTCAAGAGCCACAAGCTGATGTGTTTGTGGGAGTATACTTGAGAGAAGTACTACTACAGACTTCCTTATGCTTTTAACTTTTCTGCAGACATCTACTTCTGCCCACAGTCCAAGAGAAAGTATTTAGCTACATAAATTAAATTTCCATTTTATCCTTGGTATTTTCCAGGGAATGGAGAAAGTCTAATTTCAAGTCCTTGTTTTTTGTCAGCCAGTAACTGACAAAGTGAGAAACATGAGAAACAGGAGCACCTATTTCCCTTTCTACTGTCTTTTCCCATTTTGACTAAAAATTCTACTAGGAATATGAAAATTTCAGGAAAAACATCACATTTTCTAGAAGAGCTTTGCTATGGCACATAACTTCTCCCAGTGTCTCACCACCTTCACACTGAAGAATTTCTTCCTAATGTCTGACCTAAATCTACCCTCTTCCAGTTTAAAGCCATTACCCCTTGTTCTATCACTACAAGCCCTTGTATAAAGTCCCTCCCCAGCTTTCCTGTAGCCCCTTCAGGTACTGGAAGGCTGCTATAAGGTCTTCCCAGAGCCTTCTCTTCTCCAGGCTGAACAACTCCAACTCTCTCAGCCTGTCTTCATAGGACAGGTTCTCCAGCCCTCTGATCCTCTTTGCGGCCCTTCTCTGGACTCACTCCAGCATCTCCATGGTTCCTTCTGTGTTAGAAGTGTTCAAGGCCAGGTTGGAAGGGGCTTTGAGCAACTTGGTCTAGTTGCAGGTGTCCCTACCCATACAGGCGGGTTGGAATGAGATGATCTTTAAGGTCCCTTCCAACCCAAACCATTCTATTATTTCCCACTAAAAATTACATCAATGATGATTCCTGGACAGCTTTGGTCAATAAATTATAAATTATGTAATGAACAATAATATACTTGAGGAGAGTTAAAATGTAGGCAACTACTTCTGCTACGTCTAAATCAAACCTTACCAGTTTATGATTACAGCCTGAAGACAGCCATAAAGAGCAGAAAACATTATAGTAAGAGGGTGTATTCAGAAACAGATTTAGTTCAGAGTACCAGCAGCTTTTAGGATCCTGGAATGAGACATTTGGGTCTCTGTGTTATCTCTAAACACACTGGCTTCAGAGCTTAACTCAAGAATCTAGGTTTCACTGTTGCTTGAAGTGCCTGAAATTTCCTTTCTCGGTTAATAGTCCTGTTGTACCTCGTGTAATAGAATTTCAGCTTCACATCAATATTTAGTTAGGGCACTGTAAGATTACACAATTGTTATCTGTCTTATCTGCTTACATAAACTAGACAGAACACCATCCCCTGCTTGGCTGATATTACAATATACCCAAAAGATCATTGATTGTAGAGAACTCTTATTTTCTTTTTGCCTAAAAGACAGGAGATAGGCTCATGCCTCACACCGTCTATTGATCAATACCAACTCTTAATGAAACTATTAATGATCATCCTAATCTTTGACAGCAATACTTGAATTTTCCTTAGAGCTCTTTCTTCCAAGTACTGACTAGCCTATGTGATTTCTTTTTATTTGAACATCTACAGATTTGCAGTCCCAAAGTTTTATTACACAAGAAAGAAAAATTCCCTAAGGGTTCATATTTGACAGGTGATTGACTTGCTATCTTCAGAGCTTATAAATTAATGTTACAGATTTTACAGGGTCCCCCTTTCCTGGGCTTAGTAGCACTGTATTGCATCATTGCTATTGGTTTTGGTACATTAAGTAATTGCAGAAACATTTTTAAATGGTCCTTGCCAGAGTGATAAAGCTTTTATGGTCCTCCTCAGAGAAACAGAGGGTGTTACACAGTGTCCTGTGTGTAACTATAATGACCAGACTCAAATTTATGGAATCTGAATTCCAAGAAATTGAGGCAATAGGTTCATTTGACACTAGGAAATAAAGCTTGGCACCCTCTGTATGGGAGCGAGAGGCAGTATTGGCTATTTGGTACTTTTTGTAGAAAAAGAAACTAGCTGATTAAATGTGAAATATGGACAGTGGTAAAAAGAAATCAGTCTTTTACATAACAGCATGGTTAAACCATAAAGCTAATCATGTACAATTCTGTTCATTACTTGAATATGTATAAAAGATAATGATTTAGTTACAAGCCTGATCTCAGAAGGAGAGAGTGGATCATGCAGCATAACTATGGACATGCTTCTGCATATTATGCCTAGAAATATGCACCAAATGAAGTGCTCCTAATGCAGGAGTTAATATATCTTTCTGCCACAAATCTGTGCTAATATATACATATAACATAGTACATGAGCTATGATTTAGGTTTTATCAACATTTATCAGTGAAGAATACTGTGGAAAAATGTTTTTATCCTTTCAATCTTTGTCACTTGGCACCAGAGGTAAAATTCCAGGCATGTTGTGTTTTGGTATGAAGTGTTCTAAAATCTCATAATTATTTTAATTAAAACAGGTAGCAGCCAGAAAACTCCAATCTTATATGCTAGGATTTTACTCTAATCTCATAGTTTGCCAATGCTGTTTCTATATTACAACACTTAATTACTTCAGTGCTGCTTTTATGGCTTTATGTTATAATTTTTAAATTAATTTACTGAAAGCAATGTCAAAATTATAATAGACAATCTGGCAGTAGAAGCTGTATTCTCAAAACGGCCTGAACTTTTAAAATAACGTATTTTAAAATTGATAGGTTTCTTCCACGAGGTCTCTTAGGAGAATTATTCTAATAATTCTAAGTGGATCTGAGTAACTGCAACAAAAGCCACTTAGAATATACTCCTCTTTTTCACACAGCACAAAGAACTTCTGGGGAACTCTAAGAAACAATTACTGATTTTTTTTTTTGGTTTCTAAGATATTTCAAGGTCCTGCTGTCCTAAGGGTAATGCTTAAATGTACAGGCAGTGTGGTCATTCTTAAAAATTGTAGTTCAAATTCTCCAGCTGACATGCTTCCACAAAAGAAGAATCAATAACATCAGAACTGTGGGGATCATCCCTTGCCACTAGTTTGCTTTTGAATTTTGCTTTAATAAAATTATTAATATTTTGAGGACCTAGGGGAAAAAGCACATCATAACATTTCAAGATGGAAAATCCCTGCCCTGTCAACACTAGCGGTTCTAATTTATCTCCTTGCCCACATCACAGATACAAAATTTGCATTTGATTAGCATGGATTCTACAGCTGTTAAAGCTAGGTGCTATGAACTACTCAAGTATGTAGACTTTGCATGCTCCTGAGTAATAAACCCATAGTGATTAAAATAGCAACCCTGTCAAGTGTGGACAAACCCAAAGTTCACGCAGGCAAATATCCTGAGTTGAATCTGGAAAGGTAATATGTCTCTAGTGATCATTAGAAAACACAACAAATCTTTGCCAAAATAATCTTTCTTTTTCACTTGCAAGGAGAGCATTGCACAAATTAGAAAGAGAATCTACACCAAAGATGTTAATTCTTTGCCTGTGATGTGCCTGATGGCACAGACTACAAAAAAAAGAGGGTCTTCCATTTTCTATCTATATTTTTATTGCTGCTGCTCACAGTATCAGTCTGTATCCTCAAACAAACTCAAACTAATTTATTGAGCTTTGTTTCTCCAATTCATTGGGCATAAAAGTACGTTGCTTTTTATTATGTTGTAAAACAAGAAAAAATATTGAAAATACTTTGCATTCTTAGTGCCATATCGCACAGAAATATTCAATAAATTATTAACATTTTAACAAATAAGTTATTCAATATTAAACCAGAAATTATGAGTACAACTGAAGATCAGCTCTGATAACATTTGAATGAACTCCAACTAGTTAGGTGTGCTGACAAGGTAACTAGCAGGTTTTAGTCCACTTTGAATAGGGAAAGGATATTAGCAGAATAGACAAATACCTGGAAGCCAATGTTTCTGGCAGTCTTACATTCAAGAAGTTATAAGGATAGAATCATAGAATGGTTAAGGTTCGAAGGGACCTTGTATGCTTAAAGGAATCAAAGGCATATTCTGGATTAGACCATCTGTAGTGAGAAGTCTGTAGTTTTACTGCAGACTGTAGATATTTACACAATGATATATACCTTGCACCAGCATAAAAAAACCCGAACACATGGTGAAACGAAGAATTAATTTGAAAAAGAAAAAGAATGGGCAAGGAAAACCAACATTATTCATATAGACTGTGACAAAGGCTGTCAGCAGAGACAAGAAAGGAAAAGGTCACAGAGGATCCGGAACATAGTGCTGTATCACTAACTCATTTATCTGACACAAAATTGGAGATGAAGAGCATAATATGAATGAATTCGGTCTGCATTCTATTTTAAAAACTAACCGTTCTAATAATGAAAATTCTTATATCTGATTCAATTTATATGGACTTAAAAACATGTACCCTTTCTGTCATGGTAAAGAAACCAATACTGAAACCAGAAAGAGTTAAGACTACTAGTACTCCATTAATTTTTTATCTAAACCTGGCAAGGGAAGAGAAGGCTGAAAGAATAGAATGAATTAACTGTTTATTCCAGCAATGTCATCTGATTATTTATAATGTGTTCTGGAAAACAACAAAAAATTACATATACATTTTACATAAAAAGATTTACACACAGTATAGTGAGTTTTTAGCAGGCATACACACTAGGGAATGTCTAGAAGGTGTATTCTGCAGACCTGAAGGCCACAACAGAACTCTATTTACTTCCTGTCCCACTGGGTTCTGAGATTCAAATAGAGGAAGCATTAGACCTGTTTGATGGAGAGATAATAATAAATGCTTCTAGAAATCCACAAAAGGTATCACCAAGTACTCAGTATGTTCCTGCTCTTGTCCCTATGTACAATCCCATTTTTTTTGTCTTCAGTTTTCACATGGGTTAATTAACTGTTTTAACTTGTAGTACCATACCCACCCATGGGAGCCTTTTTGTATCCCCATCAAAGGGCTGAAATGAGCACTGACTTGCAATAAATCAAGGCTTATCTTTATAATACTGGGGTATATAAAGAGTCACTCCTGTGTAGTAACTATCAGTGAAATAAAAGTACTGTTAGCAACCATCTTAGTTTGTCTGATTAGAATTTATCCTTGGACAACCCTGGAAGTATAAACAATACTGTGCTGAAATTATTAATAGACATGTCTTAACATTATTGAATGTAAGAACACCATCTCTCTGTAGTTGAAGAATATTACTCTTTTTAGTGTTGGCTATTACAAATTTTTGGGATGATCCTTATATGACATAAACCAGGAGGTTTAGAGGAGGCAGATCCATGAAGGCAGCCCCATTTGGTACTGATTAGTTTTGAAAACTTCAAAGCAAAAACTCTTCCCCACTCATTGTGCCCTCTACAACCTGAATATTGTATCAGTCAAAAGATAGGCCTATAACTTTCAGGAATTCGTCCAAAAAGGAAGTATTTTCCACTGTCTCATTCTAAACTTAGTTTTAATAAATAGACTGAGTAAGTTTGTAGAGATAGACCTCTTAAACAGGGCACATTCATCAAAAAAATCTCTGATGGCTATAAAAGGAAAATGTCACACCTATCTTCCAAATAACACAAGGAGGAAAATCCAGAGAGTTACAAGATCAGTAAACTCCACCACAGTCTCTGAGAAGATTATGGGAAAAACCTCCTGGAAGCCACTACCAAATAGGAAAAGGACAAGGTATTTCAGAAGAGCCAGAGGACACTTGCCAAAGACAAATCATACCTAAGGAATTTAATTTTCAGTGTTAAGATCCCAGTAGATCTGTGAATGAGAGCAGCAGATGGTATCTTGATTTTTGGTGACTGTTTATCAGAGGTCCCTATAGCGTCCCCATTGCCAAACTGGGAAGGTAATGGCAGGATATCAGTGGACTGCAAGGTGGAGAAAAAATTGGCTGAACTTCCAGGCTTGAAGAAGAACCAATCATGAACAGTATTTCTCACTGGTTTGATACAAAAGCCAAAGCTGTTTAATACGTTTGTCAGCAACCTGAATACTGGAATGGAATGTACCTGAGCAATTTTCTGGGTAATACCAAACCAGAAGACAACAGGTCGATGCCCTGGGGAGCAGGACTTTCATTGAGAGGGCGTCTGGCAAGATGGAAGAACAGTCTGACCAAAACCTCATGAGGCTCAACAAAAGCAGATGAAAAGTCTTGCAGTTTGGAAGCAGAGACACCATGTACATTACAGGTGGGTACTGACCGGCTGTAAGAAGGTTTTGAAGAAAAGAAACTGGATGTCCTCACGGACAGGCCAAATGGAAATGTTCGAAATACAATAGGATTGTTCCAGGAAATAGCAGTCCATAACCACATACTGATCTGTACTAGCAAAAGTAGATCCAGAAGGTCAGGAGAACTGACTGTTCTTGCCTACTGGACAATCTTGAAAGTACATCTGGAGTAATGAGTCAAATTCTTGTCCACCCAGCAAAGAAAGATATGAACATACTGGCTTCCAGCAAAGATCTTCAAGACAGTCAGAGATGTAGAAGTACATGACAGTACATGATGTAGAAGACAATGAGAGAGCCGACTTTCCACCTGCAGATATAAAAAGAGTGGAAGATGAAGCTGCTGTTTTTAGCTACCTGAAGGGTAGGTAGGTGGACTCAGATTCTTCCTGGAGCTGAAGAGAGAAAGAACAAAAGGCAGGAAAAAAAATTATGTCTGGACATGAGTTTTTCAAAGTGAGAGTGCTTAAGCACTGCAACATGTTACAGGGAAGTTGTGCCATCTCCATCTTGAGAGATTTCCAAAACTTGATCATGGCTCTGGGAAACCTTCAAAGTTCTTCTGCTTTCAGTGTTGGGGATTGGAGCAGATGACAACTAGAATTCTCTTCCAACCCAGTTTATTCTATAATTCTATCATATGCTCTAGGAATCACGTATTTACATGAGAGGACCAGACTGAGGTCCATAGCACTTGTTAGCACTGTTCAAGAGGGGCACAAGATTGCTAGATAACCTGCCCAAAGTTACTACACATTACACTTGAGTACAAAGAGGTAGGAAATAAGGATTACAGACAAGTCTGTCTTCAAGCATGAGCTTCAGCCCTGGGCTATGCAATGGAACAGACATAGCTGATTACACTGGATGAGCCTGGTCTCTCTGATGTGTATGACCCATAAAATATTAAAATATTTTCCAGGAGCTTAATATGAGATATTTTGTAAGGAACAGGAAATATTTTTGAGTTTTTTAGTACAGGGTGGTTATGCATCTTAAGGTAGGCATCTCAGAAATCAGACACGTAAAATTCTCAATTACTGTCTAGGAATATATAGTGGTTAATATATTCAATTGTAGGAAAAAGTATTATTTAGCATATGGAAAATATTATAATAAAAAGTTAAATACATTAAGAAAAATATTTTTGCAAGTTTATACATGAGAAACATTTAGTATTAGATGGAATTATACCACTTATTGTTCATTCAGTCAGACAATTAATTACCATTATTACTTAGCCAAGTAGAAAGTAATGTCTCAGGAGCACCGTTCTGCTTTTGAACAAAACAGGTCTTGAGGGAGATAAACAACATATTTATAATGGAAACACTCCTAGTCTGTAACATCTGTGACAGCAATGTTAACAAATATGGTCACAGTAACAAGTTTTAGGCCTCTTGGCAGACTGTCCAAAAAGCTAAATATACCTCTTGGTAATTTAAGTGAAAGCCCTTTCTTTCTCTATAGTCCACTTCCAAGCATGCTCAGGATCAACCCTGAATGTCCACTAACTGCACAGTCCCAAAGCAGAAATTATTTCCCACTGACAATTTTTTTTTTTAATTTTTCTTTTTTTTTTAGTTTTGAATATTTTTTGAATTTTCAGCAACATCCTTTCTGAAATGTAGATTATTAAAGAAAATCTAGGAAGGAAAATTGGGAAATACATAAAATACAGTATAAACCATATAAAACAAACCTTCATGGGCAAGCTGGCATAGAATGTTGTTTCTTTGTCATCTAGTATCACTCTCCTCTAATAAACAGCTACATGTTTACTAAGAATTTTGAAGTGAGATGATTTTGTAGAAGGGAAGCAAACAATGAATCTACATCACAGCACAGATACTAAAGTTACCTTTCACAGCCCAAATTAGCTTTTACTCAGTTTAAATACACTGTGTTGCAAGCATGATTGCAAGCAGTCTAGAAATCTCTAAGGGTTCTGATAGGCTCCCTTTCCTAAGTGATCATTTCTTAATTTCAGGCAGGTCACCAGCATCATCTGTGTATTCTCCTTTTGTCTTTCTCATTGACTGTAAGGTCAAACTCATCAGTTTAAACTACCTTCACTGAATTTAATCTATCACATATTATCTTGCCACAAGGATAATAAGAATATTCATTGTCACTTTAGTATTGGTGACAGAGGGTAACTGGGGAAAAAAAAAAAGGTATAATTTTATGCCCTTACCCTTACTATGAACTGGAATGATGTGAATTTTGCCATTAGTATCAGCAGTTCTTTTAGCTTTTCACAAGGCTAAATTTCCTTACTGTGGTATTTTTACGGTCTGTTTTTAATAGTTTGGGAGAGGTATTCTTCTCACTGTAAGCACATAGTGCTCTGCACCTTGAGTGATCATGTCTGTACATAAAAAAAATGTAATCTGCTGATAAAACTCCTATGTGTATGAAAACAAATAATTAAAGATATTCCACAAACATATTTTGGTTGAATCTGGGCCCAATCAAAGTGTGTTTTAGCAAGAAATATGTAAGAGTTTTCTAAATCTCTCAAAGACTTAAAGAAAAATTCTGAAAAAGGGGTACCCTTCTTTATTTCTTTCTTTTGTATATCTTTTTTTACAACTCTCTATGAGCATAGAATTTTATTTGCTTAGTGTGATCATAGAATTATAGAATCATAGAATCATACAGTACCAGGGGTTGGAAGGGACCTCTGGAGATCATTGAGTCCAACCCCCCTGCTAGAACAGGACCACCTAGGGCAGGTCACACAGAAACACATCCAGATGGGTCTTGAAAGTTTGCAGAGGAGGCTCCACAACCCCTCTGGGCAACCTGTTCCAGTGCTCTGTAACCCTCACAGTAGAAAGTTTTTCCTCATGTTGAGGTGGAACTTCCTGTGTTCCGGTTTGCATCCATTGCCCCTTGTCCTATCACAGGGCATGACTGAAAAGAGATTGGCCTCTACTTCTTGACACCCACCCCTCAGATATTTATAGACATTAATAAGATCCCCCCTCAGTCTTCTCTTCTCTAAACAGCCCCAGGTCTCTCAGCCTTTCCTCATAAGGCAGGTGTTTCTGTCCCTTCATCATCCCCATAGCCCTCGGTTGGACTATCTCAAGTAAATCCCTGTCCCTCTTGAACTGGGAAGCCCAGAACTGGACACAGTACTCCAGATGTGGTCTCACTAGGGCAGAGTAGAGGTGGAGGAGAACCTCCCTCGATCTGCTGGACACACTTCTCTTAATGCACCCCAAAACACCATTGGCCTTCTTGGCCACAAGGGCAAATTGCTGTCCCATGGATAACTTTTTGCCTACCGGGACACCAAGGTCCTTCACCACAGAGCTTCTTTCTAGATGGTCAACTTCCAATCTGTACTGGTGCATGTTGTTATTCCTTCTCAGGTGCAAGTCTCTTTTGAACCTCATTAGGTTCCTCTTTGCCCAGCTCTCCAGCCTGTCCAGGTCTCACTGAATGGCTGCACAGCCTTCTAGTGAATCAGCCAAACCTCCCAACTTCATACCATCAGCAAACCTGCTGAGGATACACTCTGTCCCCTCATCCACGTCATTGATGAAGATGTTGAACAGGACTGGACCCAGCACTGATCCCTGGGGGACTCCAGTAGTTAAAGGTCTCCAGCTGGACTCTGCACCATTGATCACTACCCTCTGGCCTCTATTGTTTAGCCAGTTCTCAATCCATCTCACTGTCCACTCTTCTACCCCACACTTCCTGAGCTTGCTTACAAGGATGTTCTGGGAGACAGAATCAAAAGCCTTGATAAGGTCAAGGTAGATTACATCCACTGCTCTCCCTACATCTACCCATTCAATCACACCATCATAGAAGGCTATCAGGTTACTCAAACAGTATTTTCCCTTGGTGAATCAATGCTGGCTACTTCTGATAACCTTCTTTTCTTACATGTGTTTAGAGATGACCTCCAGAATGAGCTGTTCCCTCATTTTTCCAAGGATGGAGGTGACGCTGACTGGCCTGTAGTTTCCTGGATCATAATTCCTGCCCTTTTTGAAGACTGGAGAGACACTGGCTTTCCTCTATTTCTTAGGCACCTCTCCTGTTTGCCATGACCTTTTGAAAATGATGGAGAGTGTTAAAGCAACATCATCAGCCAGCTCTCTCAACACTCGTGGGTGCATCCCACCAGGGCCCACGGTTATGTGTGTATTCAGTGTATCCAAATGATCTTTAACCCAACCTTCACTGACCAGTGGAGAGTCTTCCTTCCTCCAGGCTTTCTCGCTTACTTCCAGGGATTCATGAAGGCTGTCTTAGGAGTAAAGACTGAAGTAAAGAAGATATTCAGTAACTCTGCCTTCTCTGCATCCTCTGTTACCAGGGCTCCCCCCTCATTCAGCAGTGGGCCCACATTTTCCCTTTTCTTCTTTTACCACTGATGTATTTGAAGAAGCCATTTTGTTCTCTTTTACTTCCTTTGCCAGGTTTAGTTCTAAGAGGACTTTAGCCTTCCTTGTTGCATTCCTACATACCCTGACAATGTTCATGTAATTCTCCCAAGTGACAAGTCCCCTCTTCCACAAACTGTGAACTTCTTCCTTCCCCGTGACTTTTTTCAGCAGCTCCTTGCTCATCCATGCAGGTCTCCTTTCTCCTCTACCCGATGTTTTACTCAAAGGAATGCATGTGTCTTGAGCTTGGAGAAAGTGACATTTGAATATTAACCAGTTCTCTAGGGTCCCCCTACCTTCTGGAATCTTAGCCCATGGGATTCCTGCAAGTAGATCTTTGAAGAGTACAAAGTTAACCCCCTCTGGAAGACGAGGGTTGCAATCCTACTTACTGGCCTGCTTCTTCCTTGTAAAATACTAAACTCTACCATGTCGCGATCACTGTCTTTAAGGTTGTCCCCAGCCAGACCTTTTTTATTCATTAATAAAAGGTCCAGCAACACACCTCACCTCATTGGCTCTTCCACCACCTGCATCAGGAAGTTTTCATCGATGCACTGCAAGAGCCTTGTGGACTGAATATCTTTAGCTTTCCAACAAACACCAGTATGATTGAAGTCACCCATGAGCACTAAGGCATGTGATCCATGCAACACATTACATTGCAAAAAACATGAAACATTTTAATTTTTTTTGTAGACTAGCCTAAATTCACCAAGCTTACCTCTTGTTTCAAGCAACAATCTCAACCTAAAATAAAGTAACATACCTTTTGTTGATTTAACTACATTTACATTCATTTCTAAAACAGAGAAGCTGTTTTCATAAGGGGGAACTGGTTGGTGACCAAAGAAGTAAGTCAGCTGCTCTATAACAGCAACTATCTTTTTCTTTATATTGTACTTGCTTGCAAAAAATTCCTGCTGGGCTCCAGGCTGTAGGGTGCTGTAAACTAATTCCTACATGCAAAGATATTTTGTCTGTCATATATAGCTGCAGGGAAGCATGGTAATATTCACCACTCTACTGAAGAGAAAAAAGAAGACTACAATTTATGCCTGTTCTACTTTATGTCTTCAAAACTATGTTGGTTATTTTTTTACTCACACTGTAATCTTTTAAAGGAGCTAGTAATATCACTTTGCTTTTAAAAGAGATGTCTTTGTTTGAGTTTGTTATTTAGGTTTTGTTTTTGCAGTGTCTACTAAGCAGTCCTGAGAAACACAAAACAAATCAGAGTATTCTAATGACGTAGGAAATAATTCTACAATTATATGACTATCATCTTATGTTAACAATCTCTCCAACATTGCTTGGCCATTCTTTCCATCCTGTTATAATATAAAATTGCAATAATTATGGTCAGTTGCTATACTAATTAAACTGATATCAACACCTATTCATTGCAAATCAGGTGCTTTTCCTATAATTACCAACTTGATAACATAGTGAGCTGCTTCAGAAAAACAAAAAGGGTATTATTTTATCTTTCTAATGCTTACAGAATCCTTTTAACCTCTGTCTAAAACGTAGGTCTGGCTGAGACATAGATGTGATGACCTCAGTGAGTATTACTTTATTGTAGCAGTGGGCATATATTTATTTTGGGGATAGAATTTTGCTATAATATGAATATTCAGTAATTCTATCAAGAAAAGTCAGCCATTCTTGTATGACATTATTGCATACCTTAATTTATTAGGTTCCAGTCCTACATTACAAAAATACATTCTAATCCCCTTTAAAACAAGTACTTATAACTCAATAATTATCCCATTATCATTTTAAATTCCATTATTAAGAACCACTACTTTTATCATTAATGTGGAGGCTCAATGCACTTTATACCCTGAACAGTAATGGCTGAACAGAAAGGTAGCAGTTATTCATACTTATATTTTATCAGAATTCAGTAAGATACCATTTACATACACAAAGCACTACTTTGTGTAAAGACACAAGGATGGATTTTGAGGGTGATTTACCAAATACTTGGAGACTAATGGAGGATACTGGGTCCATGAAAATTATTACAGTTTGCATTCTATGTTTTACCAAGAAAAAGAGAGTTTGAGTATAGAGTAACATAATATTTTGCACCAAAGAACATTTTCACAGATTTATATTCTTTGAGGAAAGAATTTTAAAATTATTCCAGTTTGCTACTCCTAATCTAAGCAATTCATTCTTTTCCAGTCATATTAGAGAAATATTAGCTAGTTCCATTGAGTTAAAAGCTTGACTCTTTCTCTAACCCTAATTCAGCTTCTCCCTAGTATTCTGCTTTGAACAATCTTTCACCAACTTAAGCTTTTAAAATTCCCTAGTCTGTTTCATTTTCACAGAATTATCCATCCCTCTTTTATTAACAAAGTGACAAAGTACTCTATAATGGGTTATAATTCTACATGTAATTCCAAGAGTGTGAAAAGACAAGACCATATGGCTTAAGTGAACGTTTGAACTTCTAATTTGGATACCCAATTATTATCAGCTTCATTCATCATTAATCTTCTCCTGATGGTTTGAACAAATAATTTGAAGAGATGACACTAAACAAACTTTTAATTTCCATGCATCGTAACTACTGTTAGAAATAGAAGAACTAAGAACAATTGGATGGCTCTGATGTACTGCAAAAATAGGCATAAACTTATAACCTATATGGCAAATTATTTACCTAAGAGTTTTATAGAGAGTATCATAGTTTACTGGGGAAATGAAAGAAAAGTAGAAGGAGATTTCCGTTTTACTAACAACTTAAAAACAAGGAGGTTCGAGTGAGCAGACAGACCTTCACATCCACTTAAACCCCTCCAGATGGATTTCAAAAAGTAAAACAACTCCTTAAGTAGCTAAGGCACCTCTCTATGAAGAAACACAAGCACCAGTTTTGAAATTGATTTACCAAACACTTTGAGGTCAGCAGACCATAGCTGTGGTTTCTTCCACTGAGCCTGGTTTAAATCATTCCCTCTATGCTGTTTACCATGGGAACTGTAATAGTTGTCATCTTCAAGCTGGTAAATGCTCCCAGAGGATCATCTCTGTCTATGTGAAATGAAATGGTATCAAGGAATTTATAACTTGACCCTAGAACCTGCTCTGTCCCTCCATGGTTTTAGATCAGTTGACACGGACACAGAGTAACCAGCCTTACCTCCACTACAGCTGTGGGAAAACCCACAACACTTGAGGGCCAAAGGAAGAGGCAGTTTCACCACTGATATTGAAAAAATCCATCTGATAATAGGATTTGTAAAAATATCAGGATATTTAAATACAAATCACACACACAGCCATCACCCATGTATATACACATTCATATACAAATGTAGATATAAATATGCAAATATACAATGTATAGGAACAAAACTATTAACTGCAGTTCTGCTGGAAGTGCATGTCAACTGCTATTTGGGTAAACGTGTTCCCTAAATTGTTTCAGGTTAGTTATTCTTTAAATATTAAATTCACAATTCTAATTCCATTCTGACAAAAGCTGTATATACTATCTCAGTACAAAGCCCTGGTATATTTCAACTGATAACTGATTTTCCACCACATGTTATAGACAGTGAAAGTCATACTCAAAATTGAGTAGGAAAAAAAATAAGCAAAAATAAATCCAAGTTATAATCATAATTAAGAATATTTTACTTGAAGTAAACAGAAAGAAAACCTGAATTAGTTTTTGAACAGACTAAGAAAGATGTTATATGAGAAGGTAAATTATCTAAGACTTCTACATTCTGTAACCAAAAATTTTCAAACACAGTTCTGAAATCAAAATCTATACCTCAGTTCCGTATGTACTATGAAAAATGATGAAAATGCAAAATTAAGTTCTAGAAATATACAAATATCCAGAAATTTGGATATCTAGAAAATACTAAAATTATTTTCTTTGCAAGAGGGAATACAACCAAGTAAAGGACTACTTTTTCAGACATGTAAGTATTCAGTTTTGGCCCATATCTGACCACAATAGGGTTTTTGTTTGTATTTAAAATGAAATTACATATTTTATGTCAATGCAAAAATCTTTCAAGATACCATTCTTCCTGTTATCTGTTCATCCCTTTTATTTCTATGTCACATCACTCTATTAACTCAGGCAAACAAAGGTCCAACCTCTTATTTTTTGTTTCTTTGCTCTTTTTCCCTTGCCTAGAGTGCAAATGAAAAGTGTCAAGAGGAAGACCACTGACTGTTGCTAGGTGGCTCACTGGCACACTAGGCATAACTGTCAGAAATAGGAAAATGAGTTAGAATCCCAGCAGTAAGTTCAACCTGTTGAATCAACTGCATCAGAACTTTCTTCAGTCTGTCATACTGCCTGTAAATAACTTTAAAAGTCATGGGTAAGATCTGTCCCTCACTCATGGGATATCTGCTCCTCGTTCGTTTTATTTTTGGTTATTAGAATTATTTCCTACTGTCTAATCTTTAAATGTTATGAAGAAAGGTAACTAATACTGGCCAAAAAGGGTGTGCTACTATCTAAATGTAAGTTGAACAATCTTTGATTCTAAGGCCATCAAAAGAACTGGAAATACAGAGAACAGTACACTTCATTTATGTATTTTGTCCATTATGTAGTCTAGGCTGTGTGTAAGAAAGAGTCTACTCCTACTTACTTGGAGATTTCTAACGTGGCAGATGATGACACAACCCCTTTCTTTAAATGGAAGGAATCAGTTGGAATAAACCTATTGCAAAAACAAAAATATAAAGACTGAATTTGCTCATGAAAGAAAGGTTATCGCTATAATGAAGATATCTCTTTTTTTCTTTTTTTTACCTATAAAAAGTATTTAATTATTTTTATTGCTCTTGTTGGTATTACTAAGCTCTGATTTCACAACCCAAATTTCTGGAGAAACAATGGAGAAAAGCAGGGCAGTGCATTTGGAAAACTGGCTCTAAAATTTCTCAAATTTATGTAGATTATAGCTTCATGTCTGCCGTAAGTCTGAACACACACGGTTCACTCCTAGTCAGCTCAAACACCATTTGAGTTCTGCTGTACAGTGTATCTTTTTTGACAATTTGATACTATGATTCCCTAAAGACTTTTTCATGTACTGTGGCAAGTCAGCTTAATCATATCTTTTCATACGTATATATTTCCTGGAAGTACATTAGAAGACTAAAACCTTACCTGTTTTATAGCTGACAGAGTCTGCCTCACACTGCCATCAGTGAAGAGATACTGAATCCTGATAAATGGCCTAGTAAATGTTTAGAGGATCTGCACTATACTGGTTTGACATACTTTTCAATTAATGGCAATGTAAGCCTCAAAACAATGGCAACACTCAGAGAGGCAGTCCAACTCATACTCTGTCACTTTTATGAATTCATATTCATAAATGCCTCTCTTGAGAAATTAACTATTTGGAAGCAATCGCTCAGAATTATGTGTAAAAATGACACTTGAGCAATTTATTAAATAGTTTAGTGAGGCTATCATTTTCAAAGCTCTTAGTTAACTGCTTGTTTTATTCTGAATAGGCTAAGAACTGAGCTCTCCATTAGCATTTAACAGGAAAGAACCACAAGTGCTAGGTAGCTGTAAACAAAAAATTAAAATGCATGGATGCCTGACATGGTAGACTAAATGCATGCAATTATCACAGGATTATACAAAGATGAGGCATTCAAAATCACCACCTGTCCACTTGCTGAAGAAAAGCAAATAAGAGCTGTGTAAGTGGAAATCTAGGCTTTGTCCTTCAATGAACATTTCTAGCAAAATGTATACTCCACATTGATAGATAATTGTTTAAATATGACATCTTGGTTTATGTGGTATATGAGTGAATTTAACAGCTATTACTGTCAAACTGGCCCACGCATGACACTGTTACACAGAAAATTAAAAAATACTAGTAAAAAACCCCACAACAAACAGAAAAGAAAACCTAATATAAAAATTAATTATGAAACAAAACCAAGAGAATACCAGCTGCATCATGGAAGTGTCCTATAAAAAAGTAGTGTAGAAATACCCCTTTCTTGTAATGAGAAAAAGCTGGCTTTTTGAAAGGGGCAGAGGTGTGGTTCTTGGGTGTTTTTTTTTCAGAGTGGATTCTTTGCATTATCTGGGCACCTATACCTCTTCCTTAAGATAAGTTTTTTTCTAGTTAAGCTGAGCACACATTTGGTAGCTCTGTTCTGGCCTAGCTGTGTTTATTCTACTGAGGTGATTTAATGTAAAGCTACTATGAATGGCAATGATTCTTCCCAGTTTTGAGAAGCAGAAAGAAATTGAAAAGGGCCATAATTCATTGTATTATTAGGTCAAGCAACAATCAATATTAGTAATGCATGATCACTAGATCTCTTGAAAAAACTAAGAAAACAACTTCTAGGTCATGCTCTTAAGAATCCTGCTTAATCGTATCTTAACACTCATTCAGCTATAAAATTCCTTACAGTCTTAGGCAATGCAAGATTTCTCTTTAACTATAGCTGACAATATCAGTAAAATAATGCAGCTCAAATAATACTGCCTGTTCCTTTCAACTTTGCCTGAGTGATTATTGTCTACCTACATGAAGCAAAAATAGTTTTTCAGATTTTACAAAGAAGAAGCTGGTAACTAGAGAAATATATTCTTTCAAATACTTGCCTAATTTTTTAAAAAGTTGACTCTGCAGTTTAAAACTTCAAATATCTTTTTTTTCTTCACTGTAGACTAGGAAGAACTGTTCAGAATTGTAAAAGGAATTACTATATTGTCACAAACATTTCTAAAAAGATTCAACCTGATTTTTTTTAGAGCATAGATTAAGCACAAAAATGCAAACAGCGAGGAAGAAATTAAGTCTAAGGAGATTGGTTGCATTTAAGAGCAGAACGTCCTGAACAATCTTAGTATCTTAATCTTTAAGGCATATTCTTCCAGTAGAAATACACACGTAATTCATTTTGGTTTATCTTTCAATCCCCCACCCCCCCCAACTTCCATTAAGCAATAAAAAGATAATAAAATCATTAACTAAAGAGAAACTATGACTACTTTGTCCATGCTTCTTTGATTAAGGACTGACAGAATGGACCCAAATCTTAATGCAGGTTGCTTGGATATACCACTACAATTCAGTCCATCCATCCAAGTTTAAATATTATCAATGACTTCTGCCCTGCTCTAAAGCAAGTTCTTACACATGCATCCTTGATGGCAGAGTGGCTTTAAATTTGAGAATGAAGCAGGAAAATGTTCATGCAAAGAACAGTATTTTTTTCTGTAAATGAAGCAGTCATAACACATTAGACAATTCAGCAGAAATATTTTCACCTGACCACAAATTCTTTTTTCATGCTGTTATTTAAAGTAAAACCAAGAGCCAGTGGTTAAACTATTGTACTGATCATTTTTGACCTGAAAAAAGATGTTTAAATTTTAATCGGCTAAAAAAAAATAATCAGAACATAATGCAAATAACTGAATGTCCCAATAGATTTTCTTGGATTAATTCCTTATCATAAGCATCAAACAACTAAGCCACATTTTGACTTTATGAAGTATTCTCAAACAAAGGAAAAGATGTCACTAACAATTTAACTAAACATATTTGCTTTTACTCAACATTTAGTATAATGTAAGACTGCATGAGACATAGCAAATTCATACCTGGATTGCCCCTATTGATATTTTAAATTTATATGCACTAAATCTAATTAATCTACACAGTCAAAAATAAAATATGGATAAATATATGCTTAATTTACACAAAATTACTAGTTATAGTTTAAAATATATACTATCGCATTAACTTTTATGATTAGTTATGTGCACCAATTATTTTATGTGCATTTTTATGCCTTTTTAAAACTTAATGTCATAATTATACACAATAAATACAAGTAGCATGATTTTGCTTGTGTTTTTTTTAATAATGACAGCACAGTAAACAGGTAGAGACACTTTTAAAGATACCTATGCAAAAAGGTTTCTGATCTTTGGACATGAAAAAGAAAGGTGACAGCAGTTATAAAACTGCTTGAATGTCAGCAGTTATTCAACATATCTGGAAAAAAAAAAAATCCTTTACCTAAATGGAATGTTACCTGTGCCTCATTAAGAATCAAATCTTGGCTTTAATTTTCTTATATTTTTTACAGTGGTGTGTCAACAAAAATATGAGTCTTGAAACTTCTTTTGCACAAGAATGAAAGCCTACCTGTTTACCACTCTGTCTGTCATGATTTATAAATTATTTTAATCAACAACAATTTTCAGTCTCAACACATGCCATTTAGCCTAGTTGAACTGCTAGGCAGAAATTTGCAAACGAGGAAATATTAGCAGGGAAGTAGGGAAAAAACTTACCTAATTGTCACTTACTAAAATAAAATAAATATTCAGGTGCATATTCTGAACCAACTTAGATGACAGTTGCAGCTTTTGTTTCATAATGGTCATGATGCCGGTAACATTCATAAAGGCCCAAATTCAAGGCCATATTTTTCACCATTGCTTCAAATACTAACTCAGTAAACTCAGGGAACCATTTTACCCTATATGTGTTCATGTCTTTGAATTATCATTTTCTTTTACTTAGCTGCATTCCATGTTATCTTTGCTGTTTTATACGTTCAAATGGACCTTAGCTAATGTCTACAGAAGTGGATGGAAATATTTTCCATGACCTTCAGTGCCCTATAGAGCTACAGTCTGCAGTAATATTTCCCAAATCTATGAATTAAATTGTGGATTTATCTGATGTACAAAGAAATTACACAACAGACATTGTAAACAGGTTAATGAAATGCATAGAACATGAAATAAAGTGACATTACACAGCACCGTCTATGAGGTAGATTTATTATTTCACTAAAATTGTCATAATCAGTAGAAATGTTGCTTTTAATGAAACATAGGAAATATTAACATAAGAAATTCGTGGTGTCTGCTACTTTCCACACTGATTAATGATTTTTTTCCTCCACTCTACTTCTCTCTGGACTAGGGAAATGAAATAATGAAAGTTTCTACAAAAACATATTCTGTTCCTGACTAGTATTAGAACTAGAACTTCATGTGAAGCTATCAAAAAAAAAGGAAGTTGAAGACACACAACAAAACTGAAAATTTGCCCATGCACTACAGGAAAAACTTCTTTATAACCTCCACCAGTTGCTTTACACATAAAACATTGCTTCAGATGCACTTGCATTTCTAATTATTACAGCTTTATTACAAAGCACTAATTTTTTTATTTTCATCTGGGACAAGTTCCAGAGGTTAATTATCAATTAAAAAAATATTAATGAAATAGTCTTTTCTGTTTTAAATTTGTTACTTTACATTTTATTTAAAGGTCCTTCCTTTTCTGCATTCTGAAAAAGGATAAATTGGAAGGTCTGATTTATTTTCTCCATATAATTCTTTCTTCCCTATAATTTGATCAATCCTTTCTTCTTGTATGGTCTTGCACTGTAATTTAAGCAGTTTTACTGTTTTGAAAAAGACATTTTAAATATAGTAAAATTTGCATTATTTTAGCCCAAACTGAGAAACATTTTGATTTCTAATTGTAGTAACACTGTGAACATTTGAACTACAGTAGTTATCTTTCTGTCATGTGGCAAAAAAAAAATGAATACCCACACCAATGTACTATGAAAAGTTTTATCTTTTAAAAATGCCATGCCTGTGAAAAACTGGTAAAAACTTTGACACCCTGAAACCATAATACATGACTCTCATTTCTAAAAAAAGGAAATGCCTCTATTATTTCCAAATTACTAAATCACTTTAGTATCAAAAAATCTGCAAAACACATTATCTTCCAGAGAAGTATCTATTACCTCTATTATATTTAAATTTCCCTTAAATTAAGAATGAGTCATTAAGTAACCCTAAAATGATAAGGAAAACAATAAAATTCTCCTAAGCTTAATGTATAAATGAATACATAAAAAAACTTGCCTCCCTCCTACTTTATTCATTGATCTGCTCCTACAGGTAAACTGTCAAATCTACTGAAGGATAAATTCATCACACCCCCCAAAACACACCTTCAAGAAGCTTTTGATAAATCCTAGAAACTGAAGTCTTGATCTGGAACTTAGAAGTTATTATCAAAGAGTATCAGTAAATCTGTGTCTGCTGACATAAGTATATTCAAAGAATACGTGGAGTGTACAGCAGCAAAATGTTAGCAGTATTTTAGTTCAACAGCATGAAGTAACTGGATATTTACCCCATGCTCTCCCACAGTATGAAAAAGAAGAGACTTCTGTGTTTCAGGAAATAAATAAATAAATCTCTTTCACATAAGATATAACAAAAACATGTAAACTGTACTGATCAATATGATTCACTTCATTTTGCCTGAAGAATATTAGTGCTTGTTTTTCTGGTGGTCTATAACCTAAAAACCCCTGCACTATTGCTGTCATGAAGCTCACCAGGTTTTGTACTGTTCCTAAACTGAAACAAATTTTGGCAAGGGTGGGCTGAGTCCTCAGAAACTAGTCTACCAAAATACTGAGGAAGCTGACAGATCTTCAACCATTACATTTACTCAGTCATCCTACCTTAAGGAATCTCGATGTCTTATGTAGGAGATAGGAGAGGCACAGGCATTGCACTCCTTTGTAATTTTTTATAAAAACACATACCAACCAATGTATCTGTAAGATTACTTTTAAATCTTAAACATTATGACATCACATCCTCTATGTGTCTGTATCTCTAAATACATGTTTAGGAAAAGGGGTCAGCAAGTGTTTGGCATAGTTCTATACAAGACTGTAACACTATTGCTTATTGTAAGTTGCTTAGACTGTTCGTTGTTGATAAAGTTTTAGATCTAAATGACTCGTATGTTTGCAATAATAAGAGACTCATACACATGACTGATTTGAAGATCTCACTATCTCAGCCCAAAAAAATGTTTTACAATGGTTATTCTGCATCTATAAATGAGACTGAACACTAACAATGAAAAAACAATGATACTCCGTTCTGTATTAGTAACATGAAGTAAGAAATTCATCAGTATTGCTCTTTTTAAAAAACTGTAAAACATAGAATAAGTAAGAAGGGCACATGAGAAATTCAAATGCTCTGTCTGTTAAAAGTGAAGCACTTATTCCACTTCCCCAGTACATTCAAGAGTTTGTCACAAGTTTGAGGGAAGCAGAGTTCTGCAGAGGACCTCCTACAGGCACATAATGAAGTGCGAAATCATAGTTTGCAATACAAAAATATATGGACTTCTTAAAGAAAAGACAGGATGAGCTCATTCTAAGGTCATACAACAAATTTGGCATTTCTATTCAATGTTGCAACAGCCTTCTTGGAAGCAGATTAGTTTACCATTGAGCTTCACAGCAAAGGAGTTACCTAGTTTAGAGTGCATAATAATTCATTGTTACCACTGAATGTACATTAAATGTCACTCATCAAAATGACAAGAATAAAAAAAATTATTACACTACAGTCACTACCTAATAGAGTATAATTGGATGAGATACTAAAGTATTTTATCCTCACAATTTAACACCTGGAGAATTTTGGGTTTGGGTTTTTTTTTCGAAAATAGGAACAAAATCTTTTTCTTTTATACTCTCTGTACATTAAGGACATCACCAAAACCCACAAAGATGTCATAAGGTATTCTTCACCAAACAATTTTTTTCCTGAGTAAACAGAAGACTATGTGACAATCTCTACACAATCGAACATGTTTTTTAAACATATTTTAATTTGGAAATGTTAGTTTTCTCAACAATTTAAACAGGGCAATCCTTAAAATTTAAGAGAGCTTGATGAACCAAGGTCTTTGATCTGATGTGAAATAAGCAAATAAATAGATATACTGATTTAAAATAAAATCCATAGTTGGATTTATAAAGTACATAAGGTTTCCTTTTGCTGGCTTGTGACCTCTAAGAGCTTTTTGAAGGAATAGAACAGCTTTCAGATTTGGGACATTAATATAGTTTTACCAAAATTCACCCAAAACAGAAGATGGCTCTTTTTTAAGTAGTCATGTATTAATTGTTTATATATTTTTTTTAATATTATGGAAAAGAAATAATTCTCTATTTACAGTATATTATTAAAGTCTTGTGAAAATATTACTATGATTAAGAATCCAACTAATTCTGTGAGCTTCTGTGGTTACACCTATATCAGTAGGTGAAGAGGAGTCAGGTTTCAGCAGTGGCATCCATATATTTTACTTGTTACCACATTCCAGTTCACAGTTCTGGCCTATGCTACACTCAGTTAATGCCCAGATGTGGTTCAGAGATACAGGAAGTGCTGATAAGCACCGTGGGTGGGTTAACTGGGACGATGGAACATTTGGTCATATGAAACCTTGGTCATGCCTGTCACTTGTTCTCTGGGTCAAAAAGTATGCCCTGTATCCCTAGCCCTTGACAATTCCATACACAGTCTTTGGGATTCACTGAGCTACTATTAAAATCATTGAGAGCTTTCAGATTTACTTCTACAGGAACATGATAGGACAATCATCTCTTATCTTATTCGAGTTGACATTTGATTACAAAATGTTTCATCCTTCCTTATTATTCCATTAAAATTCTCAACTGTACCAGTAACTGTAAAAATATTTGTTATTGCTAATGAAACAGGCTTTCTTCAGGAAAGACCATAGTTAAAAGAATTCAAACCCACTCATTTTGAGTTTGTAAGTAACTTGAACTGAGCTACAGGGGTCTACTCAAGTACCTCAAGGCCTGTTTGAGCACAGAGACTCTGCTGAATTGCAGTTCCAGATCCTGATGGTGATAAATACTTAAGGTGCTTTTTTTAACCTTCCACAATGTAGAAATCTTTCTCTAACCTTCAAACAAAAAAAAAAAAAATGAAGCCTGGATATGAACTACCTATAAACAATCAGCTGGATACTAACCAGATACCAGTGCTTTTTTTGTTGATAGCACTGACCAACAGAAACTCCCATCCTTACACACTTGCCACCCAGGCATCTCCTTCATAGTGCTATCAGTGAGCTGGAATTCACCTCTCCATCATTCCAATTGGATAAAACTTTATTAGGGTACTGGGTATATTAGTTCTCAGCTCAGGATTTCTTCCAGACTATGTCACCAAGAAATCATGAATCTAGAAGCAATTTTTAACAATGTAGGGACTAGATTCACACTGTTTCTGGACATACGCCGTTACTAATTCTTTTCTGTGAAAACAGAATATGGATACTTCTTCCTCTAACTTTTTTTTTTTCCCCCGTGAGGAAGGACAATTACACTAAGTTCTTAATTACCTAGGACCACGAAATTGACCTCATTCTGTATTTAACCCTGTCATTTCATCCACACGTACTGTTTCTAGTGTCACATGGCCTACCAGAAGAAAGTCTATAATATTCCCCCTGACAAGATGGCCAAAATAAATGTTTGTGACTAAAACAACATCAGAGAGACTCAGCTGCCTTAACACCAATGTCTCAGAATGTTCAGATTTCCCAACATATTTAAGATATCTTTAGGGATCTGGAATATGTGATACAAGACCTATTGCCAACTTCTACGTTTCTGTAAAGGCAGTTAGTGTGTGCTCCTGTCCCATGTATTAACACAGCTTTCCATCAAATTTCAGTACTCACAAACACACCCCTTCTCATACAAATGAATCTGAAATGCAACTGTTAAGATTTTCTTCTTTATTTATTCCTCATATCCACTGCTTTTCCCCAAGAGAAAGACAAACTTGGAAGTGTTTGTAATGTCATTACCAGTAGCTAACCTGTGCAGTTATTGCACCAGTGCCATTTGGATCTCATCCAGACTTCATGTGAGAAAAGCCTCAAGGCCAAAATCAATACTTGTCTTTCATAGAATCATAGAATGATAGAATGGTGAAGGTTGGAAGGCACCTTAAAGATCATCAGGGTCCAACCTTCCTGCTATGAGCAGGGACACCTCACACTACACCAGGCTGCACAAGGCCTCATCCAACCTGGCCTTAAACACCTCCAGGGAGGGGGCAGCCACAACCTCCCTGGGCAACCTATTCCAGCACTTTACTACCCTCATGGGGAAGAGTTTCTTCCTGATGTCTAACCTAAATCTACCCTCTTTCAATTTAAAACCATTACCCCTTGTCCTATCGCTACCCTCTCTGGCAAAAAACTTCTCCCCAGCTTTCCTGTAGCCCCTTCAGGTACTGGAAGGCCTCTATAACATCTCCCCAGAACCTTCTCTTCTTCAGGCTGAACAGCCCCAACTCTCTCAACCTGTCTTCATAGCAGAGGTGCTCCAGCCCTTTGATCATCTTTGTGGTCCTTCTCTGCACCCTATCCAACAGCTCCATGTCTTTCCTGTGATGAGGGCTCCAGAGCTGTACACAGTACTCCAGGTGGGGTCTCACCAGAGCAGAGTAGCGGGGGAGAATCGCCTCCCTGGCCCTGCTGGCCACACTTCTTTTGGTGCAGCCCAGAAAACAATTGGCCCTCTGGGCTCCAGAACTTCTCATCTACTACCACCCCCAAATCCTTTTCCTTGGGACAACTCTCCAGCCATTCTCTCCCCCAGCCTGTATTTGTGCCTGGGGTTGCACAGACCCAGGTGCAGGATCCTGCACTTGGTCTCGTTGAACTTCATGAGGCTGGCACTGGCCCACCTCTCCAGCTTGTCAAGGTCCCTCTGGATGGCCTCCCTTCCCTCTAGGGTGTCAACTACTCCACGCAGCTTGGTGTCGTCAGCAAACTTGCTGAGGATACACTCAATCCCACTGTCCATGTCTCCAACAAAGATGTTGAACAGCACTGGTCCCAGTACTGACCCCTGAGGAATGTCTCTTGCCTCCACTTGGGCACTGAACCATTGACCCACTCTCTGGATGCAGCCATCCAGCCAATTA
Source organism: Hemiprocne comata (assembly GCA_020745705.1). NCBI lineage: Eukaryota > Metazoa > Chordata > Aves > Apodiformes > Apodidae > Hemiprocne > Hemiprocne comata. The sequence goes on along the minus strand of CM036588.1, from coordinate 117,045,129 downwards.
CTTATCCACTGAGTGGTCCATGTGTCATATCCACGTCTTGTCAGTTTGTAGACCAGGATGTCATGTGGGACAGTGTCAAATACCTTGCACAACTCCAGATAGATGACATCAGTTGCTCTGCCATTATCCACCATCTCTGTAGCCTTGTCACAGAAGGCCACCAAATTGGTCAGCTTACTGTGAGCCCTCCTTGCTGCCTCAAGGCTTGTTCACAGCTCCAAAAAGTCATAAAAAAAAACCCTTTTAACCTGTTTTCTCCCCCAATGAGGATTTGCCTGCACCAGAGTTGTTTGCCTCTGTGAGTGAATGTTGGTAACGGTCCCGGCTCATTTAAATCTGCCGCCTTTCAAAATCCTCCTCAGACTTCACTTGCTATGCTATGTAGAGACTAAGCTGAAATGTGGTCCTTCCTAGGTAGCTGATAAACTATGACTGCTGAACCTGAGTACTTAAAAAACTTGCTCATTTTTTCACTTCATTTTCTTCACATCTCATAGAAATTGTCATCCCATTTAACCATTTAAACTATTTAACTATTGATTTAACTGTTGCTTCTGAACTATGAACTCTTCAAAGTGTTTGATATTCATTATATAAGAACAAGACATGACCCTGCTCAGTGATGCTCTGAAAGCTGCTCTCTGATACAAAAAAGCCCAATTAAGCATTCTATTCTACCATCCAGACAACTCCACCTTCACCTGAGGAGTCATTTACATTTATACATAGAGGCACAACATCGTCATCTTCCTAAGTTTTGATATTTGCTTTTACAAAGGCACAAATGACTATATAGTATGAAAGGATGATGAGGAACTTTTAGAAACATTAACGATCCCCATCAATACTTAAGATGGAGACAAAATTTGGCTTCTAGCAGCAGCAGAACAGAAAGCTATGAGAAGCCAGTGGTAACTTCATCTAATTACAGTTACATTTGAAGCAAGGTGAAAATTCCTTTCATTCCAGTAAATGAAGGGCACGCTGACCAGGATTTTAACATGATTAACTACTCACTCTACTCTAACATGCCCATTTAGAAGTAGAGAGGAAAAGAAAGTAAAAGAGAGAAGTTCATGGAGGATAAATATGACTCATTAAAAGCCTTTTTCAGATATTTTTCCAACTTGGTATTAACTTTGTCATGCTCTGTGAGCACAACAAAGCAGTGCAATGTAAAACATTCTGCTAACTGCTTCTGTTTTCCTTCTGGACAGGGGCTCATTTGTTACATTGTGTCAGCCACAAAACCAGAGAATTTTTCAAGTGGTGGAATTCTTTCACAGAAACTTCTCTTCACCTGCATCATACTACAAACCCTTCTAGTTTTCACTCCAAAATATCTACCAAGAAAATTGCTCCAGAACATGAACTAATTGCTGTATTATCTGTTAACTGAAAACTGTCCTACAACAGGTGACGGTGCTCTAGTACAGAAACACTGGATCTCTACTTCTAAAATATGCATCCTGTTCTGTCTAAAGGTAAAACTACTTCTCATGGGAAAGGAGGAGAACTTTTTAAAGATCCAGGAGAATAGAAAGAAACTATAACCTGCTTCTGCTCTCTACTAGCTCACTATTTACTCCATGAAGTTTTCCATGCAGCATTCCTGCTCCACATAGTTGAAGAAGGAAGCTGAAATGGAACGAGACAGTAGCTCTGGGTGGTTTGCTATCTTTAGTTTGGTGAGACTATATGAATCATCCCATAAACCTGAATTGCCTTCAAGGTTCTCACAGCTAGAGGCTATCTGCTGTAAAGTCTTCAGGCAAGTCCTAATTGGCAATTGCAGGTGCCACACATGTTTAATGGCCACACAAAACAAAACAATACATAACAAAACAGAGTTATGAGAGCAAAATGCCAGAATATGCCTATTTAATAAACAATATTTATATTTAAACTCCTCCCTGACATGCTATGAGAATGATTAATGATGATCATTTGGATATTTTACAAGTTTATTATTTCCTAATAAAATCAATTATATTCCTTAGTTGATGTGGGATTTTTAATGATGATGTTGAAAACTTTCCATACTGTATAATTATTTCCCTCTAAGTATGATACCTTTGTTGTTAAAGACAAACTTCCAGTAACACTATAATAAAAAACAAAAAGGGGCTCACCTTTGTTGGTAGGTCTGAAAATGCATTATTAGCACTAAATTAATTTCACCATCATTAAAATTAACATATGGTTATTTCCATAGACAACATAGAAATGGTTGGAGGACAGGTTAGTGATTTAATTTCAGCCTCAAAAACAATTGCCATGCTTCTTTTTTCAGACTGATGTCCTATTCTTTAAGTAATCCTGAAACCAAAGATTTCAAAGGAGAACTCTGTAACACTGTCTTATAGAAACTGCTCTTCCTCTGAGCATCTCTAGCTACTAATGTCCACAGGGTTAATAACCACCATATTATATTGGTTTTGCTTCCAGTGGTTTATGTCTCTCTTTTCATTCAGGTGATATAAAGAAATTCATTACATATGGGTCCACAAATTTAGCAACAAAATAATGGTGGTTTTCATGTGTTTGGCTCATTTGGCATAAAAACTGCCTTTCTATCCTTATAGCCATCTTTTTCTCAATGTTGTATATTTCTGGGCCCTCCAAAAGCAAGGTAAACAGAAATCATGACTGCTAAAATTCCATTTTCCACTCTATCACTATAACTCTTAAATTTTTCTAGAGGAAACCTTTCACTGTTCAGTCAAAGTGTTCCAAGCATTATGCATGTGTGAAATGACTTCCAAAAATAAAATGTCTTCTACCACAGCTTTTCTGTTTTGATTTTCAGGAGGAAAAAACAAAAAGAAACAAACCAAAAACAAAAAGCAAAACAACCAACAGCTCAGGTGCTGGTTGAATTAATCTTCTGATAAGTCAAGCGATCGGTAAATTCACCGATGCTAATGGAAAAGGAGTCAATCAGTTAACTTGCACACTTTCAGATTATCTCTTGTTTCCAATTATTAACAAAAACTTTTCAGAGTACTGTGGTACCTTCTCGAATTCTTATTGACTAAATTCCCATTCCACTAGATTCTTGTGTTTTGTTCTTTAGGTCAGACGACTACACATTGTATGAGAAAACTGCTGCTATATGTTATGGTGAAATACAGACAATAAAGCTCCTCCTGCCTATGTCCAAAAAACATAAGAGACACTGTTTTTTCTCAAAAGTATCATTTTAGCATGAAAACAGATTCATCTGTAGAAGAACTTTTTTCTTTAAGCATGTTTAACATAATTAAATGCTGTGATCTGCTAAATAAATATACCAAGTGCCAAGTCTAGACTTGTGTCTTCTTTTCTTGTCACATATTGGGAAATAAAAATGTTTTTTCAAAACAGAATTAAATTATCCAATATCAGGAAAGAATGTTCAATAGTTTTTCTGGAGACTCTCAACTTGTTTTCAAGCAAACTACTTCATACAAGCAATTTAATATTCTTCTCATGTACTATATGTCCTGACAATTAGCAAGGGCTGTTAAAAATAAGGATGAACCACTGCACATGTTACCACAGTGTGAAGATCTTTCAAAAGTAAATGAAATTGTTCCTTAGACTGTTTTTTACCTTTCTCAGCAAGGATTTTGGGGTTATTTGCTAATGGGTGGTAAGACAGTACATAGAGACTAACACATCATTGCCCACGGTACATATGAAATATTCTTTTTGTGATGTTACAGAACTTTTTGGTACAAAACAGACTTCAGATATTGGCTCACCTATCAAAGCTGTTCACCCATGGCATTTGAAGACATGAAATGAGGCAGATGAGATCTACACTGTAGTTAAACCCAATTAAAGACAAATGCAAACTTCCTATGAGAAATGTCACTCTTTTGACTATTGAGATACTTTCAAAATCAAAGTCCATGTTGTTTATAATATTTTTAACTTGGTCATATACAGTGCAAAAAATTAAAAAACTGGGCATGTAAACTGAAATCTGAATATGTGAACTAGGTTTACATGTGTGTGTGAAAAGAAATGGAAATGCATATGGCTTAACACATTCCAGCATCTCCCAGCTTGTTCTAGAGATGAAGGGAATATAAATGCAATTATTAAATTGGTGCAGGCTGTTTGAAAAAAATTATTTAGATAAACAGCAAATAGCATTCAGGCAGACATCTAACAATGAACTGTGTGAAACAGAATGAACCAAACAGAACAATTCTAGTCAGTTAAAACCCAAAACTGAAGAAGGCCAGAGAGTAAACTCATTATTGCAAAAGCCATTCACCAATGAAAACTTTTTTTTCTAGTTTTTTTCTAGTAAAGATTATTTAACCAGCTGAATCCTCTTTGAGAGCTTTAGCGAATAGCCTTTGGATCCCAAGATAAAAGGTACTGTTAAGACTCAAACCATATATAAGATCCTGACATATTTGGGCAGTGAAATATTCAGTGTAACATGTAAATGAGAAACTGAAAACAAGATAAATCATGGTATGAAAAAGAGCTCAATATGAGTTTTGATATAACTTCCCATGAATACCCCTCAGACTCTAAAAAAGTTACAATGTTCCACCAAACTGGGAAGAAAAGATATGTTAGAAATACATTAACACCTATAGTGACAAGGCCTAAAAAGCAAAGTCTGAATGAGTGCAGACAGAATGAGCTGTCCACCTAATTGGAGATAATTATCTATCTATAGCTATCTAAAATGTAATTCCTGTCTTTGGAAGCAGGTGCTTAAATAAATGAGAATGAAGAGATTGAATTGCTGGTAGTAAGAGACACCTAATTCCTTAAGGATGTACAGAGTTATGATTCAGTTCAGACATTAAAATAGCTAGGTTTTTTGATAATTAGTGATTAATTAAAGAACCTTCTGATGCCTTTCAGAATAATGAGAAAAAAAATACAGGATGGAAAGAGTTTTTAGACTGTCTTCAATTTTACACAGCTTAAGAAGCTATTTTCTGATAAGGTTAGTCTACAGGGCAACAAGAATTAACATAATACATACTGATGGAGCAAGTTCTACAAATGGATGCATATTATAAGGTGTTTTCCTTACACCAGACCTACTGCTTTATTTCCTAAGAAGGCCCCACACATATCTTAACTCTGCAGAAGACAAACTTTGGCTAAAACTCCACACACAAAAAAAAAATCAATTTCTTGACAGAAACAGGTGTAAATTGACCAGGTGTATTGAAGTGAGCATATTTTTCTTCTTCAAAATGCATATGGAGATTTAGCCAATGAGGGGGTACTACATCTTCTGTCAGACTGCTAAGGCAGCCATCCTCAGCTAAAATATTTCAGCTGTTTTGCTGGCAGTAGTTTCTTCTTGGTTTTGATGTATGGTAAGTAGTATCCAGGATGTCAGACTGATCTACCATCAATATAGCAAGGCTTTAGAGTACTGCTTTTCCCCCCTGAAGCCTAAGGAGGTTATTTATGTTAAAAAGAGTAAAAGATAAGAATTTTTCTCTTACTGTAATCTTTAACAGTATTCTAATAGAGACTATTATGTAGATGCTGTACTTGTATGGAGACTTGGAGATCTCTTGATACTTTTGTCTCTCCTTGAACAGTTTAAAGGGATTGAGAACATTCAGAAATTATTCAAGAGGATCTTGAGGGGTTAGGATGAGGAGTCCATTCTGAATTGTTTATAAATTATACATTTTGACACTGACCCCAGAAAAATCTCTTTTTGAGGAGGTCAGAGAGATCAAAGTGTCTTTCTGAGTGTCAAGATGCAAAGGGAGAAATTGCTGTTTAACTCATTGCTAGACATGTCTTATAACCACATAATGTCATCCACAACATGTAGATTTCATAGCACTGATTGCAATCTGTCTCATAACTTCTCAAAATAACCACACAATTTTGGTGATGACCATTAGAAAACATAATTCCACTGCATTTTTTGTTTTTTATATAGAAAAAAGATGGAACATAAGATATCTGTGCTGACCACAGGAAATTAAGTACTAATACAGATTATGCAGGTTTATAGTATATATTCATGGCATACAGTGCAGTAAACTCCCATTCTGTTTACTCAGTTTAAAGCTGTAATCGACTTTTTGTCAAAAAGGATACTCAGAAATATCTGAGCATAAATGAAATATCATGTGCAAGTCTTGCTTACAGTATCTCCAGGGACTACTGTGCAGGAAAGATGATTGTACAAATTTGTTGCTATAACATATGACAGGATAGACTAAGTCAAAAAATATTTATTTAATAATTTTATCATTAATGCCAAAACTTAAGATATAATCAAGGTATCTTATTTATATTAACCTCAGTTACTGAAATTCTATTTACATGATACAAATCTGAAATCAAAATTTTCCAGGTCTGATGTAAAGGAGAAGAAATTTAACTCAGACAGTAAGCTGTTCAGAACATTCTCATATTTCTTGATATAGCTACACAAATATATCAGTTAATAGAAAGCTAGAAAAGCCATCAAAGAGAGAGAAAAATTCTTGTCATGCAGTCTGCTTGGTTCACTTGACAAAAACTGCTAGTGTTCCAGAGGCTGGCACAGTTGCCTTCTGCTCTCAACAAAGATGATCTCTAGCATGAACATGGATTTGCTTTTCACCTGGAAAAATTATCGTAAAAGAAGCAGACTATACTGGCTCTTTTGGAAGCAATCAACTAGGGGTCATATCCTGCAACTTGTTTCAACAGGAATAAAAATCTCTGCCTTGGAAATAATTGTTCTGAAACCGTTTTTCAATTGTAAGTGTGGAATTTTGGTATGCTTTTATCCTTGTCTTTTTAGACAGTATTTTATAGTCAAGTGACAATATCCCCACTTGCATTATAACTGAGACAAAACTATTTTCAAACTGTATGATAATAAGAGAAGCAGATTTCAGGGTTGCCATCTGGATTACCCTATTGGATGATGAATCCGTTCCTGAAAACACCTCATAACATATGCTGCAGTTCTCTAGGGAAGCCTCAGGAGATAAAATTCTCCTAGCAAGAATGTTTGTTAAGAATAAAGGGCAAATATGCTAACTTCCTACTTGAATAAATATCAAAACAGAAATTTAGTAACCAGAGCTCCACAGTAACTGATCAAGTAGTTCCTTCTCATTCTGCCATTTATTCCTTTCCATGAAGACAGTTTTCAGGGAGTAGTTGGAATATCAATCAGACAAGCTCAAGGACAGAAATCAGCTGATCAAGACATATGAAAAAAAAATGAAGACTGATGAGATGTAAAAGGATATGCATGCACTCCAGAGAGAGATAACGCTCAGGCGTCTGTTCGAGTCTGAAGCAGCAGGCTATTCCTAAGCTTCTTCACAGAGAAAAGATTAAGATAAATGTGTGGAGACATTTTTAAAACTCTTGTCTTCTTTTATTATGTTTTATTCCAGCTGGTAAGAGAAAAATATAATTTGGGGATGAGGCTATGTTCATTGTGCTTTTATCACTGCTTACTAGGAAATGGAAAAATAGTTGATCTTAAATGTTTTGACAGCTGAAATCAGCACAAGAGCTTGACTTATGAGAAGCAGTCGGCCAAATTCTGCTGGTGGGAGGAAAAAGCAGGAAATCCTAACATACAGAATGCAGTACAAGTAAAGGTGATTCAAGATCTTTAAAATTATAACCCATCATTCAATAGTAGTGATTAGGGCAGTGAGCAGAGTTCAGTATATTTTTACACAGTATGCACCTATACTCCAGACAGCTTAATATAAAAAAATGTAAGCCTTCATTGGTGGACCATTTTACCCAGGGTAGTTTATCTGCTTCACAGCTGATCTGTAAAGGTGGAATATTAAGCTAAGACAGGTCTATCTCTTCCAGTTATGAAGATAGGTCACTTAAGAGTAAAGTGCTTTAAGACAGACAGAAACATTCACAGGAAACAGACCTCACTTCACAAAGAAACACTTCTATACACAGGACGTAATTTAAAATCCATTAGATGGGGTGGAAAATGATTGGATAAAAATATTTAAGGAGCTTAGCCTCCAATCTGTGTTTTCAGAAAAGACTCATGAAGACATAGATTTTTTAAATTCTACATAAGAGACTCCAAAAATATAATACAGTCATGAGGAAAGCCAGCTGAAGATGAATTTTGAAAGTCATTAAGTAGAAGACTTATGTAAATCAAAGATATTTAGCATTTTTAAAAGTATGAAGCTGATTTTCTTCATACTGCCTATGCAGAACGGGAAGTATCCTCCAGTTACCAACACATCAGATTTTGCAGAGACCAAAAAATAGAAAATAGTTACTTCGTTTACAAACTAATGGAAAAGAAGGGAGGATATGTGTCTATGAAGTTAGTATACAACACCTCAAGAAATCAGCATGTTTCTCAGAAATGAAACAATGATTTGCACCAACCGACAGAAATAAAAAGAAATTCCACTAATCAAGATTTTTCATTATACAGATCAGAAAATGCTGTGCACTTGACAGAATTCCAAAAAGGAGTTGGCACACTTTATTCTAATCTTAGTTTTCCTTCTAATCATGTGTACATGTTGAATTTAAGTGTGATTCTGAATCAAAGAAACAAGTAGAGGCAGAGGCAAAAAGGAAAGATTTTGGAATTGGGATGCAACAAGAAGTCAGATGACACAAGACAATGTTGGTAGTGACACAAAAACAGAGTTAGCTAACATCAGAAGCAGATGTTACTGTTGCCACAAGAGAAAAATAATGCTAGATGACTCTCTCAGTTCACAGAAAAATAATAGGCTTAGTGTCAAGCAGACTGGGTTTGTCTATCTGTCATCAGCCTGTATGACAAAGAAAGGAACTTTCAGAGACTAACCGCAACAACTACTTAGATTCAACAATCACAACAGGCAAGATTAAGGTTTTTTTGTATGCATGGAGAAATCACAGCCTACTCTAACTCTTCACAAAGAATGGCAATTAAAGAAAACATTGTACACAACACAAATATGTTCATCCTATCCGCAATGCACAATTTCTAATGCCTACATAAAGAGAAAATTCCTCATTTTGGTGGGGGCTACAAGAAGAAAATGATACAGAAAAACCCTCCAGCTAACAAATAAATATCTCTTCTAGCTTTTTTTCTGGTTGAGTATGTAAAGATTCCAGTTTTTTATACCTGGTTCTCAAATTGGAAGGAAAATCTGACACCCTTTCAAATAAAGGAAAAGACTAATAAAGATTTCTATTATATTTTTTCCTGATTTACACCTAATATGTAACTCTTTGAAAGTTCTTTAAGTTATTCTCTCTCAAAGATTCTGGACTCTTTTAATAATTTCTTTACCTTTCTCTAAATCAGACCATACCACTAATTAATGGGTAAAATCCAAATACCATAACAAAACTGTACTTTTCATTTTCAAGGTACCAAGCTCTTACATTCCAACACTATTTGGAAGACATGGGAAAACAATAAAATCACAGAACATTTGACACAGAAATGGGAAGTTTAAACCTAAAATGAAATATTCTACACTGAGTACTCTGATGAGCTGTAATTACAAAATATTATGTCATAAAAGACATAACTAAGTACTCCTCCAGACATAGATACACCTAATTGTGGAACACACAGTAATTATTATGAAACATTGGTAGTTAAACATTCATTATGGAAGGATTGTTATGAAATAGAAATCTTTTTATAAGACAGTCTAGGTGGCACCTATTAATTTAGTTGCATATAGTCCAGCACTTTTACTACACTAGGACTGATAAATGCATCATTGCCTGTGCAATACCTAACTTTGCATTGAATCTGTACTGAAAAGACATAATCAGCACTATGCTGCAAAGTCTTTTTCCCTACCACACTTCAGTTCACAGTATCTCCCTTTACATGGTAGATTTATTTTGTGTGTATAGATATATTTATAAATATACATATATTTAAAAATTATAATCGCAAAAGTCTCTTTTACTATTGAATAATATTCTTTTATCTCTTTATTATTCGGCAGATTATGTTTTAAACTCCCTGTATGAGCTAGTGTTAGAAAATGCTGTCACATACTGTTAGGTCATTCTGCATTATGGATAAAATCTGTAGATTGTCTTACATAATCCTAGATCTTTTATTTCTAAATATGTTATCAATATGTGATTGTGCAACTTGAGAGGACTGAAAATCTCTAGATCTGAAGTTTGAGATACATTTCGGCAGAAAAAGAAAACGGTATTTTATACAACTCTACAAAAAACCAAACTCCTCTGCTCAGTATAAAATGTATTCCATAGTACTTTACTATTAAGAAAATAAGGAATTTATGGTGCTGGTCACAAAACCAGACAAGGTAAAAAAAAAAGTTTAGCAATACTAGTCTACTAGGTGGCACTTCTGTTTAGAAAGAAACATTCTGTCCAGTTCAAATGATTGAATAGCTTAATAATAATAATAATAATAAAGGCTCAAGAAAACATCTATCCTACAAAATATGGCAGGACACATTTTCAAAACTTAAGTAAGGAGTCAGCCATATAACTGTTACTAACACTGGGAGCTGCCTGCCAAACACACTGCATCATCCTGAAAATGTCCTTCAGTGATAATAGGGTTAAAACTTTTGGACATACACATAAATATTTCACAAGAGGTGTCTCACAAGAGAACATCTGTGATTTAAGATTAGCTGTGGTTTCAGAAGAAATTAGTTTACCTCAGAAATTAGTTTACCCTCTGGTTATATAATCCACTAAAATCCACTGTTCTTTCAAGAAACTTTCAACATAAGTCTGGATCTTTAAAGCAGACTTTTAAAGAAGGCATACAAGTGAAGTTATTAGTGGCAGAATATATTGCAATACTTCATGTAGTTTATATAAAAGTGATCCTACTAAATTACTTTTAAACCAGTTTCTAAAAACATGAGTTGTCTCCTTAATAGAGGAATGGTACAACATCTTCAGAATGAAGCAGATTGTATCAAAGAAAGATGGAGAACCCTGATATCAACTACAGCAAACCAGGAAAAATAAAAATATGAAGATGTTACTGTGTACCACAGAATGAAATAATAACAATAGTGGGGCTGAAGTAAGATTACTTTCTCAAGTACAACATATGCTCATAAAAATCATTGCTGTAGACAAAAAAAAAATATCTTATTAAAGTGATAAAATTCAATATAGTTTATATGCGTTTTGTTAAAAAAAAAAAATACTAAGAAGAATCTGCAAAAGAGATTACATTTCCACCCCTGGGAATCACTGATTTACAGTTCTGAATTTTTTTTGCTGTCACAGTGCAAGTCAAAGTTACAACATGTAAGACCATATTTCTGTGAGCATCTGGAGCTAGTCCTAATGACTTAACAAGGACAAGGTAAATATAATGAGAACGTTTTGGCAAAAGATGTTTTCCTACTTGTCTAAGTGGAAGAAAACAGATACAAAGTGAGTCCTATATACCAAATCAATTTACAATTTAACAATTGTTGCATTGAGTTCCTTAACTTTGAAAGCTCAACTAACATGTTTCCAAATACATTCCAATCTGGGACTTCAAATTATGTGAGCTATCTCAGGGATTTTACCTAGCACACATCTGAAAACTAAATATTTTTACACTACTTGTAAGATACTAACCTACATAAATCAACTTGTTTTGAAAAATGTAGAGGCCCAATTTGCACATCTGGGATTAACATGGGCAGCTAAGTACTCAATTTGAGATTAAGCACCACAGCATCAAATGAAATCAGCCTAATAAAATATGTCAACCTTTGTCTTTCTAAACACAGAACAATCAGTAGAAGACATTTCTTAAACTTTCTAGTGTCTCTAAATTTGTAAATAATAGGAGAAATCTAGTATCATCCTTAAGACTTAGTGACATAGTGAACTGGACGCTTAGTACAGCAGTGGAGAAAATTAATAGTGAGTACCCTCACCATTGAGTATCCTTCTGTACATCATGAAGTTAAAATATAAGAGTATGAAAGTAAGAAAATTTTTGTGACTTTTGACAATTATTAGTAAGAAAAAGGTTATAACAATTGCCAAAAAAATCACAAAAGTTGACATGTTACCTGGCTATGACAAAGAGCACACAACTGACACCCAAGTAAGCCAGCAGAATATACATCCAGATATCAGGGGAGAGAGGATTCAGGAAGGAGAAGACGCCCGGGTTTGTACCATTGGGCTTGCGGTACAAAATACTTATTCCAAGAGTCATAAATGGCTTGGAAAAGTCGATGACCTTCTCTCGAACATAGGTTATTGCCAATGGTGCAACTGCAAGGTCAGCTTTCTGTCAACAGAAATACAAAAAGAGAAACAGGCCATAAGTCAGAGGAAAACGCCTGAAGCAAACAATCAGATTAGGCAAAACACAAACTTTAAGTAGAGGATTGTTGTTGTAAAAGGTAGGCTGATACTGAAAACTCTCTTCTCCCTAGAAGTAAGGAAACAGATTTATTCTATTTCCTGTTTGCTCAACTGACATAACAGCATTTAGAGAATGCTAAAGTGCTATTACAGGGATAGATGCAAAGAAAACTATTGTATCCTGCAGAAAACATGAACATCCATTATGATGTCTTTTAAAACTTTTTTAAACGTACACGTCAGCATATGTCTTCTCTTTGTTACTCCTTCACTGTGCTCTTTAGAAGCTAATATATTTGTGAAGCAGATGTGAATGGACTTGTACAAGTGTAGGAAAAGGGCCAGGAAGCAGTTTTGCTTTTTTAGCATAGAAGTATTGGTACAAAATGAAGAACATTTAAAAATGGGAAGTGCTACACTTGGAAGGTTGCTACAGAGAATACGTTCAGCAAAGTATAGCTGTCCTTACTAGTTTGCAGAAATCACTATGAAACCTGTAGGAAGCTATCAATAAATTGCAGCATTTAAAATGGAATCATACAGCAGAATGTATTTTTTCAATTTGCCTTTAGTTTCTGTTATTATGGCAATAATTCACAGGAGATTAGTACATTGTCTCTACTATTTTTTATTCAAATCAATGGAAATCACAGTGAAAAGAAATCTACAGCATCTACTTTTTAATCTCTGTCAACAGCTCTGGAAAGACTACTGTGCATGTGCATATGTGTACATGTGTGTGCATGTCCATGTGCAGGTATGAGAGAGCTTCAGAGTGAGAAGTTATACAGTACAAGACTTGGCAAGCTGTAAACTAAAAATTCCGTTTAAACTGTAGGTAAATTTAGGTATGGGATTACAGAAATGGTGTAGCTACTGTGAAATATTGTTATCTCAACAACACAGCTGCAAATAACACCATTTTCAGAACTCCTGTTCTAACCAAGATCCAGAAATTTTATTCCCAATAAAATCGTATACATTCATACATTTTTATATTTTATTTTGCTCCATTGTTATTGTGTACTATGCAACACTCAAAACCCCACATAATGTTATAGCATTTCAGTGCTCCCTTTTTCGTTGTTTTCTCACCTTCCACAAAGTTCTACTAGAGTCCATTGTTGTTATTAACATTTATCATTGTATTTACTCTAATGAAGTACTTCTATGTTACAATGCAAAACTATTGGCACGGTTCCTTTGATTTGGTAAGGATGTACAGGTTAAAAACAAGACATACGTTTCATTTCCATTGTTATTCAGAATTTAGAGGTGTTAACCAGACCAGAAAGGCTGATTCCACAACAGCTAGTTTCTATGGATTGCACATTATTGATGAGAATCCAGCTGATGCAGAAAGAAAACGGTAAAGTAAGAAACGAAAACTAATTTGATTTAAATGTTATAGGCAAACATGTAAAAGTTTGAGAAACATAACAACTAAAGTTATTAGTCTGAGAGGTAACTGCCATTCCTTAACCTGAAGCCAACTCACTAGAGACTGTCAGAAGATAAAGCTGCCCAAAGTCAGAGAAAACAGATCTTTTGGAAGGCTACTGGCAGTTGCAAATTTTTGCCTTAATGAATAATAAATAATTTATTTTAACAAACTCTACAGGAAATCCAAACTTTGGTCATTAATTAAAACAAAATGGTATACAAGTGAATATAGGTTTTAACTATCTCATAGAATCACAGAATCATCATGGTTGGAAAGGACCTCTGAGACCAGCAAGTCCAACCATCAACACAAAAAACTCCCAAAAAACTCAAATAAAACCAACCCACAGACACAACCCAAAAAACACCAACCCACACACACCCCACCAAAAAGCGCCCACAAAAAAACCCCCACAACCTCGGCCACTAGAGTGTGTCCTGAAGTACCAAATCTACACGGCTTTTGAATACTACCAGGGATAGTGACTCAACCACCTCCCTGGGCAGGCTGTTCCAGTGCTAGACCATTCTTTCAGTATAGAAATTCTTCCTAATATCCAATCTAAACCTCCCTTACCACAACTTCTGGCCATTTTTTCTGGTCCTATCCACTTGGGAGAAGAGGCCAACACCCACCTCCCTAAAACCTCCTTTCAGGTAGTTGTAGAGGTCAATGAGGTCTCCCCTCAGCCTCCTTTTCTTCAGACTAAGCAATCCCAGTTTTCTCAGCCGCTCCTCATGTGACTTGTTCTCTGCACCCTTCACCATCTTGGTAGTGCTCCTCTGGACATGCTCCAGGACCTCGATGTCCTTATAATGAGGGGCCCAAAACTGAACACAGCACTCAAAGTGTGGCCTCACCAGTGCTGAGAACAGGGACATGATCACCTCCCTGGTGCTGCTGGCCACACTATTCCTGATACAGGCCAGGATGCTATTGGCCTTCTTGGCCACCTGGGCACACTGCTGGCTCATGTTCATCTGGCTGTCAACCAGCACCTCCAGGTCCTTTTCTGCTGGGCAGCTTTCCAGCCACTCTTCCCTGAGCCTGTGGCACTCACAATTCTGTATCCATCTTGCCAGTTTTACAAAAGAGAGGTTCTCTAGGAAGATTTATTGAATTTATCAGACTCTACAGGAGACTTTTCAAAATGAGCTGAACTTCTGACAGTTTTTCCTACCCTGCTTTCCTGAAATGCATCAGGTATTTTGAACATTACTTTTAGCAGTACATTCTCCAGTACTACTGGATCTTCTGTCTTCCCCCTTCAAAATAAAGGGTAATGGTATTTTCTCCCTTCATACCAGTATATGCACTCTCAGTATGGTCTACTTTCTGTATTACTGCAGAACTCTGTAAGCAGGGATTGCCAGACCTTCCCATCTTTTTGTGCCACAGGAGGATTGCACATACGCTCGACACAGCACATAAAGGTTTCCCTGTCTTGCTGCCATGAGCAGTTGTAAGATGTTCACTCACCTATAAACAACAAAGTATACACAATTTATTTCTGCTACAGAAGTCCCTGAGGCATGCTAGAATTGTCCTCCTTGCTTCTTCATTTACATTTTACTTCCAGGCAGCTTGTAGATTGTCTACTTTAGATAAAATAAAATTTAAAGAAAAAGGGGAGGACTTTTTTTTTTGCAGTTGCATAGTGCTGAAATTTGGTACATAAGCCCTAAGAAGACAAGTTTTAAAATTATACTGAATTTAATCTATGCATGCAGCTACAAATAACTTCAGTAAGAAATCTGCACATAAATGTTGACTACTGCGTGGGCCACAGCATATATAGTCAGTTGGTATTTGCAGACACTGATATTTTGTATGTGGAAATTAACTCTATAAAATATAACCTAGAGAAACTGCCACATTCATTTTTGGGGAAATTGAACTTTAAAAGCATTTAATAACTTCTGGTAATAATGTTAGGGAGAGGAAAAATAAACAGTGATTGAATTCTCTTTTGATGATCCTTTTCTGAAGAAAAAAATTGTCTCACCTATTTTATTCAAAGGAATGAAGAGTTTAAATACAATCTAGACAGGGCAACCACAAAATGGCTAAGAGTTATTTTTAAGTAGATTCTACAATTACAGAATATTCCACCATAATAATGGAGATATTTAGCTTACGTAAATGGAGCCAATACATACATTTCTTCAGTCACCTCAGATTTTTTTAAATTTTTAACCTCAGAACTGAATTTGAGTTACATTTCCTTTGGAGAAAATGCATCTCTAAGCTAAACAGAGGAAGGCTAATGCCCAGCTTCAGTTCTTTAAACCCATCTAACCGGCTCCAAACGCACTGAGAGTTTGTGCATTATTCCTGTTCACAGAAGAGCATCTCCCTGTCACTGATTTGAAAAACTAAGATCTTTAGTTTGCCTTTAGCTTGTGATCTATCGTAGACTGGGTAGTTCATGCTGTTACATTATGGAGACTTTTACACCCTGTGAAAAGTTTTTGGTCATGACACAAGATCTTAATATCCTTTTGAAACAAATAAGACTTTATTAGGGCTTTACCGCTATTTTTATTTTAACTAGTCACTGAAACCACTTTGATATAAACTAATTTTCATGGTTTTCTGTTACCTTCAAGGAGATCATAAGACAGTGCAGATGGAAAGAGACATCAGGAGATCTCTAGTCTAATCTCCTGTTCAACACTGGGTCATCTACATAATCAGACAAGATTATTCTAGGCTTTATCCAATCAGTTTTGAAAACCTCCAAGGAGGGAGGCTACACAACCTCTCCAAATTACCTGTTCCATTGCTTTTCTGACCACCAAGTTTAAAAGTTTCTACAGACAAGTACTGGAGTAGGTTTCTTAGGGAGGTAACACAATTTCCATCCTTGAAGGTTTCAATTTATGCCTGTTGTCTTTTGTCTTCCTGCTAATAAGCACCACCGTGAGGAGCCCAGTTGCGTCTTCTTGATAACCTCCTCTCAGGTCCTGGAAAGCTTCTACTAGAAGTTGTTAACTTTTCCAAATATAAGTAACATACCGTAAAGCCCAAACCAAATTCAGACTAGATGGCTGAGTTTAGATGTCATGCCATCTTATTTCTGAGATCTTGATTGAAAGTCTTGAACAGCTGTGGTAACTACTGATCATCTCAAACAACAAGCCCTCAGGTCTTTAGAGACTGGTCCTGATCTAGAAACCAACAAGATCATCTCCCTAGAGATCTAGACCTAGAGATCTCTTGATCAGCCTAGCAGTGTCTAGAACCGACTTCCAGTATTGTTTTCTTTGCTCCTTTTTTAGTCTCTGAATGTTTAGTTGAAGAAAAATACTAATTATTGAAACCACCAGGAACTCTTAATTAGTTAAATTACATTCTTTCCTTTTATTCAAGACTGATAAACCTAGGACTTTGTGCAATCCATTCTCACATAGCTATACTAGCATGGGTTAGGCTTAATAGCTGAATAGGTATGATGACCCATTCAAAACAAAATTTCTATCCATTGATTTATAGAATGCTGTTTCACCAAAGTATTTTGCATCAACTTTGTTTTAACCAACAGTTACACAAACTGTATGTAAGAGGACTAGAGGCCACTAAACTACACTTAACAGGAACATAGATGACAATAAGTTACACCAATAAGAAAATCTCAGCTTTAGTTCTTGTTGTGGCTCAGGGTTGAGGAACCCACATAACAAAAGATCTAAGACAATGCATCTATGTAAGTATCATCTTTTTAAAGAAAAATCCATATTACCTCAGACACAAAATAGCTTTCTAGTTAACAGCCTATTTTCCATACTATAAATAAACATTTTACTTCCAATAGATTACTATATACACTGCTAAAGCAAAGCTAGAAGTTAAAAATTTTCAAGTGTAATTCTTCCACTTTCTTTAGACTTCACTTTATAACCTTACGCGAAAACTTTTAAACCTTTTTTTTTAATTACAGAGGATTTCTATATAAAACATTGTCCCTGTATATCACCCAATATCCTGAGTAAAATAAATAAATACATCTAACAAGTATCTGTACTGTTTCACAGTTTCTACTGACACTTGATAAGTACCATGCCCCACACACCCACACAAAAGCATACATTCATTCTTTACAAGCACCTATATGCAGTCATTGGTGTGCATATCTGTGTGTGTATATATATTTGTTTCACACTGATACACATTCTCAGGAAGAGAATTTACTCATCCTTGGAAGTTACCTCACATCACTGCTAATCAGGCCCTAAGAATTCGGAAATAGCAGAATAAAAATTGACTGTGCAAACCAATTTCAAGCCATTGTCACAAATTAACATGATTTTCTTTCCAACACTCATTTGCTGTATTTTCGACTTAAGTAAGGTTACCCTGGCAATTTCTTTTTTTTTTTAACTCTGAATGATTGTATTTTACATCATTTTCTTAAACAACTAAATTATCTTTAACACTGTAAGAACAAAAGATCAGAATTAATGACTTTCAGTTTCCCTTTCAGTGACATCATTCCTAGAGACACATCTCCTGCCAGCACATTCTGAAACTGTTTTAGTAAAATGCTGTTTTGCTGAAAGTTGACATACTCTAGGATTCCAAAGTCCCACCTCTCTACCTTCCTGAATGAGCAAAAGGCCAATTGCTTTTGAACTTCTTTTCCTTATGATATAAGCTTTTAACATCAGTAATTAATTTGGTTGTGTTGACTGTGCTTCATGAATGCACCTCTAGTTCATTATATAGGTCCCTTTAGTCTTTCAAAATCCTTCTGTTACCATTTCCAAATGAAGACAATCCAAGCAGAGGTTAAGTAGCAACTTTTCTTATGAACATGTTCAGAGTCTGTCATGTTCAGTTATGAGTAGAATTTATGAATTCCTGATCTACCAAGCATTCAATGAAACTCCTTAATTATTACTTCTGGGAGGAATAAGGTTAAAATATGACCTGAGTAGGCAAGGAGGAGGAAGGGAAGACTGGAAAAACTGGTACTGATCGAGTTTCCCTGGACAGCTGAACATATTTTGATACTTGCAGTGATTGAAAACTGTACACTGAAGTACAGATATTGTAGAAACAGATTGAATGAGCAGATTAATGATAAGCTATTAAAAAAAAAAAACAACAACCCACCCCCCAACTTGCTGAAGACTTGACATTCAAAACAGAATTACAAATCACGTCCTTGTAGGAAAAGCATATATTGGAATAGAGAAGTTGGCTCATCAATTTTCTCCAGGTAATTTAATTTCTATTAATGGGGGTCGACCCTAATGACCAACCTTTTTTGAACCAGAAGAGAGAGAATAAAAATGTAGACACATGAATTTACCTAATAAAAGGGATAAGTCTCAATGCAAATAAACTCTGGTATTAGAGAATTCCAATTTTCACATACATTTCACTTCAGCAGATATATACGTAGAAACAATAAACCCCGTGTTGTTTGCTACCATTCCTCACTATCATTATAGCAACAAAAGTGATTGTAAATAACAGACAACTGTATGAGGATATGAAAAATGTAATACTTTTATGAATATAGCACTAACCATGCATCCAATCAGTTCCTAATAATTACTGTAAGCATAGATGATCTTTGAGCTAAAGAGTTCTCTTTTGGAGTCTCATTTGAAAAACTTTATGCCACTGTCTTGATGAGCTATGACTCACTTCACTGCCAATGCAGTGAAAATGAATTCCAATTATTCACTGTACAGTTTTTATCTGTCACTGAAACTTAATCATTTTATATAACCAAGTGCATTAGCCAGGCATGTCTAAATAGCTAATAGTTATAAATGGGAATTATACTGGTTAGACATAAAACATGTTCTGCCTTAATGCTCATGTACTAATTCTTTCACTCAGCCTCTAAAGTATTTGGGCCTTAATTCCCATTTCATTTGGCCCAATGCTGACATTCTTTTGCCAGTAACTTCTCAAGGAACATCTGAAATTATTTCCCATCATTTCCAGAAACTTGTGAATCTGTGACTGAACACACCCAAACAAGAAAAGAAAAGTAAACCAAAAATTAGAGGGAGTGGAAGTGGGCAAACACCCTATTAATGAATGTGAGCAGGTAGGAAAATTGTCAAGGCAAGGAATATAAATTACATAGTAAGACTTTCCCCCAGGAAAAACATGTTATTTGTCATGAGGGATCTGGGCTACTGAAGTTATTTAGTGTACTTCCTGTATTTGACCTTCATTTTCAATAAAATCCTGAGTTATCTAGCAGAATATCAAAAGGCAGAGTATGGATGTTGTTCCAAAAATGAAGTTCAGTTCTTTGGCAATTCACTGCTAGGATTTGTTAAGACTGGTAGAATGAAAATGAGAATTCCTATTTTTCCATGGGCATATCAGATGTAGCCTTTATCAGAGAGTGACTAAGTAGACATGCAAATTTAGTGTCATCTTGTAAGTAAGTAGAGACCAATGTTTGGCTGTTGGTTTAAGTAATAGTAAATCTGTAGCTGCTAATAATTTTGTAGTCATGTAGAACCAGATCTTTCTTTGATCTTTCACCTTAAAGCAAACCAAAAAATAATAAGAGGATAGTAGATGCACTGTGCAGCATATTGGAGTGAGTTACAATGATAAATTCAGACTGCAAAAAAAGAATTTGCAGAGAGGTTTTGTAACTCTGTGAATATATTCAGTTTTTTTCAACTGGGAAACAGAAGTTCAAACAATAAAACTGATATGGTTAGTTGCTTGGCAGGGAGACACCTGCTGCTCCTTATTCAGCTTGGGAAAAATGACATTGGAAATAAAAGGTCAAAGCACTTGAATTTGTGGATTAGAGAATTAGCAATTAGACTAAAAGGCACAAAAAACCACAAGTGATATTTTCTGGCATATTACAAATTATCATAATCAATTATCCTATAGACCTCAGGACAGATTTCACAAAGAAATGAAGTGATGCTTTAATGAGGAAAAGAAAGCATGCAAAAAGTAATAACTGAAAGATAATATGAATACTTAAAACAGTAAATATACAAATGAAAAACACATTACAGGCCCCTAACAGTTCAAGAATTATGGATGCTTTATGGTGACACGTAACTGAAAGGAGTTGGAATGCTATTTTAAAATACTAAATAATGTCAATTATTAGCTACATTTAAAGAGGGTTGTGTTGGAAAACTGGCAACGTAATCAATGTAACTAATAATGATTACTGGAAATTCGGGGACTGATGGTTCAACATAGGACAATAATGTTTAATCTGCAAGGTAAATAAATATATACCACAAAATAAAAACACACTCAGAACAGGTGGCCTTCAAATGGCTAAAGAGATAAATCAGGGAAGCAAGAAATTATAAACCAAACATAAGACATCTGAAAATACAGATAAGGATAAGAAAACAGGACAAAGAGTGGTATTTAAACACATGCAGAGTACAGGAGAAAAAAAATAAAATTATGTCTTATCTTTTACATAGGTAAAAATAAAATAAAATGCTGAGATGCTAGAAAATAATGTAAAAAAACTTCAGTAGAAATCAGCAGGCATTCAGCTTAAGGTCTGTCTATGTTCACAGGAGTTGCTGGTTCCAGCTACAAATATGCTGTAACTGAAGACTTGCCAAAACACTATGTAGCTTAAGGAACGTTTCCGCTCAAAACAGCATCTCTCAAAAGGATCAGAGGTCAAATTTGTGTTATAATATAGAAAAATTTTGACACAATTTTCATCATGTGAGACCTTAGATTCAGTTGCAGATGCTAGCTTCTATCTAAGGCTTGAAAAAAATGTCACCAAGTCTCACACACTTTGTCAAAAAAGGTAGCCTAAATGTAAAACTTAAGGACTTAGACTCCTCTGTAGGTACTATAGATTAGGTATTAAATGACAATTTAAGTTCCATTTTTGTAATGCGAAATTGTTTAATGTATCTCATGTAAACTCAAACAAGGAAAGATGTATTTGTAAAAAACTGTGAAAGCTAGACAGTAAATTTTGTAATGAAATCTATAATGAGCAAAAAAGACTATGAAACTCAAAAATCAAGATAGATTTATGGATTCTGAAGATTAAAACCATTAAAAGGTAAAATATTACAGCTTCTGCTGAGCAGACTATTTATCTTCCTCTTAATGATTTTCGTTCAAACTAAAATGAGTGGTTTGTGAGTCCTCAGAATTTAGTATATGTCATTATATCTTGTATACTGAGCTGAGAATTCCTCAATGTATTCAGGACATAACATTAAAATATTTCCCTAGAATATAATTTATTTACAGGATTGCTTACCTAAAAATTCACAGTTTTCAAAACAAGTTTTCTTTACCCTTGTTGTTAGACCTTGAAACCATTCATCGGAAGGAGTCCTGAACACTTTTCACTTTCACAGAATCACAGAACTACCAAGGCTGGAAAAGACCTTTAGGATCATCAAGTCCAGCCTATGACCAACACCACCACACCGTCTAGACCATGGCACTAAGTGCCACATCCAGCCTTTCCTTGAACACATCCAGGGATGGTGCCTCCACCACTTCCCTGGGAAGTCTATTCCAATGTCTAATCACCCTCTCCGTGAGGAAGTGCTTCCTGATATCCAACCTAAACCTCCCCTGGAGCAGCTTGAGGCTGTGCCCTCTTGTCCTGTCACTGGTTGCCTGGAAAAAAGAGCCCAGCCCCCACCTGACTACAACCTCCCTTCAGGTAGTTGAAGAGAGTGATAAGGTCTCCCCTGAGTCTCCTCTTCTCCAGGCTAAACAACCCCAGCTCCCTCAGCCTCTCCCTATAAGACTTTCCCTCTAGTCCCTTCACCAGCCTTGTTGCTCCTCTGGACCCGCTCCAGCACCTCAATGTCCTTCTTGAAGTGAGGGGCCCAGAACTGCACACAGGACTCGAGGTGAGGCCTCACCAGTGCTGTGTACAGGGGGGAGAATCACATCCCTACTCCTGCTGGCCACACTATTCCTGATACAAGCCAGGATGCCATTGGCCTTCTGGGCCACCTGGGCACACTGCTGGCTCATGTTCAACTGGCTGTCCACCAGTACTCCCATTCATTTCAAAAAGTGCTAAGAACCAGCATGAGTGCATTGCAAAAGCTCTCAGACAATAGAAAAATATTGTGATCCGAGCCTAGTGATGAGCTCAAGGTTCTCAGAGCAGCAACTGACATGAATCCAGTACAAAAAAACTTCACCTGCATAGGTTTAGAAGAATGCACAGGACAAGCACACACTTACTACACAAATGGTAACTGATTAGCTTATCCCTTAATGCAGGTGGTTTGATTAGTTTTCACAATAGCCTGAATATGTCATGTCATAAGAAATGAAAAATAACTTTTTGTCTGTAAGTATAATTTGTGTTGATGAGTAACATCATGTGTCATGTAACCTGTCCCATCAACAGAAATCACATATTTTCACACAAAAAACAAAGCCTACTTTTGAATTTGAAACTGAAGTACATGCAAGTTGTTGGGTGGTTTTTTGTAATTTTTATCATTAATAGATGTGGTTATTCCTTGAGTAAAAATGGACAAAACCCATGATGCTTTATCTAAGAAACAAGATTATTAATTTAAAACCAAGATTTGTAAGATATTTTATCTTATTCTATTATCCCAATAAAAATCTTTTATGAAACCATTCAACCAGATGAAAGACAAGAGTTCTATCCTGACAGCTTAAATAATCTATTTAGAGGTACTCAAAAATTAGTAGAAGAAAAAAAAAATAAATCAACTCTTGTTATGAAGGCACTCTTAGCAAAATTACTATTTTCTTTCTTAATGCATTAAGGTTCTCAGACAGCTGTTTTTCACATTACAGTTTCTCATGTTAATCCTTATTTTTTCCAACTCCTAATACAAACATGAGAGGTGACAGGGATAATGAAAACAAGTAACTGGAAAATAGCATCATTTCATGAGAAAACAGCTATGTTTATCTGCATACACAAGGATTGGCACTTGGAATACTTTATGTATTGGCACTAGTATACTTTATGGAGAGAGGACTTTACTCACATTTACTGCCAGTAATTAAAACAAAATAAGATGAACACTCAATGAATACTGTAGCAAGAGCAGTACAAACATAATTTTTTAAAGACAAATTGTAAGCTCACAATTGCTTCCAGCAAAACCTAAGTGTGAGCTAATACCTAAAGAAAGACACTTGGGCTCTTATTTTAGCCCTTTTTCTGAATTGGACTAGAGCTTGTGACATGCTCTGAGGTAACCCCACACCTCTAGTTGTAGTTCCATCAACTAAAGGGTCTCCCACAGGTCTTACATCTGCCAGCAGTATGTCTGGGACATCTTCAGGAAGCTCAAGCAGCACCAGACACTTACGTGTAGGACACTGACCTGATCCATAGCAGTTTAAACTCCCATCAAAGCTGGTGAAGGTCTAACCAATACAGATAGTGGAGTCTAAAGAGCAATTCATCCAACCAAGTTCTAGAAAAGTGGTTTATGTTCTTAAACGTGTCTACTGCATAAGAGATACCTTGGATCTCCAACCTGTCCTCAGTTGTGTTGCTCTAGAATAAGCCAGACATCTGACAATCACATCAGAGCCAAAATACAGATTTTGTTTTCATTAGGTCTCCATGGGCTAAAACAGAAGGCTAAATAGTACCAAAATTAGACATTTTAGTCCTGAGCTTAGTCTCTCACAGTCTTCCCCTTGGAGGTACAAGATTCTATGCGTGGAATTATACTCAAGATTAAATTGATGTTATGAGGCCTGATGTAAGATGTCAAGTAGGTTCTAAAAATGTGTCTGAAAAAAGGAGTTCATATCAAAATCCTTCATCCTCTTTGAGAATATTTGCAATTATTAGTACCTTGTTTATTTAGTAACCCTGAGACTAAAGGGAGGCATTGTTGAAAATTATCTTTCACATCTGTTACACATGAGCTCCCCTTGTTTCCTAAAACTACCACATTATTTACCCACTCAAATTCAATGTTTTTCACAGATAAATTTTTTAATGAGTCAAAATTAATGAGACTACCATAATGTGCTTTCCAATTGCTCAGCTGCATAAATCTTAGCTTCCTTCAAGCTGAAAATCCTACCCTTCTCATATACAAAGTTCCCATTTAATCCTCCCATATAATAAAAGAATGGACCTGATCTAAAAATTAGACCTTTTTCTATAATTATATATGAATCATAAAATATCTGTCAGTCTATTTGCAATGTATAAGTTTGTGCTGGAGAAGAATCATTCAAAGAGCCAAGAAAAAAAAAAAGTTATTTTTAATAATACATAATCATAAAAAATTAATTCCCACTGGACTACTCGTTTTCATTTATATTTCTGGGAAAGTATAAAATACTAATTTTTGCCTGTTCTAGAACCCAATAAAAAGAGTGCTTTGATGTAACTTTGGAGGTGTACAGTAGAATGTTTAAGAGAAAAAAATCAAAATTAGATATATACATATTTGTTCTATCAGTATCTGCTGGCTATGGGGGAACATAATTTACATGCCCACAGTATACATCTGATACAACATAATGCAGTTCTATGAAAACTTTTAGCAGCACAGAATGACCTGAACTCTCCAGAATTCACAATTCAGTTCAAAACCAATTCAAAATTCTACCTTTGAATAAAGTTCTTGAACCAAAGACAACAAGTCTGTATAAAGAACACCTCCTGATGAAGAATGTATCCAGTAAAGGATGGAGGTAATTGAATTTTAGCTCTTTTTCCCCCCAAGTATCAAGCAGTGTTGTCTTGAATGAAGCAGAGGGAAGAGTAAAATACTGAATGAAATACTGTGGAAAAGAAATCAGACTTAACTGGAGAAATTAAATTTAAAATGTTTTCATAAGGAAATCTCATATTTGTTGTCCCAGTGAATATTTCTCTTCCATTTGCAGCTATAGAGACCATTGTCTTTTTCTACAATAATTCCTTATCATTCAGTTGTCAAAGTGAAGGAATCACTGAACTAATTTTTCATTTTCAGTATTTCTCATTTATTCAACAAGAAACTAGTCACTGTTTGGAAACCAATATCAGAATGATGGCATATGTGAACACTGAGTAAAACAGCCAAAGAAAGACAAAATATGAGTAAACTCTCATGGAAGAGGAGACTGAAAACACACTAAGCCTGATACAAAGGCTGTAGTCTCTGTTCACTGTAGAATTTCAAGCCTGAGACTCACATGGAATGCTGAGCTCAGTTCAGACAGCATGATCTTCATTTTACCCACACTTTTGAGTCCCATAAATTACATAAAGTTACAAAAAACATATTTAAACAGATTATTTAAAAAATTAGCTTATCTTTGTTACTTTTTATCTTTATATAAATTGTACATTTTTCTACACACATAATATACAGAAATTATCAATTTATTCTTGAATTTCAAATGCTACAAACTACCTATACTACAGTATCCTTTCTGAAATTAAATGTCCAACAGTTAAAATGTAACAAACAGATAAAAAAAAATAAATTCTAAAAATGTTTTTCAAATAGATCTAAGTACTATGGCAACTTTCAGAACTCTGTCTTTATTCTGTGAACCATTTATTTAAATTAGAAACTCAGGTTGAAAAATGTAGACAGAATCATTTCACTTTTCTAAAAGAAAGAGTAATTGAGTTTATTGCATTACTTTATAAAGAAAAAGCCCCAACTTTTTGACACTTAAAAAATATTCCCTAAGGGAAAATAAAGAGACTGAAAAGCTAAGCTGATGGGCCAAGTGAAGCCTTATAAAAACATCAAATGTGGTAATGTTCTATCTGGAATTTCTCTCTAAACTCCCATGTTCTGAGGTCTGAAGTGTTGCTTGCTAAGAAAATGGACTGATAATATGCATGAAGATAGAGGGTACAGATGCATAAATAAATTGCATGTATTCAAATAATTACAGAAGAATAAACAGACCAGAGAAAAAATTAAAGGAAAATTTTAACAACTGATAAATTGAGAGAGACTAGTAAAAGTTATGATCCAGGTTAAGAAGTTAGACTACATCTTCCATAATTCACTAAGTCCTAAATAAACACTGTTTTAAAACCCAAAATATTTTTTTATCTAAGCTTAGTTATGTGTTATCTATGGCAAAAAGCAACACATGTTCCATTTTGTGGTATTAAGAGGAAAGGACTGGAAAAGCTCCTGTTCCACATACTTTACTGCTGCAACTTCTTCAAATGCATTTTATTTCAAGATTATCTTAGTGAAAAGCTTAGGAAGGCATACTGGTGACTGTTCAAGAAGGCTTTAGGGCTGAGTAATGAAAACATATCAAAATGGGGGTTTTCTTGGCTCCTGAAGAATTTTATAAGAAATACTTCCACAACATCCACATCAATCATGGAAAATCAGTTCCAGATGATGGTACTACCTAGCAGCCATCAAATCTAACAGCTATGCATGCCTATACATTTATAGATGCATGAAAATATGCATGTCTGAGGATGGACAGAGAGTCTAGCTAAATATCTGCCTGCTTTCTGTATATGTGTACTAGCTGTAATAATATATACACATATTCAAAGATAATATAAAAATAATACTCCCATGCATGCTTCTTAAAAGTGTGAAGGCAGATGTCATTAGCATCTGTTGCAACAGCAGTATTAGATTATTTGTAAGGACAAAGGTAACAACCCTTCTAGTAAATATTAATATTTTGATTATCACATATTCTACCCATCTGCTGAAATCTTAAAGCAAATTGTAGCAAGACAGTGAATATTTTTCTTCAAGCTATTCAAGTAGTTTCTGCCAGCATTAGAAAGTTTCACTTGAATTAGCTTTAGTGTCCCCTTCTTCCTATTTTAAATTACAGTGATGTGCAAATATGTTTTATCTCATTCTTTGATGAAATGCTTCTATGTCAAGAAATTTGCTCAAATAAATGCAAAAAGGATCAATGACATGATTTTCAAAATTACTAAGAGACTGAATTTAACTGACATGACCAACTGGGAAAGCATGCTTTGAAGGACACTAAGTAATGTCTGTTTTACCCATTTACAAGTAATTGTAATTGTAATGGTATCTGTTTTGACACAGAGTGCAGTACTTTGCTGCTTCAGTATATGTTAATACTTTTGTCTTACTGCTTGCACTTTAATGTTAATGTTATAAGAAAGATGTTCCTCTTCTTTCTGTATATCAAGCAATATAAATGTTTATTTATAATAATAATGTATATTCACAGAATTTTCTCTAAGACAAAATCTCAGATCCACTAGCAGAAGAGCAGCCCTGATTTCTATTAGTGAAGGGGTATGCTTTTTTCTCAAAAGACCCCATATAATTGTTCTCAGAAATAAATTTGGAATACTATCTATTCCATATTCTCACTTAGACATACACCACAGAAGAGCTAAACCATTTTGGCAGAAACAAACACTTCCTAGTGGCAAAATAAAGACATAGTCTTCATTTAACAAAAATTGTACATTATAGAAAGCATTGATGTGAATCTACTTGCATCACTTCTTTAAACATTTGTGTTTTCCAAACAGTACTATTCAAACAGCAGTATCATAAAGTTTATAGAAATAAAATTGACATTTAAATTGATAGTAGAAAGCTTTCAAAAATAAACTTACATGATCAATTAGTTCACGAACCATTCCATTCCACTGTCCGCTGGCATCTTCCTGGGCTCCATATTTTCCATCCTCCACCAGCCTAATTTCATAGGAAAATCCAAGGATGGTAGACAGCTCCCTGAGGAGGTCAATGCAATAACCTTCAAATCGGTCATTTCCATACAAGGGTTTGTCAGATTTCTTGAACATAACGTAGGGCTCTTCCTGTAAAAATTAAGAAGACAGAATGGATAATGAATCCCTCACACCTTTCTTTTCTTTCTAACTTAAAGTAGTGATACTGCTACCTGTACAAAGAACTAAAGTGAAAAGTAAAATCGTTTCAGCTTTTAGGTCTGTCCATCTAAAGTCTTTATTCATCTTCAAACTGAAGTTAGTTAGAAGACACTCTTTCTCATTTTTATTTGAAAAAAAAAATTAGACTGTTCATACACTGTAAATATCTTCAAACAATTCATATAAACACGACATTTAGATGTGCTCCTCATCAAGGAACATTATTCATTAACATCAAGTGTATTTCTGAAAGGACATTGTAAGTATCTTGAGATGAAGAAGATAGGTCCTTTGGCAACTGAAAAAAACAATAATTCAGTCCCCAACCATCAAGCATATGCCTTATGTATCATGTTTTACACTTTTCTTTGCACAAGTATTTTAACTGTTTTCTCAGTGCTTTCTTAGGTAAAGTACAAAAAATCCATAGAGGGATGAAAAAGTCAGTGAAACCACCACTGTTCTGCAACCTCATATCAAAGGCTGCCATTTCTAAGCACCAAAACAAGAAAAAAATTAACTCAAAATACAATTTATGTTACATATTTCCATGAATACTGAATTTATTTTCTTTCAAAATTGATCTTCTAATATTTAATTTAAACTACAATGTGACCATTTTTTTGCATAAGGTGATATGCAAACAGAATGGGAAAACAAAATTATTGGCAGGATATTAATAATTACAGGAATAAACAACATTTAGCAAAATCTAAGATTTTTACAGCTGTTTCTCAATATAGGATAACCTTCCTCAAATACAAAGCTGAAGGGAAAAAGACAAAAATAAGTGGTTGAGTTTTCCTCTACAAAATTGCAGCAATATTCAGGTTGTATCTGATAGGTTAAATACTCAGCTCGGTCTTTCCTCCTGTTTAGGCAGGCTTTCTTCATTTTTTACAATCATAAAAAACCAAGCTCCAAGTAAGGCAAGACAAATGGTAGTAGATGAAATTACTGCACCAAATACAATTCTCAGTGAATAATCAGATAAACTCTCCAGGGTAGCTTAGCAAAATTGATACAGCCCTAAATCTCCACATCAGCGCTCAGCAGGGTTAAAGGCACTTCATTCTACAGGCATCTGACTGCTTTAATAATGATTTGTCAGAATTCTTGATGTAAACATCTATCTCCAGGTGACCCATGATTTAAACATTATATCTGCATAAAACTGGAACTGTAGCATATAATATTTTGCCCAAAATGCAAAGGAGAAAGCAAGGAGATCTCTTACTCTTAAAAGAAATGTGTTCAGAGTACATATTTTCCCCTTGTGTCTTACACTTTTTTCCTAAATAAAACAAACTAATTAACCAAGACTCTGCTGAGAGTCCATTTTTACATACTTCTTTTGAAATGAATAAGCTTATGGCCATATTTTTAAAAAGTGTACCACTGGTTTTCATACAATTAACAAGGAGCATAACATGAAATAAGTTGTCCAGAGAAATAGGTAGGATGTATTTACAGAAATGTTTTGAACACTAGAGAAGCAAATGACTCCAAGAAAGCTATGATGTAGTACTGAGAAGAACAAAGGCTTGACTGAAAACATGAGATCTGAAAGCAATTTAAATGACAAAGATCATTGAATAATTCTTGAGAAGCAGAGACAGTGATGGAACAATAAGTTATGTATGAAAACAGTTGTTAATAAACTCAGAAAATTGACATTAAATACCTTATAGAAAACAACTGTAAGGAAAACAGCTTTTCAAGTGAAATCACAATTCCTTAAGGAAGCACACTAGTGGCCAAGCAGAAGCTATGCCAAGGCAAAACACAAAGTGAAGAAAAAGAAGCAGCAAGACTCAATCATGAATTCTCCAATTAACTGAAGCTCAGAAAAGGCAGTATGGAGAAAGTGAAACATAATCCAGAATGCCAGTGACAAACAGAAAAGCAAACAAACAAATTAAAAACTTATGCAGTGACAAAAGCATAAATGCCAAAGCAAAAACATACAGAGCAATGAGCAATTGATATTAAAGACAATAAGCAACATTATGGAAGCAAGGATAAAAGGAAATTCTCTGAACTCGTTAATCTGTTGCCCAACAGGAAGAGACATTACAAAGACAATCAAAGAGTCTAATCACTTTCCTGTGCCTGCCTTCTCTGAAAAGGCTTGTGATGATCAGATATATGAAATTAACCTGGGGAACACATCCACAAGTGTTTAGACTAAAGTAGGGAAAGATAACTTCAGTGAGTCCTTGGACTTTAAGCATTTTCAGGATCTGATGAATTTGCAGAAGACCTGGTTTTAACAATTTCAGAACCATTAGGAATTACCTTTAATAATTCACAGAGGCTTCAAGGAGACTGTAAAAGGTTTAAACTATTGCCAATCCAAAAAAAAAAAAATCACAACTTGGAGAAAGGAGAATGCTTAATGACATTTTCAGAAAAACAGTACTTTTATGCAAAGCAAATGATAAAAGTTTTCATTTGTAGGAACATAAAGCTACGAGAATATGGAGAAGGGAAGGAGTTAAAGACAGCCACCACATCATGTTATATGCAAAGTCATCCTCTTCTCAAAAGTAAGAAGAAATTTTGACTGCTCAGAACACTTCATTGAAAGAGATTATCAATCTGGAAAGTTATAATAAGTTATATCACTTTATAACTTTACAGAACAGATGCAAATTAGATGTGTGTTCACTCTACAGTGGGGCAAGATCAGATTTCAACATGGCAAGTTTCAGAAAATAGATAATTAATTTTAAAATGGCATTAAAAAGGAATTAATGAATATTTTCACACTTCAGATGAACAATAAATTTCAGAAACTCAGGAGAAAAAGGGCTGATTAGGTAGCAACAGTAAAATTAAGTTCTAGGTAATATAGGGGGTCATGTACTGGACTCAACACCATTACCTGAGGAAAAAAACCAAACATCTGACCTACTTGGATATGCTTTGAGCAGGAGTTGAGACTAGAGGACTACAGGGGTTCCCTCCCATTACAATTACTCGACCTTTCTATATTTTTGACACGATTAATGTTTCAGTTGTTGTATTCCATTAAGTTTTGAACACTGCAATTCAGGAGAAACATGAACCAATGGCTACAAAATTGGATGGGGAAAGACTGGAGGAACATAGGTTGTTTCACTCAAGGATGAACAGACTGAGAGGGAAGTAATAAAAGTCTTCAATACATACAAAGTTATTGGAAAAAGGAACCAGAAAAATTCATTTATGCCTTAAATTCTGGCAAAAGAAATAAAGGTTACAAATTAAGAGACACTTTATAATGGTAGTTATACTTACAGTGCCCCAGGAGGTTATCTAAGAATTTGTTACATTTGCTAGAAGAATAACCTGATGTGGGGAACGGACCTTAATCATAAAAAAAAAAAAGGCCAAGGGAACAGTTACCTGTGTCAACTCTTTCTGGTGTGAAAAGAACACTGATCATCTAGGAAGTGAAATAATGAAAACTGAAAAATTGTCTATTTCAGCTGTGAGGTTCTGTGCTTTTAGAATTTGCCAAAATGTCCAGAACTTCTTTATCAACACTTTTTAATTCAAATATATTATCTCACATTAACTTGGGATTAAATACTCAATAAAATTGTTTAGCTACGCTTTCAATCCTAAAAAAAAAATAATTTCTAAAACTGTAAAAAAACATGTTTCAGATATAAAAAAATCAGACTTGTGCTTTCCAGATATAACATTCTATATATGCCTCTGTAGGCATTATGAAATTCCTGTGTAGCTTGGAATGCTCAGGTGCACAAATCCTAGACATTTGCTGAGTTGTTTACAGAGTCACACATCCGCCTGCATCTCTGGAATCTTGACAAGGTTATTGACAACAGTTTTGTTTCTATCTTTCATTCCATGCAATCCTGAATTATATGTGGTAGAATTTAAATAAATGCAATATCAGACAGGCATTATAATTGCTAATTCATGTTTTTGTGTCTCCTTTTCTTAGTAAGGACAGTAGTATTTTGTTCACTGAGCTATCCAGCTCATCCATACATTCCTGCATATTTTCCTGTAAGGTCACTACAATAATCCTCAATTACTTTTCCTATTCTGCTAATGCTTTTTTACACTTTCTTAAAAAACCTTGCAACACTTTCTGGAATTCATATCTCCAGCTTCATAAAGTTATCACAATACACAGAAAGTAATTCTAGATCTTTCTTATCTATTTAAAGAATATTTGACTGCAAAACTTAAGCTTCTTGAATTGTTGCTACATAAATTTCTGCTGTGAAAGTTACACAGATTAAAATTCTTTGTAACTTGTCTGTCCAAATTTTAATCCTAATCAAGTAATCCATTCTGAAGATTGAAGTGTTAAAACCTTTCTAGATAACTACTCATTATGTATTTGTGACTCTTTTCAGTGGACCTTTTTTTTCTTTAAACACTGACCTATTATCTTACATTGACCTGTAAGAAAAAAAATCTGTTTTTTTTATGATAACACAAATATTGGGTGAACAGTAAATAACAAGGACAAGGTATCATACAGACAAAGATTTTTGGTAACATTGAGTCAAGAAAATGGTCAATATTTTAATATTTTAAAGAAACAATAATTAAAATCATAGCTTTAAGATAGAAACTTACCTTGAGAGCTCCCATCGGGAGTAATTATTTGCTTAATTTCATCAACAGGTCAGCTTGCTACGGAACTTTAAGATCCAAGTAGTCATTTAATGTCTCATAAGACTAAAATATCTTCAATCAAGATTGATACAGAAGAGCCCCCCACCCCAAGCCAGAAAAGTATTAAAAACCAGAATACAGATAAAATAGTAAATGTAAGTTATTTTTCTGAGAAAATGTATTGCAATATACACTGAACTAAAGCTACTAAAATAAAGATGTGTTCAAAAGGAAGAGTGAAGGAGCAGGTACATTAGAAATTATATCAGTAAACAGGATATAAATCCTTGAAAATTATTTAATGAATAATATAAAAAAAGTTCATTCAAAGTTTGTTCAAGGCCCTCAAGTGACAGGTGACTGCTGTTCTCAGACAAACTTTCTGTTTACATGTACTGTGGATGAATGAAGACATTTTTCCTTAATGATAAGGTAATGTCCTCCTGGCTATTTGGTGAACTTTAATCACAGTGATTCTTTTCAGTGACAGTGAAGTCCAAATAATCAGAAGATGACAATCATTTGTCACATGCTCTCATCAGAAGGGTAGCACCCTTCTTGATGAAAAAAAAAAAAAGGAGGATGTATTAAGAAGTGATTATGTAAAGTCTTTATTTGATAGAGTTTTCTGAATCCAGAAATCAAATAAGATTAAAAAAAAGAACAAGAAGGAGTCAAATGTCAATTCTATTGTATTAAAGAACAGATTAAATGATCAAATGCTTTCTTCTGACTTTCTATGTTAAGTCTCCATGAATATAAGCAAAAGGTTTTCTCATAATAACTGACTTGGATCATTTCTGTGATACTCATCAAGTATACTATCTCCAAAGATCTTTTTCATTAGGGATGTCAAAATAATTGTTCTTCCATTATACATTTTTCTTGTGTTCTACTTGTAAAATTTATTGGTTGTTTTTTTAAATGCACAGGTTTTATCACCAACTTAAAGCTTCCCTACGCAAGAAAAGATTATTGTCTTATGTTTCTACGTGTTGAATTAATATTGCAGGTTTACAGATTTGTTTTGGTGTTTAAAATATGCAACTAACACTTGAATGAAACCCCATTTATTCTATACAACTATGGGCATTGAAAAAAACTACTCATACTTTTTTTTATATTTGATTGTCTTGAGCTACATGTTTTCATATTTGGACAAGAAATAATTAATTATTCCTGTGAGCAGTATTGTAGGTCAACCACAAAGATATTACTAAAAATGACAAAAAAAGTTCTGTATTTCCAAGTATTCTAATTTTAAATTTTATGGATAGTTATGAAACATACGATTACTCGTTAGTACTTTCAACATGGACATACCTGTTTTTTAAAGAATCTAAAACTTCTGTAGGATTATCGGTATTGAAAAAAAAAAAAACCCAAAAACTTCCTGATGATGAAAAAAGGAAAGCCATGTTGAAAATTTGATTCTGCTAGAGCAAAAAATTTAATCATTAGTTTCTGTTCACCCAGAATACTGGAGTTAAAAGGCTGCCATATCTAATTAACATTTATGTCAGATATAAGGAATAAACAGTTGACAGTCAAAATTCAATGGGACAAATGAAGCAATCCACAACTGATCCAAACAATGTAGTACATTATGCATCTCACTAATAATTTGAGTCAGGACTAAGGCTAGACACAAGAAAACTCTCCTTCCTCCACCATACTATCTATAATAGAAATGAATTATGAATATCCTTATTTGCCATATTTTAAGATATTTCTTGGAAGATTCCCTAGTATGACCTTTTGGGTCATGAAACTTTTAGTCATAACTATGCTTCGATATATTGTGGCGTGAAGAACTCAAGAAACAGTTATTCTTTACTACAGTTTCACACCTCATTTTGTCAGGCCCCTAAAAACAAAAAAGAAAATATTTCTTTATTCCCCCACAATTTACTCTTAACTATGACCAGACTTTATATTAATTCAGCTGCATCCTAAGAAGTTTTAATTCCAGTAAAACAAAAGATATACGAGTGGATGCATATTTCAAGCAAAGCCATTTGACTCAATAAACCACAGAACATTAATATTAAATATTAAACCATTGCAACACTGTAGATTGTACTAACCTACTTTTCAGCTGAACTGAATCACACTGTCTTCATGACAAGAGAAGCTCTTTTACTAAAGAGAAGCTCTCTTCAGTAAGCTCTCTTTGAACTAGCAGCAAGTGTTCCAGCTAGTGGACTGGTAACACTGGAATGTTTATGTTACTGCTGAGACTCCAAGGTCCCTTCTTAGCTCTGCTGCTACAGAGGCTGCTGGGGCAGGAGAATTGTATCTGTGACCCCCCTCATGGGGAGCTGGACTAGACAGAAAGCAGAACTGACCAAAGGGATTCCATTCCATAGATCTACGTAAGCTCCAAGGAAGGTCAGAGATCCCAGAAGACAAGTTCCTTCCTGGTTCTCTTTCCCTTCTCTTCCATCCATTGCTTGATTTTGGAAACAAGACAACATAGATATGGCATCAGATTTCTGCCTATTTGAAAAAGCAGTATTTTAGATAAAATACAGTATGGGAATGTAATTTTTGGAACTGAATAAAACCATTTTGAAAATCTGTTACAATTATTATCCTTTCTGCTAAAATATTCAAATGTATTTTTGGAGGAAAGTATAGTAAAAAAAGCAGTTTCATATTTTGAAAGTGAAGTAACAAAACACTGCTAAGAGATCATCACAAAACTTTCATACATTTCTTGAAAAAGTTAAACTTGACAACTGTGAGCTTTACAGAGCTTTGTTGTAAGGAGATGCAGAAAAGCACATAAAAGCTATGAGGGAAAGGAGAAGAGCATCCATTTCAGCAGAACTGAAAAATGAACCTGTATGATAAGATGTACAGGTTGGTGTGCAATTCAGCATAAATAAACAAACACAATGCCCATTTATTTTTAAGTATTAAAATTGAATTGCAAAGTAACGGTAGAAAAATGTACAAGAAAAAAATATTTTTATACTTGTGTCTAAAGTCTAAAAGGAAAAAAAAAACAGAATTCTGATATGTAGCATAACAAAGCCAATTTTGGGGAACCAAATTATGGCAACCGTTACTAATGTTAGTTTTCTTATATGTATATTATTCAGAATGTAGAATTCTAATTGTAGAAGAAATTCTGAAGTCCCAAGGCAAATGTCCACAGCAATGGTTAGAAAAGATATAAACAGCATTGCTGTTGGTGGGGGTATTGGTACTAGTATTGGTGTTAGTATTAGTATTATTTACCTCCTAAAATGCCCTCTATTCACCACTGCTCCCCAGATAAATTCAGCTGGTAGTCTGGGCTGCTATGGAATCAGAACTTGGGAACCAAACTTGCATCTGCACTAAAACTATGTACCCATAGACTTCTGAGAAGTGATGAAATCCAGGAAACCCTGATCTCTTTTCATAATAGAACTACTGAATTTGTCATAAACCAAGGAATAATCTTTCAGATGGCCACCTATAACATTTATTATGCAGAAGTCAAGACAAAAAGGGTCACATAGATCCATCCTTACTTGCGGTAGATGAATTTATGAATTGTAGTTTATTTATTATTACTTTGCCTATTAATATATGTTAATCTTCAGTAGATACAACCAGCACTGTAAAAGCAGGTATACTCAGAGTTGTAAAGATCTTAATGATTGCAATACAAAAGAGGAAAAAGATATCTTTCAGAATTTCAAAAGATAGAACTGAAAACAAAAGAAAGGCTGGTATCTTTAAAAGAAAAGTGTTAAAGCATATTACAGGGAAAACTGAACAAGATTTCACAGCTGGAAGAATACTATTGTAGAGAACTTTTAAAGTGAAAAAAACAGCTCAGAAAAATCACGTGAACAGCTTAAATGAGAGATTTGCCTATTTTTAAAGCAGTATTTTCCAGACTAATAAAGGAGGGAAAGGGAAGGTGTGAAAAAGCTGAAGTATTTTATCTTGTTCCCTTGCATTTCTACGAATAAGTATTCAGTAATATCTTTTCTGTCCAACAGAAATGTACTTATAAAGCACAAAAAGGTAGAGCTACAGAAGTAAGCTAGTACACGTGCTATCTGCTTCAGAACAATTTTTACGTCTTTATTTTGTGTATTGCTCTGATAATGTCTACATAGCTGAAAAGAGTTATTACAATTATGAAAACTTTCATGAAACATCTGGAATACTGCATCCAGTTCTGGGCTACCCGGTTCCAGAGAGACAGGGAACTACTAGAGAGAGTCCAGGGAGGGCAATAAAGATGACTGGGGGATTGGAGCATCTCCCTGATGAGGAAAGGCTGAGAGAGCTGGGACTCCTCAGCCTGGAGAAGAGAAGGCTGAGGGGAGACCTTATGAATGCCTACAAGTATCTAAAGGGTGGGTGCAAGGAGGATGGAGCCAGAATCTCTTCAGTAGTTCCCAGTGGCAGGACAAGGGGCAATGGGCACAATCAGGAACAGAGTGAGTTCCACTTAAACATGAAGAGAAACTTCTTTACGGGGAGAGTGACAGAGCCCAGGGACAGGCTGCCCAGGGATGTTGTGGATTTTCCTTCTCTAGAGATATTCAAGACCTGCCTGGATGCAGTCCTGAGTAATGTGCTCTAGGTGCTATAGTCATATATCAGTGGAAGGCTTAAAGAAAAATCCTAGGCAGGGTATCTGAATACAACATAACAGGAGTAGAGGAGGGTCAACTGGAAGTATTAAGAAACCTGGGTTGATAATGCAGTAATTCTTACATGTATAAAATGTGGAAACTTGTAAAGGACAGTGGGAATACAAAAGACAAACTAATACTCCAGAAAACGTGGTTTTACTTTAAGATACTGTAAAAGGTTCATTTACATTTTATTAAAAAAAAGAAAGCCAAGAGATTACATTTTATAAACTGTAATTAATGGTACAAGAGTAAGATGTGGTAAAACTCTGTTGATCTTAGCATAACAAGAACTTACTTCTGAAAGTGAGTCAGCCATGTTCCAGTTATTACCAAGTAGGTCATTTTCAATTAGTGGAATAAATGAAACTGAGTATTTTAGAAGATTCTCTAAAATTTTTAAATCTTCAAATAAAAACAGGCCTTATAAGTAACCAAAAAAGTTACCCACTTGTTGAAATTGTATGGCTTATGTTACATAAAAGGTTAGAAGCACACTGGCATTTGTATCTATGTACCTATGGAAATTCATTTTAGTTTGAAATGTCAAAATACATGTTTGTAGGTAAAAGCTTCTTTTTAACTAATAAAACTGTTAGGAAGTGAATTATTATTTTTATATCTGCAAAGTGATGACAATAGTGGCAGCAAACCCAAAAGACACACTTCTGGGAAGTTCTCATTTGTGCTGAAATTAAAATTACCGTTTCAAAATTATGGTGTGGAAATTAATGAACATTTATTTTTACATAACTAAATATGTGTAATTATAAGTAAAAAATATCTCAGTCACCACTGTCAATTTGTCGACAATGGTAATGAAAAAGAAGATATTTAAAATGTTTCTTCTGATTTAGTTCAAATGATACCTCAACCAAATTTCTGTATAATTAAAAATTTCAACTTAATAATAAATTAATAACTATCATTAAAACAAATTTTAAATACTTTGTACTTTCTTTAAAGGTAATATGGAGGTGGATTAGCAAATGAAAGCAATGAATTTTGCTGCCTAAAATCATCAGGCTTATAGTCAAAAACATTTTTAAAGAAACATCTTTTGTCTTCTCATATGGTGCTGTACTGAAAAGCTTTGAGAAAGAACCAGAAATTTTAGTCAATAATTCGGAAAGTGAAATTACTAATCAACAGACAGAACTCTAAAATTGGGATAATTTACTTAGAATTCAGACTTAATATCCAAAAATATCTTAACAGCTGGAGTTCATTCATTGCAGAGTATATTCTAAGTAACTGTAACAAATACTACAGACTGTTCATTACTGTTGTAATTAGTATAGTATATTTTATTAGCTTTCTCATACAACTGTATTTCTAGGAATGCAAATATAATTGCTTACCAAGATGGTGGTAACAATTAAAGAGCGATTGGACAGGGAATCTGTGATGTTTGCTGGTTTTCCTTTCTGATTCTCTGTCATGTTAAGGCCACTCAATGGATCCCAAGTTCCAACCTATGAAGCAGTAACACAAAAATTCCTAAAGAAAGGCCATCACCTTACTTGATGAATTTCAAATCCCAAATTCATTAAATCATCTATTTTATTGAAGTTCAAGTTCATAATTCAAATTTATTGTGGCAAAAGCTAACATGTTGCTAATTAAAATACATCATCTCCTGTTTTTCAATATAGCCACAGCCTCACGGACATGAACAATTATCAGCTGTTAGAATCAGCTCTCTAGACTTATAACTATCAAAAGCATTACTTTAGAAATAAACTTCAGTTTTGAGAAATTATTTCATTGTTTTTCTAAATTAATTAATTTTTAATTGTTAATTAATTTATTGAACTTGTATTGTTAGTTTTGTGAATCAAAAAATCAAAGAAATTGAATTAAACTAACACATTCCAAATTAGACATTCTTTACATTATCTTTATTAATGAACTTGGACTCAACACCTTTAGCCACAGATTCTGATACACTACTGATTTATATAAATATATTCTCAAACAGCTTCTTCCAGAGAAAACTGTGCATAAACAGTGCAGAATATTAATTCTTCTCTATTTGCTTCCCTTCATGGAATACTTCATAGGAAGACTCTTTATTATAATTTTCAAAAATGTCACTACCTATTTAAGTATTTCATTGATATTCTGAAACTAATATGGACAGGGGGAAGTTTTGGGTAAATATGTTGTTTAGGCTAGCTTCTCTACTCAGTGATTTATATTAAAAAAGGAAATGTGAGCATAGTGCCTTCCCTTCATTTCTGTTTTTATTTGTGACCACAATGTCACCTTGGGCCAATAGTTGACAAAGCTTTATCTGAAGATGAAGGAAAACACAGTGCTTACAAAACACTAAACACAATAGATAAATGCAAACTAAAAGGCAGATGCCAACTGCAAAATTTTGGTCTGCTGATCACAACACTGTGAGATGCTGCAGCTTCCTGCATTTCCTCTCCATGGCATGGTGGCTGAAGAAGAGAAGGAAGATGATCCAATTTCAGATCAACAAGGTTTCATGTAGGTAGGCCAGATATCTGTATGTGCTCCCCAAGGCCCTTAGTTCAAATATAGACAATACTAGGCTACACAGAAACAGCAGTTTTCAATCCTTTCATCTTTCACTCCATCTCTACACAAGAAAAATTCATGTCAGAAGACAGACAAACCTGTCAGGCTACTTATTAATTTTTTTGGTGTCACTTACAGATAGAAACTTAGTATTCCGAGAGAATGAAAGTTTGCCCTTAAAACACAGAAACTTGCCAAAATGAAGCTATTTTATTTCATTCTGTTTGGGGTTATTCTTCCTGTCTTATTAAGATGTAAAGGAAATACACCTACACATAACCACAGGTTCATCTATGAGGATAGTCAATGGGATTGGAATAACAACTAAAACTAAACTCAATATAGACCAAACACAAGGTATATTAGTGCATTACTCCAGGTCCTGCTGTTCACTCTTCCCTACTCCTCTCAAATAAAAAATGTGGCAAGAAACACACAGTTAAGAGGCAACTAACTTTCAAACACCAAGACAGCTCTTAATAGCAGACTTTGAAACTAACTATCAAGTTGAGAACAAGTTTATTGTTTTACATAACACGTTAAATTTTATTGAAATTGCTACTGGTTTTAGGGAGTGGGTATTTGACTTTATTTGTTTCCCATTACTTTGGAGGTAACATCTTACACACCTTTTCAAGACCTTCTTCCTTGAGGCTGATAACATCTAAATCAAAATCTGTCCTTAAGCCATTGGTTTTGTTGAAAGTTATCCTGCCTGTGAGGCCTTCCCAGTGAGCCTATGAAGAAAGAAAAAAAAAAAAATTAGCTCTTCCTTTTGTGCCCCAAAATAACAATTTTACTTCTGACAAAAGGGAAATATTGATTATTCAATATATCTAAATAATTTACCTTGTGGATTCCCTTTTTTCTAATTAAATTAACCTTCCTTCAGCCTTCACAGAAAATTTTTTTAAATAACTTTCCATGTTAGCCAACAGACTCTTACTCAATGAAATAAAAGGCTGTTTCGTTTTCAGTCCTCTATCATTCATGCATTCATTTTCCTTTCTGCTTCCTTACATGCTTATCCCCCCCTCTCCCACCTCAAGCCCCATGCTTTTTCATTAATGCTGGATATCATTTTATCTTCAGGAAATTTCATTCAAATAAAGGCTTACTTTTGTAAAATGCTGAGTCTCCTGAAACCACTCTGAGAAAGTAAAAACTGAGGTCACGGAGCCAGTCTCCCAGAGCTGACTCTTTACTTTTAATAAAGAGCAATATCTTCATTTTTTAATATCTTAAAGTCTACCTAATTCTAAAACTATACAAAAGTAGAGGAGGGAATGTGGAAAACAAAATTATCATCCTAATAGGAATCAATATGAAAAACAGGATTATATTCCACTGCAAATATTTCTCTTTATGATAGTATTTTGCATATTTTGCACCAAACTGTGTGGTGAGGTCAACACACTGGAAGGAAGGGATGCCATCCAGAGGGACCTTGACAGGCTTGAGAATTGGGTTCGTGCAAACCTCATGAAGTTCAACAAGGCCAAGTGCAAGGTCCTGCACCTGGATCGGGGCAATCCCAAGCACAAATATAGGCTGGGTGGAGAATGGATTGAAAAATATCCGAAGGAGAAGGACTTGGGAGTGATGGTGGACGAGAAGCTCAACACAAGCTGGCAATGTGCTTACAGCC
Source organism: Hemiprocne comata (assembly GCA_020745705.1). Lineage (NCBI taxonomy): Eukaryota > Metazoa > Chordata > Aves > Apodiformes > Apodidae > Hemiprocne > Hemiprocne comata. The sequence goes on along the minus strand of CM036588.1, from coordinate 117,003,028 downwards.
CAGAAGGCTAACTGTGTCCTTGGATGTACCAAAAGAAGCATGGCCAGCAGGTCAAGGGAGGTGATTCTCTCCCCTTTACTCAGCTCTTGTGAGACCCCTCCTGGAGTACTGTGTCCAGTTCTGGAGCCCCCAACATAATAAGGACATGGAGCTCCTGGAGAAAGTCCAGAGGAGGGCCACAAAGATGATCCAAGGGCTGGAGCACCTCTCTTACTAGTACATGCTGGGAGAGTTGGGGTTGTTCAGCCTGGAGAAGAGAAGGCTCCGGGGTGACCTCATAGTGGCCTTCCAGTATCTGAAAGGGAAATCTTGGGAGGGAATTCCTACAAGGGCTCGTAGTGAGAGGACAAGGGGGAATGGATTAAAACTGGAAGAGGGGAGATTTAGGTAAGACGTTAGGAGGAAATTCTTTAGTGTGAGGGTGGTGAGACACTGGAACAGGTTGCCCGGAAAAGTTGTGGAAGCCCCATCCTTGGAAGTGTTCAAGGGCAGGTTGGATGGGGCTTGGAGCAACGTGGTCTAGGGGGAGGTTTCTCTGCCCATGCAGGGGGGTTGGAACTAGATGATTTTTAAGGTCCTTTCCAACCCAAACCATTCTGTGAATCTATGATACTTAGTATGTAAACAGCAGACTAGGAGACAAATGTCACGTATAATAATTCACTGTAGGGAAAAACAAACAAACAAACAAACCAGGGAGCAAACTTTATTCTTGCCACCTTTAAACTTCTGTCAGTATTTACTTGCTGAATTTGTCATCACCAGTCTATGGTGTGGGGTTTCAGGGATTTGGGATTTTATGCCACAAATACCACACACCCCAACTATCTACAAACAAAAGTCTTATTTATTATGCCCTTAATTCACCTTTTTATGTTCCTTTGTTCCAACTAATACCTCAGAAAAACTCACTTTCAAAGAAAAATGGTGCCTTCCCTGCTAAACTCTTTCCACATAACAAGCTGAGAAATTCCCATCTACTGAAAGAAAAAAAGGCAGAATTCAAGAAGAGTGGCAACAAAGGAAAATGGGAATTGGGAGAAAGTAATGAAGCAGGGCACTATATTAGTGACTTACCTCCTTAATGAGACTCATAAAGCGGGTCCCAAAGCGCCACGGTTTGTGGCGATTACACTGTAGTGAACTGACAGTCATCTGTGGGAACTGCTGGACAGCCACAGACACCACATGAACTGCATCATACATCAGTGCTGCATCCGTCTGAAATTGGAATGAAATCAGAACCATGAACACAAAACAAAAACGAGTGACAGAGCAGCAGTGAGAGAAGGAAACAAAAATTCGCTCTGCTTATTATGTTAAAGCAAGAAAATGATCTGATTGCTTGTGCAGCACTGTAAAATACATCCTTACAACCAAGTTCTACATAAGATGAGTCAGGACCTTTATTTCTCTTTTAAATGCTGAAACAAGGGCCCAAATATCAATTTTCAGGACCATAAGAGAAGGTATCTCTGATGACTCATCCTACTTCAAAAAAGCAGTGCATTAGGAGGCTATATAGATCATTGTAAATATGTTTGATTGAAGTCAGTTATTTCTACTTGTGAGGTGAAAGAAAAAAAATATATTAGCAAGGCAGCAAAACCTTTACCTAGGAAGGAAAATGCACATGTTAAAGAAATCATGTTATTCTGCTTTGAAATTTTGGAGTAGATGCAGTCCCAAAGGTACTCAACTGACTCATTAACAAATTTTTCTGGGTATCAGTTTAAATCCCTAGGACAGATCTAAGCAGTATCACCTATAAATCAGAGGCAAATTAGAATTGCATTAAAATGCACATTTATTTTAATGGTGTTCATGTCCTGTCTTAAACAAAGAAGCTGTCTAGACCTGCTATGTGCTCACTAATGTTGTGTTAGCAATGGACAGAGACAGCCTCTCAGGACACACTGCCATGCTCTACAAGTAATAGACATCTCTCTCCTGTCCTGTTTGATAAGCAGAGGCAAACCTTGGAACCAAAAGCAAGAGAGGAACTTCGATTCAGCTGGTGGCAATGAATCCTGTGCCATCTGCTCAGCATACCTTGGAGAAAAAGGACTTATTTCCCTTTTTCATTCACATAATTAGTGAGCTGTGAAATTAGTTCTTTAATGGATTGGGAACCTGGAGATTATTGCACTTGTCACAATACAATACAACATGATACAAAATGAGCTTATATAGTGCCTTTCACGCAAATGCATCCCAAGGCTCTTTACAATAAAACTAAACATAAAAATGCAAAAATGCTCTACCATTATAGTCCATAAGCTACTGTTAAAGGGGAAAATATACGTTTCTATTAAAATATCTCTCCCAATGAGAGATTTCAAAATTCAAACAGAAATAAATCCTAATTTTAAAATAGCCACTGTAATAGGTTTCAATGATCCCAGACGCCAAGCAGATTTCGCAGGGGCTTCAAATCAGTCAGAAAATATTTTTGCTGCCAAATTGTTCATTATCTTCAAGGCATTAAATTGCTTTTAAGGCAAGCTGATATTTGACAAGGAGGCAGTGAAACACCAAAAAGTTGGAATGACATGCTGAGTAAGCGTCATACAAAGCTTAATATTCTAGAAGCAGTACTTGGCAGTAGTTGGAGTCTAGACAACAGTTTTTGAAATGAACCATACTAGTACAACATATTAATCTGGCTCAGAAATGCAAACTATTTTTTTTAAATCAGCTTTTTTTTTTAGAACTGTAGTTCTTGCACCAATGAAGGCTAATTGAAATTGCTGTGAAACTTTAGCAAAAGCAGCCCATTAAGACACAAACAGAAGTTCAAAAACAGCATTAACTGATTAAATAGATTTAAATTTGGACACGGAACTAGTAAGACACATCAGCAGAAATCAAATGGACATTACGTCAGACGCAGAGTAACGTGGCTTTTTGACAAACTCTGTAAGCTACTCAGCTGGAAATCTGTAGGATGACAAAACAACCAACCACACTATAAGCATTATGAAACTATTGCAGTTTTAGAAGTAATTCAAATTCTGATAATATACTTCATATTTGACTGATGAATATCGCTTCACTGGAAAGAAATCTAAATCAGAATGTACTTTTTTTTAAATGCACATGACATAAACTAATCACTGGCTGTAGGTTGAGTGCTCTGTTTGATTTTTAGACTGTACAAGATAAATCCCTAATTTACATAGGATGAGATGCCACAATCCACCTCGTGTAGGAAGATTAAAGATAAATGTAGGCATAAATGTCTGTATTGAATAAAGACAGATAGAACCATACACTCAAAAATATATTGGTTTAGTGAGTCGATATATTGCATTCATCTCACTGGGTGCAATCATTGATTTTACTGCAGGAGAAATCAAAAGCACAGAACTCAGGTACAGATATAAAGTATAGACTTGAATATATAGCTTGGGCTCTCCTCTTCCTTGGTCACTTTGCCTTTCCTCTGACAGACAGTAGGAATTGATAGCTGTTGACCTTGCTCTCCACCCTTGTTTGTTAGGCTTGCTAACGTTTATGCCTTGCTGCCTTTTGTCCATACCACTTTCTCTTCCCTAAATCACACTTTCAGGACTTTGCTTTTGGTGCAAGATGTACTGCAGGTTTCAGTAAGAGACTGTTTGGACACCAGGGAGGAAATGTCTCAAGCAAAATTTTTAGGACTCGTCATTTCATCTAAATAGAGATTAACAGTCTGGAATGAAAAAGAGGTAGAAACTTCAGGAGAAGCAATGGTTCTTGAATTTCAGATAGAAACCTGCTATAATGCTTTCATTCACAGAAGCACACATAATACAAGAAACCAAACTTATTGAAAAAATGATATTAGTACTGTTTTAGTTAACTTGTATAAACCTTTTAAGAATTATGCTGTATGTCACAAATATGTCTTGGTACAGTTTCTGAGCTATGGGGTGTGGGTTGTTTGGGTTTTTTTTCCACAATCCCACTTAGTATTCATGATGTCTTGCTTGGATTCAGACAAACTAATCTAAAATACTGTTTATCATGCTGTCATTTGTATTTCTACAACTACAAAAGAAAAAATTTACTCTTAACTACAGAAGCTACAAAAAATTTTCATCAGCTTGAAATAGAATGAGATTGAGATAGGTGATTGAGATGTCAGGAGACAGGTGTCTGTGACCACAGGTCTGTTTTCCAATTGACTCTGTCAAGTAACAAGAAAGCTTTTAGCACTCAGAGGTCACAGCTTAATCAGAGACATGATTTCAGTCACAGTATATCTCAAATAGAGAGAAAATACCAATCTGTGTTTGATTTTTATCCCAAACTCAGTTGGGTACTACATGTTTATTCTCAATACTGTTCTGTTATTCCTTTATCTCCAGTCATACTGTGGGTATTGTATTTGCCTCTATTTTTTTTACATTAGTTTCTGTATTATCATTTCTGAGTCTTGTTAAATTACTTGCTAAATACTCTCCAACAAATTGCATGTAAGTACCCCAGTCTCACTGTGAGAGGGCTCTGGTGGAGCTGAGCTCATTATAAAGAAGGTAGAAAAACAGTCCTCTCTATTCTTAAAGAAAGAGTCTAATCTAACTCACCAGGCCTCCTCAGAGTAAAAGGTGGTCTTTTTCTTTTCCATCACCAGCCACTCCCAAAGACGTCTAAGTCACTTGATAAGCTCTAGTTGATGAACATGGATTTTTGTCACAAACTTGCTTGTCCTCGTTAATCAGTACTGTAGAGACAGCTTGAGTTTTGGGGGCTTGGAGGTGGAGCAGGAGGTTGGCAGGGTAGTATTTTTGGCTGGTTTCTAACATATATAGGCAAAGCTGATAAAGAAGAAACCCACTATAGCCTGGGTCTCAGCCAAGAAGAAATCTTCCCCACCTAATGGAAATGAAAAACTGCTTTTCTGCCAAGTTTTTCTGCCCTTCTTATGACATAAAAAATGCATTATTTTTAATGACCTTCAGCATGGCTTGTAGGTTAGATGAGAATCAGCTGAAAATCCTAAAACCACATGGGCTGTTTATGCACTAGAGATGCAACCGGAGATCTGGGTCTGTTCCTTAAGACCTTCCAAAAAAGTAAGAGAAAGGGGTCACATTCTGACATCCAGCTCAATCCAAGCAAGGCTAACAGAACAGAGGTAACAGTCTCCACAACCATCTTCAGGCTTGCATGACATAAGAGTTCATTGATGCTATTTGACATCTGACTCAATAAATGTGCTAATTACTTTTGGAATACATGTGCTTGATTAACTAATAACAGCTACAAAAATATTGCAGATTCCACACTTAATAACATCAAATCATGACTTGTGTGTGTATCTTATTTCTACAGAAATGTTTTTGTATGACATTTCCATTTCCCTCCATCAAACTATATGAGGATTTCCCATACCTATAAACCACTCCTCTCTGGTTCATATCTCAGTGCTCCAGAATTATCTCTAAATGGCAAAAACATGTGTTTTAGTTTTAGTAAACATTATCTTTATCATGAAATCAAGTTTAATATTAAGATGAAGGATTGCTAAATTAATTCTGATTCTTCATTAGCTAGATCAGAAATAGTACACTTCTCAAGCAGAAAAAAAATCATGTTTCAGCTTTTATTATAATAAATTATAGTCCTCTATAATCTACAATAAAAAAAAAGTTGCTTAGATGTGATCTGAAAGAACTTTCAATTACTCAAATACAGATGATTAAAAACAGCTTGGAAACAGGAAAAGACCCTGAGGTTTTCAATTAAAAATTAAATTAAACTAATGTGATTGTTTTTTGCCTTAATTAAATTTATTACTAATAAAAGTCCATGAAGAAATATGGTCTTCTATTTAAAAGGTGCTCTATGAAGTACTTGAAAACACCAAGAAATTTTCTACATTGAGTGACATATGAAATAAGTCAATGGAAAGAGAGGCTTAATAAATTTACTTTTTATTCTTTAGTATATGATCCAATGTGGATCCCAGAGAAAAATTACTTATTTGCAAATTAGTAGTTTATTTTCCCTAGATCAGAAGATTATTGTCTTCACAAAATCAGTGATATACAAGATCTCATAATAGCCCTCTTTCCTCAGAAAATTTTTTTCAGTAACTGTGAGGAAATTTTTCCACAGAAAAGGAGACAAAGAAGAGGACCCAACAAGAGGGTTGTGGGTTTTTAAACTATTTTTTGTTAGCTAATAAATTATCTCACTAACAATATTAAGATTATCTTAATGAGAATTAGACTGGTTAACAATTTGCAAAATGCTTTTATGGTAATTGTAAGATATTAAAGATGACCTCCTTGAAAGTATGATACATACTTGTTTACAGTGATCTGTATTGTGTGTTTGAACTTGATTTTATTCATTCAAGTCATGTCCAGTAAAACAAATTAATGTCCCTTTAACTCTAAAAGAAAGAAGGGAAAGGAAGGGGGAAAAAATTCAAGCTTGGATGTATGTCAAAGGAGGACTACATCTTCAAAATTGGTCCCAGAATTAAATTCAGCTACAACTCTTTATAATGCAACTTGAATAACTCTAAAGAGTCTAATGAGACTAGATTTTCACAATAAAAAATTTGAATATTTATGCATAAAATGTGGTTTCAAAATGTACTTCTTTATCAAAGACAAAACAAATGAGAAAGAAAAAGCAATAGTGTCATACTGTGTAATTCAGTTGACAAGCCATGTCCTATCACGAGGTAGAGATCTGAATCTGTCTTTGCCAGTCACTACTGTCATTAGTATCAGGTTACAAATCCATGATGGATTAAATATATCTAGATTTTTATGCAAAGAACCATATTTTGCAAAAATCCTTTAAAAGCAAACAATCAAAAAAACACCACAAAAGTGAAATAGAAAGAAAATAATATTGAAACATAGTATTCAGATTCTCTAGTCAGTTCTGCATTAAACTAAATTGTCTCACTAAAAATTTCGAGGGAGGACACTGGACAGTTGACTTTAAATGCTGAATCACACAAGCCAAATTGTTTCCATTGGTTAGTAAACTATACATATACATAACCACTTTTAGTTCTTGTGCTATATTTACCTGCATATTATCTGAACATTAAGCAGGATAGCTTACTTTTTTCATATGCAGATCATTATTCTCTTCAAGATTATTTCTGTCTTCCTATCTCTAGTCAGTCAAATTCTTCCTTTGTGAAACAAGTCCAACTACATTTAAAAGGCCTGTTCAGAGGGTTTTGCCTAGTATCTGATGGTCACTAATGTATTTTAAATATTTTGTGCATTAATTAAATTGAAGCTTAAATTCTTTTCAAGAGTGTCTCCATTAGCTGCATAAAAAATGAGATTAAACTGAATGCAAGCACTCATAAATTTATATCTGCATTTGTTTCCTAAGTGACCATGAAAAAAGGTTCCAGATAAATGTGTGAAAGTGAAAGAATACTTTACACTTGTTTTAAACAAAGTCCTTGAAAATGTGTGAACATGTTAAAAGCAATTCATATGGAGCCCATAATGCATTCTGAAACTTATTTCATCTTATAATGTCATTTGTTACTGACTGAATTTCCATTGGAAATCAGACTGTAGCATCTTCTGAAACAAACTTAATCCAGACCCATTGTATTCACTGGTTTAACAAAGTCTTAACGTTCAATTTTCATACTACAGCAAGATTCTCTCTCTGATCTTGTATTTATGCTACTGTCCTTGTGAGAGTTCAGAACATGATGAGAAATTTACCTTCCCATTTGGCAAAAGGAGTGTAAGTACATGAGGCAGGACATGATCCAGAAGGACAGAATTTTCCATTGGCCCTTATAAATTGTATTTTATTTCTTACACAACAGTAGTGCCTTGGATAGAACACTGGATGCAAAGTCAGGTTGTTGGGATTGTTGGGTTTTTGCAACTCCAAATATATCCAGATTATTTCTAGTCAGAGGGACAGAGATGCCATAGGATAATTAGGAGGGGTAAGAACAGCAGCTCTGTTTCTTTGATCTAGCAGGCTGAGCAAGTAGTGGATCCTGGAGTTAGAATGAACAGGGCAGCCTAGTCAAATCTGCTCTCCTCCCCAACATAACCTTTTTATGGAGAAAAAATATTATTTACAATGCACTGCACAATAAGGATTTACAGTGGCATATTTATTCATTTTAAATCTTTTAAAAATGTCCCATAATCAATCTCCTTAGCCTGATAAGCAGGCTTTTCCTTTAATAATTACTTATATTCCTCTCAGTTATCCTTACTGATAAGTTAACATGCAGTACATAATTGATTACAACACCTTGAATAAAGAACAGATTACATAAACAAACAAAACACTTCCTTTTTGTTCTTCCCAACTTCCTTTTTTTCCCCGTATTAATTTTATTTTTTAACTGTGAGCCCAGTGAACAGAAATAGAAATTGGTGCAGGTTTTTTTAAATTATTACTATTTCCTTTGAGGTCTGATTTTATTGTAGAAGCTGATACTCCTTCCTTTGTCTTAAACAACTCAGGAAAAATAGATAAAACAAAGATGTGAGAGAAGTTTGACAACACTCAGAACTCAGAAAGGGGTGAACACCTACTGTGCAGAAGAGCTCTCATTACTAACACTGTCTATTACTTTTTTTGAAGGCAGTTTGACAGAATGTTATGAAGTTTGCTTTAAAAATTACTGGATACCAAACACAGAAACCTAGATAGTGTAACTATAAAAATAAGCTAAGGCTGCCTTATTAAAATCTGTAGTTCTTTATTATAGATGTTACTTGCTTGATCAGAAAATTTTAAAGGCCAGATCTTTACTTATGTTAGGACAAAGTGATTCTAACTCACAAAACAAAGTAACTGGTAATGTAATAACTCTTTCCCCAAAATTGTCTTACAGTGAGATTCCAATGCTGCTAACATTACTCTCCTTGAAGTTTGATTTGCCACATATCCTTGATTAGCTACCTCCAGACTACAGGTAGTTTTAAATCTGCACTACAAAGTGAGTTTTCCAAGAAGAGATTAATATTGAAAAAAGTCATTTTTCTTGAACTTTTTACGGTCTAATGTTTAGGAACGAATGTTTGGAAAGGAAGACGAGAAGAAAGCATCTGTCAGTTCATGGCCTGTACAGTGTTATTTTGATCTCTATAATCTGGAATATTTTCCCATTTTCAGAATTTATTTCTCAGAAACATTACTTGGAGAATTACAAAATTCCATGGATCCATGTGCTGTTATTTTACTTGTGGCAACTAGAGTTATGGTTAGAGGGATTGTCATATATTCCATTACTTTCAGTCAGCGTTTTGAATTCTTTCCCTAAAATTGTACATTAGTTTCTGTGTTTTATACATACATATTTATGAGAGATAATTTTCTATAATAAGTTATTGTAATAACAAAGTGAACAATGTTCGAGTTTAGAAACTTCTACAAGGTCCCGTTCATAAGCACAACAAAAGATAGAGTAAGTTGAACTTGCTACAAGGATGAAGCAGTTAGATTGAACAGACCAAGAATAGAAAGGTTGGTGATAAGAAAATACACACCAAGACAAATGAAGCCTAAAGAACAGTCCAAAGGAAATATTCTTATCCCAACTATGTTAAAGAATTCAAATTATTCGAGATCATAAAGATCTATAAGAGGCATATGTATGTATATTATGCCTCTGTATACTTATATTGCAAAAAAAAATTATTATCAAAGTAAATAGATTTAAGTTTACTCTTTACTACTTTTTTACTGTGAGATGTAGCTGTTTTTTTAATACAGTTTTGCATCTCAGTAAAGTCCTATGATGTTTTACAATATAATGGAAAAAAGGACAGAAGGGTAAATCATGGCATGCCATACTCGTTTTACAACCACAAAGTCATTGTCGTTGCAACTGTCCTCACTCACAAGTAAATAATAAGTATCATACACATATCATCTTTTTTTTTATTTATTTTATACAGTTAAGAATTTACAGCTTGATTAAACAGTTGAGGAGGTTTACACTTCCTATTGTAAATTAGATTCAGAAGAAAAAGTCCTTCAGGATATTCAGGAAGAATTAAACCAGAGATTAGCTGTAAAACTAAATGACTTCATGAAATTGCACATCAAGAAAGAGTTCTTTCCAATGAATGTGACCCAAGGCCCTCATCCACACATTGGATATCAAGAATTTCTTTACTATGAGGGTGGTGAAGCACTGGAACAGGTTGCCCAGAGGTGGTGGAGGCTCCATCCCTGGAGACATTCAGGGTCAAACTTGACAAGGCTCTGAGCAACCAGATCAAGTTAAAAAGGTCCCTGCGCACTGCAGGGAGGGCTGGACTAGATGAACTTTAAAGGTCCCTTCCAACCCCACACATTCTATGATTCTATGATTCGATGATTCTATAAGATATATAGACATTCCAACTTTAAAGAAACTCAAACAGCAAACCAATGCAGCAAAACAGCTGGAAGGAGAGACAAAGAAAAACCATTCCAAGTTAACCATACGTAAGTAAAGCAGATATATCTAATTTTTTCTTAAATATTTCCATCTGTAGAGAAAAGCGTAAAAGCAAAAAAATCTTAACCCATCTCAGTTTAAGATTTCAAGGCAGTAAGGGAACAAAACAAGCATTTATCAATCCAAAATATGACCAATCTAGCCAAGTACACTAAATTTTCTCTTGGGTATCCCATATTTCCTAAGGGATATGCCCTGCATAGAAACTCATATTACAGGTCGAACACAGCCTGGGCAGCAATAGTGTAAGAAAAGCCCTTTCATAAACTCATAGTAACAACAACATTAGTGTAGCATTAAGTCAGATAACTGTGGACACCCTTAGACTCTGAACAGTGTCTTCAAAGAATTTGTCATACAAGGCTACAGGAATAAAGTTATTGGAAGAAATCAACTTTTAAAAAATCCCTTTTTTTGACAGTTGAATGATATGTTAACATAAGTGATAATACTATTTCACAGGGTTGTAACAACTGGTTGGAAAAATAAAGCAGAATTGGAAATCCCCTAACTGGCAGAAGTATTAGAAATGAGACTGAAAGAACATAATTTCTGCAGCCTATGAAAACAAAGACTGAGAACAACCATTGAGGGAGACAGAAACCAGGGAAGAAAGGAATGCTAAAGAGCACAGAAAAACAAGCATGGATGCAAAAATGACAAAGTGAAAAAAATTAATAGGAGTAATTTTATCTTACAGACAGATAAAGGCTTAAGATTCATTAGATTTAAAAATCTGTAACAATCGTTAAAAGAACTGCTGCACAAGACCACCAACAGAAGACATTTCAGTCAGATGATGCCTGACAAATGCAGTAACATGCACACAAATTCCAGAAACTCAACATACTACTGCTACTCACAGAAAGCTCTCCTACTCAAGGCAATTATAATGAGTGAATGAAATTAAGAAGAAATGGCTTGAAAATCTAGTTCCTCCCCTCCTCGGGTAGTAAAACCTATTGCCCCTGAAATAATTTCACTTAATTCTTACTTGCTAACACATCCCACAAAACCATTTTGCTGAGTGAGATTTAATAAATCTCTCAGCCTGGAATTAAATTTTACTGGTTTATGAACTGTTAAATTGCATTGTATGCTTATTAAAGCTGGTGTTTTCTTACTTCTTGACACATTCCCAGTGCTACCCTGGTGTACAATTAAGCAAACAGTAGAGGTTCTTTTCCACCCCCAGAGAACAGGCATCAGCAAGCTATAAACAGTGTTCATCTAACTTCTTCAAAATTCAAACCACTTGTTAGCATCAAGTTTTTTTCAAAATATAGTCATATTTCAGCTGAATAATCACCACATTAAGGCATAGCTGCTTAGATTATCTTTTAAAATTTAGTTGCCTAGTGAATTTTAAACACAGTGTTTTTATATAGACATGTGTATGTGATTTTAGCTAGAGAGAAAACAGGTGCAAATCTTTTTCCCCATAAAAAAAAATCATCTAACATCCAAACACAGCAAAATTTTTATTTCTTATATCATTCAAAAAGGCCTTAAAACTAACAATTTATTCTAAAAAAAAAATCTATAAAAACTAGAACTGTCCAGGTAATTTAATTTTTTTAAAGTATAATTTTGTCTTACATAGAAAGAGGAAGCAAAAAAAAAAAAGTAGCATTTTCCTCTTTTGCTTCAGTGCAACAGAGTTTGCCATCCAGTTCTCAGAGAAATAGCAATGTGGAACATGCAAAAATTACAAATTTTGAGAAAATGTCAAGAGAATGAAAGAACAGGAAAAGCACTCCAAAGGTAGTGATGTTGTTGCCATGTTTCTTGCCATTAAGTTGTCATTGAACCAGAAAGAACATGCATTGTTTTCTGTTGACAGAATTAAAAGACATCTCCCAGTATAAAAGTTTGAGGTCATAAAACCTTTTTCATCTTAGAAAACAATCTCAGATAATCATGTAGAATATTTAGGGTGCTAAGAACGCTGAAGTATCTGAAAATGAGTGGCTGGTAGCCACTTCTTATGGCTTTGATTTTAACTCACTGAAATTTTCAGACAACTTGAAATTTTTCCAGCAATTAACACAGGAGATGTAGCCTTAACACAGGTTTTTCTGAAATAAGAATAACAGGAGTATTTCTCTCATCTCTTTGACCTTTGATTCAGAACCTGAATTTCACTTTAGACAATAAAATGTTAAAGATTTAGAATATATCCTGAAGCACATAGGAAAAATTTAAATTGTATTTTCTGACAAGGACACCTGGTCATTCTCGTGCAGCAGAAGTTTGAATCTTCAGTATGAAAGAAAATTTCATTTAAGTAAGTAGAAAGAGTGTGAGAATATTTAGAAATGCATCCTTTGTTTCAAAGCTTAAATTTGATTGGATGGCAGTCGGGATTCAAAGCCAGTATCTCTACACACGGTTTGTTATTCTGATGTAAGGTTAAGCCGTGATTGATGTCCTCAACTTTCTGATCAGCTTCTCATTCTCACTTAGAATCATAGAATCATAGAATCCTAGGGGTTGGAAGGGACCTCGAAAGATCATCTAGTCCAACCCCCCTGCCTGGCAGGGTCACCTAGAGCACATCACACAGGAACTTGTCCAGGCGGGTTTTGAATGTCTCCAGTGAAGGAGACTCCACAACCTCTCTGGGCAGTTACAAGTGTTTAAGGCCATTTATTTCTTATCAATCATAGAAAGAGGAAAAACTTCCCAATACAAATAATTTAGCCTTTATGGTCATCTACATTTATCTAGAATAAACACTGTTAGCTGTATGAAAAAATAAAGGGCAAAAATGGTTCTATAATGATAGCTTTTAGAAATTTATTTTCTCTGATATTCTCTTATCTAGTCAACAAGTCCAGCTGGCTGGAAAGCTGCCCAGTGGAAAGGGACCTCGGGATTCTCATCAACAAGCAGCTGAATACGAGCCAGCAGTGTCCAGAGGTGGCCAAGAAGGCCAAAGGCATCCTGGCTTGTATTAGAAGTAGTGTTGCAAGGAGCTCTAGGGAAGTGAACCTCCCCCTGTACTCAGCACTGGTGAGGCCCCACCTTGAGTACTGTGTCCAGTTCTGGACACCTCTATACAAGAAAGACATCAAGGTGCTGCAGCAGGTGCAGAGAAGAGCAACGAGGCTGGTGAAAGGCCTAGAGAGCAAGACTTATGAAGAGTGGCTGAGGGAACTGGGGCTATTTAGTCTAAAGAAAAGGAAGCTGAGGGGGGACCTTATTGTTCTCTACAGCTGCCTGAAAGGACGTTGTAGAGAAGTAGATGCTGGTCTCTTCTCACAAGTGAACAGTGATAGGACAAGAAGGAACAGCCTAAAGCTAAACCAGGAGAGGTTTGGGCTGGACATTAGGAAAATTTTCTTCTCTGAAAGGGTTGTCAGGCATTGGAACAGGCTGCCCAGACAAGTGGTTGATCCACCATCCCTGAATGTGTTTAAAAGTCATATAGATGTAGTGCTTGGGCATATGGTTTCGGGGTGAACATGGTAGAGTAGGGTTAAATGTTGGACTTGATGATCTTAAAGGTCTTTTCCAACCTAAATGATTCTATGATTCCACACGAAGTGTAATTTCATAAGACCCTGTAAATGTCCCATCATGTTATAAACTCTACTAATACAAGAAGCAAATGACTATCAATGTACCTCTTGCAAATGCCCTCTGACTCTATAAGCATTTGCAGAACTGTGCTTATAAGCTACAGTCAGGAACTGGTGCTATGAAGTCAGGTTTCTATATAGCATAAAAAACTAATGTAAAATTACCAGGTGAAAGTTATTCTGAAGTACTTTCTCAACCTTTCTTCTGAACTTCAGAAAATACGGTATGTGCTATAACATTTTTTTTGCAATAAAAAAGCCCATCACATTCTTATATATACCTTAAGGACAGATAGCAAAAAACTAATTACCAGAACAATGGGTCATTATTTGGTTTTGGTAGCCTATTTCCTTTCATCTGTTCTCCTGCTAAAAATCAATATGATTGTGATCACTGCAACTCCATCAACCACATCCATAATAAAAAGCTGCCTGCTACTATTATATTAGCTCACTATTCAAGGCTTATCACACCACATGAAAAGTTCCCTGCATGAGCAATTTATAAGTAATTACAGAAAGATCCTACTCAGCATACACACTGAACACCTTTGTACCTTCATGCAGCAAGGAAGTACACTTGAAAACGTAACCAACTAGAGAGGAGTCAAGTTACAGTGGTTGTGAGATTAAATGCAAATCTGATAAAAAATTGAGAAAAAAAAAAAGCATTCTGAAGAATGAATTCCTACACATTCTATTATTGTATACTGTAAAAGTTTACAGCGTTTGACCATTGCAGCTTTCACACCTTCAAATTTTTAAATGAAATTACAAAAGTAAATATATATTGATGATTTTTAAATGCAGAGACAAAGTAGTCCTGAGTCTTCATAATAAATTTCTTTCTCCTGTTTTCACCAAGCTCTATTTACATTTATCTCAACTTAGACAGAAACAGTGACACAGATTTTTAATATCCTGAGGAAAAAAAAATAAAATAATAAAAATTTACATGTGCAGCTTTGCAAAGTTCATGTTTCCAGGATGAAACAAATTGTTACGCAGTGTAAAAACATAACTAGCCCATCAAAGAGTGTCTGTTTCAGAACCAAATTCTGCTTTACATCAGTCCTTGTAATTCCTTTATTAAGTTATGCTGTGGTTTAAATAACTGACAACTTTGGTTTTGGATTAACAGCTCCTGAACACCAAGAATACCCAAAGGGAAAGTTATCAACAGAGATCAATAGTTTGTGATTTAGAAAATAAATCTTTTTTTTAGATGTAGAAAGTAGATATTTTACAGGTTTGGGTTTTTTGTGGGTTTGTTTGAGTTTTTTTAGTTTCAGAGGCACATCCATTTTTTGATTATTAAATAGTTTTTTTTTCATTTTTGTATGATTTTTAAACAATTTTCTATGTTATATGCAGATCATAGCCTAGACAGATTACAGAAAAAAAAATACCTTGTATCATTAAATTTTCTTTGCAATTGTGCCTCCACTGACTGCATTTCACTGTGTAATTGGTTTTTGTTTCAGTCAAGTTCTCTATTAATTATGATTTGCTTTCAGGGTAAACATTTTCATGTGTTATGATGCTGCTTCCAATAATTGAGTTCTCAAAAATTGTTGACTCCAGCTTTACCATCAGAGTAGACACCAAATTAAATGCATTCAGACATATTTGTATTAGATACATTTTGTTTTGATTAAAAACTGCTTGCAATATGTTAATTCATTAAATTATAGAAAAGTTCTGATTTGTGACACTGCTTTTCCAGGTTATCTTCTAAAAATGCCCTCATAAAAACAGCCATCTTTAACTGCCTATTAGTCTAATATATATTAGCCCACCAAAATTTACCTAATTAAAGTACACCTTCAAATTCTGTTATTCTGAAAAAGCTGAAGAACTTTTAATGGGAACCTCAGTGGCTAAGGCTGAGAAGTACCTTGAAAGAATAATTGAAGTTTTAGGTACTTTGAAATCCTTAAATACCAAAGCATACAGAAGTTCAAAGTATAACAAAAATAAAGATAGACAGCTTAACAAAGTAAAGATAAAGAAAAATTATAAAGGAATATTTTCTATATATGACATCTGAAAAAATTAGAAATCACTTTCAGTAATCCAGTGCTAGAAGAAATACAAGCTTACTAATAAGAACAACTCAAAATAATTCTTATATCATGTTAGACACAGCTGCTGTTTTGGTAAATATAAGAACCATCCACCATCTTCATAGAGAACAGATATTTTTGGATGTATATATGAATCTTGGTATGTTCAGTAAAATTTGTAACAATATGCAAAATCCACGTTTACCCAGTGATCCTTTCTGATAATTTGGAAATCACTCTTTCTAAATATGGTTCACTTTCAAAAGGATATTTATATCATAAAGCCAAATGCTACTATATCATTATCATAATTACTAAGCCAAGAATGGGAATTGAAAACTGAATATACTTCCAGCTTTTTCAATACTCTATCAGGATTCCATCCATCAGGGTAACAGTAAAATTTCTGCACCATATCTAAATAAACATTTAAAAATAAAAAAAAAAGTCCAAGCTGAGGCAGAGGTTTTAACAATCTTTTTGCATATCTCTGACTAATCTGATGAGGATTTATTTTTCCTTAAGTGTACGAATACCACTTAACTATACTTCAGCAAAATTTAAAAACTTCATTTTCATACAATTCATCTTATTTTCAGAGATGTTAATCCCTTATATTTCAAAAGGTTCTCCGTATCTGAAATTGCAGACTGCATAGAGAAGAAAGAAGGGAGGAGACAAAAAAATAGAGGAAATATACGAGTAGATTCTGCTTTGACCACAGTATTAGAAGGATTTCTAGTTTTCCCATACACTCAAACAGCTCTACTAGCCAAATGGCCTTTGACAAATGAACTAGAAAGAAAAATAAATAGATACAAATGTGATAAGCCTCATCAATTATTCCAGGTCTTTAGACTTTCTTTGACACATCTCTAGAGTTTCTGACAGTTCCAAGAGAGAATAGCCAGAGAATCATTCACATAATCCCTTTCCTACAAAGAGCACAAAAGTACAAGTATTTCACTGCACCTGCAAAAATTTCACAGAAATCTATTCCTTCTTACATTTTCATTCAAAGAAAGTATGAGCAGAAATTATTTGTAGTAGTTTAAAGTGGACAAGTTTTCAGTGTGTTGCTATCAGCTCATTTCTGTGCATTCTGATCCTGAAGCTGTTTCTCAGTTTAGCTATCTCAGCACTACATGATGCACTGTCCTTTATTGGCATCCTCACATGTTATATGCCCTAACTTGTATAATTAGCCAAAAAAAGCATCATATTAATCAGATTGTACTGAAAAAACAGAATGTAGGTATAGCAGAGTTTAAAGGAACACCAGGTTTCTTTACAGGACATATTCTCATAGTTTTTATCACCTCTTGTCTTCTTTTTCCAAAGACTGCCAAATAGTGGGATAAGAGGGGTTTCAGCAAGAGACAACTTAAAAATGGAAAACTAAATCTAAATATTATCAAAATATGGGTTTTGGTAAGAAGAAGATACTTCTATAATTTATGGCTCTGTACTGTATGTTGATATTTTAAAGAAATTATTTTCATAAGCTATTAAGTGTAGCTGGTACTTTAGATAGTTATAAGGAAATAATTTGTTCTATCTGTTATATATAGTAGGGCATGCAGAAATTTATATGGGAAAAATACCTACCTAACAAATAAAACAAGTGCTACATGTTTTTGTAATACATGTGTATATATATATTTAAATTAATATGAAAAACCTTTACAAAATCAGTGTTTATCAGATAGAAAATAATAGTGATTAGTGTAAGCTTTACCTCTCTTATGTACATGCCAGTTTTAATGTATTTAATCACAGTATATTTTCCACAGGATCCCACAGATACACATATGAAGCCTTGTGCAGCCTCATCTAGTGGGAGGTGTCCCTGCTCATAGCAGGGAAGTTGGAACCTGATGATCTTTGAGGTCCCTTCCAACCTGAACCATTCTAGGATTCTGTGAAGTCCAGTACAGTTAGGGACAAATCAAGATCTTGCTCCGTGAGGATTACAGAAGTGTGTTTGTATCATACGCAGTAAAAAGCATCTAAACTTTGGGGACAAGATAAAATTCATTGTTGCTTTCCACAAAATTCTAAGCTTCTGCTTTAAAAATAGGGAATGCTTGCACTTTCCTAGGCAGAGGTTGGAAAAAAAGAAAAAAATTAATGCTCTAAATGAAATGCTTCTGCCCTACTTCTCTACTCAGACCTGGCTAATCTGATTTAGGTGAAACTTTCTCAAAATAATTATACCAAGAGATACATCTGCTCAGAAAATACTCAGCTGTGTGGCTGAAGTGTGACAAAAATGTGAAGGTTTTACTTAGAAGACTAGCTTATTAATACAAAGCAATGTAACAGTCCTGTCTTTAAAACTAAGTGGAAGGGATTATTGATCAGGTATGGAAAAATCACAGTAAAAAGATACAATATTTGTATGCCCTCCAGAAACTGAAAAAACCTAAAATATAGTGCCAATAAATTAAAATCACATAGGATCTTATTTAACTACATGCCTAATATTATGATCTTAATGAAACTGATTGTTTTACAAAGAATCCTGAACAGAAGTGAATTCAATCAGGTTAACAAATTTTCATCTTGTTTTCTTCATCCAGTATTTCGTAGACAAACTTTCCCAGAGAGTGGAATGATACATGTTCATAGAAGAAAAACTGTTTCTCCTGAAGTAGTTTATCCATTATGTTAACTTCTGCCTTTGATGGGGAAATTTTTGGATATCACAGTGTGCATGAAATGTCATGGTTATTTAGGAAAACCTTTCTGAATGGTGAAAAAATTGTTTAAGGCAGCCGGCATTCAGATGAGGTCCACAAGACAGTATTTTCTTCATTTTAACATTATTATTTATTTCATCTCATATTTTAACAAAACAGGGAACGTCTCAGTAATCTGAAGTACAAAAACTAGATATTTCAATCTCTCAGGATATCTTAGCAGTTAATTTCTTTACAATTTCTTATCTAATATTTAATTTAAAATGGAACAAAAAATTAACCCGATATAAAAATCGCAAGAAGCTTTTAGATCCCAAAAAGGTGCAACTGGAGCATAGGAGGTTCCATGCAAATGTGCAGAAAAACTACTTTACTGTGAGAGTGACAGAGCACTGGAACAGGCTGCCCAGAGAGGTTGTGGAGTCTCCTTCACTGGAGACATTCAAAACCTGCCTGGACAAGTTCCTGTGTGATGTGCTCTAGGTGACCGTGCCTGGCAGGGGGGTTGGACTAGATGTTCTTTCAAGGTCCCTTCCGACCCCTAAGATTCTGTGAACTATTTGCAGATTCATCAGAAATGCAAAAGAGAATTATTTATGCAGAGAATTATTTCTTCGTGAGTCCTTTATCTTGAAAGGTCTGTGAAGAACCAATCTACCCATGCTGTGTAGTACCTGAGGAATCTAACTTCATGGAGTTCTATCTCACCACACAACTGTCACAGGAATAGCTAAATTCAATGCCAGAGCCATTAGCAGGACAAGATTTCCTAAGCACAGGTAGGAAGCACTTATTAAGCACTTCTCAATTTTCATTACTTCTTATTATATTCTGAAAACAACTGCTTACTTTCTAGGTAATGTGGAAATGTTTTCCTCTTGCAAGTTAGTTTCCACAAATAAGTTGATACAACTTCTTCCATAAACATTTAGATAAAATAATGCAATTCAAAGGTTAGTGCTTTTAACAGGTTTGTTTTGATATATTAAACAAGCATTCAGTCTATATTATTTACTTCCCTTTCTGTCTATAACATTTTCTATGTCTATTTTTGGTTTAGTCTGTCACCAAAA
This sequence comes from Hemiprocne comata, assembly GCA_020745705.1. Classification (NCBI taxonomy): domain Eukaryota; kingdom Metazoa; phylum Chordata; class Aves; order Apodiformes; family Apodidae; genus Hemiprocne; species Hemiprocne comata. The sequence continues at coordinate 116,983,147 of CM036588.1, read as the reverse complement.
TACAAACAACATGACCACTCATTCTCCTTTCATTACAATTTGCTCTCATAATAATTTTGTAAGGCTCTATTACTCCGAAAAGCCTAGCACAGATTTTACTTTTGATCAGCAGCAAACTGTTGAAGTGACTGTCCTGATTGTTCCATGTATCTGTGTTCTGATTCACATCATGGAGCAGTCTCATAGTGCATGAACTCTTTTAAGATAAAATTCACTGAAATATATGCTCTAGGGTTGTACTTTATGTCCTCTGTCTGCTAATTGGCTTTGTTCAAAGAAATGGACTAGAGATGGTTGGAAGTAAAATCGCTGAAAATAGAAGTGTGTGAAATAAGAATAGGCAGGTTTTTGCATTATGAGCCTGCCCCCACTGGGCCTCTTCACTTGCTATTGTAGCCATATTGTTGCTAAATTCCATTGATCACCTGAGAAAATATGATGCCATCTTCAAGTTTATTCCATTTCATTGTTATTCTGAAAATATTAACATTAGCTTCACTTCAACACTATTTCCAAGGTGAGTTCCTGATCCTGCTTATTCAAAAAAGAAAAAATCCACCTCTGACTTGAAACAAATGAACAAAAAAAGTCTTTCTGCCCTGAGAGGATGGCAGCTACTACTTTTAAAGTATGAGGAACTGAAAATCATAAATGAAGCATTTTCAGTGAAACAGATATGAAGAAGAAGAGAGAAACAGCATGTATATACCTTTTAGTTATGGCAGACAATAGCTTTTTATAGTGGTCGATAGATGTCTGTGTTGAAAGCCATTTGTCAGACTGCACACAAGCACACAAACTGGAGATGGGAATGGTTGCCTTTGGCTCTAACTGTTAAGAAACAGTTATCAATCTTCATCTAAGTTTTCAAGGAATTGCTCTTGGTGAGCAATCGATACTGCATTTGCGACAATAGCTCATTTAATTACTTTCGTCCTAAATATCCTGTCAGCAGGGGGAAAGTCTTCCTGATTTTAATTAATTTTGAGATCATTGATTCTTTGCCTTTTCTTTTCCTGTGGTTACACATGCAGACACAAATGTGCAGTCTCACAATTTTAGCCTGCTGGCCATGTAAGATGTATGACAAGACCTTGGTGAAAACCTACGTATTACTGAAGTATACCTAAATGACATGAAGCTTTACTTTTAAACCTTTAGCCATCAACTGCTGCAAATGAGCCCCTGGAATCTAAACACAGTTGGGCAAAACAGTAAATCGAAAATGGTGTTTGCTGAATAGTTTTCAATTAAAGAGTCCTTAAATCAATAGGCAGTAGCATATCGCTGCCACAGCCTGCTCTAAGTTACCAGAGAAACACAAAGAGAGAAAATGGAAGTCATAGGACCAGAAAACAGTAGTGGAAATCATGAAGTTAAATTGTATTTTAAAAATAAATGTGAATCTTGAATTGATGGACATCATTAACACCCCAAATTAAAATTAATTAGAGCCTAGAGTGCTGTGTCACATTTCTTCTGTGTTAAATGCTGGAAAGAAATGAGATACAATGCAAGTCTTTCAGTAAGGAGACTTGTGAAACACAAGCTCTTAACAGAAATGTAAGATAAAAGGTTTAATCTGGAAACCCTAAGAGAAGGAAGCATTTTATGTATGCGTGAGAAACGTCCCGTTCTGGGAGAGAACTGTTAACCCTGTTCACACCTACAGTATGAATTGGTGAGTTGTCTGCTCTCAGGGTCCCCAGCAAGAGCCTGGGAGTCAGGAGATGGAACTCAGAAATACACAAATCCAGTTTTTCTCTTAGAAAATTTGCATTACTATTAAAAAGAAATGACAAGGAGGTAAAAAAAAAAAAAATTAACTTAAAAGAAAAAAGACTTGCTACTTTTTCTGTGTATAGAGCTACCTGTGTTAGGGACACTCATGCATAAGGGAAGTGGTTCTTTCAGAAAGAGGAAGTTTCCATTAAAGCAGGAGAAAATGTATCTGCGTAATTGTGTAACTGGTGCTTGAAAGATCAGAGTATTAATTTCAATCAAATGTCTAACCTTGTAATCTGATTTATGCCACTTCTACCGTTTCAGGAAAACAAACAAACAAACGTGTAGTAACCAAGTTGACAAGTATACTAATGAAGATTAATTTAAATCTACATACATTCTAGAATGGTTTAAAACCCTCTTCAGTCATAGCTCTACTGCCAGAAATGACATTTCATTTGTCTCTAATAATAAAGCAGCTGTAAATCATCATTCTTTTTTGACATGACATGGAATAATCATGAAGTTACTCAGTTTTATAATAAGAACATAAAGCCACAAGATGCCAGTGCATCAGAAGCAATGCAAGACCACACCTTTCTTTTTAATGCTGGAATAGTGTTTTCTGGATCCACCAGTGTCAAAAAAGATACAGTATTGCTAAGCAGAAATCAGAGAAACATTAAAGGGATACAGAATATCTTTCATGACCCTGCTTCCAATTTCAGGGCAATCTTGGAAAGAGTGGCTGGCCTAGATAGAGCAGTCAGTTTTAGACTTTTTCCACCAACAATCTTAGCAGATTTTGGTCATAATTTCCATGTGCAGCTCATCATCACAACATGTTTTTCTCCACTATCTTCCCCTGGAAATGGTAAAAAAATAGTGCCTCTAGAGTGAACCCAGTCATTACTTTAACCAAAGGCAACATGAATATTTTTATTCTAAACTTCAGAAGCAAGTGCAGTCAATTACTTTCTCTTTACAAAGTAATAAATAAATAAATAAAAGCATGTAACCTTATTTCAGCTGGTTAAAATCCAAACAAAATTATCAGATTGGAATACTGGTAAAATATCACTGGATTCTCCTTGGACAAATGACACCAACCTAACTAGGTATATATTACATTCTGAGAAAGTGACTATCCCTGCCACAATCCACTAAGCAGGGTGAAGTATTAACACAACAGAAAGAATTTAGAAAGCACACTTTTCTTGAAAAATCAGAGGTGGGAAAAATAAACCTGGGAAGCAGTTCTGTACTTCAGAGACAAATACAGTTCCTCTCACTGACATTCCTCAGGGAAATAAACAGCAGCAGCAAGGCCAAGTCAAGAAACCTCTCTGAGGCACAAAGCAAGACTGCAAAGTACTCTACCACATCCTCACATTACTCTGGGAACTGTTACCTTGCTCAAACAAATCCAACTCCCTAAAACTGACAGTTGTGCACTGCTCTTTTTTCTTAAATGATTAACATTAAGCAAAAAATACAAAGTAAAAGTATTTTCCAAGAGGCAAGCAAACTGAGAGTATATGCTGGGATTCCAGACAATTCTTCTTGCATATGACTAGGATAAGAGATCTGCTGAGACTGTTTTTTCAAGCTGTTTTGCACTCTTTTACAGGAGAAAAAAAAAACAAAAAAAAACAAAAATTAAACAACAAACCAAAACCAAAAACAAAACAAAAACAAACAAACAAACAAAACAAAAAAAAAAAACAAACTGAACCACCAAATTATCCTTAGAGAGCAGTAAATACATGGAGAAACCTCTTAAAGACAAAACACATCTTAGGATATAAATTTCTTAAGATACCAGACTATTATTTCAATGTACATGATACACACGTGGCTTTGTGTATGAATATCTTACCTAAATTCAGCTGTCTAAAAACTACCAGGAGAGCCATGAATTAAAACCAGTGATTCATCTTGTTATCTTGAGTTTAGAGGGAGCCTAGACATTTAACTACTTTGAGATGAAGACTCCCTTGAAAAACTTCAACCAATTCAAACTTTCAGATATTGGGTTTTAACCCAATATCTGAATGGAAACCATACTCTGCACAAATAAAAATTAATTATATCATTAGAATAAACTCTATCCACACAAGCTAACTCCAAGGAAGCAACATGTTTCACTGGATAATACTGTACTCATTTTACAGAATCGTCATGGTTGGAGAAGTCCTCTAAGATTAGAAGTTAGGATAATTCACAGCTGTGGTGATCCACAAATATAGATTTTTTGCCTTTGGTAACAAACTGCTCTCTAGGTAAACTGCAGCAAGTGCTCCATTTCTAGGAGGGTGGAGAATATGTGTTCCTTCTTTTAGAAGACAATTTCAAGTGTACAAATGAAAAACGACAGATCAAACAGAAACAAAAACACTTTTGTGGACAGGCAGCAGCTGAACACAGTATTTGTTTTCTTAATCCTGTCCACTCTTTACTGTGAGAGGTGGGAAAGGCAACAGATGTTCTGTTCAGCATTTATCTAGAGTACTTGGATAGTAAGTAGTTTAGGTTAACTTAGGCTAACTGTAATAGACCAAGCAGAACAGAAACCACACTTGTGTTCATTACTGTAATTCAAGCAGCAATAGCTAAAAGATTTTTTTTTCCTCAAAAACTTTGTGTTTTCCTCTTTAATTCAATACTGTGCAAAATAAAAAAAAAGATGCAAGACGTATCTTAAGAAAAGTAGAATTTAATTAGATTTCTAAAAATAAAGATGCAAAGCCCATTGAGACTTCCTACCTTTGTTTATAATCCTTTTCCTTTTCAATGGGAGTTAGACAGAAGGTAGTATTTCACACTCTTAGCATGTACATTGACTGCCTCATCAGCTGTAAACTCATTCATATTCCTTGCATCCACTTAAAGTATGATAGCAAGAAGTTTTTTTTCACATTTTCTAAATGTATTTTACTGTATTGACCTCACCTACTCTGGAGCCAGAAGTACAAATTGTCCCAGTCCTGTCCTGACACTCAAAACACTGCACAATATCCTATTTAGAAATTTTAGCAATATTTGGAAATGAGCTCCTAGATAAAGGAATGTTTCCTTCGACATTCTTTCATGTTTACTTAAGCACACCTCTCTAGACCTTATGTAGAAGGGACTTGCCACTAGGATCACATAGAAACCTAAATGTGACAGGTAACAGTCTCAGGACAGGGATACTGTACAGGTTCATAGGTGTTAGAGATCTTTGGACAAACTGATTGATTAAGATGCACAAAAGTGCAAGAGAAAAAAACTTTTCCTGGGCCAGGGTGACAACAGGGAGAATGAGAATCCATTATCTCTGCTTGCAGTGCAAATGTGGTTGTCTGTTGGCTGTTCATATCTTGCAATGGAAAAAAGATGGGGGGGGGTTAATCTCAACTAACTCTCAAGAGTACATTTACTAACTGAAACACTACAAACACAGTTAACCACCGAGGATTAGAAAAGTAAGGAGTCACATGTATAATACACAGAGAAGGAAGGACAATAAAGAAGCTTCAGAGGTCAAGAAAAGAAAATACATTATCTAAAATATATATCTATTTATATTTATATATAAATTTATATATATATATATTTATATTTATATATAATATATATATCTATTTATATACCTATATAAATATACTGGAAAACTTTCTTACCTATAATGCTAAAAGAATCATAGGATGGTTTGGGTTGGAAGAGACCTTGAAGATCATCTAGTTCCAACCCCCCTGCATCAGCAGGGACACCTCTCACTAGGTCGGGTCACTTTCAATTCAAACTATATAAACTACACAAACGTGCAACACTTGTGAAACACAAATGCATATGGTATGGCTATACATTGTTTATCAAGTTCACAGATGAATAACACAGATAACAAGGGCTGCAAAAATGATAATAAATTAAGCTATTCAAGTTCTTCCAAAACACATTACATAAGGAGAAATTTGGAACGTCCATATTACAAAGGAAAGAAACTTGCACTTTTCTAACTAAATTCATAACCACGGATGCAGATCCATGTTAGCAATGCTAAGTGGCTTCTGCTTTAATGAGCCATTTGAAATGAAACGGTTGCCTGCAATTAGACATCTGCAGTCCAAGGACAGCAAGCCAACTATGTAGTCTGGCTGCCAGAATTACAGTTGCATTCCTCAGCAGGACAATGAGGAGAATGGATAATTGTAATTATAACATATACATCCCTCAGTATTCTGTGCCTAAAAGAGTGTGAACAACAAGGGCTCTTAATACATTTAATTGCTGGCTGCTAATAAAGGGTTGTCAAAAAAGACAACCATTTTAAAAGTGCATTCTAATTCCATTAAACATCACAAACCAAGGTCGCCAACTACCCACCTGAGGACTAATCTCCAAGGGAATTATCTCTTAGACCCTGTAAATATCTAGCCACAAAGGTTAGGTGTTCAGAAAGTTGCAAGCTGATATGAAAGCAAGTTGAAGAGGAGGGAAGCAACAGAGATGTTATTCTAAAGCGTTTAGTACATGCTGTAACTTCTCTACTTGCACTCACTTTGTAAAATCTCTTTGCAAGCTTTTTCCACTAGAACTTGAACAAAGATCCTAAATACTTCTTAGATGCAAATATTACTGTCTCTTTTCTTTACACACTTAACACATCTGAGTATTTCATATACCAGAATGTTTCGATTCTCACAGGAATAAGAGAAAAAAGGAACTAAACTTTATCTATTCAAACTCAGTAAAGGAATCACAGCTACGTTCTTGGAGAGAACATATCTTTCACCTGTCCAAATCATAAAGAAAGCAAAACAGGATTTAATTATCTTCAGATTTTATCTTTCATTCAGTGACACTCAACTTTGCAATCCACTGTGAAGATTCAAGAGTGAATACCTTACTATTTCTTCTGTTTCCTATATATTTTAATGCATATTGAAAATTCACTATGATTTTGCTATATTGTGAGTTCTTCTGTAACAAGCAGCTGCCTCAGCTGTTCTCTGTGAAATCTCACTGATTTAAAAAAAATAATATATAATTCATTAATTGTACTGACAAAATAAATGACACCATCATGAAGAAATAAGTAAGAATTCTTCCCAGCATATACACAGGCTGTCATCTTCAAGTTATTATGTAAGATTTCTTTAATTTAATTGCTTTTCTCCACTTTAATTTTCATCATTTCCTAGACAAACATGAAACTGAGTTTTTACACTTCTTGAATTGAATAGATTCAATTATCTAGACATACCACTTCACTAATACATTTGCTCTTCTTAAATACTGCTCTCAAAATGAGTCAAGGAACTTACTGAATTTCTAAAATTTTAGAAACCTTGGGAAAAGATGTTTATTCCAATACTCAGTATTGTTACTATGAACCTTTAGGCATCCAGACCCCTGAATGGAATCCACATGCCTTATGCAACTCTGTATACAATGCACAGAAACAGAGACATTTCAGAACACAATTTATTATCCAGCACTCCAGTTTAGCTAGCCAGTAGCAACTGCTCAGGACAAAAAGAAATTCTACTCTCTTTTTAAGACTTAATCACAGACAGACAACTCGTTCCTTTTTTCAATTTTGCCTTCATTTAACCAGGTTATAGAGAAAAGTCATATCCTCTTTTGACTGGCAGATGGGAGTCATGGTGGAGTATAATAGAGTAAGTAAAAAATTAGTAGACATCTAGGTGTGGATGACAAAATTAAGTTATTAGACTCTAGACTCCTAAAAACAGAAGACCAAAGATCAGTATTCATGTGTCACATAAGATCAGTTGAGACACAGTCACTCTACTCTTATCATAGAACAACTGTGTTCAATGTAGATGAGCATAAGTAAAAGCTAAAGTAACATAAGAGAAAAAACATTTAACATTAGAAGATCCTGGACAGAATTATTAACATTTTCCAGGTCTTACAATTTCACCTCTTTCTTCTTCATTTGATGGAAGAAAGTATGAGGAGGACATCTACAGCTTTGCAGATGAAAAGCTATTTCAGCTTAAAAATGCCAAATGTAAAACACCATGCTGAGCATAAAACATGACTAATAGTTAATATTTGCATAATTATGTGTTCTCCTTAAGTTCTCTGTTCAAAAATGCCAGAATAATTTCTGTATATTGACTATTCATTACCTTCAGTGCTCTTACTAATTTTCACCAGTTAAAAATCTCTTGTCTTCATTTGAAGGTGCTTTAGTTGTCACCACAAACTGCCTGTGACTCTCCTGCTCTCTACACAAGCAATTATGGATGTTTACACTCTATGCTGTTCTACTTCATTCCTTATTTGCATGATCATATGAACTGCATGTTTATTATCAAAACACACCTCCAACCAACTAATGAGGACATGATGCAGCTAATGTTTTTTAAAGCTTAAAAAAATAAAGCACCACTTATAGAAGCTATCTCTTTTTGTTGACTTTCGTTAAGTCAATGCAAAATTAATCACACAGACAATTCAAGCACAAATACATTTAATGAGGACTGGATGTCCTCTTTGGACATTGTTTTCATAAGGGGTTATTCAGTATACAACAGTTATTTCTGGAATCTGTCCATGGAGTAAAAAAGTGCTGTAATTAGTAAAAAAATTCTCTTCTTGTAGTGGCTCAGAGAGAAATAGTTACCTCTGAGCAAAACAGAATAAGAAAAATAATAGTATCAAAAATTAAAATCTAAACAGATAGTATGAAAGTATATTTCTTTTCTTTCCCCCCACCCCCCCAGCATTCATTAGCCCTGATCAGAACAGGACATAGGAGAATAATTAAAATTAAAAAAAAAAAATAAATTCCAATATCCAACTGCATTTTTGCCTGTAAAATGATTTTTACTTTCCTAACAAATATTAAACATATTTTTCATGTATCACATGGAAAAATGTTATTGCAAATATGTTAACTTTCTTACATTTTTTTAAATGAAATTTTTAATAGAACAACCCCAGCAAAGACTGAAATTTTACTGTATACATCTACACACAAGGTTTAATTCTCCTCAATGGTTCTCAAATTATTGGATAAATTTTCCTAATTCTACACTAGTGGAATTTTCTATATTTACATTGTTAGACAAAAAGACTTTTTACTGTTCTCTGAATGTATTTACATTTATATTTAGCATTTAAAATGTATTTACATCTGTACAAGAGAGCTATCTAAAAATGCAGTGACAAAGGTAAGAACTCTGGTCCAACAGAGGGTGTTGTAATATCCTTTGCTGAAACAAGGAAGAGAATGTTTAAGATTAGATCCAAAGATACTCCATAGGAATGCATGAAATCAAACCTTTATCCTTTTGAAAAGGATACTGGCAGGTGCACAGCTTCAGATATCTAATTTTTCAAAACCCAGATCAGAATTGGAGTAGACTTCCCAGGGAAGTGGTGGAGGCACCATCCCTGAATGTGTTCAAGGCAAGGCTGGATGTGGCACTTAGTGCCATGGTCTAGATGGTGTGGTGGTGTTGGTCATAGGCTGGACTTGATGATCTTAAAGGTCTTTTCCAGCCTTGGTAATTCTGTGATTCTGTGATCTACAAACAAAATTTACCAGTCTATTAAAAAAAAAACCCACTTCATTCTATGATTCTGTTAGCTATTCACTTTATATTTAGACATAATGATTCATAGTTTTCAATAACAGATTTGCACACTGTCTTAGGAGGAGTTGTGTCTATAGGGGATAGCCGACTTCTAGTAATAATTTCTAATTTAATGTTTATAATGAACTAAGCAAATGAAAATTTCACATATGGATAATACCAATTCTACACTAAAATATATCTGTACTGTCATAAAATGAACCAGCCAATCACCTTTTTCTTCTTGTCATTTTCCATGTCTCCAATGTAAAATTTTATTTAAATAATTTATATTTATGGCTGTGTCAAAAAGAATTTTTAAAAAAATCTCCTGAAAACACATAAATTAACTACTGGTTCAGTTTTGCAACCTGCAGTATAAATGAAAGACAATCACAGAGAACTTTATAAACATTCACAAAGAAAAGATTGTTTAAAATTCAGGTGCTGTTGACATTGAAAGAGTTGTGCCTAAACAACATGGTCCTTACACACCATAAACTATATTCTAGTATACAGCAACCAGAGTTACTATATAGAATTCACTTCAAAAAAACCCAAACAACCACAAACAAAAAACCAACTAACAAACAAAACCTAAAAACTAGATCATGCAGTTCTAGTTTTGTCAGCTCTCAATATTTTATTATCACACTCCAGAAGTCCACTATTCTAGGTTTGTTTACTCAAATTATTCTGTCAAATATCAATTCTGATTTTTAAAGGTATGTTCCTCAGAAATATATGGTAAAAACTGAAAATATACATACAACTTAGTCTTACAAAAATTTATCACTCAATTAAATCTAACTACTCAAAATTTAATTACTCGATTAAATGAAATTAAATTACTCAAATCATAATATACATTTACTACATAAACGAATTCCTACAAATAAATCATTTTTGGGTTTCAAATTTTTTTTTAAGCATGTTTTAAGTCTTAAAATGTGTATGCTTCAAATTGGCATTATTTTACAGATTTGCCAACCTTTATTCCTCTCCTCTCTGGTTTCAGCCATTGCCAAGTTCTTTAGGACAGTGTAAGTCATTACTTCAGTGATCAGATGATTGTGAGGTTATATATACAGACTGTTCCTCTCTCAGCATAACAAATCCATTCTTGTCAAGGCAGGTTTCTTCAAATCATGACATGCTGGAAAGCAGTCCAGTCCTATTCAAAGTCAGTTTCTGAAAACTCCAGTTTAAAAATAGTTTTGGAAACTGCACCTATAGATGATGTCCATATAATCATGTTTCCACCACCTTTCTTGTGCTCTGTGATTCAATTTTATATTAATCAATCACATACTGAAGGGGGTTAGTTCACAGCAAGCAAGGGAGCTGCGTGGTACATGTTTTGAAGAAAACAGTTTCAGAATCAGTGGGAATAAAACTGTAAGTAAAATAAATCAAATATAAAAAAATGCTAATTAATTTTTTAACATTTGGGTTCTGTTGGACTGGTATTTTCACTAAGAAACAAAACCCAAATTTTGAAGTGAGACATGGCCCTTCTGACCATTAACTGATATATGAAATATAAATTAAGCAATAAATGGTAACAGAAGGTACAGAGTTTTTTTCTATTTACAGACATGGTATTTAATTAACTTTTCTTTCTAAATGTTCTGAAATTTTAAATATGCATCGAGTGGCTAATAGCCTGTAAGAAACAAATTATTCCTCAATATTTGTATCATAGATAAACAATTACAGCACCATTACTATCACTTACAGCAAATTTGCCAGGAACTGAAACCATTGTTGGTATGTATGATGGTTACACAGCCCATCTCTGAATGGGTATTAGGATCATTTGCAAGACTGTGAGTGAACATATAAACCAATACTAGCAATAAACATCTGGTGGCTATTAGGAAATACAAGGTACTATAAAAAGGATATTTTTGAGTCAGAATGTTAGAACACATCTTTGTACATGGAGAAATATTGATAACACTAGCACAAATGCTTATCTGAGCCACTGATAATGCACATATATTCTGCTAAACCTTCAGTTTCAAATTTTAAAATTATTCTTAGTTTAACTGGTTTGGGGGTTTGGGGTGGGGTCTTTGTTTTGCTTTGGTTTTTTTTTTGCTTGCTTGTTTGCTTGTGGTTTTTTGGGGGTAGGGGGAAGGCAGTTATACCATATAAACATTTAACATCTAAGTAATCAATCTCTCTCTGCACTTCTACCCCATTTTTCTTTTAAAATACTGTAGCAGTAACAATGTTCATGAAATAGCCATCAATGTAGACAGTGGTTAAGTAAGTTTTAATGGTTTTATGTATAACTTTAAAAATACCTGACATAATTTTTCAAAAACACAAAGAAAGAACAAAAAGGAGAAAATATGGATGAACACTCCTAGCCAGCTGGTATGGGATCAGCCATCAGGACGTTGGTTGAAAGAGAGAAAGAGAAACAAAAGTGGAGGGGAATGTGTTAGAAAAAGGGGCTCCTCGTTTTTCCAGATGTGATGCCAGCATAGAGCTTTCATAAATATGAAAGTCCCAAATTAACAGCAGCAAAGAAGAGAAGCCTGGCTGAATACCTGAATTAGGAGATGGCTTTCTCATCAGTCTTGACTTCCTGAGAATTCACACAAGAGAGATGTCCTAACTCTATTTTAAAAATTAAGTGACAACTGTTACTGCCTTACACACTACTTAATGACTTAGGAGACACAAATCCATAGCAAACAAGGCTTCCTTACTTCTAGTGCTCAGGGAACTACTTATATTATTGTAACAATAGAATGAAAGTAAAAACAATCCAGCACCCAGGTTCACACCACTGGCAGCAAAAAAAGCATATCCATTGTATTACTTCAGTGCCAACTCATAATGGTCCAAGCCAAACATAAGAAATACAGCAATTTTCTGTTATTTTTGGAATTCAGAAGCACATTTACGTTTTGCCAAAAGTACAATGCTTCATAAAATCTAAAACTTGCTGTGGGGTGAAGAAAGTTCAGTTCATGAAAAAATTCAAGTTGTGAATATATATAGTGACAAATTTACATACTAGTTAGTGCATTAACTACTATGGGCAATTCTATGTCTGAACTTCCACCAAGATTTGTGTAAGCTCAATATGGTCATAAACCAGAATTTGTTTTCAGTATAAATATATAAATTTATAAATTATATGCTGTGTTTGATGTTTCAGGATGGGGAAGGTTGAGGAGACCCTTTTCTGTTGGTATTTTAAATACAGAAAGCATCCTCTTCCCCAAGGTGATTCAAATACCTTCATATGCTTTTCCAAGTATTTTCAATACTGCATGCTTTCATTTTACCTCAAATATCCCCAGTGAGAAGAAAACAATTCTTCAGTGAAAATGTATTCTGATACTTCATTTTTAAAAGTTTTTTCTCAGACTTCTTAAAAGTGAAACTGCTTGGGGCTTTATTGCTATTATTATTAATACCTAGGTATGGTTTTCCTGTGAGAATTTTTACTCAGTCTGATGAAAGGGAGTCACTGAGGCATTAGAAACTTCCTTCAGTGACTGGTGATCCTGGTAAAAACTGAGATAATCTCTGGATGAATTATTAACATCCATAGGGATATGTATTGTTCCAGTCAAAACACTATTGCTAAGAGGACAACACACTATAAGAATTGCCTACCACAGAGAGTGTAAAGTTAATTCTCAGTCTGTTTTATTCCTTTATCACCTCTTTATCTCATGAGAAACATCTGCCTTTTTTACAACTCCCTTTTGTTTGCAGATAACAGGAATCTGAAGATAAGCCAAAGCAATTATTAGTAATGGAGGTGTTTAAAGCCAAAAACATGGTGAAATTCAGCCCTCCACAGAGAAATATTATACTGTGCTATATCAGAGCTCTTTTATTTTTAGTTCCTTTTCTTCAGTGTATAAAGCTAGATTCATGCACATCAGTGCCTAGAACTTAAGTCTACCAGATCTGTAGTCATTTTTCTGAAATAACAGTATAGAAAAGAGAACAAATAATCTCAGTTTCATCTTCTTTAAAAAAAAAACCAAACAATAAACAATCATAATGCCTAAGACAAACTGAATCAGTGATCACCAAAAAGGAAGATATATTTTTCAAATAAGTAGCTCAAATAATATATACAATCTAATTAATTCTTTATTTGGGAGTCTTTCATAAGTTTCATCAACCCGTTGTGAAAACACAACTTTCATTTCTGCATTCTAGATCCACTAAGAAGATCCAGAATGCAGAAATTAAATGCCACTAGTAGGTATCTAATTGATACCCATTAGAGTTCTGTGAATGATTGTTACTTTACAGTCATTCAAGTACAAATTCTTTTACTTCTCTGCACATTGTTTATATTTATCAGACAGACATATAAATAGTTTATCTACCAATCAGGTATCCTCAAATTAGTCACATTTCTCCAAAGTAATACCAGTAGCTTTCAAAACAACCAAAAGATAAGACTGTGGTCATAAAGCCAGCAGTAATGTAACTGAAGATTTAATTCTAGCAAAAAGTATTGCCTACTGAATATTTTTTGCATGTGAAAATGGTTCCCTATATTACCTTTAGTGCTACAAGAAATCATTGGATCAATACTGTAAAAGAACGAACCAGCTACTGCTAGCTCAGCTCTGATGATATTGCTTAAAAACCTAATCCAAGTATTCCAATTGCATTTTTTAAAGTAGGTATAGCCTAAAACTAGGATTAAATATTGGAGTAAGCAACATATTAGAGACAGAGGGTAGGAGAAAAAAAAGAAGGCTACTAAGGGAAATAATAATTTTAGTGGTTTTACAAGCCCACAATAGAGAAGCACCCAAAATGAAGCACTGAAAATCAAAAGGAATATATGCAGATCATACTTTTGTTTATTCTATTATATACTCCTATGCTCTGCATTAATTGTGCTCTAGCAAGAAATTCACAGTGAAAACAGGAGCTGCACTTCTGCACTTTTTGCTGTCATTGATCCAGTTTACACTTCTGCAGGTACCTGAAGGAAACATACCTGGCACTCCCAGGTACCATAACTGAAACTGCATGGGCCACAAAGGGGTACACATCTCACGTTTCTGAAAGTACTTTGTCCCTTGCAACACTTTACACTGAAATGCTTTACAGGACACATTGTATGTATTGTCCTATGGAGCACAACCGGAATTTAGAATTTAGTATACCTGCGAATGTCTAATTTTTAGACAGGAGGTGTCTCACATCAGGTTTTACAGCTACTGAATGATTTAGACTGCATATAAGGAACAAATTTTTTATGATGAGGGTGATGAGACACTGAACCAGGTTGCCCAGGAAAGTTGAGGACACCTTATCATTGGAAGTGTTCAAGGTCATTTTGGACAGTGCTTTGAGCAACTTGATCTGGTGCAATATGCCTCTGCCTATGGCATCAAGGTTGGACTAGATGAGCTTTGAGCTTTCCTTCCATCCAAAATCATTTGATGATTCTATAGATTTATGTTTATTAAAGTCTCATTATTTACTTTGTTGTTGCTCTAGATACAAGCCCTCGCTTGCTACAGATATTTCTATAAACTACAGATACTTACCCATAATATTCCCTACATTGTAAATAAAGGGAAATAATTCTGATTTTACAATGAAATTACCATTAGTGATTCATAGATAGGTTCTATAAAGAAACCAGGACAGCAAGTTTAGCATGGTGTAAAATGGACAGAGATCATCTACTCTTGTCAGTCTGGACGTGTGCTTTTCCATATTGTTTAATACATGCAGGTGTAATTTACATATTTCCCTCCTAGCATCTTTTTCTGAATGACAAAATTGAAATTTTTGGCAGAATAACAGTTTCCTGAAAAATAGGGCTTCTGCTACTGTCATTGAGAGAAAAATAAGGAAGATACTTTTCTGGCCAGAAATACCAGCACAAGAGCAAGGAGGACAGTTAGCACTAACAACAAAAACCCTTGAATTACATTTTTATTTTTATATATCTTCTTTCATTTTTGGAAATACCTGTTTACAGTACAATGTAAACGCTAATAATTTTCATGAGGTGTCAGAGGCAACATTAATGGATTTATTCTTCTAAAAGCTTAATAATTAATCACACAAAAAGTGAACTATGAAGACGTTTATAGCAGAACCATGTATTAGAACTATCTAGGAAATAGTAAATGTTTGGAAATGGATACCAGAAGATACTAAAATTTATTCTGAACACAGGTCAGCATTTATAGGTGGCAAAACTGAAACAAAGTATTTAATGTATTATGCAATATCTATCCAGGCACACTAGTGAAAATCCAACCAAAACCAGTAACTACACTCGAACTGAAAAACATGATAACTTAAATAAATTAAACCTTTTTCTAACAACAAAGAAGTACCTTCCCAAGTCACACCAAAACAGCTTGAGCTTGATTACAAAATGAAAATAAAGACCATAGCCATCATGGTGGAGACAATGATTCTAGGAGGAAAGTCAATGGACTATTAAATAGGAAATCATCTGTTTTTAGACTACTTCACTACTATTACATTTCTCCAGTGAGTCATTATCTGGTAGAGGGGGCCTTAATTTTCTGGCACACAATTTCCATGCATTTAACTTAGCTATTCATATCATAATGTGCAATCACCCCCTCATAAGAAATTCCAACTAAAATATATGCTTTCCCAGCATGGTACCTCCATTAGCACATCCAACTGCCTAGTGAACTCAAAATACTTAATGTTATTCCATTACTGCTTGTTGAAGGCCTCATTATCTAATCTTGGACTACTCAACGGCTCATACTTACTCACGTAAAAATTTTCTCCCCTATTTGTCTTCCCACAGGGCACTGGAATAAGTCATAAACAGATAGATATAAATAATATTAGCTTACCAGTTAGAGACCCCTAGGTCTCATGAATTGTTGGACTACTACTGAGGTTTGTGTATGGTTTCCTTTTTTAAAAAAAAAAACAGCAATCCTCAGATTCTTGCTTTTCTCCAAATAATGAGGAGAAGACATTGAAAGAACAGCATCACAATAAATTGGCCTGTGGAGATCTGGTTTGCTAGCTTCTGCAGTGCAGCCTCTGGCTAATCTTAAAACGCTATAGGACCTCGTAAAACTTTTTAAGACTTCACAAAATTAGGAACTTTTCCTTTCATAAGAACTGGAGCTTTGTCTAATTTTCTGACATACAGAACTGCTCTAGCTATAGCTAGTTTAAAACTCCTTCCCTCTCTCCACCTCTGGCAACAACTAAACTGGTTCTCTACAAAGTAAATGTAGGTTAATTTGGACAGATAAGGAGTGGGAGACTTCATTAAATGTCATCTGGAAGAAAACAGGGTAGAGTGCTATAGTTTCTGATATGGTTATTAACTTTGCTACCCAAGTCCTATCCAACCAAATTGTTAAAAAGTTCCTTCAGGTGATAAAACTTGCAAGAATCCACATCAATTAAAACAGAACACTCTGCTGGCAAAATTTACTGTACTGACAACTGACATTCTGGGACCAGCCTTGAAAGCAACAACATTCTTGTGTTTTAGGGAAACAACAAAAAAAACAACAATCTTATTTACTTAGAACTTCTACTGCACTGTCAGCAAGATTTGCTGTGGACATGAAATTGGGAGGAGTGGCTGACACACTAGAAGGCTGTGCTGCCATTCGGTGAGACCTAGACAGGCTGGAGAGTTGGGCATGAAGAAATTTAATGAAATACAACAAGGACAATCTAATGGAATACAACAAAGGCAAGTGTAGAGTCTTGCGTCTGGGAAAGAACAACTCCATGTGCCACTATAGGTTGGGCACTGACCTGTTGGAGAGCAGGGTAGGGAAACGTGACCTGGGGGTCCTGGTAGACAGAGGGATGACCATGAGCCAGCAATGTGCCCTTGTGGCTAAGAAGGCCAATGGCATCCTAGGATGTATTAGAAGGCATGTGGTTAGTAAATCGAGAGAGGTTCTCCTCTCCCTCTACTTTGTCCTGGTGAGGCCACATTTGGAATATTGTGTCCAGTTCTGGGCCTTTCAGTTTGAGAAGGACAGGGAACTGCTTGAAAGAGTCCAGTGCAGAACCACAGAGATGATTAAGGAGTGGAACATCTCCTTTATGAGGAAAGGCTGAGGGAGCTGGGCCTCTTTAGCTTGGAGAAGAGGAGACTGAGGGGCAACCTCATCAATTTTTACAAATATATAAAGGGCAAGTGGCAGGAGGATGGAGCCAGGTTCTTCTCAATGATGTCCAGTGATAGGACAAGGGGCAATGAGTGCAAGCTGGAAAATAGGACGTTCCACGTAAACAGAAGGAAAAACTTTTTCACTGTGAGGGTGACAGAATACTGGAATGGGCTGCCTGGAGAGGTTGTGGAGTCTCCTCTGGAGACATTCAAGACCTGCCTGGATGCGTTCCTGTGTGACCTACTCTAGGGGTTCCGGCTCTGGCAGGGCAGTTGGACTAGAGGATCTTTTGAGGTCCCTTCCAACCCCTAGCATTCTATGATTCTGCATTCTTAGTGCCTTTTTAGTTAGTTTATCAAAATATGTCATCACCTTGGTGCATATGTAGCCACTGATTCAAGACAGGGCACCAAACTAATTTAGTCCATATGAAAGAATATGTATCTCCTTAGAGCTACAGGCAAGGTGTATCAGAACTGTAAACACATCATCAAAAGTGAAACAACAATATAAAAACTGCAAAGAGCTAGGAATCTATATGTTGAAAAAGCACATACATCAGAAAGGAATAATTTAATTTCAGCCATTTAAAATTGGCCAGCCAATCATCTAGGCTCTCCATAAACACCTCTTCAGTAACACAGTTGACACAGCTTTTTCAGAACAAGCTTTTATATTCTTCCTCTACTGACTGCAAAGGAAATACAGGCAATTACTAGACATCTGAATTTTACACAGATTAAGTAGGATAGGTGAATTCCACACATACTGTTTAGGCATCTTCTTCATTTGAGGTATGTATGTACAGTTCACTCTGAAGCACAGGCAAAGGATATTAAACTTGTTCTCTGGGCAGTTTATCTGCAAACAGAAACAAATGAAGCCTAAGACATGGCCAGCACCATGAAAGAATGTGTCTGAATATGCCAAGCCAGTGCTGGAAGATTTAGCAGACTACTAGCCATTCCTGGAAAGGCTCCACATGGTTTCCCACCAAGCTTTCTGCAAGGTTTCTTGTTCAACAGCTGCATAAAAAGGAGCCAGGCAGATTAACTACTCTGCCTATGACTGTATAGTGTAGACAAACTCAATTCATGATTCTCCTTACATTAGAGCAGCAAACCAGCCAAACTCTGAACAAAACATGGAATTACTAGGTTTCATCTTGTTTCTTTTTATGGTGTGCTCATCATTTTAAATAATGGACCCTTTTAAATTCTCAGTATTTTTAAAATTTTTTGGGACATATAATTCTGTTTGTTTGGCTGGATAGCTGTAATGATCAGCAACTTTGACTGTCTTACAAACATCACCAACACGTCTTATAAACACCCAAAAGTACATTGTAGTGTCCTCCAAGAGAGATGCAACTATCATTCTATCATTTTTTTTCTCCTTTTCTCCAGTCCAAAATGCTCTTATTTCAATATATGCCTTTGCTTTTATGGTCATGCCATGCAATCCTGGGAATAACTTGTCTCTGTCTTCTTGGTAACCTCCTTGCAGGTGTTGGGGTGCTGCTGTTAGGTTCTCATGAGGCCTCCTTTTCCCCAGCTTATTGCAAGTGCTACAGGCCCTCAGCCCTGACAGTCTTGGTGACACCCCACTGAACCTGCTCCTGTTCACTGAGGTCTTTCTTTTACAAATAAGTTGCTGTATATGTTCTGTTCGTGCTTCCAAATATTAAATTTTAAATGCTTCATTCTTCTTTTTGAGTCCTGAAGTATTTTGTTTAATCCTTTACTACCTCCAGTTGTTGCTAAGTTATATGCCCAGAAAAGCCCTTGAGTATTTTTCTGGAACAATGATGATATCTAGGATTCAGAAAGTAAAGATTCTCTCCTGATAGTGCTTTACCTCCCACTACTCTGCTGATGGACTTACTTTCTTGAGCTTGTAAAGCCATACAGATCCCTGACATTCTGATTCTGACCAACAGCACTAAATAATTGTCATAGAGATCATCTGAACATTTTGATTCCCAAGACAGTTCTGAAGAAAAGTAAAAGGGACATATGCTAGTGCCCACAAGATAAATAAAAACAAACATTAATATATAAAAAAATATTAAAATCTGCTTGTTATTTTTACTTCTGGATTCCCTCTCCCTTGTCTGACTTTTCATTCACCAATACATTTTTAGTCAAGTATCATCCTTATGAGTCTCTTGATTCACAGCTTTTTGAAAGGAGTGTGATCTTTGCCTCAGAAAACTGCTGGCAATGGTGCAAAATTTAACAAAAATCACTGATTTTCTACAAATGACTTTTTCCTGAATTTTATTATGTCCAAGCTATACTTCAGTATATATACATTTTATTGCAGTGTTTCACATTTTAGAGTTTCACTTTAGTCTTCTTTCATTTGTATATTTACCAACATATCCCAGAGGGGGGCTTTTTAACAATGAACTTTAAAGGATAATCTGATGTCATGAAATTCAGAGTAACTTCAATAAAATTGAAAAGGACCTTTATTTTTAACCTGATACAGCTGATTTAGTTAAGCAAACACACACACTTTATCAAGGTGCAGAAAAGAGCATAATCCTCACTTTTTTCCCTGTCTTTCTCTGGACAAATTTTAGTCACTAAATCCACTACAATGTTATTAAATATTCTATATCCACATCTAAAAGACAGAATCAGCATTACATCTTTTTACATTAGCAAATTTTAAAACATGTCCTTAAATGTGTTCATAGCCAAAGCAAACCTGAGCTTCACATTTGCAAAGCAACATATAAAGCTCATTAATTTGACATTTATAAATAAACACAAAAAAATTTTGCTTTATATGCCACAGCTGTGCTTGAGACCTTATGACTGACTTTTCATGTAAAGAGAACTTATTTCAAGATCTTCACATTTTAACCTCTTCAAATTGTTCAAAATATATTTCCTAACATCACTGGTGTCTGTTCCTAACCTTTATCTAAGACAAGTACTTAGTCAATGTATAGGCCAGGTGTAGAACTGTAAATTAAGAGAAACCTCAGCATATTCAATACTAAAAGAACCATAAGCACAATACTCTCAGATGCAACTTAAATATTATGCAAACATAAATTTCAATAGAGTATGTATTCTTTTATTTATTTTGGTTTTTCATCTAGAACACTATCTCAGGACTAAACCCAGTAAATTAATTTAGAGAACCCTACTTGCATTAAAATTAGCAGAGGAATATTAAATTTTAAAGAAAAGATGCATGTTATTATATTTCTTGTAATTGCAAAACTGTGGCAAATTAAGCATTTACTAATAAAAATAATCAAGTGCATCTTTCCTTTGAATAAAGACACAAAGACCTTACTGTCCCAAAGAACAAAGAAACCTTTCTAATTGCTCCTAGGTTTTGCTATACATCTTTTAATCCAAGATAGAAACATCTCATTCCACGAATATAGATTTTACTTTTTCAATTAATGATCATCCAACGAACTTGAGGCAGAGGACCTTACATGTATGACAGTGCTCTTCCAACAGAATGTGGTATATCAATGGAACATTTCCATATTATCACAGAGTCATAGAATGGTTTGAGTTGGAAGGGACACCTCCCACTAGACCAGGTTGCTCAGGGCACCATCCAGCCTGCCCTTGAACACTTCCAGGGATGGGGCTTCCACAGCTTCCCTGGGCAACCTGTTCCAGTGTCTCTCCACCCTCACACTAAAGAATTTCCTCCTAATGTATAATCTAAATCTCCCCTCTTCCAGTTTTGATCCATTCCCTCTTTGTCCTATCACTACAAGCCCTTGTAAGAAGTGCTTCCCCAGCTTTCCTGTAGGCCTCCTTTAGGCACTGGAAGGCTGCTATAAGGTCCCCCTGGAGTCGTCTTCTCCAGGCTGAACAGCCCCAACTCTCTCCTGTCCTTGAAGGAGAGGTGTTCAAGACCTTGGATAATCTTTGTGGCCCTTCTCTGGGCTTTCATCTATATATCTAACTCTATAGCAGATACTCCAATGTGCTTGATTATTTTTTTTGTTCAAAAAAAAGAAAATTTAAAAGTGAAGAACATCTTCAGAGTCAGAAACAGAGCAGAAAATTCATAGGGGAAGTTGTGAAGATTACAGAGGTATGCCCCCTGTACTGTGCTTTGCAGAAGTATATCCTATGAATGGCCACATTTTATCACAGTATTTCAGTATTTAAAAGGCAGCTACAGAGAGGACAGAGGCTCTCTCTTTGCAAGGAGGATAAAGGCAGTGCATACAAGGTACACTGGATGAGGTTCATGCTTATAAAGACATTTTTCACAGTGAGAGCAAGCACTGAAACTACCTCCCCGAGGACATAGTGGAGTTATTATCACTGGAGGTTTTCAGGAAAATTGGACAGGGTGCAAGATAATCTCATCTTGGTTCTCTTTCCCACAAAAGGTTGGACACGATGGTCTTTCAAGGTCCATTCCAACCTAGACAGTTCTATGATTCTATGAAATCCATCACTGGCCTAAAGGTGTCTATAGGTATGCCAGTTTTCTCCAAGGAGGCCAGGACACTCCAGGCAGGAAATTTTGTTGTCATCCCCTTTTAAATTAGTCTAGCAACTTTGTGAAAAAAACTGACCAGCAGTCCTCCAGCTACTAGCTTGATATTCTCTGGCTCCAGTTCTATTCATACACTATGGCAAAACTACCTGCTCAGGAAACCTCCTACTTCCAGCATTCATGTTAATGTCAATCACATTGTGTGGATAACTTTAGGGACTATGACAGAAATTATGAGCACTGTAAAAAAAAAAAAAAGGTTTTTTTTTCAGTTTGAAGATGAATTAATAGGGTTTTTTTAAAAAGTTTCTTTTCTGCATTCTTACAGACAAGAATATACCTTCAGGCAGAGTGTTTATTTGGATCCTAACTACAAACTTGCTCAAACTTTGGAATTAGATCAGAATAATTGTCCTGCATTTTAAGCAAACCCAAAGCTAAGAAATCCAAAATAGTCAAAATTTAATCTTGTTTATCTTTTATGTAAAACATTGATAACAATCATATCATCAAGTATACACAATTTGCAAAGTATTTTCTGAACTGTGTCATTTTTCATGAAAAGACTGAAAAAGAATTGCCTTCTGGGCTGAGAAATACCTTGAAATTTTCACTCTTCACTCAAAATAAGAGAGTGCAGGACTGTAACAAAATAACTTACAGAAATAATTTTTTTAGATTAGCAACCTTTGATGACCCACTAAAACAAATTATATACTTCATGTTAAGTGCCAAAGTAATCCAGTTAACTTCAACAGGACTACCAACAAGCTTTGTAATGCTTTTTCAGCAAGAAAGCACATTGAATGTTTTGCTGAACTGAGGTGTCCATCAACAGCTCACTAAACAGATGGCTTGAATACATCCATTTCTACATAGGACAAAAAGGGATAAAACGAGATTTTGGTTTTATAAAAAAATATTGACATAAATTACATGCACAGAAGATTCATTACAAAATAATACTTTCCTAGTAGCATTTCACCACTAGGCTTGAATGAATTATTCTATAGCATCAAAAAAAGGAACTTTTAAGAAGTTGAATATTGATTTCCAGGACATTTACATAGCCTCTTATTACCTGAAACAGGATACAGCCTTATCTCTTCTATTAGTGCAGTATACAAATACTCAGTCTTGGAAAGTGGAAGTATGAAGACTATACAAACTGCAATATCTGTTTCTCAGCACAATGATACCTAATTCTATTTAGTGTATTCAGTATATTATTTTTTTCACTTCTTTCCTATGCTCAACGTGGCTTGGGAAAGCAGTGGCCTCAGGTTCACAAAGAAAATACATAATAATTAAAACGCCCTAATTTTGTTGCCAGCCTGACATAAAGTATTCATAAGCAGATTCAGATGGATGCCTGAATTTTCCTAAGCACTGTTTAATAGCTCTGTATGTGTGCTTGGGGCAACTGTATTCCCACTAGACTGCTAAAGGGAAAAATACAATTGTAGTCAGAAGCTTGATTGAGCAGCTTAAATGCAGGCATATAACACCACTTGAAATATTCAAGGATACCCAAAAATATCCACAGAAGGTGGTCAGACATGACCTTGAACTTATAGGAGACCTGTGGTCTTCTGGACGGCCAGGTGGAGGCAAGGCACAATATCCTGTGGCATCTGGGAAGCAATAAAATTGAGTCCATGCTGTTCTGAACAGGAAATAGAGTTATCTCTTAGGAAAAATAATTTAAACAGTAACTATGGATCTGATCCGTATGAAAGTCCCAGTGAAGTCTAGAAGTACTCTGTGAACCCATTTAAAATGAGAAATAATGTGCTTCAGCTTAAGGAGATAAGCAACAGAGGACTGACAGGGAAAAGTAATATCTTTTATTAGACAAATCTATATACATCTTGAAATGGAAAAAAAATGGAAAAACATTCAAGCACATACCCCTTCAGGCTTTAGCAGAGAGGATGGTGTGCCCAGAAGCTTGTTTATTTCTACCAGCTATGTCAACTGGTCTAGTAATTAGTAAGCATTAATTAGTAACAGAGAGAAAAAACGCATTCCTGTTTGTCATAAATCAGAAGTATATAATGAACGATGACAGACAGAGCTTACTAAACTATGCCCAAAGTTACCACTTGAATATTCAGAAACAAATATTTACATATGAGTTGCATCCTTTGTCACTCCATTACAGTATGTAGTCTTCAATACTCGATCAAAAAGAAAATCAACTCTTCAGTTCATGTGCCTTGCAATATCTAAGCCTGAATACATGTAGCAAATTACACACATATACTCATTTCCAAAACCAGGATTTTACCCAGAACATACTTTTAAATCTCACTATTGAGGTGAGTCCAATGCCAGCCCTAACAGGCAGTGCTGCTGTGTAACTCATGAGCACAAAATTAGAGCTAAATTGATGGTCCTTTCTCTCCACAAATTGAAATATTTACATTGCTGCTTAACCTACCATGGCTATACAGTCACCATTTCACATCCTGTAACTGCAGCCATAATGATTGCTGGAGTTGTCCATTCCTGCAAATAAGTATGCTGATTTAATTGATTATGCTGCTTCTAAAGACAACATACTTTAAGCATACCAGCAAAGAAATGGAATAAAAGTTATCTTGATTTGGTTCACTGTCCCTGAAAAGTTACAATAAATACAGTGCATAAATAAACTACTAAACTAAATTTCAGAATGCATATCCTAAGAAAACTATCTCTAACAGATGATGGTATACTGGCTTACACTCCTCAGACTTGAAACTTCCGACGGTGCAGCCACTGGGAGGTAAGGTAAACTTCATACAGTGCCAACAACTTACAGGCATTTAGGTTCCTATTTCAAAAAGCAACTTATGCTTCAGCTTATGCTTCCAGACTGCATAGGAACTTTTGCAAGTTGCACAAGCTCTGCCTTTTCGCTACTTGCTGTTACACTGAGTCCCCTCTGTTACTTTGAAATGATGTAGCCGGAGAGTTCTAACATGACAGCACTCTATAAAACCATGTTAAACTTACTATATTTATAAATATATGCATACTTCCTCAAACCACATCTGGAAGAATTCCATGAAATTTTCCACAGGAGAGAAGCCACAATTTTTGCTAAATGCTGTACAACATATCCTTCCTTTGGGACAGGATCTCAAGTTTGTGATAGATCCTGTCTCCTAAAATACTAAGACAGACTACGTGCCAGAGTCAAATATTTAATAATGCAATTAATTCTCAAAACAGCTGACATATCATTTCTAAAACATCTCTCAGCATGAAATCCTGCATGGTCCCTGAACTCATGAAGTTAACTGTGCCTAGGGGAGATTCCTAGCTTGTAATGCAGTAATAAGTAATTGTTTAGTATTTCCTTTGAAGTACACATTTGCTGCCACACTCTTCTACTAAACGCATCTCATCAGCAAATCCAGAAAATTCCTTTTGCTAAAGGGATAATTATAAAGCTGTCTACATAACAAGCTATCCTCTTTGAAGCTCTAAATCAGAATCTGGGGCTGTATTTTTATAAGGAATATTTATTTTTATTTCTATGGATCTTTTCAACCTCAGGAACCTTAACAGCACCGTTTCTCGTCTCATAAAATTCTTCTGTCCAATCACAATGCTGGCTAGCAGTTACTAAATTATTATTTAACTAGCTACCTCAAATATATCTATTATTTCCATATTCACAGAACAACCAAGGCTGGAAAAGACCTTTAAGATCATCAAGTCCAGCCTATGACCTAACACCACCACATCAGCTAGACCATGGCACTAAGTGCCACATCCAGCCTTTCCTTGAACACATCCAGGGATGGTGCCCCCACCACTTCCCTGGGAAGTCCATTCCAGGGTCTAATCACCCTCTCCATGAGGAAGTGCTTCCTAATATCCAGCCTAAACCTCCTCTGGTGCAGCTTCAGGCTGTGCCCTCTTGTCTTATTGCTAGTTGCCTGGAAAAAGAGCCCAGCCCCAACCTGACTACAACCTCCCTTCAGGTAGTTGAAGAAAGTGATAAGGTCCCCCCTGAGTCTCCTCTTCTCCAGGCTAAACAACCCCAGCTCCCTCAGCCTCTCCCTATAAGACTTTCCCTCTAGTCCTTTCACCAGCCTCGTTGCTCTCCTCTGGACCTGCTCCAGCATCTCAATATCCTTCTTGAAGTGAGGGGCTAGGTAGAGATAAGAAATTTCAGTTTCACAAATATCTTTTTACTGTTAACAGAACTAAATGACTAATTTGTACAAGTTAGTCAATGAATTGCGAGTCTTAACTTCTATAAAAGAACTTCATTGCTAAATCAAAGAGATTACCATTTCAAATCAAGAATGTAAACAAGTGTGAAATAATTTCTTAATTTTAATTTTTTTTAAAGCCTACTCTAAGGTATTAGCAGGATGTAAAGCAGCTGTAGATTCTGTTAACACCACTAAATAAGCACTTAAACTTCATTAAAAGCACTAATTGAACAAACTTAAAAATACTATAATTGCAATTAAAGTGTAATTTTTTACCCCCAAGTCACTATAAAAATCTGTTTGCCTAAAGGAAAAAAACAACAAACCCTACATGTTAGAACTTTCTACCTCAGCACAGACTTTGTACCCAGTGTAATAACCTCACCATCTGTATCAGTTTGTACAGTCACTGAAAATCCTGACCATCAAGGATGAAAGAGCAAGTCAAACTCCGGGACTGGGCTGAAAGAAAACCCTGGATAACATCATAATTTTTTGGCTTCCTTTAGGAGGAAAGCAAAGCAGTGAGTTTTGGAGAACACTACACGGGAAACTAAGAAATTGAGAAATGGAAAAAAGTTAGATTAAGAAATAAACTGAGCTAAATACCAAAAATACTAGTAATGCTCATAGAGTATATTTACAGTTTTCCATCTCTGCTATGCCTTGAGTTGAAAGTTAAGAGCTTAATTTTAACAGTTTGATTAAAATCTAATTTCTTCCTTTATCACTGCTGTTTTGTTTTGGTTTTTTGTCACAAGTTTTCTTCATTCATGCTGTTCACCTAAACCTTGATTATTATGGATCAGAGACACCTAGATTAGAATTCTTGCAGGCTTGAGTTTTTTTGGTATTTTTGTGGTTTATTTGTTGAGTAAGGTATTGAACATGTGAAATAAATACTTTTATTCTATAGTAGTAGAAGAGTGCCTTCTATATTATTCATGTCCAATTATCTGACATGGGAGTATCCTTTTCATGAAAAACATAATTAAGCCTTGGTTTTATCATGATAAAAAAATGAATCACTTTTTTTAATTCTAGATTTTTAAGTTTCAGATGGCTCCCAAGCTATAAATGCTGTGGTTTCAAAACCTTACCTTACCCTCCTAATCTCTTCCAATCTTGTTTATAATGGAAAAAAGCATGCTTTCCAGCTTAACAAAATTAGTTTAACATGATTTAAAAAGCTTTACCTAAAGGAAGCCAAATGGCTCTGATGATCATCGAGCTCTTTCATCTGATTATAGCTGGCCATCTAACATGGCCTTTATGCTTTGGTCCTAATCATTACAGGGGTTTGAGATTTTTCAACCAAATTGATTTAATGCAGCTGAATATGTACCACTGTTGTCCATCCGTACTCACCCTTCCATTCTTTCTTCAGCAATTCTTTGTCTTACCACAGGATTCAACAAATCGTCTGAGAATTTTAAACTAACATAATCTCAAGTCTAAGAGGCTAAACATTCAGATAAACAAGATTTTACAGGACAGTAATAACATTTAGACACTGAGGGGTCACTTAGCAGAAGTTGTCTTATAATCAGGGGAAATGGAGAAGAAACAAAGAATATAATATATAAATGTTTCCCTCAAGTCTTTGGGTGTGCAAATATTGAGAGATAATTAGGGGAAAATACCTACACACTTACGAATCCAATATCGTTCTCACTTTCCTTCTTATTCTCAAATTCCAAAGCAATTATAACTTTGATATTTTTACTGTATCCCTCAAGATGTCTGGTTTCACAATGAATTTCCTAGGCAGCTCTGTCGAGTGACTGTCTTTGTATGTTCTTCTGAGTAAGGACAATGTACGAAGGTACAAGCATTTTTCCTTTTGTCCTTTGCGTCATTTTTACCATTATATATTTAGAGAAAATATCCTTTGATCCATTCTCCTTATCTGAGGAAGTCTATACACCAGCTTTTAAAAACTTCAAATAATTATCAATAAAATCTCATTTCTCTTTTTTTGAATCACATGAAAATCTCACACACAGAAATAAACAATCTTGAGCATGCTACGAATTTCTACATTTTTGCCCTCAGTACTTAATACTACTCTACATTTTTATTACACCTAGTTTTCACTCACTGAGAAATATTATGTTTCATGGTGGAGAGCACCCAACCTTGAAAAGCACACTGTATTCAGAAACAAAGGAGAAAATAAAAAAAAAGTAAAAAAAAAATATATATATATATATAATTGATATTGGAAAGAGAAAGAGCACAACTAAATAATGTTCTTTTCTGCTAGACAACCTACACAACTACAATTTTTTGAGGAAAATGTGACCTTAGCTATAGCACTGATGAAGTAACACAGTGCTTCCCTGCACCTGCCATATGCAGCTACTAAAGTGAACATCAAAGAAAAGAATTAATAGCCAGAATAGAAAAAAGTACACCCTATGTAAGATGAAAGCAGGTAGCTAGATCAGATGATAGGCGAAAGCAATTAGTAAGGAAAACTTTACGTTAATGAAGCAGCAGAGCTTGTTAGGTCATCCTAATTATGCATGATAAGTTCTGACTTGAGGCACAGAAAACTGTAGAAGATTAATAGTTGTAGAGTCAAACAATTCTGAACTCATAATACTTCATTGATGCTGTTTTGTTTGGCTGGCGGTGGGCAATTGTTTTCACTTACATTCCTTGTCTTGCTGGGGTTTTATTTCTTTCTCTTTTATCATTATTATTAATAATTATAGTAATTATTATAAAAATTATTATTTCCATTATTATTTCTATTACTATTTCCACTATTAAGTGGTTCTTCTCTCAGCTGAGTTGATAAGAGATAAGCATTTTTGCCACTTTTTACCCTTCCAATTCTATTCCCCTTATCCTGCTGGGGGTGTGAGCGGGCAGCCGTGTGGTGCTTAGTTGCTGGCAGGGGTTAAACCCCAACAGTTACACAAATAAGTCAACATTTATTAAATAATAGAATTATTAAATGTGGTTGCATTCATTAAATCGTTTCAATTTCTTTTTCTGAAGCCCAGAAAAAGAATCTTAAGAAACCCTAACAGGAGTCTGAAATGTGATGGAATATTTGTTTTACACCACTAGTCTTGGGTATGCTACAGGAACACCCTTTCCAGATCTGTCCTGAGGAGCAGCCTAGAAACAAATGAAAATTTATCCTAACTGAAGTCAATAGGATCCACACTTAGAAATTTGACTTGTAACACTGCAAGAAGACTAGATGAAATTTCATGCTGACTTTTTATCACATTGGGATACTGAAGGTCAGAAAATTGTGAGGAAAATTACATAGTAATTAGAGAGTAGTACAGGCCAACAGAAAACAATTTAAAACAAGACTTAAGATTGGAAACTTCATGAATCACAGATAAGGAAATGCAATGTCATAGATAAATTGATACTTCTAAGGCTGTCATGATTATGATGTACATACAGTGGAAAAGTCAGAGGAAGAAGGACATAACACAAACACCACTAGAGCTTATAAACTTTGTGATCCATGACTGTCTGGTTTTACACCATTGGAAGCCAGTTAGTCTTCACTGGGGTCTCTAAATGCTCAGAGATAAGAAAACATAATTTTTTATTTGGCAAATTATTGAGTTTCAGGTGGTTTAAACCCTGATTCAATTACATTTAGCTATTAGAAAAATTCCCAGTTGAGCTCTTATCAGTTAAAGTATTCCATAACAGCAATACACATCTGTGTACAACCTTTAAATCCTGAGTGCATTTCTGACTTTAAATACATATAAACAACAGTGAAATTGAAGTAAAATTTTACAAACCTAACTTTATTAATAAGTCAATAAAATTACTTCATTTCATTCCACTTATTTTATCCTGAACACAAGAAGAACTTTGTGCAATGATGTCATGATATGACTTTCTTTTAGACCTTCCGAAGACATTTCTTGTAAAACTGACACCCTGTGAATGTTTTTTCTGTATCTAGGGGCCAATATATAAAAGCTCTGTAAGCAACTAATATTTGTCAAAATGATTAGGCTTTTAATTATCCTTCAAATTCTGTCTAAAACCCAGGTAAGTAAAGTTCATTTAGATGCTTAATCAATATGAACAACCCCATAAAATGCTCATCACAACCTGTATGCACACTTGGTTCCATTTCAATTTACACAGAGGGCCCTTAAGGATCCAGAAAACAAATCAGTGTGTTTTTCATACACTGTTTTTACCTTTTCTATCCTGAGGCAGGCCTCACATCAGAAACTTCTTTGAGAATGGCACTGTCTTTACAGCACCACAGAAGACGAAAAAACATGCTACTAGCCCAAAGAACTCCCTTCCAATATTTCTTATTGTATTATTTTATTGACCATGGCCCTATAATCCCATTAGTAAATATTGCCACGGATCTTGGTAACTATGCGAAGATTTGAGGTAAGTTGCATCTTTGATCAATACATAAATTCTGCAACCACAATGAGTAAGATGAACTGGCATAAATTTTAAATTGAAAAAGGTAAAAATCAAAGAATGAAAATACTAATGCAGTTAAGGAAACATGAAACAATGGCTTGTAATAATAAGCAGCAGCTATATGCAAACCAGATGCATATTTCACCCATTTCTAAAACTTGGAGGGGTTCATTTTTGGAATTATTCAGAGAAATGAACAATGCAACTTTACAGATCCCTTCATATAGTATTTTAAAAGTGCAGCACAACAGAACTAGTAAATAAATTAAAAGGTTTCCCAATATCATGTTCAAGACAACAAACACAAATAAATAAATAAAAGCATTCTTCTCTAAAAAGTATAATTTTCTAAAACCAAGACAAAAAGGAAATTAACTTTTTAAATATTGTCCTTTAAAATGTTAAAACATTGTCTAAAAAATGTTGAAATCTTATCAGTAGGAAAAAAATGATCAAAAGATTAACTATTTTACATGGCTCAGTTAACACAATCTAGATAACTGATAGATAACTCAAATACTAATCTTCAAAAAACAGAATTTGATATTTTTTAAACGGATCGTGAAAAGGCTTCTAAAAAACCCACATATATATATAGAAAAAGAACAGTGGAACTCTGTCAGCAAAAATATTACAAATGGGCCAAAGTGGAAAATTAGATCTTTCAACAAATTTAAAAGCTAAAGAGGTCCTAAGGTAGGGTAAGTTTAAACATAAATCAGTCTCTGACACTCTAATTCTAGATTTAATTTCAAGTAATAAGAAATTCACTGAAAACATAGTAATGAAACATTATTTGCATGAATGCAATTGTGATTTTCATAAACTGAAGCCAGAGAATAATGGCAATGGAAGGAAAAAAGGAAACAAACAACCAGATTAATTAGATATGTGAAAGCATAGAAACTGGAAAAGGTAGTAAGAAGGTTTTATTTATAGTAGTCATAAAATATATAGTAAAAAAAAAGTAGAAATTAAAGAATACACATTATTAATGAATGAATCTTAAATGAGTCAGACACAAAAAACAGAGAAAGAAACAACTGTGTTTTAGCTTGATTTTTGTTAGAATTTGACATGATCCCAAACAATATTTTCTTCAACAAAGTAGGGAAATATGGACTTAAGAAATATGGAATTAGACATTTACAATGAGGCACTGTCATTTGGAAAAAAAAATACAGCATGTGTAACTTTGGAAGAAATAAGGCCACGTATTCAGCCCACAGACTACGAACAGAAACACCATAGCTACTTTCTGAATAGTTTTTACAATAATATTTGGTCTCATGCTTCTAAGCGATTTTAGTAACAGAAATAAAAAGTTCATTTATTTTAACTTCACAAAGAGGGAACTAAACACTGATATTCATACCGTCATAAATCCATCCAGCAAACCTGAATCAGGCTTAGGAGGTGCTTGCAATCTCTCCATAGACCACTTTTCAATGATAGATGACACCTGGGTGTTTTCCGTGTTCAATATTCTGAATCCTGTCATATTAACACCGCTGTACCGATAGGGTTCCACATCCAAGGCAAACAAGTCCTGAAAGAGAATTACCATTCTATAAATGCTTTAATATACTGCAATTCCTGTTTCAATTATCATCTTCCCAGATGAGAGTATTGAAATTTGCAGGAGTAACAGTACTATACATGTTAGAAAGTACACTATGTTGATCTGAGGTCCTGTGTCTGACAGTGAGCAACTCAGCTGACCCTATAGTGAGTGAAAGAGGAGGGATTCACAAAGGAAGAACATCTTCATCTGTATTTTATTTAAAAAAAAAAAAAAGAAAAAAGACAAAAAAATCTTTTAGGAAATGTTAAATCCAGTTGCAGAACTGTATCCACTACTAGTTAGGCTCAAATCTTATCAATTGCTAAAAATACTGTTCTTTGGCTTACCAGAACAGACTTCAAACCATAAAATAAGCAGAACAAGAGTTTTCATGCACCTGCACTCTCTATGAAACTTGAACATGTTGATCTCTAGATGATAAACTGGAGGGAAAATGGAAATGTACATAGCTTTGAATTTAACCAAAAGTGTTTTTCACAGCTATCAATCATACTTTCGAACATGGACATATCTTTGAGGAAGAATTTATCTTGGAAGAAAAACATTTGCCAATTAATATATTTTCAGTACATATGTATATATGTGCGTGTATGTTTAGCACCCAAAACACAGAGAGGAAAATATATATTTATAAAAAGAAGAAAATCAAACTTTAGATCCTGCATGTAAACTGGAGATTATTTCCTTAGAAACAATGTTAAACCAGTACTTGACTTCAGGAAATTCAGGTCTAAGACCATTTTGAACACGGGGAAAAAAATTAATGCAATTGATGGAGAAAAGTCATGACAATCAGGATGTTTAGATTAAAGAAGAAAAGGTTTGGGAACAACTTACAGCAGCCTTCCAGTACTGGAAGGAGACCTACAAGAAAGCTGGGGATGGACTTTTTACAATGGCAACCTGGTCGAGTGGGAGGTGCCCCTGCCCATGCATGGGGATTGGAATTACATGGTCTTTAAGGTCCCTTCCAAACCAAAACATTCTATGATTCTATGACTTACTAGGTCTAGTTACATGCATTATAAATTAACTTTCATTTGGTTTACTTACTGTTTCCTTTTCAATTTTTTTTTTAGGTGACATAATCAAGGTTATACATAGGACATTACTGTCCTATAACAATTTTATTTTCATTGAACATAGAAATTCTCCACATAATTAATACTTAGTAGTCTATCTCATTTTTAATTTATTATTGCTGAGAGTATAATATATTGTAAATGCCTATGAAAAGGTAGCATTAGGTGTGACAATTTCCTGAATCCATTTTGTTTACTGGCTAGAGCTGAAGAAGATTAAATATTGTGCTATTGAAAACCAGAATATAATTCCTTATTCATTATTAACATTACTAAGCCCACAAAACATCAATCAACTATAAATCATTACCCATTTTTAATTCTAGCTAGAAATTGAGATACAATATCTAAGCTAAGGAGGTTTAAAAACGCTTTTAAGTTGTTAATATACAAATAAACTAACTCATGTCCTCTATCCAAAGAAATATTCCTTATTGTGAAGGAAAGGTTGGACATACCACCCTTCCCTTTAGAAATTCTTTCAGATTTTACTGTAAAAGAAGTTGAAACCTCAGATGTAATTATTTAATCCAAACACATTCATGTTTGCACTAGAATATAATATGATAAATCTACACAGCAATATTATGCATATATTATAAATACAGAGAGGTTGGAGTATTAATGAGCTACTGCATTAGACCCTGAATGAATCAAGAGAATACACAGGAGCCTGCTGTAAACACTGTGACTGGAAAATTTATTTGGCAGGACTTTCACCGTGTCAGGTAAGAAGCCATTAACGCATCAAAACAACTGAATTCTGATGCAGTTTCCAAAGCTAAATTGCAAAATCAAAATCTATCATCCATTTGTTCACACTAAATTATCCTTTGATAGCTCCAAGTCAACGATTCTTGTCTCTCCTGAAAAAGCTTGTGTTCTAAAAATGAAATAAGCATGACAAAAAAATCCTGATTTCTAAACCTACGTGTCAGAATAAAAATGAAATACCAATGGACAGCATACCACTGAAAGAGGCAATTTTCACATTTAGCAAAATTAAAATTTAAAACATTAAAAAAACCCAAAATCATAGAACGGTTATGGCTGGAAGAGACATTAAAGATCATCCAGTTTGAACCTCCCTGCTTGGGCAGGGACACCCTCAACACCAGGGGACACCAGGTTCCTCAAAGTCCTATCAAAACTGGCCTTGAAAACTTCCAGAGATGGGGCAGCCACAACTTTCATGGCCAACCTGTTCCAGTGTCTCACCACCCTTACACTAAAGAATTTCCTCCTAATGTCTAATCTAAATCTACCCTGCTCTAGTTTATGACCATTGCCCCTCATCCTATCACTGCACACCCCTGTAAATAGTGCCTCCCCAGCTTTCCTGTAGGCTCCCTTTAGGAGAGGAGGCCACTATGAGGTCCCCCCCAGAGCCTTCTCCTCTCCAGGCTGAACAATCCCAGCTCTCTCAGCCTTTCTTCATAGGAGAGGTGCTCCAGAGCTCTGGTTGTCTTCATGGCCCTTCTCTGCACCTCCTCTTTTCAAAATCCCTTGAAACATCTAGAATATGTATTGATAGGCTGCTTGAGGGAAATTCTACTTCATGCAACCCCAAATCCATAAGATACAGAAAAACTTAGCCTTCTAAAGTAAGACAAGAACTTGTGCAGGGTATTTTGCCTTCGCATTTCTAATGAACTTTAGAAAATATTTTGCTTTCTATTCAACAAGACATTTCCATGCTAGTACTTTCCATTAATAACTTTTGTGATTCTGAGGTGAACTTTCTATCCTACCACAAAGGATTCACTTCTGTAAGGACTTAAATACGTATGTGATTTTAAGCATAGATCATTTCAAACATAGCTTTACCAAGGCACATGTGTCTCTTGGCTGAAATTACTTGTATTTTAAGAACCTTATTGAGCTGCAAGCTAAATAGGCAAATTTGAGCACAATGGAAAACAGAGAAACGTGCACAACTGTTGTTTCTAGAGTACTACTTTACCAACTTTTACACTGTTTCTTAGTCAGGCTGTGATGAGGAAAAAAAAGGTCTTCACATATGTGTTTGTCATGTTGTGTACGAGCATTTGCACCTTAAGCATTCATTTATTACATGTGTTAAACCTGGTGGTTCCAAGAATGAACATATTCCTTCTTAGCTACTCTTACAATGGACATGAAAGAATATTGCATAAATTCGTGTGCCTAAAAAGCCCAAGTGGACTGTTAAATAAAATGCTGCAAATATTCACAACAAATTATTCAGGAATCATACGCGAAGAATTACCCTGTAAAATGTTGGATTAAAAAAATGCAGTATATGAGTAAGTTATCTTCACATACAAATAGATAAAAGAGAATAAGGACAAAATCCATAATATAAACAATCAGTTATGAATTATATGCTTAACCCTGCTTGAAAGTTAAATACTGCAGTGCTAGAGTCAGTTGCTTTTTCAGGTCTATTATTTTCTAGGGCATACTGTTGAACAATAATTAAACCATTTTGATATTTTTTCACTGAAAGTAAGAAAGCTCAACAGAGAAAACATCTTGTACTCACACCCCATTCCAAAGAGACCTTTTACACTTTGTCAAGTAATATAATTAAGGAAAGTAACATCTTTGTTAGATGTCACCAGTAAGTTTTTATAAGCCACTTACCAGTGTGGTAAAGATGTAGTGATAATATTCTGTCATCATTCCCATAGCTAAAGCCTTAAAAAAAAAAATAAACAAAAGATTAATGTATCTGAGGTCACATAATACATTTTTATCACACATACATGGCAAATGAAAAGCTTCAAAAGAACACTATTGGGATCAGACTATAGGGTTGGAATGATACTAAAATTAGGTCAAGCAAGTCATTTCCTAGCAGTTAGAGCAGATTACTGACTATTAAAGGAATTTATGAACCAGATCTTCTGATAGAAGGAATATTATTAGACTGTTTAGTGCAGTAAATGTGAAAGAGGCTTATAGTTTCACATACTAATGGATGTATTAAGTTGCCACACAAAATTTGAGTCGATAATATTTTTATTCATTATTGAACCCTTCCCTTAAAAAGAATAACCTGATGGGAAAGATTTTTTTCTATTTTGATGAGCAATACTGTGCATTTTAAAGAAGGATCCAGGGCTGTGTTATGTGTGTGTACTGGAATACTGTACAGAAAACACTGGAGCCAAGTTTTGAACAGAAAGATACACACTACTTCAGGGAAAAATTAAGAACAAATTCATAATATTACTCTATATATTCAGATATCTATTGAGTACCTTAATCTGTCTTGGTAACTGTATAATACCAAATAGTTTTTGATCAACTGTGCATTTTTAAATGTTCATACTTTTCTCTTACCAGCATGAGAACAAGTATTTGTAGATACAATTCTAAAGCAATAAACTATGTATGTCTTATTGGTCTTACTCATTAAGAGCATTTACACCTGTAAAACACCTGTCTTCGTGTCTGGTACAAAAGTTGCCTTAGACTAGAAACATTTGTTAAATTGTTTTAGGATCTGCTGTGATTTTTACCTGTTTTTAACACTGTAAAAATTATACAAGTAAGCAATGTTTTCTTCCTTTCCAGGAATTATCAACAGAATTCTTTGCCAAGTCACTACTAGTTACACCTCCTTAATTAAGCATAATGAAGGCAACAATTACACTATTTTTCATAATACCAGAATTTGTATACAAAATAATTAGAGTTAAAAAGGCTGTGAGAGCCTTTCTTTTTGTGACATTGTCTGAAAAAACAGTGAAATGGCTAGTCTATATGTTTGTTTCCAAAGAAAGTTAAAAGCCAAAATTAATTTGAAATACCAGCTGCAAGTCAGATTTTATAATATTTTAGACAACACTTTGACAAAAACTGCAACCACATTTTTCCAAAGGATGCCCCAATGTCTGTGAATTCCACAGTAATATTTAGAAATACAGTAGAGTGCCAATAGCCATTTAAAATCTCTTAAACACAGGGAAATACTAGAACTTCATTAGAAACCATAAAACTACAAACATTTTTAGCTTTTTAAAAAATGTTTTGTTGCTTGTAAATAAAGCCAAGGTTTCTTCTTCTATATGTTTAAGACATTTGCAGTCATCTATATCTTAACAACCTATCATAAGGTCTTTCACACTCCACAGAACCTCTACACAAGAACATGCATTTTCTAGATTCTGCTATGTGCTGGGGTTGTCTATTTTCCAGGTCGACTTTCTCTCACTTCTCTCACTTCTCAAAAGACCTCACTCCTTTTTTCTTTTCAAAACATGTTTTTTTTTCTCTGCTCTCATTGTTCCAGTGTTTCCCTAACCTTTTAAATCATGTCTGCTTTCCCTGCTTGTCTCATGAGGTAGTTACCACTGACATTTGTCTTAACTTAATTATGCTCGTCTGAATGATGGGTGAGTTTGTTTTTTTTTCCTTCTTATGTTCTATTTTTGGCCAGAAAATAGTAGTTGCCACTTCACTGGCCTCTCAAGGTACTTCTTTTTCTGTATTACCAACTTGTTTTTTCTTCCACCACCTTCGCTGTTCATCTTTCCAATTATCCTCCCAAGAAGAAAACCCTTGTCATGTCTCCCTTGAATTTATCCCTTCATTACCAGAAAAATAGGGTTAATTAATAGTTCACAAATGACTACATAAATATATTTATTTTTTTTATTTTTCAGCAAATGCTAGTGAACAATATATTTGGAATTGTATCACTAAATAATAAATACAGTTTTACCATCCTTTGTATCAATTTTGACAGCAAGAATTCACATCCAGCTGCAGAACTAGCAATTTCAGACATTTAAAACTTCACAATATTGGAGCTAAAAGGAAATATACAGATCTAAATGGTCATGAAGGAATGGTTCCTTCATGGTATCTTCCTTCTATAATCTTTAGGCTGAGCAGAGTAGTTTGATAGAACAGAGTACAATTTGATTTAAGTAAAAAGCTCACTCTTGGATCCTGGGACATGATTAAAGGTACAACGTTTTTAATTTTGTTCCCATTTCCTTCCAGTCATATGTTTTACACAATTTTATATAGTGTGGAAGAAAAGTTTGCCTTCACCTAAAAACTACTAGGTACAGTATAAATAAGGTACCTTGGTGGAGTAATTGTTGACATTGCAGCTTTGTGTTGCCATCAGCACATTTTCCATCAGTATTTTTAAGATGTTAAAATAATTGAATGTACGTTTAATGATTTGGGCTAAATAATTTGACCAACAAGGCTGGCTTATGCTTAGTAAAGAGCAAAAACTACCAGCAGAGGTTTAATATTACTGGGAATTAATAAAAGCCTTTTAGCCAATGAATAATAAAACAAAGAATGCATAGTACACATCTATGTTTACTAGCAATTTTAACTGTATGTGCAACACTCCTCCTAAGGACTTTAATGAGAGACATATTTTCAAATCTTAAATACACTTTGTTTTCAGTTTAAACCAGTATGTAAGAAAATATAATATAAACATGAATTAAAGTCACTAAAAGCTGTGCAATAGAAATGTAGAATATTGGTTTCTTATAGGTATTTTTCCTATCCTCCTTATTGCAGATCATAGTTCTATTAAAAAAACTATGAGGAAAATGGCCTCTGAGTATAAGGAATTCCCAGTCTTTGAAGTTAGCTCATTAAACTAAAGGAGACACACAAAGGCATGTCTTTATGGATATTTTAGGGTTACAGTAAGCATTTTTATGAGCTGTGTCTTTTGCACACCACTATATTGTCACTTTCACTGGAAAACGTCACTGGAATTTGCTTCTCCAACATAAAGCCACTGAAGTATTTGGAATTCTGCTATATCTCACCTGCTCATCTTACTTGTACACAACAAAGCAAACACTTTCAAAACACCTTCCCAAGTATGTTAAGGTGTTTTGCAGTAGTAGTGCAAGGACAATATGGCCCTAAAAGATATCTATTAATTCTGTCCCCTCAGTGGAACATGAGTGTGGTTTGTTGATCACGTACTATGTAAATGTCACTATCTGATTAAGAGTACACAATTTAGAGGCTTCAATTTAAAGAAAAAAAATATCTTTTTTATATAAAATAACACTATGCAAGCATTTGAAACTCAGGTTAAAGCATCAATTCACCAAAATACCACTTCTTCATAGTTGAAAGACTGATAAAGCTTTTTCCCCGTACATGAACCGATTAAACGGCTTCTTTAAAGAAACATAATGAAAGTAGCTACTGTGAAGAGTCACCAATAAAACTATCTCTGAAATCCTTGGCTGATTTTTAGTTATGCCTCAGTAAAACTGTCATACAATTCCCCTGCTTGTTAAATGCCATTAAGTCTGCATATTACTTTTACTTATTGGGGATGAAAAGGATTAGGCCATCTAAAGCAAAATGAGGATTACCTGTTTCAAGATGCCTGCTGCCATTTCATGGCTGCAGTCAAAGATTACGTGGAATTCTTTGCCTCTTTTCATCTCCTTTAGCAATGGCTTTGCATCTTTTGTGTCAGCTGGTAACTGACGGATTTTTAGTCTCAGGTTGTACCGTGATGGAGCCTTGATGAGCTCTTGTAATCGAATAAGGCCTTAAAGAAAACAGAGGAGTGAAAAGAAAATTATCAAAACAAGAACCTGAGCTTCTAGCAGGATCACTTGCTATAAACAATCAAAGTAACCTGAAGTTTTCTCCCTTCTCAGTATGTTCCAACTGATGCACAAAAATTTTATGGAAAAAAAAAATTGCATTCACAATACGTTCTTATAACAAGTCTTTTTTCTTCTTCCTTAATATTAACAAACAGTAAGCAGCCTCAGTTAGGATTACTTTAAGACAGACAGATCTTCCTTTAGCATTATTATGCAACTATGACATTCCTCTTCAAAGAATATATGTAACTATTCCAATTCAATTAAAGCGATATCCCAGACAAATAGTTTGTAATCAGACTAGACAGTCTCCTAACTAATCTGTCAGGTTTATATGCAAAGTTGTGAATCATTTAAGCACTGTAAAACACTCTCACATAAGTCACATGAGAGTTTTTGTTGTTTTTTTCTTTGATTATACAGGTAACAAAATACATATATGCAGCAGCAAAGAGGCTGAATAAATACCTCGTGCCATTGCATTCACCTTCAATATTCCACAATTCCATTTGGAATTACTGTACTTTTACAATGGAATTAGAAGCAGTAACATTTTTCAAAAAATCTTACTGTTCACATCAGCATAACTGTGTGTGATCTGGTTTACAGATCACTGACTGCTCTGTGACTAATATTAAATATCAGGTTGTTTAATTGTACTAAAATGATAGGGGGTAAGAACAGGTCTCATATAAAGTAGCAGTTTATCTCTGTGTTAGCAAAAAAAAAAAAAAAAAAAGACGTATTCTGCCACACTCACTTCCTTCTTGCATTGGAGCAAGATCCATTTAGTGGCAGTAACAAATGTTACTGTTCAGCATCATGTTTGCAGTGCACGTAACATATAACATGGCCAAAAGCCAAAAGCATGGAAGGTCTGGTCAGGATTTCAGTTACAGCAGGATCCAGATGTAAATGAAGTGACTCTAAAACCTGAAGTAGCTCACTTCACTACATCAAAAATACTAATGGAGATTACTAATCATTGTTTAGTTATCATCAACAGCAGCACTGTCTAATATTAAGAAACACTAGTATTTCATTCTATCTCTAAACATTCTACCTGGTTACAACTGGATGTCAAAGCTGACAAATTTCAGAAAATGATGTTGTCATAATGCGACACGGAACCACACTCAAGTATCTCCTCCCCCCCTCTACTCTGCCCTGGTGAGGCCGCATCTGGAGCATTGTGTCCAGTTCTGGGCCCCTCAGTTCAAGAAGGACAGGGAACTGCTTGAAAGAGTCCAGGGCAGAGCTACAAAGATGATTAAGGGAGTGGAACATCTCCCTTATGAGGAAAGGCTGAGGGAGCTGGGTCTCTTTAGCTTGGAGAAGAGGAGACTGAGGGGTGACCTCATCAGTGTTTACAAATATGTAAGGGGTGAGTGTCAGGAGGGTGGAGCCAGGCTCTTCTCAGTGATGTCCAATAATAGGCAACGGGTGCAAGCTGGAACATAGGAGGTTGCACGTAAACATAAGGAAAAACTTTTTCACTCAGAGGGTGACAGAACACCGGAACAGGCTGCCCAGAGAGGTTGTGGAGTCTCCTTCTCTGGAGATATTTGAAACCTGCCTGGATGTGTTCCTGTGTGACCTACTCTAGGGGATCCTGCTCTGGCAGGGGGGGTTGGACTAGATGATCTTTCAGGGTCCCTTCCAACTCTTAACATTCTGTGATTCTGTGTCAGCGTGAAATTGTGATAAACTCTGACAGAGGATTTAAGAGAGCTTTTTTCCAACATACCTTGTTCTTTTAGTAATGAAATACAGAGAGATTTTAGTAATATAGTATTGCTATGATTTATTGCTATGAAGCTTTTAGATTGTAAAAAAGTATGTCTAATAATTTCCAGCAGAACCAGACAAGTAGAGAATATACTGAAACGTAAAATCAGTTTCCTCCATTTCATCATTCCGTTTTCAACCCTGCAAATGACTCACATTATTTACTCAAAGGTTTTTGCTGAAATCAACTGAAATAGGGATTATAGTTTACTAGATAAAATCTTCCTAAATTAAGATTGCAGGTATGGAGATCTGTCTGAGGATCCCATTTGACCTCTTAGGCCCAAAAGCAGAGTGGGGAAGGATAACCTTGGTACTTAGTCAATTTAGGAATTCTTTCTTCCCTAGCAAGTTTATGTCACAGATACCATATCTCATCTTTCATCACAATTCCTCAGTAATTCCCCTATCACATACAAACATTTTCAACTATATATATCATTCAAACTGAGAGAATTGTTACTTATAGCTAAATAATCTCTCAAATTTCCACCTACTAAAATCATTTCTATAGGATCTTCATTATCAGCTAAAGTACTCTGAAGAACTAAATCCAGTAATTCAGTGTGGACAGACATTTTCCATACAGATCATAATGTGAAAAATGCTAATGGTCTTTGGACATCACATAACAGTATTCCAAAATTTAAGGTCAAAGTAAAATGTTTTAACTCAAGAGGGGATAAAAAATAATGCCATGAGTTCAAGATAATTTTTAATTTCTTGTTTAAACAAGACAGTCGGAAACTCGATCCAGCACAAAGAACTTGTACATAATTTTTACTCTTGTTACATTATATTTAGCAAGTCTAATTTTAAACTTGTCCTGCTTTCTTTGTGCTTCTGCTTTGAAAAGGAAACAGAAACCACCACTAAAGAGTCACAGCAACATCACTATATTTACTGCCAATCTTTAGCAGAGATGCTGAGGGCAGAACAGGTATGGAAACTGAAGTACTTCCTCATGACTAGACCTGGTTGCTGCTTGCTCAGTCACAGAGCAGTGATAGCTAGGGTATTCATGACTTCTGAGTAAGTGACAGACCTGAACCTACATGGTTGTGAAAATAGTACTTTTAGAAACTAATTCAAACCAAAAAATGTCATTTTTACTTCAAATGATATAATTATATTTGCATAAGATGAGTCATGTATTTGATAGAAGCTTAAATTGATTACTTGATTTCTTTAATAAATATACTTTAAAGCTACCAAGAAGAGGTGTCTTTTCTAACTTAAATGTTAAAAATATCAGTACCATTTTCAGATGATCTGGGGCAATTACCTGAAAGTAAGACTTTAAAATGAACAATTTAACATACCTGTAGCCAGTAACTGACAGTAGCATGTCAATGAAAACACTTGAATTTTCCCCAAGTCTTTCCCATTTCCCTACATCTAAGAAAAATAAAGCCACTAGAATGTATACCCTTGCAGTCAAAAAATGTAGATTATTTCAGATTTAAGGAAGGACCAAATTTCAAAGCAGAGTCTTTCTCAAAGGCAAAGTCCTGCCAGTTGCTCACTTATTCTGATATCCATGCACTTCCACTGAAGACCTACAAATCACAAGAGTGGCAACATGGGACAGGTAGTATGACACACTCTAACAAGATAAAAAGGAAACTTGTCTTTTGATGCTCACGAGTTGAATATGACTCAGAAGACAGACAGAAAGACAGTCTTTCTAAATAGCCACGTTAGTTCAAAGCAGATAGTGCTGCAAAATGTGTTGCCATATAACAGACAACAGTATTCAAAGCTGATATATGAGCTGTCAAGTATGTGAACTAGAGACATGCATCCATCTGAACTACTTCCATCACACTTAAGAGCAAGAAGACAGGGGAACAATGGCAGATTTGGTGCTAGGGGTGATAATCTGAATGTGCAGGCTTCTTCAGGTCCTTGTATCCCTGAAGTATTCAGATATTAATAGGGACTTCTGAGATGTGCTGTATTTTAACATCCAAGTAATATTTAGTGGAAAAGTGCTATGTCACACTGAACATTTCCCATTAAACTTCAGTCATTCCTCGCAGATCATCATCACACCTAGAAACCACTGCAAGCACAGGAGATTAAGACAAAATGCAACAGCTTTATGTCACAGATATGTGGTAGAAAAGAGATTATAATCAGTTTCACAAAACTTGTATTGATCTCCCTATTGGAGAGCATTAAGCAAACTGCCAAAGATAAGAAGTTCACAATTTGTGGGGAGAAAAAAAAATCATACTCATGTGATGGACAGAAAAAT
The DNA here is from genome assembly GCA_020745705.1 of Hemiprocne comata. Lineage (NCBI taxonomy): Eukaryota > Metazoa > Chordata > Aves > Apodiformes > Apodidae > Hemiprocne > Hemiprocne comata. Next base: position 116,939,206 of record CM036588.1, on the reverse strand, counting down.
AGAAAACTGTTTAAAAGATAAACATTACCAGTGAAAATATGCTAAAAGTAATTGAAGATTAGAAGATTCAAAACTGCGTTGCTGTTTGAGTCTCAGAGACAATGATTACAAAATATCTGTTTACTCAAAATGAGGAAAATCAGAACTGTCTCTCAATCACCTAGTTGTATTTGGATAATAGCGTGATGACTTCTCCCTCAGGATTTTTCTAATCTCATATGTAGTTGGCCTTTTTGTTTTTCCAGAGGAATCAAATTTTATTTTAGTTGGGAGGTGAGGAATAAATAAAGTATTATAGTCTATTCTTAAGTGCACCATTATCCAAATCTGCAGCTGGAGTTGCTCAGTAGGAGAGAAATAAACACTTGTTAGTATGATGATTATGACAGTCATCTGAGAAAGGAAACACCTGGGCTTTAGTCCCTGTTCCCATATATCTATACTGAACTAATTTTCAAGAATAGGAAGAGACGAAAGTAGCTTTACTCTATTGTGCAACTTTTGGAATCAGAACCACTCCAAAACAAAACTTACATTTGTGAAATTGATTGTGAAATTAATTTAATTCTGTACAAAAATTGATTCATGTAGTGAAATTTTTCTATATAAGTACTGTGCTCAGTATTTTTAATACATAGGGTTAACAAGGAATCTGATTGTTCTTTCTAGACTGTTTGCTTTTTCAAAACATTTTTTACTTAGAATGGTAACGTCCCTAATCTGTATGTTTTACTCATGTTCTGATGTAACACCTAAATCACCTTGGTTAAGCCTTTGAAGATTTAGTTAAGATTGCCAAACAATGTAAAGGTGGGATGGAAGGAAGGGAAAAGCAAGTTGCTTTTCTCTGTAGCAAGTTCATAAGTTCCAAAATTCAGGTAAACAAACATAGGACACTACAAAATGACAGGTCCCTTGATCTATCCCCATTTCTTACATCAATCCAAGACAGTTATGGTCTTATACTGTAGGTCCAAGTTTTGTTACAGAATGGCAAGAAGTGCTTTGTGGCCTATAGGAGCTTGTGAAGCAGGTATTTTACAACACTCTTAGAAATTAAAAATCTATGCTATAGCTGAAAAAACCTGCAAGAAATTAGAGCCAACAATTCAAAAACTTTCTTCCAACTTTCATTCTGTTTAAGAGCACTATGTAAGGTGAGTAGAGTGTTCAGCACTTCATGCTCTCCTCAAGAACATAACTAGGCAGTTCAAAAATTAAAAAAAACAAGTTGTCCTCTTCATAAACCATGATTGGGCTACCCCAGAGAAAGAAAAAAAATCCCACCAAAATTTGAAATAGAAGATTTACTGATGCGGGAACTAATACTAGAGCAATTAAAAACTGTCAAGGAGAATACTATGGCAAGGATAGAGTCTGTTTGCTAGGTTACCTATGTATCCAAGAGAGAAATGATGAGCAATAAACAAAGTACTGCACTGTGGGGCAGTACAAAAGCTGTAGAAGCTACCAGAGGAACCAGTAGAAGGGGAGAAGGAAGAAACCTGTCACTAGGGAAGAAATCCTGTAAATGCGTAACTGTGTAGTGCATTGACTGGACCTCAGTGCTGCAGCAGCACAGCTGCACATGCAAGCAAATGCAGGAGTGTTTATGCCTTGAGTAACTGTCAAGATACATAGACAGTAACTAATGAGCTTCCACAAAACTTATTTTAAAGATAAAGCAAATCTGAGACATAAACAAATTCCAGGTACTTCCAAGTTAAAGTTTTTCTGCTCTCCTTATCAATGTGAAATGAGAAAAACAAGCTTTAGCTTTCTCTGTGTAGTGTTGTTGCTCATAACTTCTAGATATACCAGAATATTTAATTTTAGTAATAGTTATAGTTAACACATACTTCCATTTTTAGGATTTTAAAGTAGGTTTTTCATTCTGTTTCCAGCCAACAGCATTTATTAAGTTCAGGTGAATTATGCAGGGCACAAAACATGTTCCAGTCTACTAAATGACTCACTTCAATAGTCCACCAGGCCACCTGCTACAAGGAATATTTGTTCTTCTTCATCCTTGCTGGCACAAATTCAACAGTTTCCAGCTTGCTAAGCTCTTATGGGAACAATTTTGGAAAACAAAACTCCCACACTCAGAATAGCTGCAGCCTCCTGCATGATGTCCCCTGGACGCGCCGCTCTGCAGCAAACACATGGTGGGTGGAGCTACCATGAACTGTGTCATGGATAGCAAGAACTGTTACCACAGTCACCCTGTAGCTCCTCACTGCAGAGAAACACCTCATGAAACAAAAAATCAGACAGTGCTGAGCATGGCGCTCTCTTTAATTTCTATGTCAGAGCATCAATGGGTAAAGTGTTAAGAAGCAGCATTTCCTCATTCAGGCATTAGCTGGAACTCTGACTGAGTGAAGGCTTTCCAGGCCTGGATCACACTTCAAAAGCAAGCTCTTGCAAATATAAATCAAAGGCTGAACGTTTCCTTCCACGTTGTACCTAGTATTTGTGATGCAGTATTTGTGTTATATAAAGTGTGTGAAGAGCAGTCTATTTTCCTAGAAAATAAAAGCCACTAAGTTAACTTTCTGAGTAAAAATGGCATCACTAATCAGAAAAAAAAATACATACAAGCAAAAAAAAGGGAGGCAGCCCCGCTCCTGCTCAAAAGTAGACACCAGCCACCACTCGGGGTTGGAGACAGCCTCTTAGAGGGAGGGAGCTCCTTGCCACAGCACAACCTGGCTGAGGGGGTGGCAGGCTGTGGCCTTTTGTTTCTTCCTAGGGAGGGGAAAGGTATGAATTCACTTATCACTAACAAAATCAGTGATTGGAAGCTTCTATTTAAATGTAATAAAGTAAGAACCCCTGAATCTGGATTCTTTTACCTGTAGTGTTTTCCGACCATTTTGAGCAGTCTGATTTTCCCCCCTCCTTCTTTTCTAGGTTAAATATTGAACAGTGGGTCATTCTTTCTAACCAAAGAAAAATACAAACAAAAAATAACCACCCTAAGTACTGAGAAGATATAAATAAAACGAACAAGATCCTACATATAAATTGCAGAACCTGTGTCCAGCTATGGAGAGCAACTGCTTCCTAACTCCTGGTTGTAACTTAACTTTGGTGAATGGAAGGTGCAATGGCCTATAAAAGGTCCAGGAGATCAAAACATCACACAGTTGTGAAATAACCAGGGAATTAACTTACGCCACTATCCTTATAATAACACTCTGTGTTTGGAGTTCAGTTTTTCACAGCTGTAAGGCATGATACATTTAAGGTTTTTGCAGTAAAACTAGAGTCTTCCAATAACCAAAAATGACCTTTATCTTAGTTAGTCTCTTTAACGTATAGTCCTGAATACATTAGGTGAAGTCAGACAAATTCATCGTTTGTTTTAATTTTTAAATGTTGCAAAAAATTATCCTGTTTGCATTTTCGCTTTTTTCCGATACTGTTATGGCCTATTTGGATGACTGAAATTCCTGAGACTCAGGTAAAACTGCTTCTATCTACTGTGTACAGTTTGTCTGTGGGACTCCATATCTACCCTCTGTTTCTATGACTCAGGGCCAAGGTAGTTTTATGTCAAACAAGCATGGAGTATTTATACACTAAGTTCCTGAGCTATTGTAAATGCCAAAGTAACTTTAGTTGCTGTTGTCTGACAGTAGAGGAAATTAACAAGCTGGTTATTTAGGATGAAAGCAACAAGCTGTCATGCACTGACAAATAAACTCTCTGTATCAGCAAGGGACAGTTTCAAAAGAGCATGTATGTAGGTCATGTGTAGCTAATCAGAAGACGAGGTACCAGAGCCTCCTATAAAGGGAGAACTGCAATATGAGAACTGTAAGGACAATGAAGCAAGTCCTTTCTTCACCATTACCTTTGTCAATGCAAAAGTCCAGATTCCAGCCTCAAATATTTTCAAAACAACTGATTTACATTATAAAGTTAAGTACAACCCTGAGATTAAATACTGACCTCTCATTTTATTAACATTACAGGATCCCAGAGTAATGAAAAAAAAAACAACCAACATTTGTGTGGGTAAGCTCCTAAAAACAATCTATTTTAGAACAGTATAGAAAGAATAGCTGCATTTTGGGAATGTACTTCCTGCAATTTCTTTCATCAGGGACACCTTTTTCCTGTCCCTTTAAATTCTCAATTCCTTCTTTTAGTAGCCACTGTGATAGAGTCTTACCTCTGAATGGCTGGGAAGAATGCGGTGTGAGTAACTCTTTTCAGAAGCTGCCATCAATTCATCTTTAAGGAGAATCCTGAAGGAGCAGTTTGTGAGCTCTCCAGCTGGCATCTTCCTCCAAAGAGATCAATCACATTACCTCCTCGACGTGTTCAACTTCAACCAGTCCAGGAAGCAAGAGCCTCAAGTTTGTTTTAAAACCTGTGTCTCCAGCTCAGCAGTCTTGCTAGCCATTGCTGTGCCACCTGGCCTGCTCATCAAACTATTTATCATTTCCATTAATGCTGCCTTTGTGCTGCACAGGAAGAATGCAAGCAAATGCACTTTGCAATAGGCTGAACACACGAACCTTTTTCTGCACAAAAGAACACTAATGCTCTTTTAAAGGCTACTTCTATCTCCAGAACCTCAAAAACTTCAATAATAATAATAGTAATATACTGCTTCGCAGAGCTACCAGAACAGTTTCTCTATTTTCAGGAAGTAATTTCTTCTCACACCTCTACGTACTCTTCTCCTTTCCTAACAGCCTCCTGCCTAGTTTTTCTGGCTATGTCTCAGAAAAATCTTTGGGGCTTTGAAAGGTGTATGGGTAGAAGGGAGGAGAATGCCAGCTTATTGGGAATTGACAGAATGCTTCAAATCAACCAGAACAGTTCACTGCTATAAAATGATTCACAGCTAGTGAAGATCCTGAACAGATTACTCATGAACTCTCATTATTAGTTTTACATTCCTCGTCCTCTACTTAAAGAACACCTATAGTGAAAGGATTAAAAAGAAAAAAGAACAAATTGCACTTGCTAGCAGGGCTACTTGAACAGTGGACTGTTCTGTGTTCTTTAGATATAACAGCGTAATACAAGAAAAAACACTAAGAAATAGAAAATAGATGAAGGGAAAAGACAACTTGATGGATATTTCTCATTTATTGATAATTAGCCTTTTTACTACATTAAGTTCATTTCAACTAATTCTGGCAGTGGAAAACATCCTTAAAATAGTTTTCAGTTGTATTTAAACCCATTTAAATACAGTACCAATGGTGCGAAGGGTTTCTAATGGAGAAAGAACTTTAAGATGCATAATCCAGAAAAATTTATCTTCTTACTGTAAACATAATTAATACAGCTCCTTATTACCAGCTTTAGAGTTCAACAATTTAGCTGGATTTTTCTGTCTAGTGGTTGAAGCATTGGAGAAGGATCAGAACACTACATATGCATGCATGTGAATATATATATATTACAGATATGACTTCATATTAGAGCATTTTGTGCCACAATCAGCAATATTAAAATGCACTACAATTAGTGAAGATGACATGATGACTTGAAAGATATCTAGTATCATGTCAACTTAAATTATTTGTCTATTGTTAGTCTTGATCCCTACCAGGAAAACAATAGCACTGTATCAGTAAAAAGAAATAAAAGTTTCTGGTAACTGACTCAGTAATAGTTGTAGTAGTTTTGCCAAAGCAAATTCTATTTACCAAGCCCTTTGTCAAGAAATATAGCTGCTCTGTTTAGAATAACTTTAGCTGAAAATTCAAAAATTAGATTCATTAGAGCAAGCCAAGATATACCAGTCATCCATTATAATAATAATATTTGCCAGAATGAACTTTGGAGCTCTGTTTTCATGACAAAATTTCCTTCTGGGGAAAAAAAGTGTAGAAGTATAGAGGCTCTATAATTTCAATCTACCTTTAATTATTTACTTATCTCCTTATCAAAGCATACAGTAGTGAACTACTGACCACAACTCTCCTTCAGAGATGCAGAAGGACTCCTATTCATAAATCAGAACACCTTTAGACTATGTTGATATGTTCTATCATATCTTGATTAATTCCTTCCAAGCTTCATTGTCCCCTTATGTGGCCTTTCAGCTATACAAACACACTTCAAGAAGGTACAGTGCACCAGAACCAGCAGGTTTTTTTGTTAGAAAAAGTAATTTGGTCAGGAAGTTGGGACCAGTTTGGTTTTTGTTGGGTTTGTTTTTTGGTGTTTGTTTTGGTTTTTTGGGTTTTGGGGAGTTTTTTGGGGGGAATGTTGTTTTGAAGAAATTTGTTTATTTTGAGCATATCAGTAACAAAAAGTTTTAGTCCCACTGAAAATCCAGTTCTGGGTCACCGAGTACACGAGGACAAATAAAAGTTACATTATTTTCTACTGAAAATGTTTTTCAAAGACTCTTTCTTGGATGGTAGCCATGCCAGTAATCAGAGAACACTTTTCAGTCTAGGTAACTAGTTCTCTCCTGGCATTTCTTTTCCCAAATCTGCATCTTCTCGTAGTGCTTTTTGCCCGGACTGGACTGACGCTAAATCTTCTGCTCCAGATACAAAATGTAAACTTAGAATAATGGTACTGATGATAGCAATGCATTTAATGACTTAATTTTCCACTGAAACAAGATTTCTAGGGCTGAGAACTATGTCTCTCTCTAAAAGTCTCCCTAATTGTGGCTATGATGCAGTCTCCCAGTATTCCTCTCGCCCTCATGTTGACATATCAAGGTGTGTGCTATTCTGTGGACAGCTGGACATTTATTGAGACTATCAGATAGCTTTGAATGAGCTCCAAAGCTCAATATTAGCATACAACAGAAATATTTTAGTGTTTGTTTTCAAATTAAAAGCTTTACTGTTTCCTTTATTTAAAATAAACTAATATAACAATGAAGTGTATATGGGAAGAAGGGATGTATTTGAATGTCTTTGGTTCCAAAATTTGACCTGAGCTTTAAAGCTCTGGTGTTAGAGAAATGATACCACATTTGCCTTCACATCCTCAACTTTTGGATTCAACTGCATGCTCAGGTATATTAATTAGCACCCACTGGGCACATTAGGGAAGGAAGTCCAGTCCCCAAACGTCAAGTGATCCTTACTTTGTATGTGGAAGGATAGACCTGACTCAAGACCTTTAACCTTTATCTGCAGCAGTCTTACCCTTTTTTACTCAATCTAAGCTCAATAAACAGAGTCTACTTTGTTGGAGAACCTATGATCAACAGTGATCATACAAGTGGTATGACAATATGTCACCAGACTGAGGGGACTTCTTTCACTCCATGACCTGTGCTTCCACAAAATGAGGCTGATATAACCAATTTAGAACTCCAGGACTTAGAGCACAGTAATACTAATATCTGAGAAAAATGTTCCTTTTTAAAACAAAAAAAAAAACAACCCATATGCTGTTAACCAGATGTAATATTATATATATATATAAAATACATATAATATCTAATATTTTAGATTATTAAAATGCCATGTATAGGAGAGACTAAGCTTATGCTTAAAAATCACTGAACAAGAAAACCATGGATCCGGGTTTAGCTCCACAGACAGTCAGATTTCTATTCTGATATTGAGCGTGTTACTTAATTTTTCTGTCTCTTGGGTCTTAGCATATGAATGTTAAATCCATTTTACTGCTGTTTCAGCATAACCAGCTGTAATTGGAGTGCAAGGCAATAATCAGCTTTATTGTTTTCCTTAAATATGCTCAATGAGCACGTCAGAGCACGGGTGCAAATGGCTTTTTATAGTTAGTTTCAGATAGCCAATCCCAATTCAGCCTATTTCCAGTAACAATTCTTTTCTAATAATGGCTTTTCAGCACTGCAGTAAAAAAAAGCCCTCTACCCCATCCCACACAGTTCCACAAGAGGGAATGAATGTGCTGCTTGAGTTCAGAAAAGTCATTTTCATATCATCTGATTACTTAACAGCTGCAGCGTACAGCAGCTAGAAAAGAGAGAAAACTCTTCATTCCTTCCCTCACCTCTGCACCTACTGTGTGAAAACATAAGAAAAAAGTAATTTAGAATAATTGAGGAAAATGTTGAAAATTGAGAAAACATTAAGCCTTCTGTGTTAGATTTACCATGATTTTCTGGTCTCCAGGAACACCTGACATTCTTTTACATATGTGGCTCTGTTATTACATGCCTGATTTGAAATACTGTAATACAGTTTTCTGAACGTGTATCTTGAAAATTTTAAGAGAGCTTTATCTTTAATTCAGTGTGATGATGGTGGCAGCAATGACAATTAACAGTCCTGGGCATGCCAGAAGAATTCTTGTAATAGTGTGAAGGATGATCTTTGAAGTGGCTCACATCTTATGAGCAGTGCAGTTTAATGAAAGTGAAGAGGAAAAAGAAACCTACTGCAGTCAAAGGACAAAACAGCTTTTGTCAAAGCTGTCAGAATCAATAATAAAAGAAGCAGTAGAACAAGTTAGCAGTTTTTAGCCACAGAAGTATCCCAGTTGAATCAAACTATACAAAGCTAAATAAAAATACTACCTACTAGAAATTTAAATGGACTTGGTTGGAAAAGAAAACATAAATGAACATTCTAATCTACAATTTGCACTAGGTAAGCATATTTATTCTTGGAAACAAAAGCAGTTATGTTTCTTTTACTTAAAAAGCTGAGACTGATGTAAAGCAATTCATAAAAAGGTTGACATTTCAAGTGCATTTCAGTGTTCCTCCAACCAGAGGACAAAATATGTAATACTAAAGTAGGAGTAAAAGAGTCATTAAGTTTGGATAAAACCAAGTTTGAATTTATTACCTATGCAAGATGTCATGCTGATTATGTCTCCATTTTCCTGTTTTCATTTTTCACTTAAATAGCTTTCCTATAACATTTTTATGTATTTAAAAATAGTGAATCGAATTTTCCAGTCTTCACTAAAGGAAGAATTATTTTGATCATAAGTCCCCTAGCCAATTTTCTGTAAGATTGAAATTCTTAAGTTTATTCAAAGCCATAAAAGCAAAACAATATAAAGTACCATTTGGAATATGTTCATTGTTAATGCAATAATTTCTGGAAATATTGCCTCCACTTTCTGTCCATTGGACTTATAGAAAATAGTACAAAGTACCTTATGAATTTATTTTATTTTTATTTCAAGCCTATAATTTTTGTTTTATTGCAATAAAGCCGAATTTAATTATTGGACAAAACACAGGGGGAGCTGTGGTACATTTTTTCTGAAAGGTGGGCTGGACTCATGCATTCTTTTTAACTTTATGACATTTTGTTTTTAAAAAATAAGTAAAATCCCTATAGAATTATTATCAAAAAAACAATACAGGTCCATTTGCCAAAAAGAACATCAGAATTTAACCTTTTTTCTTTTCAGACAGCTAGCTAAATCAATTTGTAACTTCCAAACTGCAAAAAGACTAAAAAAGTTTGAAAGTTAAATAGTAACTTCATATCATTCTCTTTACAGCTGGTATTTTCTAGTAAAATAGTTCTAGACTTTACTGAACACATGGTGCAATAACTTTTTTAGAAAAAGAATACACCAAACTAACTAACCAGCTACATCTGAATAGCACAATTAGGTTTAGCATGTATTTTCACCTGAAATTACTGTGCACAGTATTTGAAACACTCTGTACTTTAACAGTACTATACAATATGTAACCAGTCTGGAAAATATTTCTTCATTCTCCAAAAACAGATCAAAACTCTTAGTCTTATTAATTATTACAATTCTAAGAAATCTGGTTTTATTAAGGAAGGCTTAAAAATCTATTGTCCTTAATAAGAAGATGCAATGAAAGTGTGGATGTTTTTACTAACTCTGCAACATCTGATTCAGTGACTGAACAGATGTGGAAAATCCTGCATGCCATTCCAGCTGATATGCATGGGAAGCCTCAAGTCTGCTTTGTTCCCTGTGGCAAATATACAGCTCCTTTAGCTATTCATTCCATTCAATCCGTTAAACAACACAGAACAGCTCATTATTCATGGAATCATAGAATCACCAAGGCTGGAAAAGAACTCTGAGATCATCAAGTTCAGGCTATGACCTAATACCACTCCATTGGCTAAACCATGGCACTAAGTGCCACATCCAGCCTTTCCTTGAACACATCCAGGGATGGTGCCTCCACCACTTTCCATGACCTCATCCTTTCTGTGAGGAAGTGCTTTCTAATATCCACCCTAAACCTCCCTTGGAGCAGCTTCAGGCTGTGCACTCTTGTTCTGTCACTGGTTGCCTGGGATAAGAACCCAGCCCCCACCTGACTACAACCTCCCTTCAGGTAGTTGTAGAGAATGATAAGGTCCCCCCTGAGTCTCCTCTTCTCCAGGCTAAACAACCGCAGCTCCCTCAGCCTCTCCTCATAAGACTTTCCCACTAGTCCCTTCACCAGCTTCTTTGCTCTCCTCTGGACTTGCTCCAGCACCTCAATGTCCTTCTTGAAGTGAGGGGCCCAGAACTGCACACAGTACTCAAGGTGAGGCCTCACCAGTGCTGTGTACAGGAGGAGAATCACATCCCTACTCCTGCTGGCCACACTATTCCTGATACAAGCCAGGATGCCATTGGCCTTCCAGGCCACCTGGGCACACTGCTGGCTCATGTTCAACCAGCTGTCCACCAGCACTCCCAGGTCCCTCTCTGCCAGGCTGCTCTCCAGCCAGTCTTCTTATTATGAATTAATAATGCACAAATTTGAAATGTACAAAATATTTTCATTTAACATGCCGTGCTAAGCTATCCCATCCTACTCTGTATCTTTGATAAGATTGGCATACAAGTTCAGTTATCTACAGAGAGGATGCCCACCCAGCCCTTCAGGAATAACCAGTACTGTGAATTCTGCATCTGCTTCATAAAACTTGAATAAATGCTTGTTAAAATTGCAGAAGTCAAAACAGCATCAATATACAAATACACACACAGGTATATACACGCAAGACATCTAAGTCCAATCTGAGGAATCATTGTCAATGGAGTAACTCAACAGTAGTTTATAATTTAGTATTTCTGCACATTTGATAGAGACATTAGTGGTAGGTAGCAACTCTGAAAGGTCACCATTACCAGTCACCCAGCAAAAAAAGTAAAAACCAAGGACAAAACACCACCACTTACCACAAGATGAAGTTTCCACAAACTTTCAAGGGTACCTGTTGTATTCTAACCTAAATGTTCCTAGTTAAATCATTTCTGCTACAATTTTAAACATATCTCTAATGATGCCATTTAACATAAAGGATAGTTTATTTTTTTTCTTTCTCTTTTCTTTTCCTAAGACTTTGATCTGAAGAACCCCCATCTTTCTCAAGATCTGCTGTAAAAAGCAATATAAAATAGTTACACAACAAATTCCAGGTCATACATCTGAGTAGAATGTTATGCTTTCTTTTTTGTAATGCCATTGTTGGCTTCATGACCACACCTTACATTTGCTACATAGCTATTCAAATATTTTAACACAAATCACACTTTCTAGAGTATTGTGACTCCTGAGCTTATCATCTGCACATGTAATGTTTATGTTATCCATACCAGAAAATGAACTTTGTAAGATTACTTTTTCAGTTTTGTAATAAGATGTAACAATCTATTTACACCTTATTGCTCTTTTTTTTTCAAATCCATTTGACATCAGTTGGATAAGTAACTTATTTTTCTGATTTGCAGATATGATCTGTCAAATGTGGAAGTTTTACATTACTTGCTCTTGATAAAGCAAGGGTTTCTCATCACTTTGAGACCTTTTAAGTGCTTACAAGTAAATAGTTTATGTTTCCAGCACTTTTCCAGGAATAGAATTTCAGCTGAGTGGTCTATAAAAAAAAAAACACAACACCCCCCCCCCCCGCCCCAAATAAAAACAAACAAACAAAACCACACACAAAAAAAAACCCAAAAAACACCTAATGCTACAACTGCACTTTATTATAACCAATTTTAAGCAAGTTTCAAGTTAGGAAAGTAGTTATTAAGAGTAGGTGAATGATTTAGATGTTAAGTGAACTGTAAGCACTAGGATAACTGTACTTCAAAATTTGGAAAAGTATCTAAGTTGGGATAAATCTGAGCTTGTCTACTTTTTCCAGACTTTGAGGCTTTGCCTATCATCCATGGGTTCTTGACAGGTAAGCATTAATTAATGTAAGATTACTTAATTTTAAAGTTTTTCAAAAGTCTCACTCAAGCAATTTGAAAACTCCAGTCCCTTGAGGACTGTTGTTTTGTTTTATTCCATTTCAGTATTATTTAAGAAATCACCAACTGATCTGAGTCTTTAGACTCCAACTAATTCTATTGGCAGAAATTCCAGTTTTAATGACATTCACCTTCCTGAATTTTATTCAGTGTATTTTACTCTTTTGTACTTCCCTGATAATAAACTAGTATTTGCCATTCCCAAGCATTGATTCACCATCAGAAATACCACAAGAACATCTCATACATGGGCATTCAGTATTTAAAAAGTCAACTTACATTATAAGGTTTTTCAAAGAATATTGTAAGAACTCTGTAATTCTACACTCCTTTTCCCAGTAAACATCTAGTTTGAGATATTTGTTGATACTAAAACCTCACCTTTGGTTAGTTTTGTTAGGTGATTCTAAAAAGGAATGGAAGAAAAAGCCTTGCTATAATTTTCATTGTTAAGTGGCTTTGTGATTTTAAAAATTACACTGTTTCTCCCAGCATGTCTTGTACTGTGTTGTGGACAGAGCACCTGAGATTACCCTTAAGAAATCTCTATTTCTGCCTGTCATCTATTCTTGAACAAGGTTTACCCTTCTATATCAAAATTTCAAACCTGAAATATATTCTACTTTATGATAGCCATGTCAGTTTGTGAGTTTGTTACAGAACATCAAGGTTGAAGTCTTGTCTTCTAAATTAAGGTGAAATCAGTTGTCGTATCAGTTGTCAAATGTTCAAATACAGCATTCTCAACTCATTTCATTCCTTCTCTCTCATTTTGCTAAGAACAGACTTTAGTTTTACAGATGCGTTTATAAAGGAGAACAGGTTTTCCCAGAAATTGAGATGTTGCAACATTCATTTCCAGAAAACGGAGATGAGCAGGTCTTTTCAACCATCTCATTTTCTCTACTCCTTCTCAACTGCCTGTTCTTCAAGGTTTCTTGAACACGTTTTCTAATCTTTGCAGTGCACTATGTATATTCTCCTTAAAGAGAAATCTTATTCTCCAGACAAGATTTACTTTGAATCACTCAAGTTTTTTTTCAATCCTTTCTCAATGTTGCTGACCTGCCATTATCCCACATCATTTTACCCCCAAGATATTTAATTCCCCTTAGTGTAAAGTTAACTGCAAAGGTAAATATCTTTTTTCTATTAGTAGTACAGGGAAAAAAGAAGGGAAAACACCCAACAATCCACAAACATCAAACCACAAGATACAAGATACTTGAAAATAAGATATGTGAAATACAGAATAGAATAGTTCCTTTATAAAGGACCTACAATAGTCATCTGGTCCAACTGCCTGACCCCTTCAGGGCTGAACAAAAGTTAAAACATGTTGTTAAGGGCATTTTCCAAATGCCTCTTTAACAATGGTAGGCATGGGGCATCAACCACCTGTCTAAGAAGCTTGTTCCAGTGTTTGACCACCCACTTCGTAGAGAAAATGCTTCCTAACCTCCTCTGGCACATCTTTGAACCATTCCCAGGTGTTCTATCACTGGATACCAGGTAGAAGAAACCAGCACCTCCCTCTCCACTTCCCCTCCTCAGGAAGTTGTGGAACTGTAGAGCTCCTTTTCTCCAAACTAGGCAAACTCAGTGTCCTCAGCCACTCCTCACAGGAGATCATGTCCTCCAGCCCTGTCATCAGCTTTGCTGCCCTCCTCTGTACCCATTCAAGTACCTTAACATCCTTTTTTTAATTTTGGGGGCCAGATTGCACACAATACTCAGGGTGAGGCCACAGCAATGCTAAACACAGCTGGAAAAAAACGATGTAAATGTTAATACTGCTCCAAAAAAGAATTATTTTTTTTTTCAAATATATGTTCCCTCTATACTACAGTAAAAATAGCAGCAAAATGGCATCTATATTTTTCCTTCACTTGAATTAAAGCAAAGGGTTTGATACTGAAGACCAACACAAAATATTTTTATTTCTGAAGTGATTTTTTCCAGCTTTTACTTTGGCTTTTGTTCATAACTGCGACAGATTTTTGGTGTTTATACTCATTCACTCAAGACCAAAACAAATGTTAATTAAACAAAAAACCCAGAACCCTGTTTTTGTATCAACTTGATCTCCATAAAGCACTAGTTGGCAATAAAAGTGCCACTATAATTTAAAAGCCCCAGCATCTAACTGTTCATTTATTCTTTGTTTTGGAATTCTCTGAGATTCACAAACTTATTTAGAATTTGTCTAGGCAGTTTCCTTCAGCACAGAGGTTAGAATTTGTACTTGACATTAAGTTACTGTTTTGAGACCAATTGAAAACATCAGGACAAGCAGCTGATGAACATACTGCCATTTTCCCAGTTTCTTTCTTAAAGACAGTTCACTGTAGCAAATCTGTAGATGTGAAAGGACTTAATTACTATCCAGGGACAGTTTAGTGGTATTTAATTAACAAAGGGTCCACAAATTACTTAAAGAAAAAAACAAAGCTAACTAACCTCTCATTACAAGCTGCTAGGGTTTTTTTAATGGGAAATGCTAGTTAAAATGAATATACTTCACCATTTAGAATGATCACAAGAAGCAATATTTATCTTCAGACTAGCAAGAAAACTGTCCTAGAGTCTCATTCCAAATTTTTGTCTGCACAACAGATGGACGACATTTAAAAAAAAGTCTTGAGGGCTAAAATAAAGAGAGATACTAAGTCACAGAAAGCAGAATGTAGCTATTATTTAGTGCAAAAGAAAGTTAAGTGCAGGAGTATTCAAACACAGATTTACAGGAAAAGGACTCTCACATTTTTTTCTTCCCTGAAAGAACAGACTCATCTACCTACTGGTGCAATACCTACTCCACTACATACTACCAGGGCAGGAAGCTTTCTTATCATATTAAAATCTTTGCCCATTCTGTGTTCATTTTTATTTCTATTACCTTATACACACTGCAATAGATTGCATCCCTTCTTACTGAGACTAAATGAAATTAACATTTGAGTTTATTCATCTACTTCATCCTATTTGTAGAGTCTTGACTCTTCCTTATTATGATGTATTCAAACTGATCTTTGCACTCTCCTGCATTATTGATCATATCCCTTTAGAAACATCTCTGTGCCCATTTCAGCATGACACAACATCAGTTTTCTTCTGGGCCAAGATATCCTGCTTTTCTCATTCCAGGCTTCTGAACACGAGGCAGATCTGACCAGCACAGAACAACCCAGTATTCTGAGGTTCAGACTGACATGAGGAGCAGCAGCCAGACTCCATAGGTTAATCTTCTCTGACTTAGCTATTTCTGCATCATAAAACTGGGGAGGGCTGGGGGCAGGGTCTAGTTGTTGCCCATAGTGCATGAAAAGCAACTTCATGTCTATTCTCAAATTAGTAGCAAGATGTACAGCTATTCGTCCACAGAGGGTACAGTGAGGGAGACAACCCAGTAATGGCTGTTCTTTGTGGTAATCTTCTGGATGTGCAGATGTTAATTATTGCAAAGGGAGAACTGGGACTCCAAATTTCCCTGTTATTATGAACTGGGTTCTGAACATGGACTGGATTCCTCCACTCCACCTTAATTATCACACAATCTCAGACCAGATGACATCTAGATGAAATACAAGTGATGGCAGTCTATTTTGCACATCTCATTGTATGGATGTTGTCAAGGCAGCTACAGTAAGGACTGAAAGGCACACAAAAACACTGAGGAAGATTGCATCTACACTTAGGTAGAGTGCCTCGTGTAGCATCAGGAAAATTCTCTGCTTTGTATTAGAGACATACAACTGCCTTGCTTTCCTCTAAGAGCACTGGGGATTGCACATGATCAGACACAATGGTGCTGTCAAGAGGCAGTTGAAGTCTGCACTTGAACTATCAGTCTCCAGTGCATTCCTAGGAATGACACTAGAGTTAACACGGGCTTTTACTGACTGCAGAGTGTCAAATAACCACAGAGGTTTTTCCATTTGTGTTTACTCAAGAAAATCTATCTCATACTGAAGGGATGAATACCACGAATTTTGGCATATGGGCAACTCCCCATAAATTATCTTGAGAAGTATCCAGACAATGCATGCATGTTTTCTACCTTTTCTTCCTGTCCAGAATAGAAGTATCATCTCTCCTTGTATCCCTGTTTACAAAGTAGTAATATGCTTAAAGTAAATTTGTTGCCCCAGAAATATTAATTTTAGCAATTAAAAAAACTTATCACTGTAACTGGTATGCCAACATATGATTGGCTTGACCAGGATGTAACTTAGGGTATTCTCTATTAAGATAAAGGAAATGCATAACACTAAAATCATAAAACAAGGCATACATTATCATCCTAAATAACTTTTCAGTAAAGGAGAGTAAAATGTAGGTGATTAAAAGAGAAACAGAGGACAGGAAAATGAGAATTATATCTATCTTACTTTTAGGAATCACTGGACAAATGGAAAAAACAGATAGATAAATTAGATAGATTAGATAGATAGATTAGATAGATAGATAGATAGATAGATGTCTCAGTCACCACTAAACAAAAAAAATATGTGGACTGGCTGGAGATGGGCCACAGAAAAAACACAAAGATGATCAAAGGACAGGGAAGCGTACCGTACAAGGAAAGACTTAGATAATTAGTTTTGTTTAGCCTTGAAAAAAAGAAGTCTATGGGGAGATTTTATTACCATGTTCTGGTACTTAAGGATGGCTATGGAGAAGGTGGAGACTCCCTTTTTACAGGGAGTCACATGGAAAAGATGAGGGGCAATGAGTGCAAGTTATTTCTAGAGGGATCCTGACTGGATGCCAGAAGAAAATTTTTCACTAGGAAAACAGTCAGAGCTTCCTAGGGTAGCAACTATCTCATATAAACCATGTTCCAACCTAGAAAAGTTGGACCAGAGGGTCCTTGATGTTCCTTCCAACGTGGCATTCTATGATTCTATCATTTGTTACCTTTATTTTAATGGATTCAAAATTAAGCCTTAAATAATACAAGGATTCTTACAACTCAGTTTCTAAATATTAGCTGATATTATCATATTCAGCTTCAGCCCTAGGTTCACAACTGAATATTTATCTTATCCCCTGGCAGGAGATAAACTCATCATCAGCTGAAGTACCTAATTCCTTTCAAAAGGTTCCTCTCTCCCCACCCCTTGCCTCAAAAAACACCAATTTGCAGTTGAGCTCTAACAAGATTTAAACTCAACTTCTTTAAGATTGACAATTTCTCATAGCCAGGAGTTGTTCCCAAATGTACTTCAAAGGCAAGTGATTCTGTGGACGTCCCAGCAGTGTGTGCTGCTTTTGAAGTCTTTGAATTGTCCATAGGAGATGCTACTAAAAAAGAAAAACTGACATTTTTTTTTTTTAAATAGACTTTAAATTTACTTACAAATGCCACAAAAAAGAGAGAGGATTGCCTTCTCAAAATGGATTGTTTTTTTCTGTCTCTTCAGACAGCAACAGCTTTCAAGAAAAAAACATGTTGTATCTGGGATTACTGCTTATCAGCAGGAACAGTCAGTATCATAATATGAAGAAGAGTCTAGCCATTCCAGAAAGAAATACAAAGTGAAAAATCAATATTTCCTGAAATAATTCTTTATGCTTTTTAAATAAACTAAATAGCTGAGTCTCCCAATTTGTTGTCAAATTTATTTAAAATTGATTTAGCAAGAACTCACACTCTTTTTTTCCCCTTAATGTTTACAGTAGTCACAGGTAGATCACAACATATATAAGAAAAACTTATTTTCTATCTTAATTCCTATTTCTACTAAATTCTTATTTCAAAAGATACTTTATGAAAAGATCCAATCTAGCATGACTGTTTATGCAGAAAACCTGGAGTTTAGAGAGCCATTAAACATTAAATATTTCTCGTGGTTTTGTTTTGTTTTACTTTGTGGGGGAGAAAAACTTCCTTGAAAATATTGAGCAAAGCCATTTCAAAGTGTTAAATCGTTACTTTTCTGACTGAAAGTCCTGTTTTAAAAGGTAACCTGTTTATTTTAAAAATAGTCTCCAAAGGATATAAATCAAAGAGAAATATTTCCAATTTATGTAAACCTGAGTCTATAAGTGTTTCATTGAACCACAAATTACCTTTTCAATCATAATTTCCTTAAAATGTGAGGTTTTTTCCCTTCCTGTCCTATTTCAGAACAATAATAAATAAATAAAAACATAATAAGGTTCATATTTTTTGCCTTAGGTTTGTAAAGCTGAACTTGATATCAGAAGTTTTGTTTACCTGAGGTTTTTTGGTTACATCAGCCAACAAAGTTTTAAGGATACAGCCTCTAAATTTCACTGCCTGTCTTGTTTTTTGTTGTTGTTTTTTAAAAAGCATGAGGAAAAAAATAAGTTATAAATAATTTTATGCACTTCCATCTCAGTTCTCTTCTCACTTTTCATAGCTATACACACATCTCATTTGAACTTCATTATTAAGCAGGGATTCTGTCCTGCTGTACCTGTTATTTATCTATCAGATTTAGTCTTCAGTACAGGTAGCCTCACATGTAACACATTGTTTCTTTATCTTATATTTTTTATTTCAGACTTAGATAGTAGCATCATGTAGCAAGCGTACAGTCTCCCAGTCCACTGAGCCATGAGAAGGGTTTGAGGCTCACCATACTCTTTTCTTGTTAATGGCTGTTCAATCAGCATGAAAGAAGTTAGCACCATTTCCAAGAAGATTAAATATGTCTCATTTGGCTAAGTACCTGCCTTGTATCTTCCGTTACAGTCAGATTTTCTTCTTACCAAGGTCTGACCATCACTACCTCAAATCAAACAAGTTTTTAAAATATATTTTTCAAAGATGTCACTGTCAAGTCAAAACAGAAGGGCAAAAGAAATCTTAGGGTGAGATAAGGGAAAGGCAGCAAGCTGGTATATTTCTGCTGGGAAGTCAGGAGTTCATTTTTAACTGGTGTAACTCATCTGAAAAACAAGCCTCTGAACTTCCTTTGGTTTCAGTTCCCAGGGCTTCTTCTGCAATTCTCTCTGAAAAAGCAGCTACCAAAATTCCAAACAAATATAGAAACTGTTTTCTAACTTAACTAATGCCAGAAGCAGACCTAGAATTTAAGTCTTCTATTTCACCAGGAATACTAGTACATCTTTAAAGTTACCAAATTTTACTTCAAAAATTAAGTTTTATATAGAATCAAAAGACATAGCTGTTAGCAACTGTTAAGACATTGCAGAAAACGCAGATAGAGTGTGCCTGATTTATTGACAGCTGTGAGCTCAAACACACAGAATCAAGCAACTGAAGAACACTTATGAGAATATTTATGCTAATAAATCCACATTATTTGTTATTCAGTGCCTTGCCAAAAGAAATTCTTGTAATTTAGGTAAGATTTCTTAAATTAAGAAATATGAGTAGCGATATCCCTCCTCTCTCTCTTTGTATAGGTGAATATACCTGCACATAGTCAAATCCTTTGGCCTTACCAGTGCTGTCATCATAAACAACAGTAACTGTTTTCCACTTGAAGAACTGCACAAGGTCAAGGATGGCACGGCTGAGTGAAGAGAAATCTGGATAGAGGCTGACATAGAAGGAGTCCTTGTTGTCTGACACCTGATGTTTCCAGCGGGTCTGGATATGTGGAACACCCAAAGCGTTGCAGATGGATTGCACAGCATTAGCTGAGGAGCTATGGGATGGTCCGAAGATGGCAGCCACCCCTAGGGACAGCTGATCGCAGGCTGAAGAGGAGACAGAATTCTGTCAATGATGAGAGGAAAGAAAGCAGTGTGCCAGAAAGTATTACACAATTGATATTAAACAAAAGGCGTTCCATGAAATGTAACTTTATTGCTGACAGAGCTCCCTTCTTGTGTAACACACACAGATATCAGCTTCAGAATGCATTGATAAGCTATCACTGTGAGCTGATGAATAGCAACACTTAACATTTAAATAGTGCTCAGCTAAATTTAATAAACATTTCTATGTCAGTGGAAGTCACAAAGGCCAGCAACGGTGTATCTCTCAAAAACGCTGACAAGAGAAGAGATTTGTGCTCAGCTGCATCTTACAATTGGAAAAGGGCCATATGGGACAACATTCTAACCTAGGCAGTTTAACTGTTAACTTCTTCCTCAATCAATCAACACTGTTTCTACTGAGGTCTTAATTACTCAGAAACTGGATGTGTTAAGTACATTCTAGTTAATTATCAGGCAAGCTATTAATTTCATTGAAATGGAAAGTTTAATTTCTGTATCTGAAAGTAGGCATGTTGACTAGTAAAATGTAAAGGTCAACATTTTCCCTAGAAGAAAATTAAATTTCTATCCCCTAATGAAAGTAATTCAGTGTGCCTTCATAAACACTGGAAATACTAAAATACTAGAAATATAGCTAGACCTACATTAGTAGACAAAACTAATGAGAGTCACTGACATGATACTGCTGCAGTCAAGTATCTTATCTTTCCAGTATAGGGTGGCCCTACCTGTACCATCCATTAGAACTCTCTGGTCTGTCTTATCTCCCACACTTTACTCCAGTATTATCTTACAGAATATTAAGTGGGATATGGCAAAAGGAAGGCAGAAAAATTAGTCTCAGCCCATGCCCTTCTGTTTAGATCACCACCATAGACATAACCTTAATGAATGTGCATTTCTGCAAAACATCAAATTGTCTTCTAAGAAAACATGCTATTTGGTAGAAAGGAGCAATGAAAAGTATCTCCCTTATTCAATCTAGATGTGAACATTTTTAGGAGATGTAATTAATACTGTTACTCTGGCATCAATGCTCCCAACAACTGAGGAAACAAGCAGTAGAAACAAATCTTGCTGCTTTACTTTCCTCGGCAAGTGAAAATTGTTTTAAGGAGCACATCCTTTTAAATATAATTAAAATATTGTGAAGTCTTTCAACTGCATTCCAGAAACTATGCTGGCAGACCTTTTTATTACTGCAGAGCACCAGTGGTTTAAATGAACTCTCACATACACACAGGATCTCCACTACATTTCTGAATATCAGATCAGGGCCTAAATTACTAGCTTGAGTAAAAAAAAAAAAAAATGCTAAAAAAAATAAATGCTAATATTGCCCTTCCTAAGAGTAATCAACAAGCTTTATGCAAATGTCAGTAAATGGGATCACTAACAGCAGCAATAGCCACCAGATGGCTTTTCAATGGGCTTTTTTTTTTTCCCCCCCTGTTTCTGAAATTTGAATAATGCAATGCTTTCACACGTGACTTCATGTGGCATGGGCTCTATCAGACACAAACCAATTTTTCCAGTGCATTGAGGGATATTGTGTTTGTATTTAGATTTTTCTTTACTGAAACAGTGTCTTGGAAATATTGACTTGCTTTCAGGTTGCTCTTTTATGTAGTACTTTTAAAAATCCATTCATATTTCATCTATATTCAACTTCAAAACTGTGTTACTAAGAGCTCTAAACAAGCTATTTTTGATACAGCACCTGCCTGCTTACTAATGGACATAACCATGAACCACAAAATGAGTCAAATACTTAAAGCTCATTGTTAAAACTCTGCTTTGGAGCCATCATAATAAAATGAACCATTTTGTGTTAACCTTTAGCCTTTGATTCTGAACTGAAGCACCTGTCAGCACAAATGTATTTGGCTGTATTGCAAACTCATGAAGCAAAAAGCTATTAGTGCTGGAAGATTACACAGATTTTGATACAGGCTGACCAGTTACAAATAAAAGAGTTGCATTCTCATCCAAGATGCAAGTGGTAACACTGAATATATACAATCTATTCAATATATCCAATCAATGGCATGTTGCCATTCTAACTTAAGCGATTATAGTCTGTCAAGAATTAGCAGCCTAGTATTAAGGCTAGCTTGCACCTTCAAACAAACCCCAATTAAGGACTAAATTTAGATGTATTGTCTCAGGATAGGCTTAAGGAAATCAAGATCACAGAACAAATTTCTCTGCTCTCTACATGCTCCTCAGGAATGGAGAGAAACAGTCGCATTAAACTGCACAGTGCAGAGTGTGCTCAAGTCAGGAAGTAGCTGAATTTGGAAAATTAGGAGGAAAGGAGAAAGAAGGGGCTAGAATTAAAGATCAGCTCATTTATTCACTTAGCTGAGATGGAAAGGAAAGAGCAGTCTCTCTCAGAACCTGCTTTAATGCATCATCTGAAACACCAGAATAACAACTCAAAAGTACTTCATTAAAAATGTTGTTTGCCTCTCTCTTCTTCCTCACACTCTCCTCTGCAAAGAAAACATCTTGCTAGGCACAAATATTTAGCCCATAAAGTTTTTGATCAACTGAAGCATCTTACAATGACCTAAGTGTGTGTATTTCTGTACCAATATGGATACTATATTCACACCTAACAATGGTCTGTATTAGAATTGTTTATTTAACAAATAAACAGATAAAACAGGTTAGCAAGATTAACTCTACATTTTACGGCAAGAGAGGAAAAAAAATCATAAATTCTAAACTGATTTTTTGATCAGTATTATATTCCACTTTTAAGTTATGCTTCATGTAAGTTCGTCCTGACTAAACAGCTTTTCCCTATGTAGCATTTCTGATGTGGCATCAAATGGTTTTATTCATCTTTGCACACTATAACACCAAAAATCCCCTATTGTGTAAAGTTTTCAAGCCTTCAGCTCTTAGGAGTGGCACTTTGGGACCAGATCGCTTGACAGATTTAGGCTAGAAATCTGTCATACAAAAATACAGGTTAACTTGAGTCTTTCACCCTTCTTATTTTCTTCACAGAAATCCATTCACATGATGTTAGCACTTCAATTTATATTAAAAAAACGTTTTTGAAGAACATGTAATACCGTGGAAAAAACAGTCCTACTGAGTTCTGACACCAGGCTTTGTATTTTCTCCCATAAATATGTATTGAACTCATTGGGGTTAGTAGTCTCTAGGATATAACAATGATGCCAGTAAGACTTGCATCTATTGTCATAGATTTGAATTTAAATCAATGAGAAAACTTAATTTTTTATGAGAATCAAAAATTATAAAATTCAAGAAAATTGTTCAAAGTTATTTTTAAGTTTTAATTTTCCTTTAAACAAATCATTTATAGTTTGGAGAAAACTAGGCATTCAACTGATAGTAAAATTCTTAAGCACAGACAATATTTAGTCTTATTCTTATGCCTTGTTGACATAAGGTGCACAAAATTACAACTATTTGTTCCCTTTTGAAGCCCACACCTGATTAACTATATGAGACATTCATATGCTACAGGTTTTTTGTGGAGGTGTGCCTAAAGGGATTGGATGCTTCAAACTGAATTGGAGCCTTCTTCTGGATTCACTAGAATCTGGGGGCCACTTGGCATTTTCCAGGACAAGGTCTGGAGATAGTGCTTGCTCACTCCAAAGGAGCTGGTCTCAAAAACACCCTAGTCACAAAGGTCAGGAAAAAATATTTTAGATTTTAAATATTTTCAAAAACAGCTGTTAGACAGGGGCAGTGGGAACCAAGGTGACAGTGTAATTTTCAAGCTTTTACCATTACAGCCTTCGAGGAGTGGTCTTTAAAGCAGTTCTTTGATGTCAGCCACAAACTTGTACAGTCTCACTGCAGATGGCTTTATTGGAAAGACATTTTTTCAGATAGGTAAACCAAGTGAGGCTCATTGCTCATTAAAAAATTAAATATGCAAAAGGTTACCTTTTTTGGATGCTTCAAAACTGTCATAGAGATTTATCTTTTGGGTGTCATATGTTAATGTGGTGTTTGGCAGAAGAGTTCTGTTTCTGTTGATTGTGTTCACAGCAAATCTGAAGGCTAATTCTTCTGCTCCCATTGGACCAGATTCCACACACTCAAAAATGCCTCCTGGTGGTGAGAGAAAGAAAGAAAAAAAAAAAACAACAACCCAAACAAAACAAAAACAAAAAACAAACAAACAAAACAAAACAAACAAACCACTAGTGAGCTAAAATAGCATACAAGAACATCTTTAATTATCAGTTTGGGAAAAAGTTCATCAGCCTGAAATTTTAACTTAATAAACCTGATATAGCACAACCCATGAAATTATTATTATTATTTTTATGAGTTTGGGGTCAAAACATAAATAACCCTGCAACCAATCAAACTTACCTTAAAGAAAACCTTTTTTTTTTTTTTCCAGACAACATTCATTTTGTCGTTTTTGAATACTGTGGTAATTTAAACTAACCACACCATTTAGAATAAAAATAGGAGAAACATGAAGAATATTTGAACTTGTTATTATTTTACATATTTAAACTTGGTTTATTACATTCATCCATTCCAGATCAACCACCACCTCTGTGTGTGTGGCAGGAGGGAGGGAGATTTCTAGATTCTTTTTTTCTCTTTTTCTAGATTTATGATGCAGCTTGTAATTAACTGAAGAGCTCACTGAAAATGCAACATATCAGGAGTATGGAACTGAGATGGGGGGACTGTTTACAAGGGTGTGCAGCGATAGGATGAGGGGCAATGGTCTTAAACTAGAGCAGGGTAGATTTAGATTGGACATTAGGAAGAAGTTCTTTACAATGAGGGTGGTGAAGCATTGGAACAGGTTGCCCAGAGAGGTGGTGGAGGCCCCATCCCTGGAAACATTCAAGGCTAGACTCCACCAGGCTCTGAGCAACCTGACCCAAACTGCCTCCAGAAGTGAAGATGTATAGCTATTTTAATATGATTGTTTACATCTGATAAGTATATTGAGGGTTGAAATTCTGCTGTTTATCACTGAGCCACATGAACACGCTAACCTCGTTCTCAGCAAAGATAGGAATCTAAGTAATTACACCCAGTATAAACTCTCTCATGCAGTGAAAGCATCCCCAAATAAAGCATACTGCTGAAGTAGAACATGCAATTTCTAGAGTGCTTCTGAGACAGACTTAAAACAAAGAAATGTAATGAAACAGTGTTGTTCTTAAGCTGTTATTCTCATTAATGTGATATCATTGCCTACAAAATGTAAATTTATTCATACATTAGGGTAACATCATTTATTCTTGGGTCTGAAAAGACCAAGAACACAGTGACAATAAGTAAATTGAAGATATGTCCTTACTATAGGGACATATGCCTCACAGAAATAATCAGCACCCATATGGTCTCTTCGGTCTTCATGCTAATAGCCTCTGTCTATACTAATGGACAGCCAATGGCCATCATCTGAGGATCACTAATTACAAGCCACACATTGTATCTCTGCAAGAAATGTTTTTCATTTACTCTGTCCTAGCTTGTGCTTATTCATTCCCTCACTAATGTTGCTACCTGGCTCTGTATTATCTAAAAAAAAATTTATTCAACACTCCACTCCTTCCTCAGCAAGAAGCTCTCAGCATCCAAATTTACAGGAGCTGAATCAGGCTGAATTTCACAAACTACAGTCAGTTTGTAAACAGTCTTGTTGAGTAGACAAGTAGAGAAACCATTCCTAAAGCAAAAATAATGTGTATTTATTTATCACCTCTTTTCCTTTCTGGTACTACTAAACACGAAAAGGCTTTTCAGTTTTGCAAACCTCCTGCCTCTACCAGCCTGTTTCTCACTACAGGACGGAGGTGTTAAATTTTCCTGTAGATGAGCCTTTGGATTCCTAATGAGAGCCCTAGGGGCAGATGCTCAAATAATATTAATTTAAAAGCACAAGCACTAACCACTGAGACGAGGTGTAAGTAATAATTATTTAAACATTACTCATTTAAAACTGAGAATAGTGCACTGATGGGAGAGGCAGACACCTCAGAAAAATTTGAATACCTAGGAAAATGATCCAATCTGATTGAGCAGAGTATTTACATATAATCACTAACCAATATTAACAATATTTCAGAAGCTAAAGCAAAAGAGGCTTCAAGTAAATACAGCCTAGTACACTTTAAACTGAAAAAAAATGGCCATGTTTATATTAACATGAAAGTCAACATACTGCTGGCAAAATCAACACTGTGCAAGAAAAGTCAGATAAGATTTTTTGCTACTTAAGAATAACAACATCTAAACATTATAAATCAAGCTGACATACAGGAGGACCTTATTTTGATTTGGGGTGGGGAAAATATTTTAATATTACTGCAGAAAGCTAAAAATTAGTGAATAAAGGATAAGTATAGACATTAAGAGACAAGAAAAATAAAAAGATGTTGCCACAAACATAATGAAAATTGATAATTTTATAGGCTTTCCTAAGGTATCTGAAAAGAAGTTATTCAAATATATTTGAATAAAAGTGTCACACAAAGAATGACACAAAAGACTATCCTAGGTTATAATGGATTCATAAAGAGAAATAAACATTACAATATCTCTTCCCTTTCTCTGAAATTTTTACATTGGAAAATTTCTTCTTTAATTTCAATGTGTCTGAAGCTCAATACATTCTTCCTTCTTTATTCTTGTATTTTTCATTTTGCTCATTTCTAAATTCTTGAGATAGGGAATTCATCATAGAATCATAGAATGGTTTAGTTGGAAGGGACCTTAAAGATCATCTTGTTCCAACCTCCCTGCATTTGCAGGGACACCTCCCACTACACTAGGTCGCTCAAACCCTCATCCAGCCTGGTCTTGGATACTTCCAGGGATGGGGCTTCTGCAACTTTTCTAGGCAACCTGTGCCGGTGTCTCACCATCCTCACACTAAAGAATTTCTTCCTAATGTCTCACCTAAATCTACCCTCTTTCAGTTTGTAAACATTACCCTTTGTCCTCTCACTACAAGCCATTGTAGAAAGCCCCTCCCCAGTTTTCCTGTAGCCCCTTCATGTACTGGAAGACCACTATGAGTTCTCCCTGGAGCCTTCTCTTCTCCAGGCTGAACAGTCCCAACTCTCCCAGCATGTACAAGTAGGAGAGGTGCTCCAGTCCTTGAATCATCTTTGTGGCTATATGACCTTTTTGTGTAGGGGGCTCCAGAACTGGACGCAGTACTCCAGGTAGGGTCTCACCAATGCAGAGTAGAGGGGCAGAACCACTTCCCTCGACCTGCTTTTGATGCAGCCCAGGACACAGTTGGCTTTCTGGGCTGCAAACACGCATTGCCAGCTCATGTTGAACTTCTCATCAACCAACACCTCCAAGTCCTTTTCCTCAGGGGTGTTCTCAATCCATTCTCTGCCCAACCAGTATTTGTGCTTGGGATTGCACAGACCCAGGTTTGCATAGGCCCACCTCTCAAGCCTGTCAAAGTCCCTCTGGATGGCCACCTTTCCCTTCAACGTGTCAACCACGCCACACAGCTTGGTGTGGTCAGCAAACTTACTGAGGGTGCACTCGATTCTGCTGTCCATGTCTCCAACAAAGTTTCCTTGCTAAAAATGCAGCCACTACTCTCAGCATAAGATAAAATGAAAATAAAATTGATTTTGACCTCTCATGTCTGGGTAATTCCTAATGATAGTGATAGTCCATCACATAGTAAGACAATTTTATGAAGATGACAAAGTCTGTATTTCCTGGGAGTGACAACAATGTGTGATTTCCCACATGCATCATTCAGTGGTTTCTTCCCTTCCTCACACATGCTCTGTCCCTGTGATAAATATACCCCTGGCAAAGCTGGCAGCATATGATCTGTCTAACTCAGGATAAATTTTCATTCCCTAAGGAAAGCACAGGTAGAATAACCTATTTCTGTTGTCCTATAATTAGGATATTTTTCTAGGAGGAAATGCAGCTTCTGATTCCTGGTCCTGAGTATTGTCACATTTTACACTAGACAGACACTGACTTAAAAATCAGAAACTTAGAGAAATATAAATTAGACTATATAATTGTAGTTTTCTAACTGTTTTCTAAGCTGTAGGGTGTCAAACTTTCACTAGGTTCCTTTCATTTCAGTTTTATGTTACTTTTGCATCTCCTCAAGCAGTGGGGAAGCATCATCCTGGATGCTGGTAGGTATAGGTTCATCTCAACCTTCACAATAAGAAGGGACTCAAATCAACAAGTTCTCAAAGTGCCCCATGACCTACTAATATGCAGAATGGCTGAAAATGCCAGGTTTCTCCATAGTGAATAACAGCTGCTACCTTTGGCCAACCTAATACTGCACACAGGGCTCCATCATTTTTAAAATGAACATCTAACCAGTTTAAATTGAACTCACACACTATATAAATCTCAGAATATAGTCACAAAATAGCTTCCCATTCTCTAGATGACACCCCTTTTAAGTGTGTGTGGAAGTCTATGCTTCAGATAATTTCAGGATGCCCAGCAGAGGCACATAAATAAGTTCATACATTGACATTCTAAAGGATGCTTTCTCCATTGCTGCATAAGATGCAAATAGAAACTTACCTGGTAACTTTAAATGGCCTTGGCCTTATTGTTATGTTCCTATATTTGTTACTGAATATATAAATAACAGCAAAAAAGTGCCTCTGTTATTTTTAAAGAAAAGGTTGTGTAAATTCATTGGCTTAATACTGGGAGACAAACTATAAATTAGACCTCCTTTTTATTTTTTTTTACATGGAAAGGAAATTAATAAAAATTATTGACTTTCCTTTTTGTACTCAATTATAAAGGGATAGTGCTTTCCAGAAGTTGTTACAACATAGTAAGTCATGTTGTTCCCTCCCAAGCAGGCTGTTTTTTTACTGCTGTTCTATTCAGGATAACCTTATTAATACTCAAATTGAGGAATGCACTGCATGCTCTCAGATAAGCAAACAGAAGAGTCATAAATCTTGCCATTGGTGTGTGAACAAGCAGCCAAACCAATGCCTACCTCTGTCTGACAGCTTGAAAAACACAGGTGTAAGGATTTGTCTTTTTAACACAGCTTGTAGGCCCTTAATAGGCAGAAACATCACTTCTCGTGTACAACCAGCTGCACATCCTAGAGGAAATGGCTGGATTTTCACTGCTGCCTCAAAATAGAGGCAGAAAACTTAAAAGGAGTAGTAAAATGTGTATTCAATGCTTAGCTTGCTTTAATGGTCTCATATGTGACTTCTGCATTTACAGAGTTAATGATATGACATTTCATCTCTGCCCTATAGCACGGGGCATATGGCATCACACAGCTACTCCTCAGTCCATAGCTCATCAAGTTTTACTGACTGTGGACAGTAGGTGGCTGCTGCATAGCTGAACACTTCAAGATTTTACTGGCATGATAACCACTTCACTAAAGCTCATTAAATTTTAGTAGTGATCAACACCTGAAGAAGCACAGTGATGAGGTATGTTTAAGACAGACCAGCCCAAGTCAGATCATAGAATCCTAGAATGCCAGGTTGGAAGGCACCTCAAGGATCAACTGGTCCAGCCTCTTAAATATACAGTGCTGTCCTACAGTCACTGAGCAGGGTTGCTCACTGAAAGCATTTTAGCCCTTATCAAGCCTGCTATGGGTTGTACTGATAATCCTGTTTCAGGTCCTGTTACAGATTGGAGAGCTACAGAGGTGGTTCAAAGACCTACATAAAAGTTGCCAACTTAGAAGTGTGCTCCCTATAAATACAGAACAAAATTACATCTTAGCCACTTATTTCTGTCTAGAGCAGGTTTTAAGAAAATTAATCATTTTCATGCAATACATGAAAAGCAAATGAAATATTTTCTTCTTTACAACATTTTCCATAAAACAATTTCTAATTGAAAATTGAAAATTTCTAATTTTCTAATTTCTTTATATCTATTTAGAATACAGCAGTGGGAATCTGGATTGTACCAGGTTTTTATTATTCCTTTTCACTATTATATTGAAAGCTTCCTGAATCCCACAACAGGAAAAAATTTAAAAGGAACAATAACATTGAAAACTGCTTATTTTACTTTTAAGCTCTTTTTATCTGGATAAGCCACTGTGGGAAAAAATAGAACATTTCAGCAGTATCCTTTGTCAATGCTGAGTGTACACAGGGTTTAGAGGAGGGAAGCAGGACCTGGAATTTCTGGGGTTTATTTGCATTGCCACTTATTTCCTGTATGCCCTCAGACAAGAAGCTTTTCTAAAAAATAAATATCCCAAAACAGATGTAACAAACACCTCGTCATTGCAAGAAAGGAACAATTATTGGGAAATCAGAAGCATGTTTTTAAATGAGGTGTAATTTTTGTTAAAGGCATTCGTGGAATCAGGACATGAAGATATGATCACAGAATCCTACAAATCTTGCACTAAAAAAATGCATAGAAATATTACCCACAGCATCTAAGCTTTATTTTTATTAATATTTTAGTGTATTTCCATGAAACTGGAAAGTTTAAGACATGTTTCTCCCAAAAGGATTTAATTATCCACAGATTTAAGACAAAAAGAACTACATATTTTCTGATTGTGCAACACATAACGGACTAAATAGCCAGTCATTGTTAGGTTTATCCTGTTAATTTAATGTAAAATTATATATCAACACAGAAAGAGTTTGTTTTGATTTTCTTACATTTGAGGAAATAAGGTATGACTCTTCTACAGTCAGGTCACCTTCTGCTTTCTCCTTCTGGTAAAGTAATTCCTAATGGATCTTCAGTTTCAAATATTGGTATGTGCTAGCCACAAGTAATTTCAGAGTCAGCTCCTAGATTTCCAGATAATATTATTCACTCTGGTAAGCTAATTTAAAAGCAACAAAGTAAACACTGCAGGATCTAGCAAATGAGAATCACATAATATGCATTATAAAATTTTCTGAAGAAAAAATAAAATTCTCACATTTAAACATTTAAATCTTCAAAAGACATAACTTCAATTTCCTCTTTCTAAAAATATCAAGAACGAAAAACTTTATTGAAATGACTCACAAAACCTTAAAATTGCAACAAGTCATGAAAGATCTATTTATCTCTTAAAATAAACAGTAAGAGTACTCATTCTCATGGCTTTGGACATCAAAAAAAAAAAGGTCAATAGAAGTTTTTATTCCAATCACAAAAGATTAAAACTTGGATCCTGCAAATGAATATACAAAAAAAATGCCTGGCTTGAACTCTGTTGGATGCCATGACTGCTGATAAAGTAAGCAAAATCTGAGCATCTTCATCCCTGAGTAGAATCTTTTCCCGAAGTAAAACATAGAAATTATTATCACCAGGATATTTTTTCTTTATGCTTAACATTTAAATATTTACGAGTTTGTGGTTATTTAAGGGATATAAGTAAGTTCAAAAACTGCATTTTCACATTTATCTCCCTTTTCTCAAGATTTTCACCATAACCTGAAACAATTCTCACAAAGTTTATTATCTAAAGGACATACCTAAGGCTTAAAATATGTAGATACACACATGTAACAGAAGAGAGGCAGGATGCCAAATATCAGTCTATGAATGGTATGAACTACATGTACTTTTCACTATTCCCAGAATAAACCCTTTCATAAATGTGTTTGGTTTTGTAATAGTTCTTAACAGTTCTACTTTGGGGTAATGAAATACTGTTTAGAATTCTACTGGGGAGAAAGGTGCTACGATTGGTTATTTATAGGACCTGTATTGCTACTATTTTGTGAAATACTTTTTCTTTTTACAGGCATTGCAGGCAAAAATGGGAAGTGTGGTATTTTTGCTGTGCACAGGCAAAGGAACTTCAAAGAGTCAGCAAAAATTGGTTTCTTAGTAGAAAAAAAGTAGAAATCTACGAGTGTTCCTCTGTGATCCCTCAATAAGAGGAGGCAAAAACTGGTAAATCTACTTGTTTAGCAAGGATTAGAAGCAGTGTAGTTTTGCTTTCTAAGGACTTTATATGAGATATGAACTAAAGGGGTTTTTTGTCCCGCATGAGGCACTGTAAAGTGAAAAAAAATGAAGTTTTTCAGTTTTCTACATAGTGGTTTACATTACTTTATATTAATAATAACTAATAATATAATAACTAATAATAATATAGGAATAACCCCCCAAGCAGGGGGGTTGGACTAGGTGATCTTCAGAGGTCTGGTCCAACCCTGACCACTCTGACTTCCCAACACTGCCATGTTACAGAGTTCTTTAGCTGGAACAGTTCTTTGTTTCCATTGTGTCCTTAAAGCCATTAAAAGGCAGATTTTCTTCAGTACTGCTTGGAGCATTTAATAATCTTTTCAAAGTGTTTCCTAATTATATTACATATATTACACTTATTACATTAATGTGCTTCCTAATTATATTACAATTAAATAGTGTGAAATAACTGCTATAGAAATGCTGTGAAATCGCAGGAAAAATTAAGATAGTCATAAATTACCTAAAATTAGAATTAAAATTACCTAAAATCAGACTGGCAGAAAAGTTTGCAACACGTCAAATACTTTTTCCTGTTACATTTAATGATATACTTAGTACTGAAATGTTCTGTTTCCAAAAAGTGTTTGAATTGGAGAGTCGCTTTGATATTAAGTCTTTTCATCTTAGTAACAATGTCACTAAAATCACTTTTGCCAAAAGTATTGTTAAAGTATTGTTGGTGAAAATACGGCATGTGCTGCTACAGGATTATGTTTTAAATGCTTAGAAGCATTTTTCAGAAGACTAAGATGGGCTACTGAATATTATTTGGAAAGAAAATCTTCACTATTTCTGTCCCTAATGGACCAGTATCTTGGATTGCATAGAAATGGTATTCCTGTATTCTCTCAATTATTCCCTTTCTGAGTTTTCAGCTGTGAGAGGAAAAAAAAAAAAGTGATTTACCATGAGTACAGAAACAAGCAGATATTAAGCAAAGAAGTATTAGGTGCTGATGACAAAAATTCAAAGGAGTAAGAGATGAACCTGTAGTGAGATTGTTAAGTGCCAATGTGGCTAAATGAGGAAGTTAAACAAAACCAAAAAAGCTTCTTATATTTGAAAACAGATATTTTAGGTGCATCTGCTGCTAGACTGTGCAAATTTACTTTTAAAGTTCTAAAAATACATTGGTTCTGATTCCTTGGGGTCACCAATTTTGTAAGTTACACCAATAGTGAAACATACTACATTTTGTAATGGGGTCTAAGATGAATTATGCATCTCAGTATGACTTCTATAAGCAACACCTCAGTAGAAGAAATTAAGACATAGTTCTCCAAATAAATTAATGATATGTATGATAAACTCCATAAATAGCAAGAAATATATTATATAATCAAAGTTTCTTGAAAGCTTTTGCATGCCATTTCTCTTCCAAATACTACACAAAAGATGCATAAAATTTGCCACAGATTCACATTTCTGAAGTAATTCAATTAATATGATGAATATTAATAAAGAGCATGGTAATGCATGTGAAAGTTGAGTGCTTCAGAAACCAATAATTTATGGCAGATTCGTGTTGAGAACCGATTCTAGGAGGATCTTGAAGTAAACAAGCAAAAAATATTTAATGAGGTGCAGGAGGATCAGTTTCAGTATAAGATATATTAGAGATACTGATTGACTTATCCAGTGATAAACCAAGGATGTTTAATTCACAGCCTGCAGAAATATTATTGGAGGGGCTGGGGGAAAGTGTCATACAGAGGCAGAAGGTAAAAACATCTGATCTGAAGCACAGAGATACTAAACACCCCTCTCTCATTTGCAGTACATCTTTTCCATGAGAGGGAAGTTACTTATATTCTTAACTGAAATATAATATAAATGTGCAAATGATACTTCCAAAGTATAACCTTTCACTCTCTTTCTGTCCACAATCCAGAATTCAGCACTAGTTGTGCATCCAGAGGGTTTAGATTTATGATTAATTATATGCAGATATTTTGTGTTGAGAGCCTAAATGCTAAGAAGTAGTTAGCTAATGTGATAATTATGCTCTAAAAAGTATTTCACTGATTTGATAATTAAGTTTTAATTACTGAGTTACAAGCCTCTTGGGAAAAACTGAAAAGTGGTATTGGCAGGAAAGCAGGAGTTCTGAATCCTACCTTATTAGAACCCAATACATGGGTTAAATATAGGAATAATGGAATAATAAGACTACACAGCAAAAATGCTTCATGTTTTTCTTCTAATCTACATGGTGTAATAAGAAATTATTTTTTTCATCCAGTATTATCAGTTTCAGCCCATGATGAGGCCTTTTCTTTTTAAACACCTTCACAAAGGACACAATTTTTTCATAAGGAAAAGGATGTTCCATGAATCTTAGATATCACGTAAAATGTTTTCTCAAGGAATCTCTATCTTACAACTGAATTTCTCAGTGTCTGAAAAAAATAGTATCTTCACTGAAGGCCATTGTCCTTTAGGTATATGAACAGGTTATTTAGCCACCTTTTCCAAAAAACTGACCTCTGCACCCTCTGTTTTCAGGTATTCAAGCAAGGAAGCATACTTAGCAAGAAGGCAATTGACAGAATCATTCCAACAATTTCCCTTAGAAAAACAGCCCAAGTATTATTAACAAAACAGGAAAAAAGCTTTGAAGGAGCAATCCATGAGATAAATTCTACCATAGTGTTAAATATGGAGTGGAGAGAGGGCAGGGAGGGAATAACAGCAGTTGAAGATTTAGACAACTATGCTTAAAAGCCTGTAGGTGTAGTAGGAGTGCAAGTTCCCATTGGATTAAATGGATCTTGAAGAACAGCTCACATGAGCACAATCATCTAGGACTCAATTAATAAATCCACATGTGGGCTCCCTGACAATGCTGAAGCTACTCCTCCTGGTCTCTGGTACAGAAAAGTTTCTTTCTCAGGTCTCATGTCCTATCTACACAGATGGCTCTGGAAACCAATAGATCTCAAATTTTACCAGTCCTTTTGCAGCTTGTCAGTACAGCTTGCCCATTTTTGTCTCCTAATTCTGTTGACTAAAAGGAGAGTTTGAGTACTTGGCGTACGTTGGTATCTGAACCATAAAACAAACCCCACTCATTTCAAAAAAAGTATAATTATATAATAAAGGAAAAGACAAAAGTAACAAAGTATATAATTAATTTCACATGATGAGTGAATAAGAAAGGACAATTCACCCTGGAAAAGAGACAGCTTGGAGTAAGACAGAGCTCTGCAAAAATGTATGTAATGCAAATGATGGGTACAGTTTTCTTATTTACCATTTCTTCACATACAAGAACCAGAGGCCCTAACTGAATGCTAGTTATAAAGTATTCAGTGCTAATTTTCACTTTTTGCAGAGATATGACTTAAGGAACACAGAGATTTCAGTGCAGCAGACAGTGGATGTAGGTCATAGTCTCCTAAAGTGCCTTAAAATCCAGTAATATTAAAAGACAAAACACATTTTTCTGGATCTGGAGAATTTTACATCTTTCTGATGATGTAATGTTTGATGTAAGTGGTGATATTTGCAGTAGATCACTTTATGTAACACAGGTTTATCTAAAAGGTCATTTGTATGCTGAGACAGACCATCTTTGAAAGTGTTTGAATTCTCTCCTTTTCATATTTATTGTGGAGAGATGTACTTTTTCACCAGAAGTTCATCTAAAAAATTAATTTTCTCAAGAACAGCTGACTCGTAAAAAATTTGCCTTTAGTGCCATACAGTAGAAATGTTATTAAAACTTGTCAGAAATCACAGACAATTCTATTTCATATTTTGGTGGTGTCAAAATACGGCTATATTTTTACCAGTTCTTAGGCTGCCTAACACATTTTTTTTATATCAAAGAGCAATGTGATTGACCTTCCTTTTTTGTCATTTAGGGCTTTGTATTAGTATGAGTTTTACCATATTGAAGCACTGTCTTTTTAAAACATGGAAAAACTGTACATAGTTTTTATATTTCAACAAAGCAACAGAATATTTAAGGTTATATTATTGGATTTCAGTTTAGGAACAGAAGTGATGAAAGCCTCAACTTTATGGTTTAAATTTCGGGTAGCACTTAAGACCAAACACACTAATTTTTTTGACTACTTAAGTCTTGTGCAACAGTTGGTCATCTGGCAGCCATCATTCAGAACTTTCACTGACCTCAGAAAACAAGACTTTGTTACCTTCACACTTCTGTGTGGCCAGGAGTAGCATAAGTTTAGTGCAGATACTGAAAATGACCATTTTTGATTTTTAAAGATAGTCATTTAGCTTTCTCTAGTCTTTAAACATTCACATCTTCCACTAATAAAGCCTTAGTGAGAATTCTGAGGCAGAGGGTTAGTTAGGTTATGACCAGAAATTTAAGGTTATTTGCAGTCACAGTTAATACTTTAACGTTGGGTTGTAAAGAGGAATTTTGGGGAGATCCAAAGCAAGATTCCATTGCCTGAAAACTGGCATCTACTGCCTTTTCACACTGCCTGAAAATCTCCCACGGTGCAACATGTAGAGGCTGGTAAATATGACAAAGGACTCATTGGAGTTGCAAGGTCTTTTTTATTGTGGCTGGAGGCAAAATGTCTTGTTGTACCTACATTATGGCAGCTGAATCCTATTCACTGGGTTGGATTCAATTTCAGCTGCTCTTAGTTTTCTGTAAGATGGATGTCCCTTCTGAGTCTGTTATTGCAAGCAACCTTTATACCCTTCCTTAAAATGAGATTAGTGGTACCCTGAACGTAATATTTAAAAGAGGTCAGATTTCCCCACTGGTGTCTGTTGACACACAAATCTAACTCTCCTAAATACTCCTGCATAATCCTCAATAGTATCCTGTAGGCAAACCTCATTAACTTTTTCACT
This sequence comes from Hemiprocne comata, assembly GCA_020745705.1. Lineage (NCBI taxonomy): Eukaryota > Metazoa > Chordata > Aves > Apodiformes > Apodidae > Hemiprocne > Hemiprocne comata. The sequence continues at coordinate 116,902,468 of CM036588.1, read as the reverse complement.
AGAGAAAAATTAAAATCTTATTTCAGCAGCCCTTCTGAAGATGCTACACAAACCAGATGCATACAAAGTGGTATTAGCCAGTTTCAAGTACACCAACCTGCACTCACTTATTAAAAAAAAGTAAATTTTGTCCGGATTTGCTACCCTTCACACATTTCAGATAACTAAGACATTGATGCATGACAGTGATTGCTCAAATAACTAAAAAAAACCAAGTTACATAGAAGTGGTCACCTTCAGATCCAGCTAAAGAGAATTCACTCTCGGAACTAGAAACACATTTTTCCTTATGCCAGTATATGCCCATTGATAAATATAAAATTAGAGTTTATTATATAAAAATAATTTGGTGGTCTTTTGGAGGAATATTGAAAAGATCTGTAAAGATAGATTTTGCCTACTAAAAACTACACAGGTGGTACAGAATACACTTAGATGGATAAAATTTTTCTACTAGAAGACTGTTAAAGTTAATATGTTAGTTCCCGCTATAGTAAAAAAAAAGGCACATGGAGAGACTAAGTCAAAATAGGTAGACTAAAAGGCTTTTGGCATGTGTGCTTTTTCTTCCTGCTTATTACAGAGTTTAGATAGGATGAAGTGAAGCTTGTCCTTTGATCCTCTTCCCTTCTGGTTGTCCTCTGTGAGCATTTAACTGCACCTGAGTGTGTGATACATTCACATGGGCTTGTCACAATATAAAGGCCCTACAGCAAGAGCTTTCTGACATGGTATTAGTTTCTGACACTGTTTTAGCTGTTATTGCAGTTTAATTATTTACTGTTAACTGCATTTTGAAATGGACAACAGTCATAAAACATCTTTTAACTTTCATGAGGGTCCTTCCCTATAGCTCTTTTCCCTAACAATCAAAAAATAAAGATGCTATGCAGTGATTTTTCTATTAATACTGTGTTGTAAAATGTGGTCACAAATTTTAACTTTCCATACCCAGTAAATAAGCAGCAAGGATTTCTTTAGAACAGATGCAGGTAGAAGCATATCCCTCTACAAGGCAGGATTACATATTCATACATATGAAGATATCATGTAAATTAGATTCAAATAATGTGGTCTTACTTATTAGCCTATCATTGTTAGTGACCACTTTTGAGAAAAACAGGGCTTTTTTACTCTTTCACATTGACTATGTAAACCACTAGCCTCAGTGTCTTTATGATTCAACTCAAACCTGTAATGAGTCAGAACTGTGGAAAGGCTCCTTCAGAATGAACAGTGACAACTTCTTTGAAATGCTGCTCATGCCATGGAAACAATGAAGTGTGACACTTCATCTTTCACATCTGGTAACAGGTTTACTGGGAAGGAAAGTAAGAGTCATTTATTCTGTTTTTCAGAAAAGTGGCAGTACGGAAAGGAGAATTAAATATGTACTATGGGGGAGTGTAAACTGTTTCTTTGCCTTTTTCACAGATGCATTAAGCTGTTTTTAAAATATATTTGGTACCTTGAATATTCATTTATTTTTAGCTTCCTGTCCTGGTTTGAGCCAGGATGAAGCTAATATTCCTTTTACTGATTTTTTTTTCCTTCAGTAAGCTCTCTTTTAACTAGCAGCAAGTGTTCCAGCTAGTGGGCTGATAACACTGGAATGTTTATGTTACTGCTGAGACTCCAAGGTCACTTCTTAGCTCTGCTGCCACAGAGGCTACTGGGACTACTCTCAGCTCAGGAGAGTGCTGGGGGAGTTGCTGGGAGTGGGGGGAGGCAAGAGGCTTTTGCATATTCCTGAACATACTTGTATATAATTAAAGTTGTCTAGTTTAGTTTTCAATCCAGCAAAGTCTCTCTCCTTAGTTCTCTCTCTCCTTCCCTACCTGGGTGGGAGGGGAGGGGGATCAAGAGCATTGCTGTCTCTGGTTTGCCAATCCTGAGTCAAACCGTGATGCTTCCCCTGCATTCAAGTCTAAACATAGTCCCTTCCTGAAACCTTTAAGATACTTATTTTAAAAATGTTTTCCTTTAGGTGAAGCCTAATCTCCAAAATGCATCTTTTGTTTTACCTATGTTGAGGAATTTAACCACTCATAAGGGAAACGAAAACCATGCAGAAAACAAGGCAACTGTTTCAAAACCTTCAGTGACTTCAGGTTTTTGTCATATAATTTTGCCTGAGTAAATAATTTTGAATTAGTAAAATGATGTTTTAACTGTGGCTTAACACTAATATGAAATTATATATACTTTTATCCGTATTAGTTTGTTAATAAAATAATATCCTTAAACCAAATATTTAGGCATCTCCTTTTCAGAAAGATTTTTATCTCTGACTCAGATTTCCTGGTTTGAGGGAACCAACATAACAATTTTCTATAGCCATACTAACCTGAGATCCTCTGGGACCCCACCACCAACCTGTTGATGTAGCAGCTACAATAGGAAGAGGAGGGATGACAAGCTGTGTCTACCAGGAGAGAATGGGTCAGGTGACCCAAATGACCAATCACAGTATTCCTTCCCATGGTGCTCAGTATGAAATGGCTCTTAAGAGAGTCCTCTCCTGACCTCACTGACTGCTATGCTGGCCAGATTGGGGTTTGTCTGTCATCTCTCCCTCTGGTGTTCCTGCATTCTGTTTTCTTGCCAGAGAAGAACATTGTTCATCAAGACAGGTTGCCTTCCCATGCCTCCCTCACTAGAACCGGCTTGGCTGCTCCAGGGCTTTTGTGAACTGTGTCTGGGACCCTGGACTGGGGCACACCCATCTGCTGCAGATTCCAGTTTGGGACTTTTCTGGTTGGGAAGTAATTACCAAATGAGGACTGTGGGTTCCATATTTATATAATTGTATATATATTTGTAATTCACCATTATTATTATGTCATCAAATCTATTGTAGGTTGGTTGGGTTTTTTTCAACTTCAAAGTCTCTCTCCCTATTCCCCTTTTTATCTTCCCCTGTCAGGGTAGCAGGGGGATAACAGAGCATCTGTCACCTGGCTGTAGGCTAAAACCATGACCCCTATTAATAATTTTTTTTTTTATTTGGTGCTGTCTTTGACAATATAACATACAGCTCCAAAAGTTCAGATTTCTCATTAATAAGGAGTAATTTTAAAGATTAGCTGTAATCTTGCATTCTGAATTTTTACACCTTGGATTAGAAGGCTATTTTCAAAACTTGCAAGGGCTTAAAATCAAATTCTGTCTTCCCTCAGCTCCATGATATAACTTCTCATTAGACATGGGGCGATGTACGTGCTTCTCTGCTCTGCCCAGGGCTGCCTGTAGGTCTGTTCTTTCAAACCAGCAGGATAAAGAAGTGCAATATTTTAAAACTATCTGTGAAATGCAGTATTGCTCATGCTAGATATGCAGGCAGTGTAGTGCAAAAAATAATGCAGAAACATATAACCAAACCACTGATCCAAAATAAACAAGGAATATGGATGGACCACTTGGTCATCCAAGTCTAAAATAAGAGCACTGATCCAATCCTCATTTCTTCAGACTGTTTATAGCTCCTTCAGAAACAAAGTAGCTGGATAAACTTAAATTTCTGGATCTTCAGAAGCCACAAAATATTTAAATGCATTTGAAACATATTTTAATTCAGTTCTCCATTCTGAATGGTTCACCTTAAATATCTAATGCTCTAGGCTAGAAATTGCTTGTTGATTTCACTTTGTATGGTTTTAGCAAATGACAGGCAACTGTAATCTTATACATGCTATTGCAGGTAATCACTGCTGCTAGAATTAGAGAGTCCTTCAAATAAAAGATCTGTTACAGTCTTGTTCAGCTACTCAATGACATAAAAAATACAAGGAGTGATTTAGGTATCAGGTGATGGTTTGTTGTGTACTTATTTTTGCAAAACACAGATTTGGCATCAGTAAGACTTGCTAATTTGAAAAAACTATGCTAATTTTTTAATTTGAAAATTTTTTGTTTTTTATCTCAACCCTACAACAACCAACTATTGTGTTTTATGTCATTGTTGAGTGATAAATTGTCCTAATGAATACAGTTAATTGAAAAAATTTAAAAATTTAATAGTCAGAATACTGATAAAATAAATTGAAGGTTAGCTTTACCTGGCCAAAATTATCTCTAACTATCATTAGTGTTGATCTTTCCTCCCTTACTTCCACAACTTAGTGGCTCCATGCCAAAGCATTTGCTCTCTTTTAGCAGCTTATTAATTTCTCTCTTCCCCATACATCGACATTCTTGTTTCAGTATGTCACCAACATTCATCAAGATCCTTGTCAGTGTATCTGAAAAATTGTTTGAAGAACTGTTCATTTGGTTCTAAAGTCTGGAATATATTTGCTCAATCTTTTTGGAAATGAACAGTTTCCTTGAATAGCACTGATCAATTTGTTTACAGTTCTGTCACAGTTTGACTCAGGATCAGCAATTAAACCACAAACAACAATGCTCTCAATCCCCTCCCCCTCCCACCCAGGTAGGGAAGGAGAGAGAGAATTAAGGAGAGAGACTTTGCTGGATTGAAAACTAAATTAGACAGCTTTAATTATATGTACAATTATAGACAAGTATGTTCAGGAATGTCCAAAAGCCTCTTGCCTCCCCCCACCCCCAGCAGCTCCCCCGGCATCTCCTGAGCTGTGAGCAGTCCTGAAATGTCTCAGCCCCCTGTCTGAGATAACAGCAGAGCAGACAGGGCTGTGGGGAGAGTTATGAGGGTCAGGGCTGAGCCTGGGGTCGATGGGGATGGATGGATGGAGTACTCCAAGGACACCAGCCATGGATGGAAGAGAAGGGAAGAAGAAGCAGGAAGGAAGTTGTCTTCTGTGATCTCTGACTTTCCTCGGAGCTTACGTAGATCTATGGAATGGAACACCTTTGGTCAGTTCTGCTGTCTGTCTAGTCCAGCTCCCCACGGGGGGGTCACAGATACAATTCTCCTGCCCCAGCAGCCTCTGTAGCAGCAGAGCTAAGAAGAGACCTTGGAGTCTCAGCAGTAACATAAACATTCCAGTGTTATCAGCCCACTAGCTGGAACACTTGCTGCTAGTTCAAAGAGAGCTTACTGAAGGAAAAAAGAAATCAGTAAAAGGAAAATTAGCTTCATCCTGGCTCAAACCAGGACAAGTTCTGAAAATCCAAATGACTAAAAAATTTCGAAGGAAAAAAAAGACAGACCCAGAACTAATCAAAATTTTTATTAAGTTTTCTTACTTCACTTCTATGATTGTGTTTGTAGAAGAGTATAAGAAAGCCTGCGTAGTCACAGGCCAAATAAATTTCTATTCAGCCAAATCTACCACATTGTTGCAGCGACATGATCTGAGCACTACTTTTGCCTTCATCCAGTAGCTGATACACATCACAGTTGCCTCAGCCCTTCTCCTGCAACTCCTGCCTTGCTCCTGATAGTTCAGGAACACCCTATTCCATTCCAGAAACATTGTTTACTCATAGCACCAAGCCATAAATACAGCTTGTTATCAGGAGGTGTTTCAGACAGAAGCTTAGAGCAGAATGAATTAATGCCCAACATGTGTGTACTTTAAAAATGTGCATTTGACAAAGCATTTCACAAATACGCATTTAAAAATAATTCAGTTTTTGTGGGGCATAAGCACTCTTGCCAACAGAAGGGCCATTAACAAAGGACAGTAAAAGGCAAATGCAATACTTGTCCTAAGAACCACTGTTAGGTTCAACCCTATTAATTACTTGAGAGTGAGGGTAAAAGCACATTATTTACATTAATTCAGAGTTAATAAATATGCATAATTTATTTATGCAAATAAATTATGCTAAAAGTCAGATTTTATATTTTACAAATCTGACATTCAGGTTTGAAGCATCACATCAAAGCCCACAGGGATTATAGCTGTAAGAAGAACCTACCTGAAGCAGTGGCAAAACTAAATGCTTAAGAGGAGAGCAGAGGGTAGAGAGGAGAAAACTAAGCCCAGGAAGACTTCATGAAGAGCATCAAAACAACAAACAGCTAGGAAATTCAAGAAGATCTGTAAAACTGAAGATTTTGCAGTGTGTGGTATTTTCAAAAACTCTCAGGGCACATTGTTTTCACCCAAATGCAGGGAATTCAACTCTCAACTATGGATGAGGAAACAACTATGAGGGTGGATTGGTTTGTTTAAAAAGTCTCTCATAATAGCCAATGGAATGGTGTGCAAAGGCCAAACACCTAAGCTCAGAGCCCCAGACAGAAGGTATTTACTTTACACACATAGATACTACTTAATTCCTCTGTCTCATTCTATTGCACTTCTAAATTATAGCTCCTTATTTCTCATACCAAAGAAATTGAGATGCTTGCAGCCTCTTACTAAGCCCATCTAAATTCTTACCTGTAAAGAACAGTTAATAGTTGCCAAATGAATCTCAGCTAGCTGCTTGCCCCTGTTGATGTCTGCTTAGCTTCCTTGCTGCATTAAATCCCTGCCCCTCTGTCCCAAAAACTCCCTCCTCAAAACATTCACTCCATTTCATCTGCATCCCAAGCTTTCTTGCTCTCTACTGTGCACTGACAGAATTGAGCAATGCATTTTCTACAGCCAGAGGTGATAGTTGCAAACTGTCCAGCAGCTGTGGAGCCAGTCCACATCAGAAGATGGCTGGAAATAACCAAGATCTCCACTCATGGTAATGTACATTTTTGCCAACCTGTCTATCTTGTACCAAGGTAAGAACGGTACAGCCAGACCATCATGCAGACTGTTCAACAATACCATACACGATATCATGTCATTCAGGAATATTTTATCATAAGCAGAAATGGAAACTAATATCAACTTGGCAAACAAGGTTTCTTAGCTTTTAGGAGCCTAACCCAGGCAAAGTCAGTCACTAATAAGATGAAGGGAGAAAAACTGAAATCGGTAATTCAGAAGAAGCTAAGTAGATATCTTTAAATCTCTCACTCAACAGAAAAGCCTGAGTTAATAACATCCATACAAGGAAGAAATGAGCAAATCTTGGTATTTTATTGTTTTTTAAAAAGTCAGAAATCAACATTGCTATTTCATTCAGTGGCTGCATTAAATTTATCTACAAGGATCATCTACTATTACTGACCTTCCCTTGCTGTTAATTCTAGATCAATCCTTACAAAATCTCACCTTCTTTGAAAGGTATGGAAATTTTCTCACACAAAACAGATGTTTCTATAAATGCAGACCTCAGACCAGCTAGGCTCACAAAATATCCTCCAGTCAATCATTGAACCATAGAATCTGTTTGGTTGGAAAAGACCTTTAAGGTCAAGTCAAGCCGTCAACCTAGGACACTATCAAATCCACCAGTAAACTATGCCCCTACGAACCACATCTACGTGTCTTTGAAATACCTCCAGGGATGAAAACTCAACCACTTCCCTGGGCAGTCTGTTCCAATGCTTGACAACCCTTTCAGTGAAAAAGTTTTTCCTAATATCCAATCTAAACCTTCCTTTGCACAACTTGAGGCCATTTCCTCTTTTTCTTTTGCTTGTTACTTGGGAAAAGAGACCAACACCTGGCTAGAACCTCCTTTCAGGCAGCTGTAGAGAACAATAAGGTCTCGCCTCAGTTTCCTCTTCTTCAGACTAAACATCCCCAGTGTCTTCAGATGCTCCTCATAAGACTTGTTCTCCAGACCCTTCACCAACTTTATTGCCCTTCTTTGGACATGCTCCAGCACCTCAATGTCCTTCTTACAGTGAGGGTCCTGAAATGGAACACAGAATTTAAGGTACAACCTCATCATTGGGGAGGACAGGGGGATGATCACTTCCCTAGTCCTGCCAGCCACATTATTTCTGATACAAGCCAGGATGTTGTTTGCCTTCTTGGCCACTTGGGCACACTGCTGGCTCATATTCAGGGGGTTATCAACCAACACCCCCAGGTCCTTTTCCACCAGACAATGTTCCAGACACTCTTCCCCAAGCACTGTATGGGGTTGTTGTGACCCAGGTACAGGACCCAGCACTTGGCCTTGTTAAACCTCATACAGTTGACCTAGGCCCATCAATTCATCCTGTCCAGATCCTTCTGTAGACCCTTTCTACCCTCAGGCAGGTCAACGCTCCCACCAAACTTAGTGTCCTCTGCAAACTTACAGAGGGTGCACCTGATCCCCTCATTCAGACCATTGATAAAGATATTAAACAGGAGTGGCCCCAGCACTGAGCCCTGGGGGGCTGCACTGCCAGCTGGATTTTACTACATTCACCACAACTCCTTTGCCTCAGCCACCAGCCAGTTTTTAACCAAAGAAACATACATGTCCAAGCCATGAGAAGCTACTTTCTTCAGGAAAATGCTGTGGGAAACTGTCAAAGGCTTTATCAAAGTCTAAAGTTTGGATGTTTGCACTGAAATGTTTGAATGTTTGGACTAAAAAGAGGCCATCAATGGTATAGTAAAGGTAGGAAAACCACCATTTATGAAAGCTCCTTCTATCAGATTTTCAAGCCCAAAAGCAGATTTGAGGCCAAACCCAGGTTTTATGTCCCAAAGCAAATAAATAAAATAGCCTTACTAGCTGGGTTTGCATTGATTATAAAAACAAATTTTTAAAATGGTTCTAATGTTGTCTCTTTACAAATACAATGGTTGATAGTATGGTATAAATTACAGTAATAAAAGTTATTTGAATGATATTTTACCAGACTAGAGCAAAGATAAACATCCAAAGAGATTATATGAGAGGGCATATACTCTATGAAATTTTTGAATAGTTTTATTGTGCACAAAATCACTGACATTTAGTCCTTTAATTGCTTAATAAGTGATTAAGATGATGTATTTTCTTCACTTCTGTCAACAAATTGCATTAGTGTATAGCTTGTGTATTTCCAGCTTTCTCAACTGCTCCAATGTTACTCTTGTTATGTTTTAATCTAGAGTTGTTTTCAGTATCCATAAGAGATGAATGTTGAAGCAGATATTAAGTTCCACTAAAGTGCCGAAGTATTTCTTGTATATACAGATATTATAGTATTTGTTTCATAAATCTTATCTGAATCAAGGGAAAATTTACCAAGAGGGAAAAAAAAAAAGAAAAGAGTTAATTTCTTCAGCAAGCTATCAGTTCATCACAAAATGCAGCATATATTCATTCTCTAGGTAGATATATTGGTTAATGCCTTTGCAAACAACAAATGTGTGCCATAAAAAAATAGTGAACTGCAGTTTCATAACCCAACAAGAGAGTCCCTCAATAGTTCATTACTTTATGTTATGGACATGTTTTACACAATGGATATTGTTAACAATTTTATTTTCAGTTCAGTTACATTGCATCTAGGAAGGATAATGTTTGGAGGGAGAAAATTTACAGTACAAAGCAAGCTGCGATCATCTTTGTGAATCACAAGATGATTGGGATATCTTATTTCTTTGGCTCATTGCCAATTTATTAATAATGCATCTTTAGCATGTTCCTTATTGATTATTAGCAGCAGTGATATATAAAAAAGCAGCATCCTAAGGCAGCTATCTGATTAGGTTTTCAAATAAATGGCAAACTTATCTTTCATGTAATTAATTAATTTCATGTAATAACTCATGACAGTAGGTTGACATTCTAGACTCAGCATAGCATCATATACTGGCTTTAAAGATCATCTAGTTCCAACTTCTCCACAATGAGCAGAAATATCTTCAACTAGATCAGGTTGCTCAGAGCACCATCCAACCTTGAATGTTTCCAGGGGGAGGGTGTCTATCACCTCTCTGGGCAACCTCTTCCAGTGTTTCCCCACCCTGAGGATATTTCAGCTGCAGCAGTTAGAAGCTAGATGTAAACACATCACCATACAAATATTGTCACTGTCAGAGCCCCAATATCAAAGAACCAGAGAACTAATTACTTAATATGTTATGCTTTTTCACTTCCCTTCTTTTTTCACTTCCCTTCTTTTTATACATTTAGGAAAACTAGAGTACTATTGAGTCAGGTCAATACAAACATAAGTTATGAACTACAGCAGGTAATCTCTGCCTAGTCATGAGATTTTTTTGTTGAAGTCAACATGGTCATTATATATAGTAGTTTTCAAGTACTACAGGAAAATGCACATTCAACCTAATAACACATCCTTCTACAGTTCAGCAAGGTTAAGAAGATTTAAGGAGAGCAGAGAGTTCTATTTGTTTTAAACCTAAGTGAAAAAGTTGATGAAAGTGCTTTCTTCTCAATTTAGTAGCTAAAGGAAATAATAACAACTTCCTAATGGCTGCTGAGAAGCATTGAATTTTCATTATTTTCTCTTTCTGATCAGTACTATCAACCAGATTCTGTGCAGGGAAGTTTCCCTTCCTAAGGGTGCTATTTTCTTTCTCAGCTAAATGACAAATCTCCCCTGAGAAAAGTAACTATCACTGTTAAAGCCTGAGTCTGGTCTGTCTCTTTCACATTAGTCTTGTTGGGCCCTGTACAGGGGTGGGAAGGAGCTCCTGAATCAGAGAAGTTTTTCAATCACAATCACCAGTTCTCATGACCTCCCAACTTTCAGATTGTTTTCATATGTAATGTATTATATTTGCCAAGCACTGTCCTCCCCAGAAGGCTGAAAACACTTGTGGTGCTGCAAAGTCTCTGGTGCCTCCTGTTTCCACTTGTGAGACAGAACGTCACATTACCACCTCCTGTAAACCTTATTTCTGAAGAGTTAAAAAGTGTTCCTGACTCAAAATGTTTCATATAAATAAAGATTAAAATAATTTAAAAACTTACATGAGTGGTTGGTACCTGGCTCATAACAATTAAATGAATAATGCAGTTAACACCCTCCCTGGAGGTGTTCAAGGCCAGGCTGGATGAGGCTTTGTGCAACCTGGTCTACTGTGAAGTGTCCCTGCTCATAACAGGGAGGTTGGAACCTGGTGATCTTTAAGGTCCCTTCCAAACCAAACCATTCTGTGATTCTATGAATATTTTAATCACAAAAGGCAAGCTTACTATTCTTTAAGCAAAATAATGGTACAGCAAGTCACTCCACTAACGTTTTTGTTATAGCCATAATAATCCTAAAATACAAAGGGTCAGTGTCATTCAGTTGTATATTACAGATTCCAGTAGAGAAGAAAAAAAATAAATCAATCTCTGAGGACACTAACTTCCTACAAACCTCTTTAACTGCTAGACAATAAGCTGATAGACAACAGTGAAAAAAGCATCAGTCAGCTGGGGATTCAGATAACAATCATATAAAAAGCTATCCTGTGTCAAATCAAAGATCTGCCTGGCCCAACACGCTATCCCCACAAGTGTCCAATCATGATCATCCAGGAAGAAAATATGCAAGAGGAGGAATGTAGTGATAATTTTACCATTCTTACAGGGTTCAGGATGTCCCTGATGTGAACCAGAGGTTCAGTGTGCTGAACAAGGTTTTTTTTGGCAAATCCATGGAACAAAGACCTGTTAGATATGGTCGCTGTTGGAATACACATGAACTTCTAGTACCTACAATGTTTTGTGGCAGGAATTTCCACTGAACCTGCTGCCTGCTGGAGTCATTTGATGTCTCATGGTTCTTGCACTAGAAGAAAGGGTGAACAGTCATTCTATATTTGCCTTTATATTCACCTTCTCTACACTACTCATTATTTCACAGTCCTCTGTTATAAGCCCATTCAATGGTGTCTTTTTTGTAGGCTAAGAGAAGTGTCCTACTGAATTATTTCTTACGTGGAAGACATTGAGTATCTTTGATCATTCTTTTCTGAAGCTTTTCAGAACTAATATACTTCAACTAGGTATTTAAACTATCAAAAGTATGTCTTTCAACTATAGAACTATGAAGACAGTTCAATCAGTCTTTTTGAGAAACACGTGACAGAAAAATAGACGGTCACACTTTAGACTTCCACAAAATTGTAAAGATAAACAACCAGGTACCAATGATGTCTGTCTGTTTTTTACTCTGCCTGTACATGTTCTTAAGGTCACCTTAAAGGTGCATTTACAATATCATCAAGGTTTTTCCCAATTTAACCCCTTCCACCTTTTCATTTCTCCTGTATTGAATAGAATTTTTTCTTCCACTGCTGCTAAACCCAGTATCTCAATACCTACCAGTCTCAGTCCATCAAAAGGCCATACCTGGCTTCAAGCCACTCATATGTTCTAAGAAAACAAGTACTGGAAAACTTAATAATAGAAGTTAACAATAAAAATAGATTTGCTAGCTGTACACAATACATAAAAATTCCACGTATTTGTGTACTGAAGAACAAGCAGATTGCAAAGATGATCATTCACCAGTTACCTCCCACTCTAAGACCAGAAAATTCCAGATGCCACAGACACCAGTTATGTGGCTGTACAGTTTTAGGGCCTGCACTCTGTGATCATCTAGTAGTTACTTCTCCTAACTGACTGCTAACACCAGCTCCTGGTATCAGATTATTCTTTTTTCTTTTTCTTTTCTTTTCAAATAGTGAAAACCCATTTTATCCCTAATAACTTACAGGTTACTCTTTTAAAGGAAAAAGGAAAATAAATGTCACAAAGCATCTCACTGCACTGGACCTTTGTGCAGTTGTGAAAATCAATGATAACATACTGTTTTATTTCTAAGCATTTCCATCTTTAGTATTTTCCTCTACTTAAAATGCTTTCATATTCCCCAGCACTGCAGACTCAGGGCAATGCATTTTGGAGCCGTTTTTATTGTATTTCCCTGTCGCCCGGGGAGGGGGAGAGTGTTTATACACCCGAGAAGAAACCATGGTTCAAGAAAAGAAATTGCTGCTTATTACAACCTCTGGAGAAACCATTTTCTTGCTATGTCAGCCATGCATGTAGGCTTGCTTTTTATTCATCTGGAAGTATTTAAATAGCTCATTTTCCTATGTGATTTATCCAGTGGCCTCAGTTTCAGCAGTGTGTCTTGAGAAAGAAAGAAAGACCCTAAATTATAAGGCTTGTAGTCTTTTACTTTATGTAAGGGTTAAAGAGGGGCTTTCAAGCACTTGCTCTGCATCTTTAACTAGAAAGAGCCTCTGCTTTTTGCAGTCCTGATACTTGTAGAACTTAAGCAGTATTTAACTGCTATTAAACAATACAATACAGAAGGAAATGCACAAAATTCATTGCAATAAAAAATGTTCCCGAAAGAACTATTTTAAATTATATTTACATTATTCTCACCTTTCAGGATGGGAGGAGGGGGTAATCTGCTTGCATGTGTTTTCCTCCTCCTCTTTCAGAGGATCACAGCCCCTGAACAGCCTAGAACAGCATGCAATTTCTTCAGTATGTATTGAGACAACGTGGCAAACAATGTCTGCTACGATTTGCTTCGCAGACCTTTTGGTAGGAGAGGGTGGATGTCCACACAAAGGAAAAATGTAGGTGGTCGAATGAGCCATACAATTAACAAGAGCATCTGTGGGATATACAACTGGCAATCAGCATCTCTCATTCTGCATCATTGCAAACATGTTCTTTATAATACAAACAGTATCCTGCATGATTAAGATGACCTCCATTCCAAAGAGAATACTAAACATAGAAAAAAAATTTTGATTTTTAAAAAGACATTGCAATACACGAAATAACACACTATGCTGTACACGTGGATCTCAGGGCATCTATACATAGTGGGTCAAACATAAGTTGTACATGAAGATAAAAAATAAATTAAAAAATATTATTATTCATGTTAACTCCCAAATAATTTGTTCTAAATTCAGCAAAATATTACTAGAATAATTTAATCCTTTTTTGAAATCATACTATTATAGTTCTGGTACCATAACATATGTTTACTCAAAAATTACTCACACATTTTGAGTTAAGCAGATGTTTAAATGTCTTGCTGAATCACTAACACTAGTCCTTAGGTATGTCTTGAAAAGCCTCTACAGAATTCCTTAAATATTATCATTCCTTAAATTTTAGCCCAAGACTTTATGGACTCATTTGTCTAGAGCCTACGAACAGTAGAATTATTAAAAAAAAATATATAAGTAAATATAAACACCACATAACAGGTAGTTACCCTACAAGAAGGATGTTAACATTTTATATCATATTAATATAAGAATGAAAATTGATTTCCAGCTTTAAAGATATGGTGCAGTAACTGTTGAATACACACTGCCTACACTACTCAGGAAGTCAGTCAATAAACTTAAATGAAACATGTTTCTTCTATAGCCTGAAGCATTTTTGTAAATAAGCAGCACCATCTTGATCTTTAGTAAAAAAAAAATCTAAAAAAACATAGAATACTGTCTGGTTTTTCTAACCCACAGAATATCTCTAAACATTTAAGTTTTTCTAATAATACTCATAGAATCATAGAGTTTGGAAGGGATCTCTGAAGTTCATCGACTCCAACCCCCCTGCTGCAGCAGGACCCCCTAGGGCAGTTCACACAGAAATGCATCCAGATGGGTCTTGAAAGTTTCCAGAGAAGGAGACTCCACAACCTCTCTGGGCAGCCTGTTCCAGTGCTCTGTCACCCTCAGAGTGAAAAAGTTTTTCCTCATGTTGAGGTGGAACTTCCTGTGTTGTAACTTGGTGCCATTTCCCCTCATCCTACCACAGGGCACCACTAAAAAGAGACTGGCCCATTCTTGACATCCACCCTTCAGATATTTATAGACATTAATAAGATCCCCTCTCAGTTTTCTTTTCTCAAGACTAATCAGCCCCAGGTCTCTCAGCCTTTCTCCATATGACGAATGTTCCAATCCCTTAATCATCCCCATAGCCCTCTGTTGGACTCTCTCAAGTAAATTCCTGTCCCTCTTGAACTGCGGAGCCCTGAACTGGACACAGTACTCCAGATGTGGTCTTACTAGGGTAGAAGAGAACAAGAACCTCCTTTGACCTGCTGGCCACTCTCTTCTTAATGCACCCCAGGATACTATTGGCTCTCTTGGCCACAAGGGCACATTGTTGTCCCATGGATAACTTGTTGTCCACATATTAAGATCCATTTAGAGAGTAACAGAAATTACATATGTCTGTTAGCATTTAAACTAAAGTAGTTGAATGTAATTTTAAACTTTAGGGAATACTCTATTATCTGTTTACACAGCTGAAAAACTCCAGTGAAATTATAATTATCCCAAAGGTTACACATAGTCAAGATCAGTTAATTATCCCTTAGATTTCATTTTATTGCTCAAGTACTTTTCATGTCCTTAGGATTCCCTACATAAAGTCTTTATTATGGATTCATGTGTTGTTTTGTGGACTTCAATAGGTGCTTCACAGTGATCTCTATGAAGACTTTAATACTGTTTTGTTTTTTTTTTCTTGCCAGAGAAAAATAAATCGTTTTCCTGAGACAGGAAGGAAGACCAGCTATCCCAGAAATGCCATTGTTTACATAAATACATAACATCTGCAACCAACACAGAGACAAGCAAGATGTGCTGCTATCTAGATGTAGGCATGATATCAAGATTGAAATTCTTAATGCATTTTATTAGCTGTTTAAAAGCTAAAATTCTCTTTCAAAACATAACTTGAATTGTCACTCTCAGCAAGAATTTAACTGTTTTTCTGGCAGAGTCACAAAATTGAATAATGCTAAGACTGAAGCTCCTGATTCAGCAGATAGTTAATAGATGTAGCAGAGAGCTAAACGATTTAGCTCTGTACAAAACAGCCATTCTCTATGAAAATAAATGGGATTTTTTTGGTCTGACCACTGAAGATCAAATTCCCTGGGATACAGGTTCCA
Source organism: Hemiprocne comata (assembly GCA_020745705.1). NCBI lineage: Eukaryota > Metazoa > Chordata > Aves > Apodiformes > Apodidae > Hemiprocne > Hemiprocne comata. The sequence continues at coordinate 116,886,810 of CM036588.1, read as the reverse complement.
AGTCCTGTTTGGTTCAAGACTATTCAGATTCATATTTATTGCCTTATATGAGAACATTATATCCTGGAAGATGATCTAGGCTAGGAGTATGAACATGAGCAGTGGCTTCCTACTCACTGGCAGAGCTTCTCTAGGAGAATGGAAAAAAAAAAATGGCCAAAAAGAAGTAGAATAAAGTAGTTTTCTTAACCTACTCATTAGCTCATTCAGCTATGAATGAAAAGAACCTGACTGCTGGTCCCTGTTTGCAGAGAGTTGATGCAAACTTGCCTCACTTTCTAAAGGAATGACTTTGTACTGAGCCTTAGGAGAATTTCAGACTCTTGAATCTGATTTGACATAAACGTCTCAAGCCCATGAGTTAGAGAAAGCCAAATACAAAAAACACCTCTGTGAAAGCTGATTTTCACAATGCTTAGCATAACACCTTTTGTAAATAATAACTGTAGCACTTCATGGTTCTGATTACTGTTCAGCAGATAAGGAAGAGTTACATAATCCTTAATACTAACCTAGGAATCAGGTGCCTAAACTATCTTAGTGACACGTCTCCCTTCCCTTTCATGCTACCTTTGTCCTGCATAACCCAAACATTTATCCTGAAGAACAATGGAGACGTGCATACATGAATCTGAAAGCAATTTGTTTGCTCCTGTCTGCCACTACACAGATGAGGGTCAAGCCTATGATCATGGCAACAGCCCAACCATGGCTTGTAAATCAAACTTGGTGAGCTGTGTGAGCAAGCCAAGCATGAACATAATATTGAGTCAGCACTAGCCTGGGGGACCTCCACATGTCCCATGACCAAAACCTTGTGATACCAGTTTTTGGTATATAATAAAGACTTTGGTGAGCTTTAAGAAAAGAGCTTGAGCATGGACAGGTTGTTGCAGGGGTTCAGGAGGTATAAACACCAGGTAACAGGAAAGACTCACAAAGGCATAAACAAAAGCCACAAGTGGTCAGTTCCTAAACACTAAGGAGTGCAACTGTGAGTGTCGGTGCAGCTGATTTTATGGTTTAAAAGAAGACAGAGAACATGTATTCAACTTATGGAAAACATCTTATGTATCATAAATACAAAAAAAAAAAAAAAGGAAAAATAAGCAGGGATTGCCACAGCAGTTTCTTCTCACTTAAAGATGCTGCACCATATCAACACTACTTAAGACAATTAATTCAGTAGAGAAAGTGCTGGGGTGCCTGGAGTCTCAGTCACATACTGCATAATGAGTTAAGTAAATTAGAATTCAGAGGTGGCATAAGTCTGTGTGTTTTCTGCTACCTTTGCACATAAAAATCATAGAATCATCATAGAACAAGGTTGTGGGCAATCAGCTGTGGGCCGCGGGCAGCTTTGATCTCAACAAACTACAGCTGTGCCCTTGATGGTGAGAGATAAACAAGTTTGTGGGAAAAGAAGGGATGAGAGATACAGATGTGTGTTGACATTCTTGTAAGAAAACATAAGAAACTTGTAGCCTATCATAAAATAAGATAGAACGGGTGAACAGAAGCTGTTAACCAATGGGAGGGAGGCATAAGGCGTGTGAACAGGAGAGAAAAGTATTAGAATCCCATGTAACCCTGAATAAAGGTTCTGGTGCTTGTGACCATCATGGTGTCAGCCGTGTCTGCACCACACAAGGTGACTTATACTGCAGTACTGGGTCTAAGTCAGCTTGGGTGCAACAGAGTTCTCTCTGCCCCCACAAATCCCAGGTCAAAATGTTTCCTAGAACAGATTCTGCTACACTTAGTATTTTTACTGAAGTTGAATCCATCCAAGTCCACTAGACATCATTTAGCACAAAGTCAAAATATCAGAAGTTATTTTCAATTTAGTAAAGGCAGAAAGGAAAAATACATGTTTCTTTAACAAGTGTGAATACTCCCAGATAAAATGTGTAATACTGCCTGGTTGTAATAATCTGTACATATGGAAAGCCCTAGGGTTAACATTCTACATATGTCTTGTGGATTAACTGCTGCTAGTCTGGCCAAGTATAAGTCACTCTTCCTCAAAACATATTCTTATAGTTGCTTGCAGCTGCCCCAAAATGTAAGTCTGCCAGTGAAGTAAGTCACTTTAAAGACTGTGGAAGATTTATTGATTAAGAAAAGGTCAACTAACCTTTGCCTATTAATATATATAGTTACACACCTGCAGATGTCAAACATAGTAACGTGCCCCCAATTTGTTAATTCCAAAGACATTAAATCAAGGTAGACATGCCAGTATGTTTTACACATGCTGAAGCTTTTTAAAAAAAGACAACAGGAAACAATTAGGAAAAAGTGTTATTTCTTGACTAGAAGGTTAAAAAAAAGAAAATTCAGGCATCTCATATCTAGTGCTTTAGTTCATAACCAGCAATAGTTTTACCTGTACAAAATTAATATTAAAAAATCCTATAGCATTTTTGAAAGAAGGAAACTGTTCTGTTGCAGGGAGGAGAATCATCACTCAAACACTTCTTTATCTGGGTTTCCAGTTAAGATTAATGAACAAGAGAAATACCAAGCCCCATGGAAAAAGTACCTGTTTATTAAAAATTAAAGGGTAATTACTTCTTATTTTGCATTGCAGTGCAGAAATGAAATTATTTTGGTTTAGGCAGCACTAGTTCTTTAAGGCAAAACATGTCAACTAAGGTAATGTTTGTTTCTTATTCTGTACAGCATACACTCTGTAAAAAGTGAAAAACCCTTCTATCTCCCTGGCAACAAGCAATTCATCTTCATATACATGGACATAAGTAACTGCTGATGAAGTCATGGATATGTGTGAAAATTATACTCTACATTAAATGGTGATAGAGAGATTAATATTTTACCACTACAATTGTAAGGAGTGCCTCGGGGCTGGTGGCAGAAGGGCTGCCAGGGTGGTTTCTGTGAGGGGTGAGGAGGAACTGAGAAAAACATGCCCCTGAACACCAAGGTGAGAATAGAAGGAGGGGAGGAAGTGCTTCAGATACCAGAGCAGAGATTTCCCTGCAACCCATGAAGGATCAAGGTGGAGCAGATATCCACACTGCAGCATGGACCACATGCCAAAGCAGGTGGATATTCCCTGAAATAACTGCAACCTTTGGAGGACTCACACTGGAGCAAGGGAAAAGTATGAGGAAGGAGCAACAGAGAGAAACTGCTTTGGACTGGTGATAACTCCCATTCCCCAATGGGAAGAGTGTAAGTTCTTTTCATTTCTTTTTCTCAGATCTATCTTCAACACAGAACAAAGATTTAGTTTTGATGAAGAATCCATCTTCCATATCAATAAATTTAAAGACAAGTTTATCTGTTTGACTATAAGAAACCAAATAATTAGTCTGCCTTGGAAACAATGTCAAATGCAGATGTTTGGCTGTATTTTTAAACTGCATACCTGGTAGGTCAGTGGAAGAATTTATGCATGTGGAACATGTGATTGAATAGCTGTTAATTAACCAAGATTACATACTGTCACCTTTAATCACAATAAGTAACCTCTTATTTAATTGCTAATTGTAATCTTAATTGTTGACAGTTAGTCTTAATACAGCTGAAGATGCAATTTATTATGGAGAAAGATGGCAGCATATGATCCATAATGTGTTACAGAAAAAACCCCATTGTCTAGCAAAACATACTTAATCAAAGCTACAAAGAAGCAAAACCAAGAAGGCAGAGATAAATATGTAAGAATAAGGAAATTGTCTAAGATAATTGGTAATGCTGATGATGAATCCTGGACATATTGTAACAGGGTGACAGACAATTTAAAATCAGTTCCTTAGTTCCACTTCTCTCTGTGTCAGCAAGATTGGAAATGTTAAAAAAAAACGCTTGATTTGCAAATTTACCTATGGATGTAGATCTTAAAATGCTGTAAAAATAAACTCACTGATAATTGCCTGCCAAATTGATAAAAACCTGCCTAGGATTTTAGTGTTCCTGCTTACCCAAAGCTACTTTGTGACCCCGTTAGCTGGTTTCTTCTTCAGCAAAAAGAATCACATGTGGGCAAGAATGGAATTATGACTGCAACTTGAAACAAATTTTTGTTTGCACGTGATGCAAGCAGGAAGCTATATGCCTCCAATTTGACAAGTCCTGTATAGCTACACTACTGACATAGTCTGGGTTTAAGCCTTTTTCATGCATATTGTTCATTTCTACTCAAGATTTATGGATGTCAAGAGTAAAAGCATCATCTATGGAATTTTCTTCACTTTTAACACAGACTTTAGTGTTGTATTTTGTTCCTTCGACGCAATTTCTATTTTACTGTGCTGCAACATTAACTGTTTTCTCTCAGCAAGATCTCCATCATTTCTTTAACAGAGAAAATGCAGGTTATTACACCAGAAGAGTGAAAGCATTTCACATTCAGTCATGAGCAATATGTTAATGATGTAGTACAAAGCTCAGCGAAATAATGTCAACATTATCTGCAATCTGCACAGCAGAAATGAAATGTCAGCCAATTCCACCAAATGGCAAATGGTTTTCCTGTTCAAGGAGCTGGTTTATAAATCTGTTAGTTCAGACAAGATGACATAAAATAGGAAATGGAAGACTCTGGAAGGAGAGGAAAGAAATTAAATCAATAGAGCTACTACTTCAATACTTCCTCTATGACAAATTGTAGAATTATGTAGGTGCTATTTTTTCAGTAAAGTTGATCAGCCTAATAGGTAACGAAGGCAGAAGAATCAATAGAGTTTTAATGTTTAGAGAAAATTATTCTAAAAAGACCTATTGTTTCATCTTTGCATAAATGCAGCTTACTTTTATGCAAAATAAGCCCTGCAAGCATTTTTAAGGACATGAGCCTTTTCCACAAAATCCATCTTTTATATTTAATAGCAATGGAAAATATAACCTGGACAAGGTTTGTGTCTGGTCCAGTCTTCTCAGCGTAGGACCTGCATAGATTTTCCCTCCTGTAGCACAACAGTAAATATGACAAAGTTGTTTGGCTAGAAAGCAGCATTTACATATATGTGAATTCTATCTCTTTAATAATTGTTGCCCTAAAAATTACATAGACTAACATCTGATATAGTGACTCTCACCAGTCACTGCAGCATCAGCCACATTAGTTGCCCTTATTATTAGGAAGTGTGGACAATTTCCTTCAAAATCCCTAATGCTGTTCAGAAACATCAGATACTAAACCTGAAGCTTCAGCTGATCAGCTGAAGCTCAGATCACCGATCTTCTTTTGACAGTTTGGGTAAGAGGGCAGAAAATACCAATTATTACACAAACCAGAATAGATGTCGTTGGTTAGGCTAAGCTGGCAAATATAACTCAGGCTATAAATTCAACAGGCAGCAAAACTATTTCTCACACTACAATATACCTTCCGTGACTGATGTATTTCTGAAAATCTCACCTTAAAATGTCATAATTAATGACATGTATAATTTTTTCTTTAAAACAAACTGAGCCATTTCATGGAACTGATGGAAAAGATTTTCATAAAACATTCAATAGCGTTTTCTTTATTCAGCCAAGTCTCTTATTTCAAGCAACCAAAACCAGTTTGTAGTGTTGGAAATTTGTTATAGAGTGTTTTGTTTTAGTGTTATTGCATCCTGAGAGAATGAATCAGTTCAAACCTTACCAGTTTACCTCTTGTCTTTGTAGTGTTTTCACCATGCTGTTGGATGGTTCACACTTTCACCTATCTGAAGGTGGAAAACATGTCCCTGTTCAGCAGTTGAAGTATCTCAGTCGGAAGAGTCACTTCTTTACAATTGACTAAGAGTTAAAATGCAGCATTTATAAAAATGAGTGAAAGATTGCCATAAAATACAGTGGCAGGGGAAGAACCCTTACCCTAGAGCACAACTGTCCTAGTACAGCTGCAGCTAAACCACTACCCTCCTTAACACATTTTCTGCCACTCAGCAGCTATCAATTAACTTAGAGCCATACTCGTTTATGCCAGCTGAGAAACTGACTCCACTTTGCCCTGTGAGAGGCTGTCCATTTTCCACCAGACATTCCCTTCAAAAGGATGGAGAATATGGATCAAGTTATGCCTCACTTGCCTAAGCTTAAAATGTAGATTACCATAAATTCTAGTTTGTCTGCTGATTCTGGAGTCACTTGTTTTTCAAGGATAAAGTTTTTTTAACCCCTGAGTACTTCTCAACCTTGCCTCACACCTCTGGACTGTAAGGTTTCATACAAGACATTAAATCAGGGACATGAGCAGCTGTTTTCAAATAATACCTTAAACAATTTGCCAAAGGAGGTGGCACAGTACTTCCAATTTTAACTAGTACCTTAATGTTGTGTAAGAGATGTACACTTCAATCCTATTCCATCAGTGAAAACTGGAACTCCTATTCCTCTAATGTCAGCAGAGTGTTTTTATTACTGAGGGACAGGCTTTATTAAAATGATGCCCCTAGAACTTAACTGCAGGAAATACTCAAATATTTTAGTTACTATCACCACAGTCCTTCTGCCTCTTTGTGTGATATAAATAATGGTTGCCCTTCCACATTTACTAGATTTTTCTACACATTACACTTGTTATAAAGTTCTCCCTGGGCACTGAAGCTCATGTACCTATTCCAGAACTGTGAATTCTTGTTATCAGCAGGTATCTGAAAATTAGGCATTATAATGTTCAGTACTGGCATGTTTCAATACTGTTACAGTTAAGTCCTTTTAATGCTTTATTCCTGAATACCACACACAGCACTGAATTCACAGGGTTAAGGCCTGGGAAAGGAAAAAACCTGTTCAAAATTCTCATTTCCCCAAGTAGCCCAAAAGACCCAGTGGGAAGAAAACAGAAAAACTATAACAGATGCAAAGAAACTGAGGTGCTGTTGTAAGTTAGAAGACAAGTACAGCACTCATTGGCTATTCAGAAAGCAATGATTAATCATCTATTTTAAAGTGAGCAGGGGTTCTGTTTAGTGCTAATATATTTCCCAAGATCACCATCCAGACCTTCGCAATTATTGAGTAAATAGCAGCAGATGTTGAGCTGTAAGATCACATAATTCAGCTAAGATTAGATATTTAATAAAAATAGACATGCTTGGCAGAATCTTGCCCTTAATTTACTAAAGCTATAATGAAAGGGTAGGAGGAAGCTGTTCTCAGAAGCACACTGTGTGTTGTCTCTTCAAACCTTAAAAACTCTGTTCCCTTCTGGGACTATTATTGCAACTACTATGTATCAGACTCCACACCTCATCTACAAGTAGAAATTGTATCCAAGAACAGCTAAAAACTTTGCCAGCTAGAGTAAGTCCTTGAGAGCAGCCTTCTGTTGCTGTTTATATAGATTTTATTCAGAAAGAAGTAGAAAAGAATAAATATTTTTTAAGGAGGGACAAAGTATATTTGCTTATAAATCAGTGTGTTCTTATAATACCTTTTTATTATTACCTGGTATGTATTAAATATAAAAATATTGTTAGCCCTTTCTTGGCTTTTTGTGAATTGTGAGTCTACACCCAAATGAAGTGAGAAAGTTGAGTAACTAGTTTGTCCTGGACTGGCATGTGGGCATGAAATGCATTTATCAATGCCACTTGCCAAACAACAAACACCAAAAAAAACACCAAATAAAACAACAGCCACAATAAAAGCTTGATTCATTTCTCATCAGTAAAACTGTGTTTCTCTTTTTTAAGTCATAATCTGAGATCTTTAATGGAGCAGATATCTTTCAGAATGTAAAATCCTGAAGAATTTCACAAAAGGGCCCCAAGTCCAACTTAGGTCATTACAGCTCAACAGTGCAAGTAAGGGTGCTTAACTAGCTAGAAAAATTAATTAAATGTAAATCAGGAAAAAATAGGACAGAATAAATGTGTTTCGGTGTGTGTCATTGAGAAATCTAAATTAGAAGTATAGATGAGTTTTTCTGGGATTACAGTGTTAAGTGTTACATATTCATCAGCCCTGAGAAATACAAGATCCATTTGTGTGCACTTTAACTCAGGAGCATTTGCAGTACTGGTAGATGGGCAAAATGAAACTGCACAGCTGCCAGAATAACTGAGACATGAAATGGAGACAAACAGATGTTGTCTTTTTTAGTTCCAACTAGACAGAGGAATCAAGCAATTTTTCTTAATGAATAAACTTCTACCAAGGAAGCAGGATACAAGAAGAGTTAGGATACAATATTTGCAAAAAATCTTAAAAAATATCTCCATGCACTTCTGAAACTTAAAGTTTAAGTGATACTGAAAGTACAAACTGAACTTACTTGATAAATGTTGACCAACATACATCTGATAGTTGAAGCCATGTATAGAACTTTGTGTCTTTACCCCTAAACTAAGAAAGATAAAAATAAAAATGGCCATATGAGTAAGATATGAATGAATATGAGTTCAGATATTCATTCGAAATTCATTTTAGATGAGTAGTATTGTAGTAGCTTGTCACCACAAAGACATAAGTAAATAACAATTATCTGCATAAAAAGTCATACTCTCAAGGCACTGTTCTGTGCAGAGAGCTCCTAGAAAACTCCTGCTTCCCACTGCAGATTTTGTAGTCTATCCAATGGCTTCCTAGTATTGAATACAGAAACAGTCTTAAAAGACAACCAGATGGGTGCTTTATCCCATGTGAAATATCTCAGTTGTTTAAAGTTCTCATTCAAGAATGAAACTACTTTAAAAAAAAGATAAAAACACACCCTCTTTTGCTTCCTTTTCAACAAATCAAATGTCTATAGGTCTACACTGGGCTTTCTGAGAATTTGGCTTCTCAGAAAAGAGGAGCTCAAACATGCCGTGCATTAGCCAACAACTAAATAAAATATTTAGTACAAACTACTAAATAGAAATAGCATTATGGCAAAAAACCTCTTCTCATTTCAATACATGTTGTGTGATGAAAAATCCTGTAATTTGCCTATTGTATTGGGAACAGAGGAGCTTAAGTCCTAACCAGCCTTCAGCACCAAAAGTAAACTCATCTTGAGATCCTGAGTCCATACAGAATATCACTACACTGCCAGAAATGAAATTATCTAATCCACTCCGTCATTTAGGAGCACTTAGAGAAATTCCAATGTAACAGTAAAATAGGTCATCCCTGACTAAAGATATCAACTGATACTGATTCCAGTTTATACAGCATATACACAGATGCTAGGTGACATCTGGAAAAAGTACAGATTTTTCAGCAGAATGCCACAGTTACACTGTTTTATTGTTTTCAGCCCCAAATAGCTCGAGCAGCACAGCAACACTCCCTTGAATTAGTTCACAATTGGCCACATCTAGTGTCTCTTCATCCAAAATAATTTTATGTCCTAAATAAATCTGAATCATCCTAAATTCTCACCTTTATGTCCCCAAGGTTTCCTTGGAAAAGATTTTCATATAAGTAGGAAAATTATGACCTCATTCATATACATCAGAAAGTTCAAGCTCAACTCTAAGTTGTCCTAAAAGAAGGAATCCCTAAACCATTAATCACTGACTTCAAAGGATGTAAAATTTGATCACAGGCAAAGGAAAAATCTAGCATGATATGGTTCATAACCTCAGCCATTTGACTTATTTTTTTAATATTACCTCCCTACTGTATACTTTTGTCACAGTGTAAGACTAGATAGGAGTAAATATTTAGAAGTAAATAACCAAATTCACCCTTATTTGAACAGCTTTTACTTTTCTGAATTAGTTAGAGTATTTAGTGACTATCAGATTTTACAAACAATGGAAGTTAAATCTAGCAGCCAACAAATCCCCATAAGCAATTAGTGAATGTTAGATCTCAGAACAAAACAATTGCCTTTGTGGTGTGTAAGAAAGTGAATATTTAACATTTCTCAAAATGCCATCCAAAAACCAGGGAAAATTGGTTTTGTGACTGTACCTCCTCTGTGAAGTATGTCTAGAATTGTTGAAGTTACTCTTATATTCACTGAATGAATTTGCTGCATTATTGTCAAATTTAATAACGACTTAATAACACATAAAACAAGTAGTTCAAGAGGTTCTTCAACAATTTTTGTAGCTTAAGTACAAAATCTCCTCATTTTGAGAGAAGTACTGTTGTACGCTTTTATAATAAGCACAGCTGCTTTATAAACCTATAGCTACAGCTATTTAAATTTTGTTAATGGCATTTGGTGATATTCATTAATTCTTTTATCTCCAAACTATATTTCAATAATAATCAGTGGTGTGGATCTTTTGCCAATTGAATAATGTAAAACAAATCCCAATAAGCGACAAACTAAAAGCATCAGTCAAATACTTGAATTCCTAGGAAAAATTATTATCAGTTTTATGTCATGGGATCTTCACTTTTTATTGGGATTGGAAAATGATTTTCAGTCAAGAGTCATGTAATTTATGTTCTATTTTTTATTTTAGTCATAAAGGCAAAATAGGAGCTGATTTAATATCTAGATGAAACCAATGAGAAGAAAATATCTGATCTTCAGGAAATATTATTCTTAACGTTGCTGTAAGCACACTGTGTAGGCCTGCATGAGTAGGCAATATTCTCAGACTAACATTCCTATCAGGAACTTAAACTCAGTGTTCCTCCATGTACAATCAAGAATGAAGTCTTCTAAAGGGTTACTCAGAACAGGACTCTTTGGCCCAAAGAAGAAACCTATCCTTTATTCCCTAGGTAGACTACAAAAAGCATAGGAAGATTAGCCTCAGCATCAGTTTCAGCAAGTAAAAAATACAAGAATTATGATGACAGAGGTCTACCTTAGGTTATTTCAATATAGCTCTCAGTTGAGATGTCTGTGGAATAAAGTATACTGGTTTTTTTATATTTTTTCCTTGCTTTGCTTCTGATACTTATTCTTTTTGTCAAACACTTGTTTTCAAAATTAATATAGCAAATAAAAACCCAGTGCTTTGAAAAATGATCCATTTAAACAAATACTAGTACAGCTACAAATAGGTTTTAATTCAAGTCAGCTGCCTACACAGATGTAAGAAATTTCTCAGAAGAACCATTTTATTTAGACTACCTTGTACAAAATATTATTGTGCTACAAAAATATATACAATTAGTATATATTTGACTGACCACTATGCATTAAAAAGATAAAACCATATAGTATGAACCTGTTCAAGTCCAAGCAAAGGAAAACATCAGTAATTGTTTTCTTTGATCTTGTGCAACAATAATTTGTTTGGGAATAAGTTTTTCATTGTTATTCTGAGAGAACATTGACAGAAATCTAGCAGTGCTGATGAAGGCCTCAAAAAAGCAAGAGAGTCAAGTGTATAATTTAACAAATGATAATAGGTTAGAACTGATGTCCCACAAGTGTGTTTCAAGTTCTATGTTGGTATAATTAGTTTTCATTAAAAATACTCTAGATGACTCTAACAACATTTAGTATCATGTTTCATAATGTACACAAAATCAGAGCTAAAAATTTTAACACCCACAGGTTTTAAATAGTTCTCAGATGCTAATTGTGTGCCCTTATTACCCATAAACATTTCAAAATTGTTACCTTTTATATAACAAATAGCTTGTTAGATTTTAGTGTTCTTGGAGTCTCTGTCACCACCGAAATTTTAATATTAAATCTGCTTTTTATTTTATGATGTATCATACTAACAATAAGGCACGGATTTGTGTAAACTCAGTGCTGGTAAATTTGATTTCCATTTCTGCTTGCCTCACTCACACCAAAAACCACTTCCCCACCAAGCACAGAAGTCCATGTTTGCCCTTTTTATGACAGATGTAAACCTTATTTTACTTTTTTAATTCTTTCATCCTGGAAGAGAATTATTCTGTCTCTGAAGGGACTATATTATATGTGAAGAACATTTCATAGAATCATAGAATGGTTTGGGTCAGAAGGGACCTTAAAGAACATCTAGTTCCAACCCCCCTGCACCGACAGGGACACCTCCCACCAGACCAAGTTGCTCAAAGCCCCATCCAACCTGTCCTTCAACACTTCCAGGGAGGGGGCAGCCACAGTTTCCCTGGGCAACCTGTCCCAGTGTCTCACCACCCTCACACTAGAGAATTTCCTCCTAATGTCTGAGCTAAATCTACCCTCTTTCAATTTAAAGCCATTACCACTTGTCTTATTGCTACAAAACCTTGTAACAAGTTTCTCCTCAGCTTTCTTATAGGCCCCTTCAGGTACTGGAAGGTCTCTATAAGTTCTCCCCAGAGCCTTCTCTTCTCCAGGTTGAACAACCCCAGCTCTCTCATCCTATCTTCATAATTTCCTTGTTCAGTTGAACATGTTTTCACACCCCTGAATACCACTATGAACCAGTTACCAGTAGTTAAGTTCTACTGGTTACCTGGATATGTAAGACTTGAGAAGTGGCACAATGAATTTTGCTTAGGAGATTCAAAGCATAGTAAACTAAAAGAAAACTATTCATGCATTTTCAAGTAAAGGTTGAGGGAAAGAGGAGATACCTGAAAGAAAGAGGTCAACATAATGAGGAAGAAAAGTCTGCAGGGAAGTAGGCAGTACAGATGCAGGTGAACAGGGAAAGAACAAGGCTCTGTTTATAGAGTTTCAGTGTAAAGTGTGATTTGATACTTATGGTCATATTGATTCAAACAGTAACAAACACTGTGTCATCTACAATAATTACTACAAAATAATAAGTATTTAGGAACTACAAATACATGAGAATGCTTAAAAATCACCTGTAGTTGTTGATGGATTAGAGATGTTTCTAGCAGTCACAAAGTGGAGCCAAAACAACACATCTTCAAAAATATTCACCATATATATAGTGAAATCATGAGTTTCAACCAATACCGAAGACAGGTATAACTGCAAGATCCTGCAGTTATTTACACTAGTTTTAAATCAATTTGGATTTCATTAGCAAAGTATACGTGGAGATCAGAGAACTCCCTAGAAACCTGAATAACTTAGATGACAAGTTTGCATCGATATTTGCATTTTAGTTTACATCGATATTTGCATTTTAGTTTACAAGCTTCAAGTTGTTGTCACTGCTTTGACTCTGACACATATCACGACAGCAGCGTAGTCAGATGAAAAGCAGGCAAAATATGATGGCATCTATTAGACATTGAGCTCTCTTTTCACCAAGTTAGAAATTAAGTGTAAATAAAGATACCACTGATTTCCATTAAGAAAAATAATTGTTCTTCTGGACCTTTGCCCATAAAAGCAATGAACCAAGAAAGTTAATGAAACATTTTCAAGTGAGAGTTTTTGTGATTTTTGCTCCAATTTTCCCATCAAGGTCAAAGAGGTTTTGGAAGACAATGCATTCCTCTCATGTAATTCAACTGTCATCTGTTCACAACCAAGTCACATAAAGTAGGTTCAGCTTGCAATTGAAGGGCACTGTCACACACATTATACATTGACAAACATCTGAAAAACTCCCCAAGTTAAATGTGTTGTATTTTAGAGCTGCATAGAAATTAACAGCCATTTTCTTCATAAAAATACCATTAATCAATGTTGTTACTGTTGCAAAACAAAATATTTTTTAAATGGCAACAATTCAAAATCTGTAAATATGAACAGAGAAACTCAATTATTCTAACAAAAAAATTCAAACTATACCCATTCAGAAAAAAAGTATTTTTTCTAGATTTAGTAAAATTAAATATAACGTGAAAATTTTACATACAGAAATTCTGTCAAAATATGTACATCTGAAAACAATGACACTATTTCAAACAGAAGATTGAAATAATCTTTGAGAAAGTAAAGCCAGCACAAATGCAAAACTAATGCCTAATAGAGACAATTTATATTATTATAAATACCTGAAATTGCTCAATTAAGACTAAAACATTTGGCATAACTGCTTTTTCTCATTGTTAAATTAAAAAAAAAGTTTTTAAAATGTAATCACAGTAAGATTTTCTGTTCATTTTGCTTTTTTTAGCAACTATGATGTTTGAGAAGGTACTACATTCATTTTCAAAACAACATTTAAAATAAATTCTTCCCAAAAATTGCCATGAAACAGATCAATTAAGAACTGTGAGCTTACCAATTTACAACATTCATATCCATGCTAACCACTATAAATTTTTTTAAGCACAAAACCTCAAAAACCAAATTAATCCTCAGTACTCTACATGGTTTTGTTGCCATGGCCACTTGCCACAAGTGGCAAGAAACTATACTAGTCCAAAATTACTGCTCAGCTCAAGTCTATTCAAGTAATGTAAAATCTCTTTGGGTGGATTCATGAGAGTGAGCAGGTTTATTGTCCCAGGTTCTCATGTCCTATTTAAAATAATTACGCAAGAGAGACCACAGGTGGTGTTGAAAGCAGCCAGGTGATATGCCACTATTGACATTGCTCATGCATTTTTTTCTATTCTTCTAGCACCAGAATGCAGGCCACAGTTTGATTTCACCTGGAGGGGAGTCCAGTACACCTGGAATCGACTGCCCCCCTGTAGGGAGGCTGGACTAGACAGACAGCAAAGTTGACCAAAGTATTCCATTCCATATAGCTACGTAAGCTCAGAGGAAGGTCAGAAATCACAGAAGACAACTTCCTTCCTGCTTTTTCCCTTCTCTTCCATCCACAGCCAGCATCGGGGGAGGACTCCATCTACCCATCACCATCAACCCCTAGGCTCATGCATTCCTGACTCTCATCACTCTCCCCTCAGCTCCTGTCTGCTCTGCCATCATCTCCAGCAGCACTCTTTGGGACTCTTTGGGACTGCTCACAGCTCAGGAGATGCCATGGGAGTTGCTGGGGGTGGGGGGAGACAATAGGGATTTGCACATTCCTGAACATACTTATATATAATTGCACTTATTTTCTTTTATCATTAGTGTTTAAATAAACCTGTCTAGTTTAGTTTTCAATCCAGCAAAGTCTCTCTCCATAACTTGATCTCTCCTTCCCTACCTGGAGGAAGGGGGAGGAGATGGAGAACATTGTTGTCTCTGGTTTAATTGCCAATCCTGAGTCAAACAGTGACAATTTATTGGAGATATGACTCCCCTTCTCCCAGTAGTGTCTGAGGTGACAGGGCAAAGACACAACGTTGGAGTCTCGGCAGTAACATAAACATTCCAGTGTTATCAGTCCACTAGCTGGGACACTTGCTGCTCGTTAAAAGAGCCCTTACTGAAGGAAAAAAAACAATCATTACAAGGAAAATTGGCTTCATCCTGGGTCGAACTAGGAGAGTTGAAGCTGATCTTGCCAACATTTTTGTTCTATTGCAAACATTCTACTTATATAAAAACACCAAAATAAAGAAATCATGTCTAATCTAAGATCTTCAACAATCATATAAGATCTAATCAACAATCTTTCTCTTTCCTTACTACCCCTAGATATTACCATGCAGTTTGTAAAGAACAAGTATCTATAACCACATCTACATAGAAGCAAGCATTTCCCAGGCTACATGATGGAAAACATTTCCAGAGGAACAATGTCAAGCAGCAGCTGGTTCCATCAACGTGGCACTCAGTTAATAGAGTGACAGCTGCTGAAAACAATCAAAGACAACTTCAAAACTGCCCTTTGCAACAATAACGTGTTGAGCAAAGGAGAATTTTACTACCTTAACTAAGATTTTGACCTAGATCTGCCACAAATAACATTTTGCATTCATACAACACTTGTCACTTTTCATTCCTAAACATTTCAGAGCACTTTTCAATAAGACAGTATTCCTGGAATAAAGAATTAGGGAGACATTTTAAGAAGTATTCTTGAAGTGGAACCTTTGACACTAACCAGACTAATTTTCTTTTCAAAACTACTAGATAAGAGTTGGAAAAAAAACCTTCCAAGGAAAATTCTAAAAACAGCCACAGAAGTTCAATAAATTCTTAATTACTCCTTTAATTGTCGGCCTATAGCTCTTTAAAGTATTGCAATAAGAACTCTGGATGTAAGACGAGGATATTTACTTTTAAAAGCTAATATATAATAATCTCATTTCATTTCTACCAAAAGGTATAAAAGCAAAACTGTGATGAGTGCATCTTTTACCTCTGAGTAAAAACTATGCTTTTCAGAGCTGTATGTTTAAAATAACCTGGGTCTTACGTTATAAACCACCTTTGGTTTTTATAGGTTAGTTCACAGAGGTCTCATCCACTCACCAGTATGTGCCATGTCTGTACATGCTGGCAAACTTTGTGCATTCCAGCTTTGTCTGTGAGATTCTTAGAATGTAAAGAACATAACAGACCTTGCACTCATGTGGGAGCTGAAATCCACAGTAACCCCTCTAACAGCTGAAAATGCTCCCCTGTCCTTCCACACCACTGATGGTATGTTGTGTCCACATTTCTCAACAGACAAGTTGTATTTCAATGTTTTTTATCCCATGGGAACTTGAAGTACTCACATCTTCACTTACCTGGCTCTCGCTCTGTCACAGAGCTACAGAACATAACTTCCTTATGAGAGGCAAATGGTGTGAAGAAGCATGAGCAAGATGCTTGGTATCAGGGCTAGGTACCTTCCACTTTGGTCTGCAGTGGTCAGCTACACTAGTACCTGCTAGTGTGTAGC
Organism: Hemiprocne comata; assembly: GCA_020745705.1. Classification (NCBI taxonomy): domain Eukaryota; kingdom Metazoa; phylum Chordata; class Aves; order Apodiformes; family Apodidae; genus Hemiprocne; species Hemiprocne comata. The sequence continues at coordinate 116,870,308 of CM036588.1, read as the reverse complement.
CTCCAAAATGCCTTCATGGAGCCAGACACCCCCTTATATATCTCAGAGCCCACAACTCCCAGAGACATGTGGACTCATTTAAAGCATGCCTATGGCAAGGGTTGTTTTTCTCCTTGGAGACAGATTATAGGGCAAACCTAGCATCCACAGTGCTCACCAGCATCCATAGAGACAGCACAGGTCAGAGGGAAGTGAAGGGGAGAAATTCCTCCTTGGAATGTAGTAAAGCATATCTTATTTTCCAAAAATGAGTAAAAATTTGCATTAAAATTCTCTGAAATCAGGCAGATTAGGAAACAACATGAAGACCAAGGGCAGATGTCCTGACCCTTCACTGTTAACAATAAACACCTGGACTTGAGCCTCAGAAGATCTGAGTTAACTTTGTCCCTGTAGCATGTACCCATGGCTGCTTGGTGTTGCTGCATCTTATTTGAATCAAGCAACATAAAAATCTCCTTGATGGAACAACAGCATGCCAACCACTTCTAAAAACCCAGCTCATCCAAAAAAGTTGCATTGCAACACTCAGGTGTCAGAGTTGCTTCAGAAAGGCTGTTTCTCAGACACAGCTATGCAGAGTGCATGGTGTAGTAATAATTACATCCAAAGGCAGTTGATCCTAGATCTGTTCTTAGGTTCAGAGCACCTGCCTACACCAAGCATGAGAAGTGTTTTGACTGTTCCTGTTACACTTCTGTTGCATGGTTGTCCTCCTGCAGGAGGAGACAGGCACAGAGCATTTACATGGTCACATGCAGAAGCTTCCTATACTGACAGCCTTGCATTTTTTATTTTTTTTTTTAATAGCAAAGGGTATATTTTCCTAGCATGGCAGTGAGCACAGTCCAGAAAAAGCAGGGCAGGCTTTCTGACCTCTATTTTAAAATATCTGAAGAGGAATCCCATGCAGAAGGGTCACAATTAAGTGACTTAATGCAGAGCAGTGCAGATTCTGCTGTGTTGCCTTTTCAATGGAAGTTTACAGGTTCCAATGTTCCAGATAAATGCACCAAAGTGCAAGATTATCCCATGGACAGCACTGGTTTGATCTTTATAGCTGTCAAAATACTTAGTTGAAGTATTCAGAAAAAGTTTAGTAAAATCCATAAAATTCTACTTTTTAAAAAACTGGCAATGTCCAAGGCAGTAATGTTCCAAATCCTCATCCTAATCAAGGTGACAACCTCTTTGCCTGTATAAATATACTCACAGAATATGAATTTATTTATAAGACCTTCTCCTTCATGAAATTATCCTGAAATGAGCAATTAGAACTGACAAAAAACCAAAACAGTCAGGCAACTAGTTTAATTGCTGCACTGCTGCTGTTAATTTTGGATATTGTTCAGCAGCACTTAGTGTAATCATATTTTATTTTTTAGGTTGTTTGTTTTTTCCCCTTAAGGGTTCAGACTCTAAACTTCTGAATCAGTGAAGTCACTTTGAGTTTATACAACTATGACTGAGAGATAGCTGTGGCCCCAAGTTGTTTCTTTCACTTAGAGAGCTTTAAATCAGACCTTTTTGATATAAAAAGGGTCAATAAATAGGACAAATCCTGAGAACTACCTTCCATGAAAATGAGTAGGAGTAGCAGGTGTCCATCAGCTGTCAGGAGCGGATGTTGCCTCTAAGGTAAGAAAAGTATTCAACAAAAACACAGTATTTGAAATAAAATTAAAGTCCATGAGGCATTTTACAATATAATTTTAAAATCACTGTTGTACTGAAAGACACTTTCAACCAGAACAGATTCAATCTCAAGTAATATTCTTGTACCCTGCTGAATCAAAATGCTATTTTATTTATATAATAATATATATTTGAGGGGGTTGGTTTCTTATATAATTATATATATTTAAGGTTTGGGGGTTTTTGTTTTGGTTTGGCTTTTTAGTATCTTGGGTTCAGCAACTGGATCCTAAAGAGACTTGCATCTTCCCTACACAGTAAGCAAGAATTAATACAGTTTAGAAAAAAATATGCTCTGAGCTTAATTTTAATGTTATGACTTAGATAGCATTTTTTTAAATGTATCTTTCACACAGTGTTTTTACTGACTTTGACCAGACATTCAGCTGAACTGACAAAGGGTAAGACAGGAATCAGTATCAAGTAGTTTATTCTTACTGGATCTAGCATGCCATTCTATGGGAAGATATCATTAGTGTCTGCTGGCATTGATTTAATTAATTACTAATCAGAAGCCATGCCAACTGCTTGGTACAAGTTAGGTTCAGAGCCAACTGTGTGTGGGCACATGCTCAACCATCTGTGTGCCAACATTTTTTTGCCCCCAGGTAGATGAGCAGAATGTTAGCTCCTTCATAGTTTATGAATGGAGATAGATGGGTGGATAAAATGTGGAAAAAAGCATTCAGTTGCCAATTTTTTTTTCAAAATTTGAAAATAACACCTACCATAGTGATCTCTCAAAGTTTCATCAATATCACTGCTTCACTGGTTAGAGGATGCATAAATATAAATAAATATTTTCTCTCAGTCTTTGGCTGCATTATTTTAAGTGGAATTCAGCAGCTTAAAATTTCAGAGTCCCAGAGTGGTCAGGGTTGGGAGGGAACCCTGAAGATCATCTAGTCCAACCACTCTGCTAGAGCAGGATCCCCTAGAGCAGGTCACACAAGAACACATCCAGATGGGTTTTGAATATCTCCAGAGAAGGAGACTCCACAACCTCTCTGGGCAGCCTGCTACTCTCACAGTAAAGAAGTTTTTCTTTGTTAACTTGAACCTCCTACGCTCCAGCTTGTGCTCATTGCCCTTTGTCCTGTCATTGGACACTGCAGAAGAGAGTGGTCCCATTCTCCTGACATCTGCCCTTTAGATAAGCATTAACGAGATCCCTCCTCAGTCTCCTCTTCTCCAGGATAAACAGCCCCAGCTCTCTCAGTCTTTCCTCATAGGGCAAACGCTCCATTCCTCTAATCATCTTTGTTCCTGCACTTGACTCTCTCCAGTAGCTCCTTATCCTTTATGAACTGGGCAGCCCAGAATTGGATGCAGTACTCCAGATGTGGCCTCACCAGAGCAGAACAGAGGGGGAGAATCACCTCCCTTGACTTATTGGCCACACTCTTCTTAATGCACGCCAGGATGGCATTAGCCGTCTTGGCCACAAGGGCTCACTGTTGGCTCATGGTCATCCTGTTGTCCACCAGGACCCCGAGGTCCTTTTCCCCAGAGCTGCTCTCCAGCAGGTCAGCCTCCAACCTACATCGATTCATGTGGTTGCTCCTCCCCAGATGCAGTACTTCACACTTGTTCCATTTCATTAAGGTTCTCCCTGGCCAACTCTCCAACTTGTCCAGGTCATGCTGAATGGCAGCGCAGCCTTTTGGTGTGTCAGCCACCCCTCCCAGTTTTTATCATCAGCAAACTTGCTAATGGTACTCTCTATCCCTTCATCCAGGTCATTGATGAATATATTGAGCAGAACTGCAGAGTTGCTTTGTTACTGCCACTTACATTACAAAGACTTCCAAGTTTATTTTATTTTGAACTCCATATTGCAGTTGCAGCTGGTTTCTGCTCCTACAGTGTCAGAAATTTTTACTTCCTCATCTTTATTGCCCTGGTCTTCTCTACCCAAGCAAAATATGAAAGATGTTGCCATCGCAAACTTAATCACTTTTTCCTTGTTGTCACCATAACAGTCAAGTTATCCAAACATGTGAGCTTTGGGTTTTTTTCTGTTTCTCCTTATATTAACTGTGACCATTTTCTCACAAAACAGCACTTAGAGTAACATTTTTTTAAACTTCATTGTCAACATGTTTGTCTTTACAGGTTTGCAGACTATGATCTACTATCATTTGATATTAAGGTTGCAGATTAGTATTCCAGAACTCTTAAATTATTCATTTCAGTATGTTTAATAAAAAACGTTGACTTAAAATCAGATTGGAGTACCTGGACCATAAGTGTCAATACCTAAATCTGGAATAACGTGTTATTTTGGCCACAGTTTACTGTAGAAGTACATAACATAAAATACAAAATACATAGACCTTCATGGACTAGAATAAAAAAGCCATTTGTGTTATATTAACAGTAGCTGGACACCCAGAGCTGATGATTTTCCTAATCAGGGTATATAAATATCAGATAGATAGGGCATACGCAAATCCCTCCTCAAAAAATCCAACAGGTAATCCAGCTGTTCTGTAAACAGACATTATGAAAATTCTCCAGCTTCTATCAGAAATTTATTTATCTGTGCTTAAAAGACCAGAAAAATCAGATTTCAGCTTGTGCTTGGGATAAAGTATGTGCTTTAAGGTTGTGCTGAATGGTGTGGTTTAAGGCTGCGATTAGCAAGAGATCCGAGACTGAGAAATCTGAGGTAAATTTCTCACCATGAGGACAGTCAAACATTGGAATAGTCTCCCAAGGGAAGTGGTAGATTCCCCCATATTGGACAGTTTGAAGTCTCAGCTTGACAGGGTGCTGAGCCACCTCATGTAAACTATAGTAGTACCTAGAAAGGTTGGACCAGGTGATCCTTGAGGTCCCTTCCAACCAGGCATTCTAGGATTCTATATTTAATTCAGACCAAAACCAATAATCTCAATCAGTTCAGTGCAACTGTCTTGAACACTTAGCTTCAACTTGGCCAAAGATCTCATCAGAGTGCCAGGGCTTCCAAGGTGAGGAGATACAACAAGAACTAATGTCTGCTGTGCTTATACCATACCATCTTTACAGTTCCTTAAAGTATGGAAGCACTTTAAGGCTGCCTTTAGGAAGTCTGAAATCTGCTTTCAGCTTTCGGTGAACAGCATTATAACTGTTTTGCCACATTAGATTTGAGGGGTAAACATTGTTTAATAGTAACTATTAATCAAGTGTTTTCCAAATGGCCTGAAGCTGAAAATGCACATAAACACATTGACTTAAAAGACAGTTTGCTTAGACAATACTCACTGAATATTGTATGCAAATTTTGAATTTGCAAGAAAAAAAAACAACAAAAAAGTCTGTGTTTGTTTCTACATAAATTGAGTTTAAAATATTAATTAAATGTAATTTTTACTGCAAAATGTGTATAATAGCCTGGTTTCTGGTCAACTTCTGTTTCGATAGATAAATAATTTAAGTTCAAGAGCTCATTATTCCTTTTTAAGGAAGTACTGAAATGAAACCACAAGTTGATAAATTTCTTTAAAATTCTTCGTAAAAGTTATTCTCTTGTACTTGATAAAATTCTGCATAGACTCATGCCTATGAATAGTAGTAGAGAGAAACATTATTTATTATAGCACAGACTGTAAGCAAAATACTTATTAAACAGAACTATTCTTTTTTCAGTACTATACCCCGAAGTGTCTTTGAAAATAGTTCTTCAAATGTAACCATTTTTATGAGAGTACTACATAAGATTGTAATATGGATGGAAATAGTTTGTACTAAAGAGACAATCTGCAACTAAAACCCTGACAAAAAAAAAAATATGCTTTAAATCAGTACCAGTGTAATATGAACTAGCTATTTAAGGACTCACTGGTCAATTTTATTCTTCAGCAGCTTTGAATTTTAAAGTTTGAATTTCATACCTCTTTGCCATTTTAATGTTTACCTGACACATTACTTTTCTGCCTTGTACAGATGTTGATAGGGTAAGTGAGTGAACATAACCACTATACTAAGTTGTATATTTAATCTGCTATGGCTGAAATTACTTAGCTTGTCAGCCTGTACATTTGACTAAGAGCAGAAAAAAAGTCTGGCCTGAGGAACAGCTGAGGGTAAATAAACTTTGTGCTCTGAGCAAAGAGGAGATATTAAACTATAGACAGTTTTAAGACCCTGTTATTTCTTTTTGACGTACTACAAATCCAGATGCAAAGCTTTTCATACCAACTTTTGTTTGTTAGTATTGCAGAAACTACTAAAACCTGAAAGCAATGATATTTTTTCATTCTTGTTATAAAACAACTGCCTCTTTTCAACAGGAAATCAAAATTTATAACACAATTAGAACCAGACGTGATTGCTATTGTTACAGCTCAGCAATGTGATTTCTGATAGCAGGTAATAACATTGTACATACATCAGCTGCTACTGGGTATAGCTTCCTGCAAGAAAGTGTCAAGTTAAATGGCTTTGTTCTGAAATAAGGGATGAGTGAAATGCTCGTAATTCTTCCACTGACAGAGCTAGAAATAGGGTTCCCATTCTTTTCTTGAATGCCTGGGTGAATTTTGAATGGTGGCAGATAGCTTTTCATATGTATTTATGTGCAGAAGTGACATCTAGTGAACAGGTAATTTCAACAAAGCATTTTTCTCCCAATGGTTTTCCATAAAAACATTACATATTTTGTCAGAATAAAGGTATGGGAATGAAATGGATACAGAATTAGTGCCCTCAGAAAAGCCTCTCACTAAGTCACTACTTTGCATTCATATTTATTTGATACACTAAATATTTAGCTTCTAGCTAACCTTGTGAAGGGCAACTTTAGCTTTTTCCTTGAAGATGCTATAGTATTTCAATTTTTCTTTTGTGTGTTTCTAAATAATGGTAGATCTTATCCTAAACTACTGGGAAGTTGTTACAACTACAATGTAGACTTCTTGAGTCCAACCAGTTACTTAGTCACTTGTTTCCTAGGTCATGAGCTATTCAAAATAACTTTCAGTCATCAGATAATCACCAAGGAAAAATGTCTGCCCTTGAGCAGCTGAGGAATAACATTTCCTGGCTGGTAGAAGAGGAGTGGGAGAGCAGTGGGACTGCATGTTGTCCCCAGCTGTCAAAAATTTGAATGAGATTTGGAACCCCAAAGACAGGACTACTCAGTGTTACAACTGGGAAGTGAGGAACTTCCCAGGAAGAAAAATAAATTATTTAAATGAAGTAAATATATACTTGTGTTCCTGCTACACTACTGCTAAATTAAGGAAAAACTTAAGTCATTGTTTTACAAGCCACTACTTGAATTGTTTTCATTTCTGAGGGTAGTTTAACTAAAGTCAAGGTGGCTTTGTCTCCAGCTAACGTGCATTGAAGAAAAACAGAAAAGACTTCTGATATAGAAAGAAGAAAAACCTCATAACATTTTCTGTAGATATGCCTTTAGCCCAACAATGGGTTTTTTGAGCCACAAGTACAAAAAAATAAACCACCCAGCTAACACATTCTCCACTCTAAACTACTGAAAACTGTGGTTTTTCTCTACAAAACTGTCAGATATGCATGTCTAATGGGCCTGTCTACAGGTTATGAGAAATATAATTTAACTACAAGTGGATGGCTTGACTCCCATTCACTAGTTATTTTACATTCTTCTGTCTGAAACTACAGCACATCAGGAGAGACTTTTTGACTGCGATATACTTGCTGTAGTTTCTAGAGTGAAAAATGCACATAAACTGCCTTAGATGAGTAGTCAATAGAGAGCTGTCTGCTCTCATGTAGTTTTACATCTTTTTCAGCTAAAGACCCAAGTGCCATAACCAGCTACAGCACACAGCACACAGATGTATTCATGTTACAAAAACTTGAAATTTATACAGCTATTGTATTCATTTCCTTGATCCTGTGTACTCTAATTTCTGTTTAATAAATATTAATATATTTCTCCTTATGAGTAAAAAATTACTTCATATACAGAAAGCCTTCTATCAAAATACATAACAATGGCAATCCTTTACATAAAAAGCTGTAATATTTCTAATTCTCTTCAGTAAAATCACAGCATCACCAAGGCTGGAAAAGACCTTTAAGATCATCAAGTGCAGCCTATGACATAAACACCACAGGATCAGCTAGACCATAGCACTAAGTACCACATCCAGCCTTTCCTTGAACAAATTAAATGGAAATTAATGGAAAGAATGGAAAACATCTTCCTTTTTAATTTACTTTAAATCATATAACAAAGGCCATACTACTCAGAAATACTAAACCAAAGTAGTTTTTTTTTCCTTCACGGCCTTCATTTTGGCATGCATCTCTTCAGTGGGATTCGGGTTATCCATCACAAAGTGTGGCAACATTAAAAGCAGGAAAAAAGATTGCAATCTAGATATCTGGAATGTATTTCTTTCTCAGGAATTTAAATTTACTATTTACACCTGGCACAAAAACAATCTGAAATACTAATGGAAAAAAATTCCTTGTCCCAGACTCATATGCCTACTTTTCTTACCCCCATATCCACTTTGTTAATTTTTTCCTTTTTATTCCTAGCTTCAGAAAGTGGAGGGTTTTGGCTTCATTTTTTTGTTTTGTTGGGTTTGGCTTTTTTAAGCAACAGTATTTAGTTTGCAATCTAAGCAGGTGAGAGTGAACCCTTGAGGGAAATGCAGATATATGAGTAGTTGTCATTTAACTAGCTGTGCAATAAAAAGTTCAAAACTCTATAATTTTGCTATATATTTTTAGTATCTTGGATTGTTGACACTGCATCAAGTGATATTCAGATGGACAAGACTGTCATTAAGTAAAATGAGTCTAAGATCACAGAAAAAGATGAAATCAGTATTCATAAAGGTGCTTAAAAATGTGTATCTGTATCCTATTAACAATTTGATCACTAGACCAAAATAACATGGTAAAAAGCCAGTATTTCACTGTTGATTTGTTACTGCTTAGCTCTTAGAATGAGAAGGCAAAAGGAATAATCAGATAGGGTTTTGTCAGTATTTTATGTTCACAAAATCTTCCTTGAAAACTATTCCTGAAGTCATTTGACTATCAGCTCACCCACAAAAAGTGAATGGCTGTAAACATTAATAATAAATGGCAATGTATTGATTAGAAGTTTCTGAAATGTCACAGATTGTACTACTGATCATTATTTTGTATTGTGAGAGAGAAAACAAATTAGCAAAAGTTGTTGATGCTTACTGGTAGATTCTGCCCTCCTCACAATACTATAAAGCAGCATCAGTGATGGTGCCAAAATGAGATCCCAAATTATGGTGTCAAATAATCCTACAAGGATTTAGAAATGTGAAAAAGATTTTTTAAAAAAGTAGCAGAAAAAGCAGGAAAGCAGGAAGAATAGTGAAGATCAGAATCATATTTGTGCAAAGAATAACTAATCTAGATATTAGCTGTACTAACTGAAAATTGTCTACACAACCTCAGATGAAAAAGGGTGGAGTTTAGGATACACAGAATACACAAAACCAGACTTCACACATTTTATGAAATGTGTAAAGAGAATAATTCTAACTTTGCAGGAAGCTAGACTGGCTGACTGCCCTTTTCTCATGTCGTTCTGTTCTATTCATGCCCATTAACTGAAGCTTTTCCCTGAGTGTTGAGGTTTTGATTCAAAGCTGGCTCAGGTGTATAACAATGTGTCTGCTCAGTAAAGATTGTTAGACATTCCTAGTTTTAACCTATTTTCAGTAACAGAAAAAGATTCTTGTAACAGGGGGGTTTTTTTAAATAGCTAATAATTGTATGTCCAGCCTTTTTTCCCAGTTTGCTATAGCAGTTCCTGTTCCACCTTGTCTTAGAAACTTCTGTCACTATACACTAACAAAATCCAACTCATTCAAAAGCATAATTCAGCCTACTATAATGAAGAACTCAGCTACAATCTTCAGTGTATCTGTAAGACAATTTCCCTTAACAAAATATTAGCTGCAAGTGAAACTTCATAATCCAATGAAACCATCCTGAATTACCACAACAATAAATAATAATGGACTTTTACTAGTAAGATAGAAACACACTCCAGTCATAATATCATGCAGTCATTATGCAAGTAGACTAAAAATAAAAGTTGTAAAGTTGTGGGTTGTTTGGGGTTTTTAATTATTTTGAAAATCTCTACTAATTTGATACTTTTCAGACAAAAGCAACATTTTTGTGGAAGAAAATTAAATATATGAAAGTCCACATTTTCAAAGCTTTATTCCTTTAAAAAAAAAAAGGAACATACTGTATCAGTTTATTTGCTACATTAGTGAAGAGATGTAAAGAGAGCTGCAATTTTTTGTATAGTTATAGCTCAGAAAACGTAACCACTTCTCTTCAGTGTTTGTACTTTCCCAATTATTAAATGAAAAATTGGTCTAATGAAAAAAATTTTTAAAATTTAAAAATTAATTTTATTCTCCTGAAGAGAAAAATCCTAATTCAGTATTCATTTTTATATCCTTTTAAGGTATTTTACACACACAAGATTTTTTTTTTTCCCCCCAGTATTTCTGATAAATAACAACTGGTCTTAGAAACACACCTACTGCATCTATCCATTCATTGCATTCCTTCTAACATGCACACACACTGAGTAAGCATAGTTAGGAGGGTCATCACCAGCAACTATAAAAATCAAGGCAAGTTCTACTATGGTAATTTTTGTCATCCTCCTGTATAACCAGTTTGGGCAAGATTAGAAAGCAACATATCAAAAGCCAAGATCACCAGCTTGTTGTGAAAGCTGTAGTGAAATTACTAATGATTTTCTATCAAGAACTAAAGATCAAAAATATAAAGTAAGGCTTGAGAAAGGAAATGCTTTCGTGTTAAAAAAACCAATTCAGACAAAAAAGCTAAATCAGTGGTTGCTTCCTATTTAACATGTGAATTGGGAACCAAACCACTTTCTATTGGCAGGTGGAGAAAAAGCTGCAGAAAAGCCAGCTTTATCCCTCTGGTAAGGGCCATTCACATTTCTGTGATATGGTTCCATGCTGCTGACACACCAAATGGTTTTGATGCATTTGAAAGAACATTTAATGCAACTCCTTCAGCAAGAAGGAAGAGGAAGTCAACAAGGAAGCTTTCCCTAAGAAAGAAACATGAAGTGAAGAATCAGTGCATTATATTAAAGTGGTGATGAAAACTGTATTTATTACAATATAACATCCAAAAGAATGCTGTTACTCAAACTAGACATTAGCCACACTGTTGTACTCAACCTTTAACTCTCACAGTCCCCATAACTATCTACCAGTCTGAATATGTGGGAATCAAATTACTCTTCATCCAAAAGGTGCCTCTTCTCATCTTACATTAGAGCACATGCTAATTAGCAACTGAAGGAGAAATGAAGGTGGGTCAAAATGACTGAAATATTGTTCTCCAAATCTTTCATCTGAAATAATAACCAGGTCCACATAACTGCTGTTCTCAGTATTTTGTCATAGGCTTTTGCTATCTGAATTTTTCTTCCAACTAAGGTCCTGGAGTCATGTGGCTATAAGAATTTCTTTTCTATCATTAACAACAAGTTCCCAATTCTTATGATTGCAGACGTTGCTACAGGTTACTCTCCTAATAATAGCAGTCAGTAACATACACTCAAACAGACCTATTCTCTTTTTGAGGCTATTGAAACCACCTGCTTGACCAGGGATATCAGATTTATTGCAGCACAGAACTAGCCACATATCTTGCTCTTCCGTTACTTATATTAGCTGAATCTACTTGAAAGCTTCAAACAGAAATTAGAAGATCAGTAGTTCCTGGAGGAAGACAGGGAAGAGCAAACAAAGTCTATGGAGCCCACACTGTAGGCTAAATAATTCAGTACTGCACACAAGATTAGATGTAATCCTCAGCTCAGATACCAACTATATAGCATGCAATTCTCTTCTCATCTCCAAGTCATAGAACTGGTTTCCAGTCACATCCAGAACAAGTGCCATAGAAAATGACTGAGAAGTACTTCCTGAAGTATTTGAATTTAAACAAAAACCAAGAAATTCTGGGTATTTCCTCCTCCCTATATTAAGCTGCTATTAATCCAGCATTTGTCAGTTGTCATATGAGACAAGTCATTGCTTGATGTCTTCTGACGTTAGCCATTTCAGTCCCATGCTTCTACAGAACTCAAAGCTGAGTTATTTTCCAAAATATCATATGTTAGGCATTGTGGAATCTGGTAGCAGCATGCAGATGAGGCTGCTGCAGCTCTATACCCCCATGTCCCCCCCCAAGTTGAGAGGCTGAGCACATGTTCAGTAAGCTCACAAGCAGAGGTACACAATGCACATACACAGCTGGCCACATGGAACAACACAGAAACACTCAGCACTCACATGAACACAACCAGCACCAACAGCCTCTTTCTGCTGTCCCCACAGGGTGGATCAGGATGGAGGTCTGTTAGTGGGAAAAATATATGTACATAGGTGGTCCTTCCAGCAGCTAGGGTCAGACACTCAATCTACATGGTACCTGGCCCCCAGGTCCCAGTCTCCCCAGTTATTGGCACCTGGACGTATGAGCCCCTGAGGCTGCAGTCTCCCTCTAGTTGCTGGTATCATACAATTATTCACACATGCACCAACACTAACACTGTGCAGCTCTCCAGTAACTGAGTTTGGTTTCCTCCTTTGGTTTCCTCCCCAGAACATCCCTTAATAAGTCCTGCACAATCCCAGAATTCTCTTTTCCTTCATCCCACAGCAAGTCCCAGAGCCTTAGGCATTGAGATCCTTAGTTTGTAAAGTGATCCAGAGAACTGTTTCCACTGACTTGCAGCGGTGGGTGCCACCCAGCCCACAGGGCTGATGCCCTCCTGAGATGCCCAGGGAGGGGGCTTGTCCCCCTAACTGGGATACCACAGCTCCTCCACCTGCCATTGTGCCTTTGTACACCCCTGTGCCTTGGGGAGAGTGAATTTTCATGGACTGATCACAGTCCTGGGGTGACCCAGAGAACAGATGGAGGAGGGTATTACTGGGGTTCCCCCATCTGTCCTTGTGCCTCTGTACCCCCTTGTGTGTGTGTGCAGAGATTAGGGTTTTTTTATTTCATAGTCTGACAGGATGTAACTTTACACATTACAAACACCAAACTTTAAAGATGAAAAATAAGTCTAAAAACCTCTGTGTCTTTTACAGGATCTGTTTCATGATAAGCAAGTAAAAAAAAAATACACATCTGTTGCTTAGAGGATACCACATGGGCTCACAGGTCTGCTCAGACAGACCATATTGCAGAATTCATATGCACTTATGCAACTAATTGCAAAAGACTAATTTCTACACAAATATAATGCCATGGGAATCAGACTACAAAATTTGCTTGGGCTGTAGAAGCTAGAGAGACCAGTATTTTTGTTTGCAAAACTTCCAAACCTTTTGATTGATTGTGCTCTTCATCACCAATCCACTCTATTAGAGCATTATGGTTTCTATGGGCGTTTACAATTGTAAATGAAAAGATTTCTTTTCTTAAAGAGTGGTTTTCTGAATGTCACTACCTTTGCAATACATGCACAAACCAGCAAATTAATTGTTTGCTAATACAAAAAATATTAATTAGAAAACTTAATTACAAACATCAGGAAGGAAAATTATCTGTTTCAGTTATGCAAAACCCACTATTATTTATCTAAATTAATCCTGAATAGTCTAATTCATAGGGGTCTACTCTTCATAAACAAAGAATTCTCCATGAAGTTAGTGGAACTTTTAACTTTTTAAGAGGATATTTATGTGATCTAACACCTGCATATATTTACTCCAATTACATTTATTAAAAATGAAATTAATGAGAAATGGAATTGAAGGTGTCCAAGACTAGTAATGACATTCTGTGAATGAACAACTGAAATCCAATAATTTTCTGTTAGAAATATGAATACTAATTAGATATTGAGAATCTCTGAGGCTATAACATCTATTGGGAAACTCTGCATGTTTCATATTTCCCTAAAGTTTTCATACTTCTCTTAGATTCATGTATCTACTCCAGAATAAAAGGTTTCTGCTGGTGAAAAATAAGTTAAAGAAAACATATTGGTGGAAAATAAATTAGAAAAATATATTCACGTAATGCCTACTTTCATCTATACTTGGCATTTTTATCCAACAGTGTTCATATATTCAATTTTAACTTTCATTTTATCAGAAATAACAATTCAGGCAAATTACGTTTCCAAGGCAGAAAATCTGTAGTGAATAGAATTTTGCAAATATATTTATTCTCCTTAAAACTCTTCCAATAATAATTTTGGCCAAGCAGCAGAGCAAACAATTGGATGTCAGATCCACCAGGATCCATTTCCATCCCCACCACTGACCTGTTTGAATTGCATAATTTCATCTCTGCTTTGGTTCCTGTCCCAGGCTTCATTTTCCACTATACTGAAAGGAAGACACAGCTTCTAATTGCATGACTTTCTAGAAGAATGGCACAAAGACCTTAGCTCTCTCTGTAGGTCTAACTGTATAAAAACCAAAAATATTGGTATCATTTTGTCCTATGCACCAAATTCTAACATCAGAGACTTGATATACGTTACATGTTTTATTATTTATGTTGCGCCTCTGTTGAGCTTAAGTGGAGTTACCACATCTACCAGTACACTGTACAGGAAACTGCTTCTCTCTCTTTATATCCACAAAACATTTCAAATGTTTCTTTATTATACAGCTTCCAATAAGGTTAGTAGGCTGCTACCTACAATCACTCAATTATAGAAGAACACACTTTGAGAAATGCTTTAATAGCAAAGGATTTTGCTGTGCTCAGCAGAATACATTAGAAACTTCTTTTCCAAGTATAAATACATTTGGTTTTTCTTAGGCAACTCTGAAATCTTTGTATAGTATTTACCCTATAGCTCCTAAAATGCTACGTCTCATATACCATTCATTCTTTCACATCTGTCTTACATTATTCTGTTAGATTGAAGGGTCCACCACATAGACTACATATTGACTGGTCTTTGCTGTCATGACTTTGTAATTTTTGGAGCCATAATTTTTGCTTTGAATCTTTGTCACTACATCAATAAAAATACCTGGTGAATGGTAAGCAGGTACGTGTTTCTAAAGTTTATCAGAAAAACAATTCCAGCTTCTGAAGATTTAGTGCTCTTTGTGTAATATAAGGTATTTTTACAGAAAGAACGGTGATCCAACAAAGTGTATAACACTGAAGAGTCACATAGATAGTGAACATACTGAGATCACTCTACAAAACAAACAAGTGTAAGAGAAATATATTTCTCATCTAAGTTAAGCAACATGATCCCATGGAAAAGTTTGTACCGATGGTAGGATCTTTTTCTTATGTAATCACAACCTGAAGTATTCCTCTCTGAATACTGGCAATGTAACCCAGACTATAATCTAAATTATATCATAGACTGCCAGTATTGTGTATGGTGAGAGAAGAATACATTAAGCAGCACTGCTTAAAGACAGAGACTCACAAAAAAAAAAGTCTCAGTAAAAAATAAACAGAAGGAAAACCCAACTAATTTTTCCCTTAGTAACTCTCTCAGTAATGGAGGGCCAGGAGTAGCACAAGGGAGAGGACAGGTTTGCAAAACTGGGAACAGGAGGCAGAATAAGTCAACAACATCAGACCACTAAGCTACCAGAAAGAATAGTCTCATATGACCTAGTTGGGAGTAGTGATTGCCTTCTTTTAAAATACAGAACATAAGCTGCCCACTGTGCCAAACTCTTCCTACATCAAAAGCACGCTACAAAGCAACCACAAAACTAAGCAATTTCCTTGTATTTGTATAGCTGTCTGACAGAGAGGGAAAATACAGAAAAGTAGTGACAGCAGCAACAGAAACAATGGTAGGAGTATGTCTTCTATAAAATAGTCACTGGGTACAAGACAAAGAAGTTCTGAGAAGGGAATACTCCGATTTTTTTCTTTTCCCTTTATTTTCCTATGTTTTTTTTTTAAACACCTTTCCTAATGCCAGTTAATCTCTTAAATGAGGGCTGCATGCTGAACTGATTGCTTGAGTTACAAGTCTCTTAAATAGCTGCAGTCTTTACTTTCTGGTCAATAAACATGCACCCCGTTCTTTTGTATTTTTACTACAATATCAGTTTGCATTCTTCCTACATTTACCCAGCCAAACTAGGACAAGTTGAAGTTATATCAGCAACAATAAAACTGAATATGGTTAACTAGTTTTAAGGTCAGTGTTCCATGTACTTATGAACCTGTAAAAGAAGGATGGTGTACATATCTTTATCTATTTTGCATATTCATGTATAAAAAGTCACACACAAATCGTTACACTGAAGAACCCCATTTCTTCATTATCTCTGAAATAAACTCCTGTGTTGGAAGGATAGTATTGCACTTAGTTATATGGCTTGAAAGAGTAATAACCATTATCTAACTAACCTAGTGGCTTTCTACAGTGGAGTAACTGCATCAGTTAACAAGGGAAGAGCTATGGATGCCATCCACCTGGACTTCTGTAAGGTCTTTGATATGGTCCCCCACAATATTCTTGCTTCTAAGCTGGAGAACTTTGATAGATGACAGACAGACAGTTAGATGTGTAAGAAAGTGGTTGCATGACTGTGTCCAAAATTTTAGTCAAAGGTTTAATGTTCAAGTGGCAAATAGTAATGACTGGTATTGTTTAATATTTTCAGCAAAGACAGACAGTGGCACTGAGTGCACCCTCAGCAAGTTTGCAGATGACACCAAGATGAGTAGAGCAGTTGATTCACTAGAGGGAAGGGATGCCATCCAGAGGCACCTTGACAGACTTGAGGAGTGAACCTGTATGAACATCATGAAGTTCAACAAGGCCAAATGCAAGGTTCTGCATCTGGGCAAGGACAATTATCAGTTTCAATAAAGCCTGGGGGATGCATTGATCGAGACCAACCCTTGGTGACACAAGTGGATGAAAAATCAGACAGAAGCCAGCAATGTGCACTTGTAGCCCAGAAAGCCAACTATGTCCTGGGCTGCATCAAAAGAAGTATGGCCAGGAGGTCAAGGGAAGTGGTTCTCCCTCTCTATTTTGCTCTTGTGAGACCCCACCTGGAGTACAGTGTCAAGCTCTAGAATTCCTAGCACAAGAAAGACATGGACTTGTTAAAGTGGATCCAGATGAGGGCTATGAAAATGGTCAGAGAGCTGGAACACCTCACCTGTGAAAAAAGACTGAGAGAGTTGGGATTCTCCAGCCTGGAGAAGAGAGGGCTCTGGGAAGACCTTAGTCCAGCCTTCCAATATTTAAAGGGAGCTTATAAGAAGGACAGAGAGACTTTTTTAATAAGGCAGATACAAGGACAAGACAAAGGACAATGGTTTTAAACCAAAAAAAGGAGGATTTACATTGAATCTAAGGAAGACATTCTTTACTATAAGGGTGGTGAGACACTGGAACAGGTTGCCCATAGAACCTGTGGATGCCCCCTCCCTGGAAGTGTTCAAGACCAGGTTGGATGGGACTTTGAGCAATGAGGTCTGGGAGGTGCCCCTGCCATTGCAGGGGGTTGGAACCACATAATCTTCAAAAATCATTTCCAACCCTAACCATGCAATGCTTCCATGACCCAAACACCACTGTAGTATCACAAATCAGGGGGTCTGCAAGACATTCCTAAATAAGTATTTTTAACCTCAACAGGCAAAAAGTTACCTTAGTACTGTATATTCCAATCAACACATATCACAGTAGTAAAGTATTTATGTAAAACCTTGAGAGTAAAATGGATCAAATTTTAGCACATGGAGAGTATCTCCTGTAAGCTCCTTTCCTTAGCTAAACTAAGGCCACATGTTCTGTTTTATGTGTTTGGCCTTTAAAATTGACACTGCTGTTTTAAAATCACCTGTATTTCAAAATCCTTCACAGATTCCAAAATCAGCAAGCACAATCTACTGATTAATTTAACACCCAAAGCAACCAATTTCACTCTAAAATGAGACAGCTAGATTTATAGTGTTCAATTTTCTCATTCGACTAACTATTCTGTTCCCTACTCAGCAAACTGCTTTGTAGCAATTGTCATAGACTTACACTTTCATCAAAAGATTGAACTTTGAAACTTTAGCAAAGCCTATGATCTTCAGAAAAAAATTGCTCACCTTCTATTCTTGCAAAACCTCCATTGAATTCCACTGAGAGACGGAGCTGTGCTGCTAAAGAAATTATAAGAAAAAAATAAACTGGACAAAGTAAGGGAGAAAGCACATCTTTTTGCCTCACACAGTAAAAGGAAAAAAAAAGGTCTACAGGCTAGAGTATATAAGCATGGTTGATTGAAATTTTAGCAGATAGGCTAGCTTTAGCTGATTTAATGTTTCTGTGCCAGTTGATACCATGTGAAGGTCATTAGGGGTATCAGCAATCAGAATAGTGTGAGAAAGGTGAAGCTCTTTTGAATTTGCAATTTCTTGACCCAGTTGATTTACAGCTCTTGGAAGCTTATAGGAAAATGTACCTTTTTTAATTAAAAAAAGCTGTCACACTTCCAGACATTCTCAGAAATTATATTGTTCTAAGTTCACTCCATGGATACATGGAAAAACTTCTTTTGTTCCACAGAGATAAAAATTTCCACCATCAAACATTAATTAAAGAATGACTTAACTTCTGACCTCAGTTTCTAGATTTATCCTAAACAGGAATAACATGATTCCATCAGTTATCCTTTGAGAATTACAACAATTCTACATTATTACCATTGCCCCCCCAAACTTTACTTTCTTTTTAGGCAGATGTAAATCACAGAAATTGTTTTTAAATTCAGAACAAGAGATCTCTGTCTCTGGAATCCTCATCCCTCTGCTTTGGTCTAGTCTCAGGGAAGTCTGTTTTGGCTTTGTTGACCAAGAGTCAACATCACAATCCTCTAGAATAACAAAAACACTCAGTTCCTTTGCTCTTTCTCTGTTACATCTGTCAGACTAATACATTAACGCTGTGAAATCAGCTTTTTTCTGTATGAAATAACAAAAGGTTAAAAAAATGCTTAACATATCACAGACTATATTAAATATGAAACCGAATGAATAAATTCCAACATGGTTGGTCTTCTGTGCAATCACAAGATCATTAGGATGGCATAAACTGGCACTTTGAAACAAAGTCTTTAACATTCCTCCTTAAAAATACCCCTACGGACCTATATTCTGAAATGTACAATTAATTTATTGTCATAAACTAAAGTAATGGAAACCAGAATACCATTCTCAGGCTTTAAAGATTGATTTTGAATTTAGGTTACGTTTAATTAAAATACAAACAGTCTATAGAGTTCTTACTATTTAATAGTGCACTGAATAATTTATCTGTCAAGGACAGTATGATATTTTAGAACTAAATGTATATTGCAAAATTGAGACTGTGGCTGTTCCTCTTCTTCATTTCAATTGCTGTGGCAAATCTGAGAGAAATGAGAAGAAGTTAGCAGCAAGCAAAGGTATAAAACTTCCCAACTAAAATAGAGGCTAAAAGCCAACACTGGTGCTTTCCCTGATGTGAAACTAACAAGACAACAGAGACGGACATCCACTACATGACTTTTGGCTTTTGCTTGAAGGATGCAGGATTCTCAACTCATTCCAACAGCTGACAAGAAAGAAAGTACCAGGACAAATGACCCACAGGACAGGTGTTTGCTTCAAGGAAGTCTGTCTCTTAACATTTTTAATAACTGTGAAGTCTAGAGAGGAGGGTCTTTGCAAAGAAAACCGGGAATTCCTGTTTTAAATGAACTTTGAAAGTAAAATCATTGTGAAGAAAGGACATTGTTAAAGTAATTTTAACAGATTTTATGGCCAGAAAACTGCAGTGCAAAGCTGAGATGTAACCAGTAACTTGTAAGTATGGTCACCATAACTGCAGAATCTTCAGTTACATGGCTAAATTTTCTAATAGATTACTGTCCACTTTATGTCTCTTGTTCTTTACCTTATATCCCTTTTAAGAAACTGAGAAACACAGCTGTGTTTTTATTGGAAGAGCTGTAATAATGTTACCTCATTTTGCTAATCAGAGGACAGTTATACTTCAAAAAATTAATTTTATAAAATGGATTTTTTCTTATTTTCTAAATCAGTTGCTTTCAAGTTTTTCAGAAATCTCTGCACATTTCACTGGCAAAAACAATTTAAAAAAAATAATAATCTGCAAGCCCTGCAGAGCCCTAAAAAGGAAAAGATTCAACATGATTGATACTCAGCAACTACACTTACATAAATGTATTTCAGACAGCAGAGCTGTAAATGTTACCGAAGACACTGAGGATAAAACTGAAAGCTTAATTTGATATTTACAACTGTTTTCGTTCATGACAGCACATGAGAAAAACACAGCTTCTCAAACCTTAAACTGGATGGGTAGGGTTAGCAGTCAATATATTGATTTATAAAGTGAATGTATTTGTTTAAAAAGTGAAAGGCACTAAATATAGAACCACTCCATTTTTAGAGCCTTTTTTTCAATAACAGAAGCCCAAGCAGTGCTGTGCAAATGTTAATATCTCTTTTTTGGTATGAAACTCTGCTCTAATTTCTTTCAGTGGATATGCATGTGGAGTCAGGTAAGAGGGACTGAAAAGGGCTTACCCTTCAGATGTTTACCCACACTGTTTAGTGAAAAATACATTGTGGCTCCCTCTGAAATACACAACCGGGCTGCTGAAGCAAATTCATTTCTTCCCCAAACAGAAATCAGTTCAAGCTGTAGTTTATTTATTCATTTATTTATTAAGGAGAGAAGAAGTTGTTATTTTCAAGTGTTGTTGAACTTGAACTAGAACTAAACTGGAATGACTTCAGCTGCAGCTGAACAAAATGAAACAATATACTAGTTCATCTCCTAGCACATAACGCTGTCATTCAGACATGGCGATGGCCACCCTTGGCACAGTTGGAAGAAATGTGAATAGGAGCAGAGACTAAATTGAGTCTGCAGTCTGCTACTGGAATCATGCTAAATTGGGAAAGGATTCCATTGCATTGTAGGAGGGTGCTTTGTTGCTCCTGTGAGCAGCAGCACTGTGTCCCCTCAGGCTAGTGGTTGTTGCTTACTATAGCATACACACTAGCCAAGTAGAAAGTCTGATTTACCAGACTTTCTTAGAGCATGATGCTGGGCTTCACTATTAGCCATTCTGCTGACAGGCATTGCTAGACTGATGTCTAGGCACTCATAAAGAAGTAGCCCCCATTAGCTGCTGCTGCCACTGCAGAACACTGCATCTACTTTCCATGGATGACTGAAATGTCAGTCTAATAGCTTCTAAAGCATCACAGAATTGTTCTAAATGAGAAATGAGAGAAATGTTAACAAGAACGTGTAGTAGTGTCCTTAACTTTCTAATTGCCCAGGGCAAGTCTTCTAGTCTTTTCACTATTTTACTATATTGATATGCTGTAACATAATTGCATTTATTTAGGTGTTGCTCATTAAGAAGTAACTTTCTATGGTAGTTTCATGCCATATTATTCCTGTCTTAGGAGCAAGAGCCAGGATTATCCCCGTGCATGGTGTATCCCTCAGCACAGCTCAGTTTATGTACATTTTACAGTATACCACTACTGGTATAAAAGAAGCCCACGTATGGAATACCTAAAAATCCCATCTGTACTTTTTGCACACAACCTGTCACCAGGTAGATGACATTGCCACAGGAACAGACTGTATGTACATGATTAATTTCATACCTGAACCAAGCATACACTAGGTAGAGCACATAGAGCCAGAGCTAAAGCAAGAATAGTGTGAACCCATGCACTTCTTTCTTACCTAAGTCATGCCACAAACTTAAAAGTCCTTTCGTAAAATGAAGAAATCTGGAAATGGCTTTAAAAATATGTCAGAGGAAAATGAATGCATGCTTTCCCCTTTGTTGTCTCTGCTGGCATTTATATTCCCTGTATAATCAAAGGAGGGAGCGAACAATATGAGAACAGAAACTCAGGAACTGTAAAGCATTAAAGAAAAGAAGAAGGACAAGGAAAAAGTGTAACAAGGTTAAGAAACAGTATCTAAGAGTCAAGATCATAGCTGACAAAACTGGCTATTAAGTAGTAATGAACAGACTAAAAAGAATGGCTGAAGTACACTTGCTTGGAGACTGATCACTCTTTTAACCTGGGCAGGTATAAGGCAGTTACATTTTTATTAATTTGTTTTCACTTGCAAGAATTGATTCTAAGACAGTAAACTCTTTAGTTTTAAAAGAATAGCACCTCAAAGTAGACCCTGAGGTCATTTGGAATATTTTGCTGAACATAGGACTGAAGCAAATTAAGTTGGCTTTGCAGCAGCTGCAACATTAGGGCTATCAATAAAGAAATTAGCTACTCACATTTGAGATAAAGGGCAACTTATGCTTACAATCACTCCATCCAAAAACTGCTGTGAGAGCAAAACAAATATCCAGCTCATAAACCTATCTGTATAATTTTTTGGAAATGGTTAGAGGTCAGCACTGAAATTCTGAGTAGAGCCAAAACCACCAGCGACTGAGGGAAGCAATTTCAGAAATGGTGTCAGTTCTCATTGGCCAAATAGAAAAACACCCAGTGTTTTTGAGTTCATGTTAGGATACACGGTATCACCAAACTCGAATCTAAAATTTTGTAACAAATGGGGTGGAAACAATCTGTCACAACTTTATTCTGTCCACAACATGTTTCTGCCACTGTTACAAGTAACTTAACATCGCTTCTGCTACCCCCAGGTTGCTAATTATCAGCCTGACTGTCCTCAGAAGGTAGCCTTGTAATTTTTATGTTTTGAGAAAGGAGAAACCAGACAATTAGGTTTTCTGTTATTTGCAATTCCCAGATTATTTGATTTTCTCAAGCAGCAGGAGGTATCTCTATGATATTTTAAAAATCAAAATATAACAAATGACTGTAGAAATAGCGACTGAATGTGCTTACATGATATATTCTGTTCAAACGACCTTATCATGACCAGACAGTTTGTAAACTAAGAGTTTTAGAAATATAATTAAGTGTAAATTTTGTTTTCCTGTTCTGAAAGACTACAGAACTTTGAGTATAATTTTGAAAAACAAATGTTTCCAAAGTTAAGTGGTTAAGAGAGCTCCTCAACTCCTCAGATGTGGTTGCATTTTTTAATCTCCTTTATTAGAGTATGGCCATTAATAGACCATATTCAATTATTTATTCTGCAGTTATTAATTATGTGTTTTATTTAGGACATGCACTCTGAATTAATAATCATAGAACCATAGCATAGTTTGGGTTGCAAGGGACCTTAAAGATCATCTAGTTCCAACCCCGCTGCATGGGCAGGGACACCTCCCACTAGACCAGGTTGCTGAGACCCCCATCCAGCCTGGCCTTGAACACTTCCAGGGAGGGGTGTCCACAACTTCCCTGGGCAGTTTATTCCAGTGTCTCACCACCCTCACAGTAACAAACTTCTTTCTAATATCTAATCTAAATCTCCCCTCTTCCAGTTTTAATTTATTACCCCTTGTTCTCTCAGTACAAGCCTCTGTAAAAAGTTGCTCCCCAGCTTTCCTGTAGCCCCCTTCAGGTGCTGGATGGCAGCTATGAGGTCTCACTGAGCCTTCTCTTCTCCAGGCTGAACAATGTCTCAGCCTGTCCTTGTAGGAAAGGTGCTCCAATCCTCTGTGATTTTTGTGGCCCTTCTCTGGACTCACTCCAACAGCTCCATGTCCTTTGTATGCTGGGGACTCCAGAACTGGACACAGGACTCCAGGCAGGGTCTCAAAAGTGTGGATAGAAGGGGAAAATCACCTCCCTCAACCTGCTCGCCATGCTTTTTTTGAAGCAGCCAAGGACACAGCTGGCCCTCTAAGTGTAGATGTTCTTTGTAACTTACAGAAGAAGTAGGTTTCTTTGTAATCTATTCTGGGAAAAAGATGTATACACACACACAGACAATTCATTTTACTATAATTAGAAGTTCATTATAGAGACTGCAAACTTATAAAAGGCCTTTTTCTCAAAGTATTTCAGCACATACTTGTATGGAACTGATAATTTAAAATCACTTAAAATCAAAGCTGATACGGGTGCTGAATCACTGAACTTAGGTATGAATTTGATCTATTGCTTAGGGAAGGGCTTCCAAATGTGAACAACGATGAAAATATGAAAGCAGAAATGAAACACTTATGACACTATAAGAAAAAATACATATCTGCAATTATAGCAGGTGATCTGAAAATCTGATATCTTAACGTCATTCTGTGGTCTGATAGATGTCAGAATCAATTTAGATTTCTCCTATTAAGTCCCTTCGGAAAGTGTCAAAAAATGAAAGCCACTCTCTTTTGCCTGCTGCTCATTTGAAATTGGCATTTTCATGTGGCAGATGGTGACCTTATCCTTGTGCTTTAGCAAAAATGATTTTTATTAAGCCTAAACAAGTGTGAACAGTGCTAATTTCCTGCAGCAGGCAGAATTTGAATGAGAGCATACAATGATTGGAAGAGTCCTGCCTCACCATATGGAAAAACGTGCATTATGCCAACACAGTAGATTACTAACAAGGCAGCCCCTTCCAATTACATCCAACTTTCCATTTTATCTCTAGTCATGAAGAGCATATTTATTTTAAGACTTCTAGAAGCTGCTGAAGGCTGTTTGCTGCTACTTCATATCCTAAAAGCTAAACACATAACAACAGAATACATTGGAAGGACTACATGAATTCTAAATTGTAGTTAACGTTTCTCAGATTAAGAGAACATCTGCTGGTTTAGATTAAGACACAAAGACTTAATCCTTTGCTAGTTAGGGACACCTCAATCAAGACTATTTAAAATTAAAGAAATTGTCTCGAATGTGTAGGTTTGATACCTACACAGCAAAGTTAATAGCAAATTTTATATTGTGGATAATGATGTTACTGCTGTCTCTAATTAACCAGTAAGTAAGTATAGAGAAGAGAACGCCAGGCTCTTCTTGGAGGTGCACATTGACAGGAAAGAAACAACATATGTAATTTGTAACAAGTAAAATTCTGAGGAGATTCTGGTAAAAAAGCTTCCCAATAATACTCACAAAACCTTAAACAGGTTTTGCAGAGGTTCTGAAATAATTGCCTATATTCAAAACTGATACGGACAAGACTCCAATCCACCTGCTCAGATTTGGCCCTGCTTGGGATGGAGTCTGGACCATAGGACCTCCAGAGATCTTTTCCACTCTGAATTATTCTGTGCATGTCTAAGGGCAGGCACTGAATTTTAAACATCATTTGTCTAGAAGAAAGACACAACTTTGCATGAAATAGCAGATTTCACTTGAGAGTTTCTGACTGAATCCAACTGGAACACAAATAAACCAGTCCTGGTGAAGAAAGGCAATCCTTAATGTTGTGAAAGTCTTGTGTCTTCTGAAGGTCTTCTGAAGGTCTTCTGAAAGGTTTCCTTACTGATACCATCCAGGACTTGTTTAATATCTTAAGATATATGTTGGAAATGTAAATAGGATTTCAAAGAATTAGAAATCTTAACGGTATTGAATCAAGTCTGTCAAAAAAGAAGTCCTTTTCCTCACATAGATAAAGATGTAATTTCTCAGAACTTTAAACTGTCATTGTAAAGCTAATGTTACAAGCAATTCATGACAGTATTTCCCATCCAATGACTGTCAGAACATGAGCTTCTTAAAGATGAAAGATAGAACAGAAGGAATAAAACTCATTTGCACTAGAAGCTTGAACCCTTTTGCCCATCCCCTTTGTAATCAAAGAGATTGTCTTTGTTGATTTCAACTACTTACTAGTTTGTGAGAGAAAAAATATTACAAGCATGCTAATATTTATTTCTGCAGTAGCTCCAACATGGCTGTCACCTCTAGGTGAGACTGAGGCATTTACTGTTTGATGAAGAAGTCATGAGGGTTCTTGAAGGGACTGAAGAAACTTGCAGGCTGAGTAGAATAAAAAAATCACCACCTGACTTTAAAATGCCAGTGAAGATGAAATTAACATTCCCTCAGGGAAAACAAAGCCAGCAGCAAAAGGGGAAGACAGAGAGCAAAGATGGCCAAAGTCACCAGAGGAGTTGTTCCCCCTACATGATAGTTATTATTTTGATATACTAAGACAACAATATTATTTAGGAACAGAAGTGTTTCCTCTTCATGAGTGAAAAATCTGCTCCAGTCCTGCATCAGTTTCATTGTTGTTGAGCCTAAATACCTGGTTATGGGTGCCTGAATGAAAAAAAAATGTTAGTGACACATTAGAGTGCAGTGTGTCTCACATGATGTTACTCTCTTCTATCTTTCAAAGGAAAGTTTGTAAGATAGTTTGTCAGTTTCTCATAGTTTTATTTATTTGAGATTTACACCTCATTCAGAAGTGTGTTATCTCAATATTCTTGGATATTAGAAAATAAAAAATTTTGCTCTAAAAAGAGACACACATCATATATGTGGTAAGAGAAAAAAAAAGTAGGAAATGTTCATATGATCATTCTAGCAGCTTGCCACACTACAGAGGATAAGGCTTCTTGTAAAAGTCAGCTACTTCCCTTCTCTGGTCATTCCTCAGCTTGTACTTAGTCCTATCCTCCTGAGACTCTTTTTCCAGTGTTTAAAAGTCAGTTTACAGTTTATCTCAAAACTTTTCCAACTTCTTTTACACCAGTCTTAATGCCTGTTGTGCAATTTATCTCTTCCCTGCATTAAAATACATATCCTTCTTCTGTATATTGCTTGATAGAGCTGTAAGTTTATACAAAAAGGTCAGGGGAAAGAGCATCACTTAGACTACACGAGACAGGCTTTGGTTGCTTCCAGAAGTCAGTATTACAGTCAAAGTTAACCCTTCCCCTGTGAGTTTGCACCTTTGGCATCAGGACAGAACATGTTTACTCTGTGAATGAACTGCATTTATTAGTCACCAATGATCTCAGAGAAACTTAATGATGTCCAAAAAGGGAAGCATTTCGGGAGATAGCAGCTACTGAAACAAAAATGTTCACACTGAGTAGATTTGGGCTGTGATTTAATTTTTTTTCAATACTTTCATCAAGGTTGTACACATTTTCATGGAAGTGATAAAAGCAACACCTTATCATTTCAGATTCCTATTCAAAAGCATCAAAACACAAGATGCATGCAAGGAAGAAGGCTCAGTATAAAGCAGGGTCAGAATATTACCTGTGTTCTCAAGCCTCATTGGCTGAATTGTCTGAACCACTCCTGTCTGAACCTTTCTGAAAATAATCTTCCAGAGGCAGCCATTCAGTATAACAAACATCAACCCAAATAGCAAGCAATTGATTTTTTTTTTCCTAGTGTGAAACCACAGGTAACCTTAAAAATAAGCAAAAATACTATTTATTTAGTGTGCGTTGGGATATTTTGGGGGTTTTTTATGTGCACCAACTAGCCTTAGACTGCTGTTTGTCAGGGGAGAAGTCTGCATGATGAAAGAAAGGAATGTCAGGAGTACACAGGAAAGAAGAAAATACAGAATAACAGACTTCAAAGTTACTTGTTTTAGCTGTAAACAAGTAAATAAATAAATAAAGAAGGAACAACCAGAGAGAGAGAAGAAAATAAAAGTCTTGACCCTTAAAAGATATTTTTTAAATGTTGCTTGTAGTTAAGAAAAAATTAAGAGACACAAAATGAAATAGGATTTAATAGTAAAATATTCATTAAACTAACTCTTCAACCAAAATATTAATATTTCATATTTTAACTGCTGGAATTCTTTATTGCCCAAATGAGTTCCTTAAGTACCTCTTTCCTAGAATTTCTTTGCTTTTAAAGGAAATTAGTCACTGTGAGGGGCCTTCTGATTCTGCTTAACTGTGAAGAGTCCAGTAATTTGGTCTTTCAAAGTAGCAGTGGAGCTTTTGGTTACAGCACTCTTCAGCTTAAACACGTGTCACCTTTCATTCTTATCAGTCATTAGAAGTAATGACAGCTGATAAAGCTCTATTTCCAAAAGTCTTTTTTCTTCTCAACACCTCAGAAAAATCTTTCATTAGAGAGCAATGTAAAGGTCACTCCTTTTAGTTGTCTGAAAAGAATCAGAATGGTTTTGGTTGGAAAAGACCTTTAAGATCATCAAGTCCAGCAGCAAACCTAACACTGCAGAGTCCACTACTAAACCATGTTCTTATGCACCACATCTACACGTCTTTTAAATACCTTCAGGGATGGTGACTCAACCACTTCCCTGGACAGCCTATTCCAGTGCCTGACAACCCTTTCAGTGAAAAAATGTTTTCCTAATATCCAATCTAAATCTCCCTTGGCACAACTTCAGGCTATTTCCTTTGGTTCTATTGTTTGTTACTTGGAAAAGAAACTGTCTCTCACCTCACTACTATCTCCTTTCAGGTAGTTGTAGAGAGTGACAAGGTCTTCCCTCAGCCTCCTTTTCCCCAGACTAAACAACCCCAATTTCCTCAGATGCTCCTCATAAGTGGTGCTCTAGACCCTTCATCAGCTTTGTTGCCCTTCTTTGGACATGCTCCAAAAAACCAAAAAGAACCAAGAGGGCACATAAATAATTCATATTTTTGTGTGTGTAGAAATAGAAGAGGCTATGTTCATAATTTGCAGGATTATTTACTAATAATAACCTGGCAACTGCTCAGTTTTTCTAGCAAAAACAGAAAAGACAGGGGCTCTGTAAGTAATGGGGCCACTTAAATGTTAATCAGTGCATACTTTTACAATTTTAGGGTGTTTTAAGAACATGTAGTACCCTTTCTTAGATGTTCTTTATGCAAACATCTTACTGTTACTTCATTATGGTAAAAAATCCTCAAAAATGGAGCTCACCAGAGAAAGAAACATTTGCCCACTGATGATATCTCACCGTTTTTTCTCACTGTACAGGTTAAACTATTGACCACAGACTAAAAAATTTCAATCTTCTTTTACATGTTTGTGCAGAAGTTTGCATGTATTATTTCACATGATACCATGGTGCTGTTACACTTTAACTGCTACTAAGAACACAAGAGTTAAAGACAAGTCACATCATAGTTTTGTGGTAGGTTGACCCTGGCCAGTTGTCAGGCACCTACCCAGCTGCTCCTCCCCTCCTCCATAGGGCACAGGGAGAATACAAGATGCAAAAGCTCATGAGGTGAGATAAAAACAAGGAGATAAATTACCAATTAACATCATGGACAAAACAGACTCAACTTGGGAAAAATTAATTTATTGCCAATTAAAATACAGTCGGATGGTAATTAAGACAAATTAAAATTACCTCATCTCTCCTTCTCTCCAGGCCCAGCTTCACTCCTTTCCCAACTTTCCTTCCTCCAGCCCACCTCCCAAGCAGCACAGGGGGATGAGCAACCAGGGGGATGACATCCCTGCACACCCCCCCACTGCCAACACCTCACCACAAGTTTGAACAGAAGTTTCAAAACACTGGTCTTGTTTACTTGATTTACAGAACAAAAATGAGCTAGCTGTGGATTATCAAGCAAAAATCAGTAGGTTTCAGTGTAAGACTGAAAGGTAAGAAAGGAATTACACTGAAAGGCAGTCAAATCTATTTTGGAGGAGAAATTACTTGGCTGTGGTTTATTTTATGACATCAAACAACTGCATTACTTTCCTATGTAGTGAGCCTCTGCATAAAGAGATGAGTACTACTTTCTGTCCCGATAAAGCTTCCAAGAAAGGTTGTATATAAGTATGTATATAAGTAAGTTCAGCTTTCTCTTCTTCCAGTTTCCCTAGTATATAAATAAAAACATTCTGAAGTGTCCCTTCTGCATAAGAAAATAGGAAAAAAAGTTGTAAGATTCCCTGCAACCAGAAGCTCTTCTATTGCTGTCATTCAGTGTGAAAATTTTATGAGAAGCAATGAAGGAAAATAGAGTGTAACCCTTTTCCTTTCAAAACGTCATTCACTCAATTCTCAATATGAATAAGAAAGGACAACTGCATAAACTGAAAAGAACTGTGTTTCAGCTGCCTCCAGCTGTCTTGACCTAGTCTTCCTTCCCTTTATTTTTTTTATACCAGTGATATTCCACCTCTTTTAGCAGAAATATTTTTATTTACATTATTGTCAAAGACCACAAAATCTCTCTATATTTAAAATTTCAGAAGCTTCACTTATGTAGAAAGAAAGAAGCCAGTTGGAATTTAATAACTTGATAATTTCATTTAAAAAAAAAAAAACCAACAAAACAAAACGAACAAACAAAAAAAAAAAAAAACCAAAAAAACCCAACCAAACAAAAAAATTTTACTAGTCATTCAGTCAAGGATTCAAAGAAACTCTCTCTTTAGATGAAATTCTTCTAGACCCTGTATATTAGATTATTATTTTCTCATTAAGCTCATTATCTGCACACTTAAGTAAAAACCAGGGATGATTTCTGCATTCCTATGCAGATATTCTTTATGCACATTGTCACGGTAGCATTTGTACTAGGTTGTGAGATGCTACAATTACAGTTGCCTGAATACAATAAAAAATTTCTAGAATAAAATAACAGGTCAATAGGACAGACTGATGCTGGAAAGGCTTTGATTTCTCTGAAAGTAAGCCAGGCTGGTCTCAGTACCATCAAAACAGCTGGTTAACAGCAAGAGTGTCATCTTGGACAGTGTGTGTATTATATTTTCTTAGGGTGATTCTTATGTAGATCAGAGACCTAGAGGTCGTTGTAAGGCAACAGTGCTATGTAAACACTTCAACAATTAGAGACAGATCTTCAGATAACAGTAAGAAAAGCCAAAATGGCAGGTTAGGGAGGGGAGCTAAAGGTGAAGCAGTTCAGTCGTTTAATGGCCCATCTACGGTTTTAATTAGGCTTTGTAAGGCAAAGTGAAATAGCAGAATAGTGTAGCCGTTACACAGGTGTTTCTTTGCAGTTTGGTGACTGATCACTAAACTTGCTTTCTTGAAGCCAAAGGACCTAAAGTGCTTTTCTCTAGAACTGATAAGCGGATAAATATTATGTTTAACATACCTAAGGGCACAAAAGGTCTTTAAAAATTGTCACTAGAACATAGCGTATACTTGGAAATAATAAGAGCAAAGGGAAGTTGAGCTGTTTTAGAAGTGCTGCAAAGGCAGTAAAAACAACTGACAGAAACAATCCATGTTACTTCCTCTGTAGATGACAACCTACGTTTTGAAATACTA
This sequence comes from Hemiprocne comata, assembly GCA_020745705.1. Taxonomy (NCBI): domain Eukaryota; kingdom Metazoa; phylum Chordata; class Aves; order Apodiformes; family Apodidae; genus Hemiprocne; species Hemiprocne comata. The sequence goes on along the minus strand of CM036588.1, from coordinate 116,839,479 downwards.
GAAAATGTGGCCTGAGATTTTTTTGTTTTCATTTGTATAGAATTAAAAAAACAAACAAACAAAACAAAACAAAAAACCACAACTGAGAACTACTAAGATATAAAGGAAGTAATCCTGTTAACATCGAATTGAAGCATTTGATCACAAGGAGTAGACAAATTCTCAGCGGCAAGAAATAAATAAGAGAAGCATGTATTAGACACCAAATTGTAATCCTTAACAGAGTGGAAAAAGTAGGCATGTAATCAGTTTTATGAATCACAGAATCACAAAATCCTAGGGGTTGGAAGGGATCTTGAAAGATCATCTAGTCCAACCCCCCTGCCAGGCAGGGTCACCTAGAGCACATCACACAGGAACTTGTCCAGGCAGGTTTTGAATGTCTCCAGTGAAGGAAACTCCACAACCTCTCTGGGCAGCCTGTTCCAATGCTCTCTTACTCTCACAGTAAAGAAGTCTTTCCTCACATTTGCATTTACATGAAACATGATCTTTTGCACAAGTAACACAATGTAAAGCATGCTAGAAGTATATAGCCATATTTTCTAAAACAGGTTTTCCAAACTTTTGTTTTAATTGAATAAAATTTACTTCAGTTTTTAAATATCGGTTCTTAGCTCTTCCGTCCCACATAATCAGTAGAAGTTCACATGCTCTACATACAGACAAAAAGCTTCAACAGACCACAGATGTTTGCTTTCAGGATGAAAATCTGTTTCTCAGTCCAAAAAGTAAAAATTGCCTGGAAATAGTCTGTGTAAGTATGTCCAGACCAGACCTCTTGTAGATACATTTTCAACACTATGTGTCAGACTTTTTTGACTCACCAAACTTAAGGGCTAACATTCAATTTAAAATGGAAATTAATAGAGTTTAACTATTCAGGTCACTAAAGTATAACATATCTCAAACTTTATCTTTCTTGAAAATTAGCAGTCATGTAACTCTGAAAAGGGATTGTAGAACAAATTGTATAACGTTTTCAAAACATCATGCTGAAGGCCTGCCAGTCAACTAATTGTAATTACATATTGTGCTTTTTAAAAAGAAACCCAAAGTAGAAATCTGTCCTCATTCATACTCTGAAGTATGTACTATTTTTTAATCTGTAACTTCATTAATTTTGAACAGATGTACTGTCTTTTCTTGTATCTCGAATATAGAAGATTTAAGTTTTATAAAGCAAAGCAGAAAGACATGACATAAAATATATATTCTATTAACAATACATATTGTGTGCATGTGGATAGCCTGCCGTGGTTCTCCCTAAAAATAACCATTGAATTCTCTTTCATGTACATTCAGTTTAGAAAAGCTAATATTTTTCTGTTAAGGCCAGGTAGTGAATATTTCAGTGTAAACAAATACCTCCAGAGATTTTGAAAAATAACACAACAAACTGCCAGTCTTTACTGTATTTGTTTTTAAGTCATGGTCTCTTTCTTCATACAACACAGGAAAAAGACAGCTTTGAGAGGATAAATCCTCAACAGTTTTGAAATCTCAAGAGAAAAATACCTTCCAATGAGAAGAACATCAGAGAAAAATAAGCACTTTTATCTTAGATTTAACTCGGTGAAAGTTACTAAAGATAATCCACAAATATTTGTCTTCTTTGTCCCTCCAAAGAAGTTCAGTGCAACTTACTAAACACTAAGGAGGTAAACCTACTTAAAATGCCACATCCCAAATGGAAAACAGTTGGGTTTTTTTCAGCTGTAAATATCAGAAGATAATTAAGATGAGACACAAGGAATAACAAGTTTTTAAAATATGCCACTGAGCTCCAAGGGTATCACAAAGAGAAAATAGTCGCCTTGAAACGGACCTTTGCAGTGTATATTTTTACTACTGCCCAATGTGTACAAGACTGAGGCACTTCCCAGGTGTTGAATTACTGGGGATACCACTATCCCCATCAAGTCACATCTTGTTCTGAGAGTTGAGGCATATTGGAGCCAGTATCTTCCTTACTGTCTTGTTTGAGCTAGGGTGAAGTGAACATTCTCTTTGCTGATTTTTTTTCCTTTCAGTGAACATTTTAGCAGCACCAGTGGACTGATAATAACAAAGGTCACTTCTGACTGTCTGCAGCCTCCCCCCCCTACGGGGGAGCAGATTAGACTGAAGGCAGGATCAGCAAATCAGATATTCCCTTCTCAGAATATTTTCTCTATTTGGCTTTCAGTATGAGTTAAGACATCACGGAAGTCAAGCCTCTCTTCTTCCTTTTCCACTCACTTTTCTACTTACTGTCACTTCTATCACCCTCTCTTTGGCTCTTTCTCTTTGTTTTCCCATTTTCCTTCCCAGTGACACCCGAGGCCCCGTCCGTGTGCCCGGACACTCCCCCCTTCAGCTGGGAGGCACCAGGGAGAAGAGTTGCTGGGAGAGTCGCTGGGGGAGGAGGGAGGGGATCGGGTGTTGCACATCCCTTTACAAATAGATATATATTCCCTTATCACTAATAATTAAAATTATCTGCTTCACTTTTCAACCCATAAAGCCTCTCTTTCTCATTTTCTCTCCCTCTTTCCCTACCTTGGGGGAGGGGGGGGATTGAGAGCATTATTGTTATTGGTTTGACTGCCAACCCGGAGCCAAACCGTGACACTTACGAATATTCAACAAGATGCAAAGAGTGTGAATGCACATGACACAGCCAGTGGAAATGTATGTCTTTATCCAAACCATGTTTTCTTTCCTTCTTATTAACATGTTATCCAGGTTGTAGAACAGAACTTTTCAAACACTTTGTAAAGCAGATGACAATTTTACAGAAGCAGTTGTGCCTCATATAGTTCCCTTGGTTAGTGCATAGTCCAGGTCCTCTCCCCGTCATTGAAATGCAACATTTTCTAACAAGAGCTCTGCATTTCTCAAGAGAGTGATTAGATAATCAGTTGGTTTCTCTCAAACTCCCAGATTAGCACAGATAAGTAGTAACACAGATGACTGTGGTGTTATGTCAGAACAGACTGTTCTGACAGGGGACAATCATACCAATCAAGAAGAGAGCTCTCCTCTCACATACACTGCTCAGAATCAGCAAGTCTTCTCTTGCTTTTACTATCTCCAAAGGGTTCATCTAACATGAGAGGCCCAGATGCTGTAAAGCATGTATGACTCATTCTATGCCACTAAACATCTATGAGTGCATTGACCTATGCACTGGAGAACACACAACTATTCTTTCTGGAGTTCTTCCTTCTGTGAAAAGGAGAAAAATTATGTGCCACTGTTACTATCCTAAATCATTAGGCTGCAATGACAGCTACAGGGTAATTCAACTGCCACTCAACACAGGGAAGGAAGGAAACTTTCTGTAGTGTTCCTTAGTGCCTTGTAAAGTTAGTTGTCCTGGGCAGCATATTTGGTCTCTGTGTAAAGAATATAAGCTTTTATCTGAGTTATAATTCATACTTTCTCAAAAACATTTACTAACACTTCAATGATTGAGTATTCTTACTCCTTATAACATGTAGCACCAAGAAAAGAAAAAAGCATCTTCCATTGGAACTAGAGAATCTTTAAAGTCCCTCCCAACCCAAACGATTTTATAATTCTATGTGCTATTTGTCACCTCTGTGTGTGGAGTAAGAGAAGGAACTTCAAGGAATATTACTGAATATTACTGAAGCCAAGACACTTCGCCAGGTCTGTGACTTTCTGACAGGATCTTTCCTCAGCACTTCACAGTAAAAGTCACTCCGGTTGGGGCAGTATCAACACAAAGAGTAACTTGAGACCAAGGATATACAAAGGTCCTGACATTCTAGTTTGAGATTCATATCAGGATAACTCCACATCCACATTTTTTTGCCAGGGGTCTAGGAGGGAAATAAAGATACACTAATGAGGAGAAATTTCAGGGATATGAGTGGCGTTTTCTGATAGAATATTTGTGCTGTCAAGAACAAGTCCATAAGTGTACAGCATTTGTGACAATAAATGAAAGGTTAGCACAGACTTGTGTTTGTTACTTATTTCTGCAAAGCATTTTTTCAATAGAGTCCTTACAGGCTCTACAGCTCAATACTTTTTTCCTGTAGGACTTCCCTCCCTGGTTCTCAATTGCTGCCTGACCATGCAGGAAATCAAACTAAGAATGTTATCCAATTTTGCAGGTCCCTGAGTCTGCAATGTTCATTTTATCGATGTCCTCCCGCCCTTTATATCCCTTTCTGTGTTATGCTTCCTTTTCAGTAAAGGGAAAAATGAAATCCAGAAATAAAATCAAGTATCTTTATTCTTCTTTCCCTTAGTTGCCTATTATTACCTTATCACTATCCATCCATCATCAGCCATTACAGCTTGTGTTTCCGTACCTTTTCATCCAGCTATTTTAACACTTACCATAGGAATAGTTTTTTCTCACCCAGTAATATTTTGGCTTTAAATTGATGTAACTAGCATATTATCTATGCATCCTGGAATTCATTATTTCATATATTTATGAACATCCATACAGAACGCCTGCCAGGAAATAGTAAATTCATAATATTCACAAGATGCTATCTCCAATTAATAAACCAGGATTTTTTTTCCTAGGCTTGCAATGAAAAATGTCAAGCTGATTTAGGAAGTTTCACAGTTTTGTAGAACTTGTTCTCTTAGTCTACAGAGACTAAAAATAAATACATGAGCATTCATTCTAGACATACTACAAGCCTATATGGTCTGATAGCTCTATGTAACTTCCAACCATTAAAATATCAACACAAAGTACAAAGTTGTGGAGAATCACACTTCAGTTTCCAGAGGATGTGTATGCTTTGAAATAATATAGAATATATTTTATAATTTAAAATTGTAATCATTTTTTGTTAACTTTATTTTTGGGAACTAATACAATAACCTTTTTGTTAAAATTAATTCCTGTTTTTATTATATTTTCTTTATTTTACGCTTATAAATCCATCACCATAATCTAAAGAATACTTTTAGTAATTGTTTGGTTGATGGCTAACAGCAGAACACTAAGATTTATTTTTCCTTTGAGTAGATCAGAAATGTAAATTTTGGATTTTGGATTTACACATTAAATTTGCCAAATAAATTCCCACATATTTTAGCAAGATTAATTACAAAATATAAACAACTTCTATACACAAGACAAAACTGCCATTTGGTGGAACAAAAGGCTCTCCAAAGAGTTCAGTAAAATCCTCACAATTCATATGACTTCAAAAGTCAATTAAATAATTTGTAGTGATTTCAGAAGGAATTTTAAAAGAAATATTAATCCCCTTGTCTTTAAGTCACATACATGACAAATTGTGATTTGTGTTGGATATTTAACAGCAGTATACTGTTATATTGTCACTTCATCATTCCATAGTTTTCACTATCTACTGTGTCTGTTCCTTACTTGAGTATGTAGAATCATGAGAATGTTTTTTTAACAGCATTTTCATTCATTTTCTCAATAATTTGAATGTACATCTAGTACTTTTTTATCAATATCTACATTTAGAGCAATAATCCTTAGTCCTTTCAATCACCGATTTTAGGTTTAAAAGCAAGTGCTTAAATCTGGAATACATTTTGGCTACTTCATGTTAAGGAAAATCAGAAGAAAATACAATCTCCTAAAAATGGTTTCAAAGTTCTGGCTGGATTCTCTTGCTGGATGCAAAGTAACATGAAAATAAGATAATAAGAGCAAAATCTATTGAGTTTATACACCAGATGCTTTAGAAGCAAATTCCACAATAGAATCCAGTTTACAACAAAAACAGATGTTTAAAGCACTGTGGGGAATAAAAGATATAGAATGCATTTTTAGGACCAAGAATCCAATAAAATAAAAATGAATATATTTGCTTTATTATCAAGCTAGCAAAGAGAGAATTGACAGGTACCTAAGTGATTACAACCATGCTTTGCCTGGCCATGGGCCTCATCAAGCCCAGCCCACCCATGAGCATACAACCCAAACTAACCTCAGCCTATCCCCAAGGAGGTGCTTGATATCCAGAAATGAGACTGTCCCCAGTGCCCACCAGCTGCCCTGCTCCTGGCTGGGGCAGTGGGATGGGCCCTGGATTCCAGGCCCTGCCCTAACAAACCCCAGGGTATCCCCTCCACTGCAGGATCCTGACTGCAAAGTGGGGAATAATATATTTGCACTGTGGAATTGGTACCACAAACATTTGAGCACTCACTGCTTTTTTGCACCAGACTTATCTCCTGGTACATTAGAGAGATCAGAAGCCTCTCTAAAAGCTAAAATAATATATTGCAAATCATAGAGTCATAGGATGGTTTGGGTTGAAAGAGACTGTAAAGATGGCACTGCTGAATTGGTACCAAAAACATTCGAGTGCTCCCTGCTTTTTTGCACCAGACTTACCAAGTATGTAATTTTTTCCCTTTTATACCCAAACACTGTCATTTTTTAGTTACCCTCAGGTCAATTCATTGCACACAAAAAATCTATAGAAATCCAAAATTTATTTTCATTTCACTAATGAAAATGACTTAGCTTTTCCAGTTTGGTATAGTTTAGCTTAGCTTAGTTTAGCTTAGCTTAGCATAGCTTAGTTTAGCTGAGGCTGCTTCCTTAGAAAGAGGTTCCAAGTGATAAATTTCCCTTGATCTCACTAAAGAAAAATTAAGGCTCATATTTCCCTAATATATGCTAAACTGTAGATTTGCACCTGTCTTGAATCAGCTGAATTTACTGTGCATGAATAAACCACGGTTACAATATGCATGCAGTGGTTTGGAAGCATCCAAAGAACCATTTCTCTGGATATGTGGAAATGTCTGACAGGTGTTCAAAATCCCCAAATTCTACCTAGACAAGATTTCCAAAAAGAGTCTGTAGCTGATGAAATATTGTACCTCAAAGAAAGAAAGTAAATTCCAGGGAACTTATTTAGTTACTCTGTGCCATGCATAAATTATCTTGCTTTCAATTAAATAAAAAATTTGATCAGCCCATTGTCTAGAAATACTATGTATCTTCAGGACTGACTTAGTGATTTTTTGAAATCCATTCTATTTCATTTTATTGTAGCTATTTGAAAGAGAAAAGCTCTTTCAACTAGCTTATGGGACAAAATACAAACTTGCTATAGTATCCTTGTTTAAAGATCCTCATGAATAATAGTAAGGCCAGGATGTAACAGTTATAATAGTAAGGCCTCTTGTAACAGTTTCCTCTTAATTGCTGAATAATTTATGTGAATGGATTGTAGCTGTCTTAATTAATCAAGAAAAAAACCCCTGTGAAATACCTAATTCAAAGCAAGAGAAATTCATATTCCAACAGCTCTCTACAACAAAGTCAAACCTAAACAAGTTGTTTTTCTTGACATCAAACTGCATTTATTTGTAAAATGAATACACAATGTCATGAACAGGCCTGAACACTGCATTCTATTGGTTTTTTGGAGGATTGTTGTACACAAACAGCACAGGTTGCAGGCTGAAAAAAACTATTAGAAACGGCAGGAGTAGGTGTAGAAAATGTTTCTGCAGAAAGCAGAACAGAGCACTGGAAATTCCAGCAGACTCTTAGAATCTTTCAACAGCTCAGTGCTGGTTTATAGCAACATAAAGAAACATAAAGGTACATTTAAAAAACTAGGAAATACAGCTGTGTCTACAGCAGGGTATTAAATTACTCTCTCGGTCTATTCAGGGAGGGGGTCCAAGGCTGGAGCAGACACTCCATTGAAGCAATGCAGCAAGGCTTCAAGAACATTTAAGTCACATATATCTGATTTGTGATCAGCTTGAGGAACACTTCAACATACTTATTTTACCAGTTGTAAAATACACCTAGCAAAGACTCTTCTGGAATTTGACCTGCCCTCAATTAATCTTGCTTCATGAACACCTAATAAACTGACTTTGTTGTCCTCTGCAGAAGACCTGCCTAACTCTAGCTATCATTCACAGTAATGTCTAGCAAAAAAACAGTATACCAAGCACCCAAAAGAGAGGCCAGGATTTAAACTGAGCTGAGACTATCAGTCTCTGTGGCTCCTCACCAGAACTTTCAGCACTCTTTGCTCACTGTCCTCTTGCTCTCTTGACCCAGCTGAGGATATTCTAGGAAATTTAGTTAAGAAGCAGCTTGAACCTGCCTGGGATCTCAAGAGGAAGTTAAGTGGAAAGAAATATATTTGTTGTACTAAAGAAGTCACTGATTTATCCATTCCTCAAACCAACAGCTTCTAGCTTTATGCAATCAAGAAGCCAGAGATCTGCACTCTCCTCCCAGAACAGTTTCCTAGTCAACAAGGAAAAGCTGACTGCCACTAAGACTTTATGCAGCTTGGATTACCCTGGGAACACAATAGCATGAGATGCTTACCCCTCAACACAGCAGCAGCAGATTTGCCACATATTTGTAGGAGAATCCTCAACATTTTTCCTCTACCAGGATGATAAATATACCCTCACACGGGAGAAAAAGAATACTGGACAAGAAATAACTGCTATATTTTATCAGTACTCATATCACAACAAAGTTCAAGTTCAAGTTTCAGTGATAATTATGAAGAATTTGAGATACATTTCACATGAGGCCTGTTTACTGTCTTCTGCCTACCTCTACCTTCTACCTACTTCTGCTATCCAAGTCCCCCAGGCTAATGCAGCTAACTCTCTTAGAAATCCATACAGAAAGTCCTCACCCAACAGCTACAACCTTCTCAGAAAACACACGCTCCTCTTTCAAATTTTTATTTGCTTAACTCTATTCTATACTAAAAATAATACTTCATGTGTGATTGCTGAGACTGAAGCTCGAAACTGGTGAAATGTGGTTAATGTGGTAAAAGAGAAGCTGTGTTCTATCTCTTCCAAAGAGGAGTGAGGTCTTGCTGGCATTTAGATAGTAGCTTTTACCAGCGCAGCAACCTCTAGAAGGAAAGACATTACTAGAGAAATTATCTTCCTGTTCTTTCTTTTTCCTTTTCTTCTAGGAACTATATTGTTCTTCCATACCTGTTTGTCATTATCTTTGTGTCATTACTGTATATGTAACATTTTATGTATATTGGGTATATATTCCTTGTTCTATCATTCCCATGATAGTGATTTTTCTTAGGTCCTAGAACTTTCTCTTGAACAGAAAATGGATGACTCACAATGGGGAACTCACAAATAATTTTTCTGCAGTTTATTCTCTCCAATGTGGAGAAAAATCTTGAAGATTTCTCTATGAAAAATCATTAACTTGATAAACGAGAGTATTGTGTGTGAAGAGAATGACAAGTGGCATGAAGTGCTTTAGAGATGACTCACAGAGCATAGTCCAATCAAGATCATTAAGTGAAGACAACCCATGAAAAAAAAAAAATTAAATCATATTTCTTGAATTTCCCTGATGGAAAAAAATTCATTTGTCTTTTTCTATCAAAACAGAGAAAAAACTATTAAATAAAAAAGTATAAAAAGTGAATATAGTGCTGTGTACCTGCAAAAGTAGATACTGGGGTTAGAGGAAGACAATAAAAAGCCATGCCTGAAGAAAATATTTGGTTCCTCAGAAAATAAAAAGGCGATATTTCCCAATATTAGGATAATTATAATTAACCCAAATACCGAATAATTATTAAAAATATTGATAGTGATCCCTCACTATCAGAAAACACTCCGTCCCCGACAGATTATATAAAGTACACTTGGTACTTCTCGTGAGTGGACACCCAAGCAGGCCCTGCCCCAAAGCACTTTACCTAAAATTACCCTTATTGCTCCCTAAAAGAAATCCAATATACCAAACAATCTGAAGTCTTTTCAAAAGCCACTATATTAGTAGCTTACATACCTATATTCATTGAACTAAGTCTCTGCTTTGTGAGACACAAATGCTGTTTTCAAGTAGCCCCACTAAAAATATCTTTTAAATGCCTTGAGTTACAGACTTACTCACCCTCTAACCTCATCATTTTACCTACATCTAATAAAATGAGATCTTCTTCTTTAATGGGTTTTTGTGTACTACCACTGTACTATCTTAAATAGTATCCATTCACTTGTTTTGTGTGTCAATGTCATAAGAAGTCAAAACCAAATCTTTAACTCATTTTAAGCTGCCTTCTTTAATTTCTGTGAACTTGTACACTGTCTTGCCTCAACTCCTTTTCTCTGTGCTTTCTTCTCAAAAAAAACAAAGTAAAAGGGAAAAGTGAGAACAGATCTCCCTCAATCATATAATAATTATATTTTAGTAAGGGACATCAACTGAGAAAGACTTTTAAAGTCTTAACTGGCTCCAAACAAGATAACTTTCTTATATATTTATTTTGTTTTGGGTAGCCAATTATTCTAACCAGCAGATGAGAGCTGCTTTCTTGTCTAGTAGAAAATTAATAGTATTCTTTAACAAGCTCTCCCTCACCCATCAGCTAGCTCTTTTTGTCAGAGCTGGAAAGGAATATGCTCAAAGGTAATATTTGTTACCTTTATTGAAATGAAGAAAAAAAAAAGACCCAAAACCTTACCCAGTGCCTAGAATAATTTATCTCTTTTGGGGACAGACCATCATATATTTCATTATCATTATCATTGTCTACTGTGTTCTCATTCCTCTGAGAATGAAAATTTCTCTTTCCTTATTCTCATCTTTATTTTTGCCTAGTATGTGTAATCTTGGCTGTGGATTGCAGCAAATACAGTCCAAAAAAATGACCAGCCATGGAGCCCACTCCCTTTTAAATACCTGAAGTTTGAAGAAGTGTTTTATTACCCGAAATGTTTACTGAAGTTCTTCTCTAGCAAATAAACAGATTTAACTGAACTCATGCTAAAACCAGTGGTGCACAGTCCGCACGGAAATTGCTGTCTGTGAGGGTCAAATGGCAGTTTCCCAAACCAGCATATAATCTCACGTGTTCCTTCTTCTTTAATACACATTTCAGACAGAGAAAAATAATAGTAACAATTCATTTAAAGGCAGTTCACTTAAATCTTAGGCAAACACAAGCCAAGACAAGAGAGAGATACGTTTAAGGTTTCTCCACGGAGTGCAGGAGGACCTGGACAGGCTGGATCGATGGGCCGAGGCCAACGGCATGAAATTCAACAAGACCAAGTGCAGGGTCCTGCACTTTGGCCACAATAACCCCAGGCAGTGCTACAGGCTGGGGGAAGAGTGGCTGGAGAGCAGCCTGGCAGAGAGGGACCTGGGAGTGCTGGTGGACAGCTGGTTGAACATGAGCCAGCAGTGTGCCCAGGTGGCCCGGAAGGCCAATGGCATCCTGGCTTGTATCAGGAATAGTGTGGCCAGCAGGAGTAGGGATGTGATTCTCCCCCTGTACACAGCACTGGTGAGGCCTCACCTCGAGTCCTGTGTGCAGTTCTGGGCCCCTCACTTCAAGAAGGACGTTGAGGTGCTGGAGCAGGTCCAGAGGAGAGCAACAAGGCTGGTGAAAGGACTAGAGGGAAAGTCTTACAGGGATAGGCTGAGGGTGCTGGGGTTGTTTAGCCTGGAGAAGAGGAGACTCAGGGGGGACCTTATCACTCTCTTCAGCTACCTGAAGGGAGGTTGTAGTCAGGTGGGGGCTGGGCTCTTTTTCCAGGCAACCAGTGACAGGACAAGAGAGGACAGCCTGAAGCTGCTCCAGGGGAGGTTTAGGTGGATATTAGGAAGCACTTCCTCACGGAGAGGGTGATTAGACATTGGAATGGACTGCCCAGGGAAGTGGTGGAGGCACCGGCCCCAGATGTGTTCAAGGCAAGGCTGGATGTGGCACTGAGTGCCATAGTCTACATGGTGTGGTGGTGTTGGTCATAGGCTGGACTTGATGATCTTAAAGGTCTTTTTCAGTCTTGGTAGTTCTGTGATTCTGTGATTCTATATTAGCTAAAGGCAGAAAGACCTAAGATTTACTGCCCTTTGATCTTCAGAGTGTTCGGTTTCAAGCAGAATTACATCTTGATTAACCCCTGGTTAAATATCTTCAGTCACTGCTGATGCAACAAGAATTAAAGACAGTCTGTATCTTTTTTTTTTTTTTGGGGGGGGAAGGACAAATCAGGTGCATTTGCTAGGGAGAAACAGACCTAGGATTTATTACTTTTCCTCAAGTCTTATGGTGATAAATGGAAACAAATTAGAATTGAATTTTAAAAACAATCAAGAACTTCAATAAAAATCATTATTTGCTCTTCTCTGCAGGCCTCAAGTTTATTGGTTGGTTTTCTTTTTTCCAGAAAATTGTCATTGCCCAGATATGGGATATGAAAGACTTGCAGTTCTGCCAAATACAGTGGATTGAGGTTGTTCTGCAGAGCCTAAAGTACAAAAATGGAGGAATTATTCATTTATTGTTTGATTTTTTTTTTTTAAGATAAATTTACTTTCAAGTTCTATAGCTTCCCAGCTCTATGATATCTAAATATGAAGTACTCCTATATTATCAGTAATGGGTAAAAAAACAAAACCAAAACCAACCAACCAAAAAAAATACCAAAAAACAAACAAACAAACAAAACCAAAACAGAATTCTAATTTAATTACATATTAACATGCTAACATCCAGGTCAGAGAAGACTAGAGATCAGTGAACAGAAGTGACAGGTTTTAGTTATTTCATTTCTGAAAAGAAATATTTATTAACTAAACTTTTGTAAATAAAAAAAAAAACAACACTGACTTTAAACTCTGATGTGTTTCTTACTGTTGTTTTTCTCCTTTGCCACCTCTCTGTCTTCACAGCTCAAGGAGCAGCTTCTGTCTGGCAGGTTTTCCCTGTGGCCTTGAAAGCCTCAGGCAAGAATGGGTAGTCTCAGTCTGCTCAGTTCTTTGTTCACTATGCACTCTGACTATTTTAATTTTGCATTGAAAATGTAATGAACAGGTTTTTCCCTCTGAAACAGGTATTTTAAAATCCTTGCTGTTTAGGTGACTTTGGGGGCATCTGATTTTGTTTCTTTTTATAACAAAAACTCTATTTCTGCCCCTCATATGCATTTTCTTACTAATTTGTCATTTACTTCAGCTTCTGGTAGGTTTATTATGTCCAAGACTAAAAATATGTGTTTAAGGCCCAAAATTAAAAAATAAATAAATGTGTTTTGTTATACTAAAAAAAAAAAAAGTGTTTTCTTGACTTCCATCTTGTGCAAACTTCAATAATTTATACAGTGCTGTTCTTCTTTCACAGTTTCTTTCTCACTTTTCAAGCAACAATTCTATTTAGATGTATTAACTCAAGTTTTAAAATGAATGCTGATTCCTAGATGACACTACTAATTGTTTTTAGAAGAAAAGTTCTGGAGCCCTCAACCCAAGAGGGGCATGGACATGTTGGAACAAGTCCAGAAAAGGGACACAAAAATTATCAGAGGGCTGGAGCACCTCTCCCAGGACAACAGGCTGAGACAGCTGGGGATGTTCAGTCTGGAAAGGAGAAGGCTCCAGGAAGACCTTATAGCAGCCTTCCAGTGCCTGAAGGGGCTACAGGAAAGCTGAGGAGGGGCTGTTTACAAGGGTGTGCAGCAGTAGGATGAGGCACAGTGGCCTTAAACTAGACCAGGGTAGATTCAGATTGGATATCAGGATGAAGTTTTTTTACTATGAGGGTTTTGAAGCACTGGAACAAGTTGCCAAAAGAGGTGGTGGAGGCCCCATCCCTGGAAATACTCAAGGTGAGGCTTGACAAAGCTCTGAGCAAACTGATCTAGTCAAAAAGGTCTGTGCGCACTGCAGAGGAGTGGGGGCTGGACTAGATGACCTTTAAAGGTCCCTTCCAACCCCACATATTCTATGATTCTATGAAAACTGTAAATGAGAAATAGTTGGTTATTTTCACAACTAATACACATATGCCTTAACTTACTGTTGTGTAAGGAATTTTTCTCAGTATACATTTTGCAAGAGTCAACTTCACCATTAACTAAAGGTCAATACCATTGGCTCTAGTGTCAGTGCCACATCTCCCTCTATACAGTTCTTCCAGCTGGAGCTGTTATTCCTTTTGTCATTTTCCTGAGTGGAACATTAACATTTTATGTGGTACATCATGAAGGGCCAACCGAAATCATAGGCAGGTACCTAGTGGTCAAAATCCACACCTCTCTTTTCTAAATAATGTTTTTTCTTCAGGGTAAAAATACCCTATCATCCACAAATCTGATATTACTTCCCATTTTCTATCTCATCATCAGTATGAATCAGGGCAGGTCAATGGGACACTTGTGTTTACCGGGCAACAGACTGATTCTGCTATATTTACACAACTTAAATATCATAACAAAGACTATTTGAAGATCAAGATTATTTAGACAGCTCATGGAGATCCTTTCTAGCCAGCTTCAAATGACTAATACATAAACCTCGTGGGGCAACATGCTGAAGTACAGTGGCTGCAGAAACACCAGAGGAAGAAAGCCACCTTTCTGGAGTTTACGGGTTGATTTAGATTCAGCCCAACATTACAGAATCAAAATAAGACCTATTTTGGCCAGAAAAAAACAACTGCTATTTTTATTTGTTTGTTTAGGTTGCTTTTGATTAAGGACAATAAATTGGGTTTTGTTGAACAGGGATACAAGGAGCATAAGTACATTAGGATGTGCATCTCAGCAGTATTTGAGAAAAAATAAAAAATTCAATTCCTTCTAATCATTTTAATTTTGATGTGTTGATAGTGCACAAATTCTACTCTTATCTTAAGACATTAACTTCTTTCCTCAGAATTTATTTCTATGGTTATGCAAACACTGGTGGATACACAGAGCTGTTAAAATGATATTAATTATGATTGATCAGGAATTGAATTCAGTACACACATTTTCACACAGGGCTTTCCCAGGGCACATAATGGTATTATTCTATAACTGCCATATTCATATTAGTAGTGTTAAAAGGCCAGTAGCAATTCTAGGGACTGATTTAACTTACAAAGCTATGACCTGGTTAGATGAACACCAATGTGGAAAGATTCAAATGATGTCTGACTTTCTGAGTGCCTGATGAGTGTGCATTTTCCAAATATATTCTTGGCAATGCTGCAAAGCTAAGTTGGATTTCAAGAGTAATAGTTTTATTAGTTTTAAGATAAATATCTTTATTTTATAAAATATTTGTTATATAGTATTAACTAAGCAAATGAAAACTGGCTGAAACCAGATTGTCTTCTGATTTTTCAATTCTAGACAAAATGGAAGGTTGAAGAAGCTATACAATAAAACATTGGACTGAAGAAGACTTAAGCAATCATCTCACAGAGATGCACTCTCTTTTCTGCAGTTTTTCATGTGGTTTGAACACTCTAAACCTCATCGAAATTGCTTTAAAGTGGTCATTTTTTGCATGCTGTTTTCCAATAAACTATGTAAATTAAAAGCACAGGTATAAAGCTGAATTGTTCAGTGAAAACAGAGAGAGAAGAGTGGTTTTACTGATGACTTTTTTAAAAAAGCAACAACAAAGTATAGTTATCATATTAATGAAGATGCAAACTTGCATTTCTCAAAGGTTTATAGATGTGTGATTCTGATTCTAGCTTTTCCTAATCTTTGGAACTGACCAGACAGAACTTCTGCCTATAGTTTAGGGAAATAAAGCTCTACAAACATGAAACTGTTCCGTGAATACAAAAATTGTGCCGTGATTTTGGCCGAAGTTCATCCCACCAATTTGAATGGAATCTTCTCTGAAGGTGTCTTTAGATGTCCCACTTAAATACATATGATAACATGGAATAAACCTTGGTTCCCTCCCTGAGCAGACTAAGTAGCTGATTGGTGAGCTGATATATCTATCCAATCTTCTTACACCTCTTTATCTTAAAGCATAAATTTTTCCTCAGCATACAATCCCTCCAGTCCCTTTTCTTTTAGCCAACAGCTTCTGAGGAGCAGAAAAACCCTGCAGATATTTCTTTCTTTATGATCGTGCAGCCCAAGATAATTGAAGTATCCATATTCCTTCTATACTTTTAATTAAACCTAATTCAAATACAGACCTTGAGTGTCGTTTCACCTTAATCTGATCAAGGGGTATCGGACAGTCGAGCATTTCCTTGGACCGGGACATTTTAATCACTCTCCCTGGAAGGACCAGGTCTGAGACGAAGGCTGGATCCAGCTACACCTGGCTCCTCTCTGAGAAGGACTTTAGAAAGCAAGGGGGTCCAATCTGAATCTCCCTGGGTTGCCCTACACAGCTCGTGACATTCATACAAGTTGAGAAAAAGGAGTATTTCTTCATTAGCTAATTTGAGAAAAAATACAGTCAAACTTGGATATTCTCACTAAGCAATTGGAGCCAGCAAAGACAAGGAGGTAAGATATTTTCTTTATTTTTATTTTTGTTTTAATCTGTGTCCTCTCACTGCTTAGCACTGCACAATGTTCATCTCAATACAGTTAATCCCATCTGCTGGGAAAAGGTATGTCTGGCCTTCTTTTGAACCTCAGAGAACAAGAATTGGCCCCATGGTTTAAAATTAAACTGTTTGCCTGTGACCTGAGCCTCCACAGACTTTTGCCTCCACAGACTTTCACCTCCACCTTGTTAACCATATTCTCTGCTTTGCAGTTGCTCTTCTTTTACACCTTTCCTACTAACCACACTCAAGAAAATATGAACTTTTTGTGAATAAGAGTATGGGACTGGACTCTTTAGGAAAAACTCTCCTTTTATGTATCAGACCCCAGCCATATACATTTGCCAGTAAGAAATGTCATTTTGGTTTATGCAAGTTAAATACTTAAAATCAGCATCTTTCTAAACTCATTTTACTGTATGCTGAGTAGTGCAGTAGATCTATATTCTTTTCCTACTAGACTTCTCAAAAGAGTAATGGAATTAATACTTTTATTTACATATGGGTTTGGTTTTCAATGTGTGGTTATAGCTAAGTCTGTGCACATCCACTCAGACAGACATAAAAGGACTCTTGGACCAAAAAAAGGGCAGAAATGCATATAGACTGACCTGAGTCATTATTTAAAGGGAGAAAAAGAAATACAGGCTCCAAGTCTGTTACTATGGTAACAGTAAATTCCCTTCAAATATATAGAAACAGAGCGCTGGTGGGAACATCTAAAACCTTTTTCATCAAACACAAGAAACTTGTCACAGAAATATTGCCTATTCTTACGTGACTCTACCTTAAACACAATTCCATGTTTTACTCCACTGTTCCTGTGGAAGATGAATCAAGAAACCCTGAGACAGACTCCTGACATTTTAAGATCAGTTCTACTCCTATGCTAGCTCTCTCCTTTAAGTTAGGTAACTTAGCCTCACAGAAACTTAATTTTGTGAGTTATTTAAAGATCATAATCTTATCTTTCCTCAGGAACATTTCACATGGCTAGGACTATTCTAGTTTCCTCTTTTAAGGCTGGTTTCACTTCACTAATAATCCCACTTCCTTGTCTTTGTTCTGCTTTTTTCTCCTTCTGTCCATCTTTATCGAATATAGGTGACCACAACAGGCTCTCTCATTCCAAGGACATTACTTGTATCCTGGTATTCCCTTCCTACATCTCATCTTTTTTTTTTTTCATGTATATTCATGTCCTGGTGCATCTGAAGTTATGCACAAACTGCACCTTTTTAATTTCATCCCATTTCTACTATCCTGTTGCCAGGATTGTCCTCCTTGCTATCCACAGATCTCACCCTGACAGTTCTCTTTTTCTTGGTTATATTAATAATTTAAAAGTGTAACTTTAGAAACATCACCTCTAACTTTACTCTTACCCACCAGCACGGTCTGTGTCACCTCTTCTTCAATCAGTTTCTTCACATCATCCCATGACAATGGTCACCATTTCTAGTCTAACTATGACATTTCCCATATGGCATCTTGTCAAATAACCTACTGTAATTTAGAAAGATTAGATATACCTTACCTACTTTAATAAAAAAATAAAAAATTTTAAAAAAACCAACCACAATTTATAAAATAGATTCAGCAAATAAAATCTACAGTTCATAAAACATCTTTTTATCATTTCCATTTTCCTTTTCACTGAATCACAAAATGTTTGGGCTTGGAAGGGACCTCTGGAGATGATCTAGTCCAACCCCCTGCTAGAACGGGATCCCCTAGAGCAGATTACACAGGAACACATCCAGGCAGGTTTTTAATGTCTCCAGGGATGGAGACATTTTTTAAATGTCTTTTAAGCTTCTTTCTTGAGCATTGCTTTCCTTCAAAATATGGTCAAAAACTTAATCAGCAGTTCAGCATGGACTACCAGACACTGTTGATTTGGTAATCGTTTGCTAATATCCAAATACATTAAAATTTTGTCCTTTTTCAGTACATCAGAAGAGATTACCTAAATCCTTACTGTGAAACTATTCAGGTGTTTCAATTTTGTTTTCAAGTTGTGGTAGTTTTCACTTTCAAACTTTCAGTACGAGTTACTATTCTGATTTTGCCTAATGTTCTACTCTAGGACCATCATTAACCTTACTGAATACTGAAGAAAGTATTTATGGTTTAGGTCATTCTGGGTAATATAGTGCTTAGCTCATCTTCACTAGAAAATAGCATACATCTGGTTTTTTGTTTGCTTAGTTGTTTGTAACTTTATATTTTATTATTACTTATTTACAAAGCTGAGATAACTTTTCATATTAATTTTCTTTACAAGGTCTAACTCACCGTGACTTTTGACAACTTTCATTTTATGCCTATGCTTCCTCATCCCAGGAATCTTTGATTTTTAAGGCAAAATCTCAGTGGCAGATTGATTTCCATCCCACAGGAAGCTGACTTGGCTGAGAACAGATTTATTCTTGATTTATGAATGTAAGTAAAGAAATTAATGTTCCATTATTTGTGTGTGTTGTATAGTTACAGCGAGCTATAAACTCCTGTTGCTGTTATTGTGCTGGTCACCTCAATGAAATTACTCTCTCTTACATACATCTATTATTTAAATAGTTCTGAGGTACCTTTCTCAGAAGAGATAATCCAGGTGTTTTTTTGTTCTTCCAGAGAAAGGAGTTTTTTAATGTACTTTCAGAATTATTTTGTATTCATATTTTACTACATACCTGAAAGGAAGTATATGCTTTCCCAAAACAATCTTCAGAATATCAAATATGTAGGGAATGTGATAACTTAGGCTCTGTCTGGACACACAATATAGAATTTCAGAGAAGCTGTCGTGTATTCAACTCATCCCTATAATTTGAATTCAAACATCTGAAGTCATACTGATCTATTATTTTGACAATCTTCAGTGCAACAAATCCCTTAAATAATAACATAGGATCTTTGAAGTTACACAGAAATTTTTTTAGACCCTAACATAAGAAAAAATAGTAATGCCTTCATTACTTCATTATTTTATGATTGATGTCCTTATCAAAGGATACTTGACATATATAACTTTGGTTTGGGAGTTTTTTCTCTTCTGATTTTTTAGCAGCTAATTCTTATATGATTCATTTCTATAATACTTCCTTGCAATCCAGGTTCATCTCAGCAGTTGAAAACTTACTAGTGAGTAACTGGAACTCCAAGTCACACAAAAAAATGGGCAGAGGCATTGAAAGCCAGAGGGTTTTGAGACAGAATGAGAAAAAGAATGAGAGAAATGTGGTGAACACAATAAAAATAAGGCTTTTCGGTCTTTTCTGTGGAAAAAAAAGAACATTGTATCAACTTGAGGAAGCATTGTGTATGTAAGCCTTCATGCTAATTACAGCCACTTCAATGAATATATCAATTTCATAAACTAGCCTGAAAAAACTGCCAAACTTGTTACTAAAACAAACTATAAAGTATCATACTGTAAAAGCACATGACATTAGGTTAACATGGCTTTTATGTTGTCTTCTTCAGTTCAATAAAAACAACACCATCAGTTCTATTTTTCCTTCTAATGTACAAATCTAGTAGTTACCATCCCCCAAATCCAAATGCCTACATTCTAGTCTTCACCCCACTCAGTTTTCATCAAATTGCATCATTTAATTCTTCAACACCTAAAAGCCAGAAATGCCTGTCTCTTATTATAACCTTTCCAACCTGCCAAAGGTTCTGCTTTTGTGTGTGCCTGGAAGCACTTCAGGCTCACCAGCAGCAAGAGAGCTCAGTACTCAAGTCAGGCTTAGACCTACTGGGGTGCATAAATAGAAGAGCAGCTCCTTCATCTGTTTTCCCTGCAGTGCTTAATCTGATAGGTGGTGTTAGAGCAAGCCTATTGGATTGGACTGCACACAAAATACCACAGCAGCAAGAGGAAGAGATGGCTTCCCTAATTTTTTCCTGTGCTTAATACACTCACTTGCCTCAACCTTGCAATAATTTACATCTTTACTTTAACCCTGAAGCTGGTTGTCTTAACTATCAAATTCTTGAAAATTCAAAGGTAATAGAATAGAGGAAAGTGTTTAATCCCTCTGTTGAAACATTTCTATTTTACATGAGTGTCCAAGATTCAAAAGACCAGCAGAGGAAGAAGGAGCAGTATAAAACTCAACAGATTAGGAAGAGTCATGGGGCTCAGTCTTTTGCCTCAAGGATTATTATCCCTTTAACTGTCAAGGGATAAAAAAGTTATTTTATGTCCAGGACTCTTCCAAGCAAGTCTGTTAACTGCTAACAGAGAAAGTAATTTTCCCTCTTACAGTCTCTGCCTCAATAAAGCATTAATTATAGCACAAAAGCTAAGAAAACATCAGCAGTAGGTTTCCAGCAGATGTGGGTTTAAATCCCCTTCATACATAAGTGACAAAGGACCTCAGAACTACTATATTCTGTATGAATGCATTAACCACTAGATAATTACATAGAAACCAGGCATCTTCTCTACTACTCTTTCAAATAAAATGTGCTAAAATATTTGCAGTTTGGGTTTTTTTAAAAAAGAAAGTTTGGTAAACTGCTGTAAAAATAGTTCTTGAGACATTAAGCCACTTCCTTGTAGCTATGAACAATGTCTAATCTCAGGACATGAGCCATTGCCCATTTTCTGCTTGTTTTTAACAGCTCACTACTCTACAAGTGGGTTTTTGTGGTTTCCTCTTGCTCTCCACTACCCAATACAAATTCTGAGTGAGTAAGTTGGGCTGATGCTCACCTTTTCAGGATGCACTTCCTCAAATGTGGTTGCTGAACTAAACAGTTGAACATTAACGTTACTCTGATTATTATAACCTGTCACAAAATCTGGACATGCTGGAAAGAACTGGTCAGTATTTCCCTTTTTTCTCATAAATGGTTGAAACAAAAATACTTTAATGCTGTTTGAATTTCTTGCATGTATATTCAGGACCTTATATTTTCTGTTTAATTTAAAATATTTACCAGTTTAGTTTGCATCTCATATCTATTATGCTGGTCAAAAAATACCTTTGCTGCAGTGCTTAATTTACTAAATGACAGCAAATTCTCACAACACAGAAAATTACCCAATTTCTTGCCATTACTTATGCTGGAAGAAAATCACACTAGTTCAAGATATAAACTTCTATAAAATAATAGAAGGAAATTAGAAGGAAATAAGAAGCTCATCTTTTAAATGCTGTTAGAAATCTTCACAGGGTTATTAAAATAAAGAGCTCAAGGCAGGTACTTAACTGAGATGTTCCATTGTCTTTGTAGTAGGTTTGTGTTTCAAAACACCTCCAGGCAAGTTGGTTCGGAGAGTCAATATTGGAAATCCTGCCAACTGCCTCAGCAGGCATCCTACAACAATGTGCATTTTCTTTTGTTTCTGGAAGTGTCATATGTTTATCTGCTCAAACTGATTATTGACAATTCATTGGCATCTGAGCATGCAATTGGGAGAGAAGAACAAAATTAACTGCCAATATAGACACATATGAAATATTTTCATTCTCACCTTGTAAGTATATGGGTGTAAAGCTATGAATCAAAGTGAGCTAAAAGATTTTCTTCATCATACCTATCAGATTGGAAACTCACATCTCAGTTTTGCATTTGTGGCCACTCAATGTTGTGCGAGCAGTCTTTTTTAGCCACTGAACTTGCACTGAAGTCAGTAGAAGTCCTGATTCCTTATGTGAAAGCAGAATTAGTGAGAACTCAGTAGTGGTCATCAGGTAGTTTTGTTCTGTATAATTTCAAAACCATTACATTCAGCAGAAATGTTATGTGATTAACTTCCTTTCATTATCTGATGTTTGCTGCAAAACTCTTTTTCTCTTTGGAAATGGAAATGCAGATATACCCACCAGGCAGACCTTCTGGCTTCCTGTGTTCCATTGGTTTATTTTTGAGGATGATGCTCTGAACACATGTCCAGGGAGATGAGTATTGACAGCACAGTGGCAGAAAAAGGACTTACACAAGTAGTATGTGTCCTATCCCCCAAGAATGTTTCTTCTTCTCAAATAAAAGTAGTGGCTGTGAGTGTCTGCACATTGTATCTATTCCAGAAAGCCAGAGTACTCAAGTATACCCTTTTCACACTACTAATGATACAGTGTCTACTAGAAATCAGCTGAACAAGAGACAAAGGCTAGGTTTGTGCATTTAAATACATAAATACACAAATACACATATAAACAAATATCATCCATTAGAAGGAATCACTTATCTAGTTTTTAGGTGCCAGCAGCGAGTGCTGTTCCAGCCTTATAAGCTGTTTAGCATTTCTATGCAGTTACTCACAGAGGAAATTAAAGATTATATCTGAAAAGTAGTTTAAAAGATGAACATAATGTGAATGGAATGAAATGAAACATCCATTAGAGATGCTGGGCAAGTTTTACTCTGATTTACAGCAGTGCTGCTGTCATGCTTGCAATGACGTTACGCTGGTATAATGAGGAGAAAAATATGACCTGGTGAAACACTGCATTCACTTTGGGAGTAAGATACACCTAAGAGTTAGAGCTACATAGGGATTTCAGAGCCTAGCCTCACAGTCAAGTCCATGCCCAAAATCTCCAAATAATTTAAGGAACCCACTGGGTGATCAGAATTAGCAGTCTAATGATTCTTAACAGGTTGCTGGTGGGATGGACACAGGATAAGGAAGGCCATGTCTAAGATACGTAATGGACTGGGATATACCTGGAATTCTGACCCTTCCCTGAAGCACAGAGACTTTTCTTCCACCCCCAGTTACAAAACTTAGGAGAAACTGAAATCCATAAGCCTGATTCATCTACTGGATTTATTTGCCTATTTCTTCCTCATGACCACAGCTGTCTTATATATAGTCATCTTGCAGAGACATAATTTATCTGGGGAGGCAGGCATACAGGTTCAACACCTTCCTTATAATAAGGAGGCTCAAAGCTTCACCTTCTGTCTTAGGAGTGTATAACCACCAGGCTAATATAAAAAGCAGTATTACTACAATGCAATACTTAGATGTTCTGCAAGCAGACCCTAGTAAAAATTCAATCTATTCTATGGGTCGGACAAATTGTGAATCCAACCCCACCCCTCCTCCCCCCTAAAATAAATAAATAAAAATAAAAATTAAGTGATAGATAGTGAGTTCTGAACCTGGAAGTCAACCTCTGGAAAGAACTGTGTCACTAAAGGATTTTAAGGAAGTCTCAAAGGAGAGCAATGAAAGAGGTTTGCTGAAAATGAAGGGCAGGGGAGAGTGAAATCAAAACACTTCACGAGTAGTGGAAGCTAGCATGAGGTGCTGATTAGAAATTAAGTTTGTGTATATGTAATGGGTGTGTATGTCTGTGCACATCTATACATGGACAGAGCTGAAAGTACAGAATCAAAATTGCATCAAAAATCTAAAATAGGAGAACACCAAGATGTTGGAGGAATAAATATGAAGTGTTATGCCCATACGTGCACACGTCCCTGTTTGCAAATACACTTCAACTGTAGGCTCAAGCTGTATATGTTACACCATCTTCCTTCCCAAGACTGGACAATCTACCCTGAAGTAGTTGTCACTTTAAAAACTCAGCCCTCTTCCACCACACACCCCTGCCCACTAGTATTTTCTTTAGCTTTTCAACTGTCTTTTTCTATGAGATGGATAGACAGACAGATTGTAGACAGGTAGACAGACAACTACATAGAATAAATCCAGAGTTTTACAACTTTCAAAACATTTTTTTAATTGGACCCTGGAGCAACATATTCCTTTAGACAGTAAGAAAATATGGCCCGTAATTATTTTGATGAATAGTTGAAAGACCAAAAATATATTTTCTCCCATAATTTCATATGCCAACAATCTAACAGTCCCTGACAAACTCTTCTCCCAGAATGAGGTTTCCACCTACTCAGTTGCTCACATTAAGCATCATCAAAGAAAATGAAGGCAAAATATAAGAATTAAGAGTCTGCAGTAACAAAATTTAGTTAGATAGCACTCTCTTAAGCTACAGAAATATTTGGGATCCAGTTTAGGTTATAAAGAACTTAGGATGAAACTGGAAATATGAATCTAGATTGTGATTTTTTTTTAGTAACCGGATATGATTATGTAAAAATATATTATTCATCTTTGGATGGATAGGTCCTGTAGATCCTAGCCAATACTTTTGTTTTATTGATTAGTCAAACGCTGATAGCTTACATCGTATTTAAATGTTTGAGTTTATATCAGAGTGTTTTGCAACTTCTTTCTCTGAAATGAAAATACACATATAAAAAAACAAAATAGCATCCTCTGTTCAGTATCTGGCTCTTAGTTAATTTCTGCCTTAGCAGATACATGCATATTCATGTTAATCTCCCACTGAATTCAACTGACCTTAACAGCAACTGTTACTCACATCACTGTAGGACAGAACTGAATAAAAACTAGAATTCCGCAACATTACCATAGGCCACTTTATGAGCAGACACATTAATTTACTGAAAAAGAGAAAAAAAATACACAAATAAAAAATAGTACCTGGCTTAAACTTATTGTTTCAAACTTTATTCAACAAACCTTTTAAAATTCCTGGTTTTCCTTCTCTTAGTGGATGTATTTGTCCCCAGAATACAATATATATTCATCGATATTTCTCTTTTGTTTTACTATTTTAAAATACATTTATTTTTGAATTACTGCATTATTGATTTAAATATTCAATGCATAAAAGTGCAATGCATAAAACAAATATGTTTAACTGTTCAAAACAGATGTGCATTTACCCTGCGTGCATGATTTTATCTCTTCAGAATATTCCTTTTCCAAAAATTGTTTTCAGTTCAGAATGTTTTTCTTCACCTCTATAAATAACGGTTACATTATACCACAAATTTCAAATG
Source organism: Hemiprocne comata (assembly GCA_020745705.1). Taxonomy (NCBI): domain Eukaryota; kingdom Metazoa; phylum Chordata; class Aves; order Apodiformes; family Apodidae; genus Hemiprocne; species Hemiprocne comata. The sequence continues at coordinate 116,814,322 of CM036588.1, read as the reverse complement.
AATTAACCCCTGAATGTATCAGTGCTAATAAAACAATGAAACCATTATTAAACAAAGTTAACAGTGACTATCAATTTAGGCTATATGCCTGACAGTTCAAATACATTTTTGGCCATAAAACAGGTTTGCAAGTCTTAAATGGTTTCACATTTCTCTAGACCATACTAAGAGCATAATATTAATATTTTAAGCAGCTTAGCTTTGATTTAAATCTATTTGCTCAGGATATGCTGGCAGCACCCCAAAATTCAGTGTAATATCCTTAAAGGTGGCAATCCTAAATTCAATTTAAGAGAGCAGATAATATGGTATAGCAGCATTAAAGCAAATAAAGTCAATTAACGGGTTGGGGGGGGGGGGTTCTCTTAAATTGTTTTCTCTAGCTTGAAATTGCAAAGGGAGGATAAAGCTGTGGGATTAATGAAGAAAGAAATTAATGGAAATGGAATATAAAACAAAAATAGGAACAGAAAAATCCTGGAACTATTATTCATTCCTCAACTCTTAATAAATGGTTGCAGTTGTATAGTAATATTCATTTATTTAAAGTAGCCACAGTACAGAAGAGAAATTTCACCATTGGAATCTTGCAGACATTCACCAGCATGTTAGAAGAGAAGCAATATGCTCATTTGAAAGCATTTGTTTCCTCTGAAAAAAAAAAGAAATCATGGAAAATATAAATCTCTTTATGGAAAACAATGTGTTTATTATAAAAATCCTGCCAAATTATCTGTTCCTGCAATCCCCCTCTTACATAAAGACTAATTCAATTCATTGTTAAATGAGTTCTATGGGCTGCTCTATGCACATATTGAGATGTTGGCACTTAGGTGTTCCAAGATCAAGATAAGAGATGCTCTCTACACACACACTGGAAACAATAATTTTAAAAGGACTGCTGAAAACTTTGGTGCTAAGTTTCCAGCACTCACTGATTTCATCTTTTAAATGTACATTTTGGTTTTAGATAGCTATTGTAGTTCCACTCACATCTAAATGTCAGCAAAAGTAACTCTACCAGCAGACCATGTTGTATTTCCCAACAATTATATACCAGGGTTCATAAGAGATGCATTCTAAAGAACATTTTTGGCAGACACAGACCCATATGCTTTGTTTCTAGATCCATCTGTTTTAATTTGATATATGTTTCAAAATAGCATTTGTTTTATGAAACAGATACACTAAATGACATAAAGTCCACAGTACTTGTTTTAACAACACAGAGGGATTCTTTAACCTATTTGGAGTTGAATACACTCTCATCAATTTGGCATGAAAATCACAGAATCTTTTTCTGAAGCTGGAAATTGCAATAAGCTTCTAATACATTGTTGTGAAGTTAAGCTATAAAGCAAAAATTTTAATATTACTGCTGGTAATATTTAACTTTGAGATTATTTAAGACATTCATTACAGTCTTTAAGTCATTGAATGCCATCACATTAAGTAGATAGATATCTACACCATTGTCAAGTAACCAGATTTAAGTATCCTGGCCAAAATGCTTTGTTTCACAGTTCATCTAGTCACTTTTCTAAAACAGGCCTCTAGATATATAGAATCATCTTGGATTCAGTAAAGCCTTGAACTTGGGTAAATATCAAATGTATGATTTTCAGAGTATATTTGCCTTAAGAAGCATTATACCATTGTGTTATAAAACCATAACTTTTCTAGGAATAGTGTGTGTCTATTTTATACATAGAATTACAGGGAAGGTTTAGGTATAAACAAGATTGCAGGACTAAATTATGGCAACATACCAACGGCCATTTGTATCAAAGGTTCAGAACAAGGAACAGATAATTCAAAATTACTATCCCAGACACCTGTGCCCAGATGAGCTGGATAAACAAATTTGAATTGGATATGCTAATTTTTTTTTTCCATAAGCTGAACCACCTGTGAAAGACATTCAACAACAAAGGCAGTTCTCAAAACCCTGTAAACTTATCCAGCCATTACTGAGACTGGATAAGCTTGTAAGGGAGAAGATCTGGTCACTTTAGCAGCTAGTATGAATTACACCATAATGAAGAAATCTAACATCTTCATCTTAAAATTATCTGTTCTGAAGTCCCATGTACCTACTGAAGATTTACTGCAAAGTGTTGCCACTTCCTGTGAATAGGAATAACACAAGATTAACTGACCAATGGTGTTTAGTGAGCCTTGATTTAAGTAGGGAAAATCTAGTCCAAATGTAGGATTTCAGGAGAGAAGTATACTGTATCAGAGGAGAGTAGCTCAAAGTCCCTTTATAAAAATAAAAATGTTCTGGGTCAAATTCTGGTTCAAAATTATTGTATAAGTATACACTAGATGTAAAAGTTGTCTCTTTAGCAAATGAGTTTTAATTTATAAATGTGTTTAAACTTTATATAAACTAAATATACAAATATGTGTAATACAATACAAATGCTTAATACCCTTGAGGTTTGCTTAGTTACAAAATTATCTGAAATACAAAATATTGGCTGTTTATTTTTCCTAAAAATACGTAAATACCTGAAATGACTGCAGAAATAGCAAAGCATAAACAGGAATAAATGCTGAGATGTCAGATTACCCTCCAAATCTGTATTCCAACTTGTCAATAACATTTTCTGACTCTAACACAAGGCGGGTAATTAGTCCTTCAACAGATTCCATACAGATGTAAACTTCTCTGTTTACTGCTCTTTACCCAGTTATAAAATCCCCTGTAAGAAAATTGCCTGGTTTTGAGGTTATTTCAGCAACAGAACAGGCAAAAATGTGAGGGAAAACTAACCTCCTAGCAGTCAGAGATTCAACATGACAAATCTGATAGAAAAGAAGCTTTAAAAACAAAGCACTAGTAAAACCAACTACTGTCAAATGTAACAGTTTCCTTATCCAAATACCACATCATTGATTAATACTAAACACTGATGATCAGTGATTGGACATTGATCCAAGAAAGGATTAATGTTAAATGTTAGCTTTAATATATTCTGTCCTATCAGAATAACAGTTAGATGGTCTATGATTCTCAGCATGGTTTCACCCCTAGGTGCATACACAAGTGCAAACAGGGAGTGTGGAGAATGCAGTAATTGTTCTTTGATTACTCCATCAGGATCTGTCACACTAAAGGATCTTAGGATAATGGCCTCAGTTACAGTGAGGTAACATCACCTATGCCTAAACCAATTGAAAAAAATTAAAATAAAACAAAATAAAATAAAATAAAACAAAACAAAAAAAAAAAAAACAAAGCAAAACAAAAAATAAATAAATAAATAAAATAAAATAAAATAAAATAAAATAAAATAAAATAAAATAAAATAAAATAAAATAAAATAAAATAAAATACCCAAACACAACAAAATTAGTGCTCTCAGTTGGGTGGAGTGGTCTTTGTAGCAAATCCCTGCATGAATTCAGAATGTGGTCCCGTTTTTAGCACTACATGAAGATGTAAAATGCTTGTTTTGCTTCAGGTTCACTACAGTAACACAGGCATAATAACACTACCTTCTCTCATTTCACCCAGAAGTAAATACTATGCTAGTTCAATTCCCAATGCTTTCATCTGGGAGATGCTCTTGTATGGAATTCAAATAGAGAGGAAGCATTCGTGAGCCACATGTTAGCAAGTCACCCAGCTTGAAGCATGGCAGTGCTCTACTAAAATCAAGTGATACCTGGTTCCAATATGCATTTTTTCACTGATTCAAGGTCTTAATGTTTTATAGATAAAACACTCATGCAACAAACATTGACCTGATTCACAGGAACCCCATTTCTATTATAATTTTGTACAAAAAAGCATCACGTCTAAAAAAAAAAAATACACTGAAAATCCATTCAAAAATGGCAAATTATTTACATTTTTCATGGTGATGATTTTGACTTTTAGGATTACGAATTTAAATAACAATCCTACAAGTTCCTTCAAGAACAAAGTCTACAGAATTAAGAAAGTAATGGATACAGTATGTCCATGAAAAATACTCAAAACTATCCAATTTTTCTAAAATATACTCATAAATGAATCTAGTTACTTTTCAAAACCTTCTAAGAAAATTGTAAACTTTCATTGTGTTACGGAGCACTAATTGGAAAGAGGGAGTACAAGGGAGGAAAAAAGTGGGTGGGAATAGAATCAAAAAAAGTTTATGAACACTTCAGAAAAACAAAAGTAATCTTGACAGTATCCCAGTTTATTTGTAATTTCATTTTTCTTACCAATTATCTTCCTACAAAGTATAAAGAATCCTATTAAAATTATTCAGTTCAAAATAGGAATTTTTCTAAGAACCAGAACAATTTTATCTATTTATATTATTTTTAAATAAAGTAAGAAACTGCTAATAAGAAATTATTAGAATATGTGATACTACTTTTCCATATGATTTTCATGGCAGGATAAATTAATTTATATATTTACCATATCAAAAGGGTTGATTGACAATTCTTCAGTGAGTGATATTTGCATTTAGAGAGCTCATCTGTCACATCTCAAATGATGCACAATTTCATCACTGAAGTACACATTTTCAGCTTTGCTACAGCTTTGTCATCTAGGCCTGGAAATTTCTGTCTCATCATTTTAAATTTGCTGAAACGCTGTTAACACTTAGAATTATCAAAATAAGGATTTCAGTTTAGATTTCTATCCTATCAGAGGCAGTGAAATTTATGGTTTCCTGGTGATGATGAGTTACCATTCCTGTTCTAGAAGCACACAAACTAAAAATTATTTCTGCAGCCACTGAAGAAAAAAATTATTGTAACCAAACTGGAAAAAAAAAAGGGGGATATTTGCTTTTGTCAGAAAGCAAACATCTCATTCATACTGAGAAATCCCTCAAAATGCTGACTTAAAACTGAGCTCACAGAATTTCACTTAATGAATGAAATATTACTTTACTGTAGATCCAAAATCAACAACAACAAAAAACATATTCTAAGCTTACCCAAACTTGAAAGTAAAATCTTTGAGATTTCAAAATCCAGCTGTGAGGCTATTATAAGATATAAAACTTTTGACTTTATTCTAGAAATACTTTTATACATGGGTACTATTAGTTTTATACATGGTGGGGTGAGGGAAGAGGACAATATCTATCTACTATTTTCAGAAGAAAGAAGAGTACTTGGGCTTCTTTAAAATGTGTGTTTCTTTCTTGTCTATAATTTTGTGTGAAATCCTGTAATGTGTTGTGATTATCGGTAAAATGTGATTAGAATGTACATGCAGGAGTTTCATATTAGCACTGTTAGAAATTGAAATCTGTGGTCTTTTTAATTAATATGGTGGTCATTTTAATTAAAATGGTGGTCATTGCCACCATTGATTTGTTTTTTGAAGTGGTATCCAGTCAAACAGGCAAGCTTGTGGGAGATACGTTTCAAAAATAGCTAAATCAGACAGGTAACATAAGCTTCTTCAGCAGGGCTTCTTGAGTTTTATTTGCAATTAATCATTTCATAATTGGGTCATTAGCTTCATATATGGCTATACTTGCAGTTCTTGTTTTTTAATTTTGTTCAAAGGAAGTATTTGTAGAAAATTGGCACATGAAGACTGTTGGCACGTGAATGAAAACTCTTTCACTTCTTAACACATATCATGCTTATAATACACACAGTGTCCTTCATGAGACATAAAAATCTCCATTACTTCTCCCTTGAAGATACTGAAAGATGAAATCATACAGGTTTATTTTGTGGAACCACTAAGCCAATTGTCCTTCTGGGCTTTGGACTCTCAAAAACCACTGGGCAGCTGTAGGATTATTTTGAATAACAAACTTTCTCCTACAGAGGTAATGAGGAAAGTGATCTATTGATCTAACAATGGCCACTAGTTCTTTTCTTGAGACACAGTAATGTTCCTTAGCAGCAGAGTTTTCACATTTGTACCTTGGCTGAACACATTCTTCTTTTGAGAGAAGTAATACAAGAAACTAGAAGTTGGATACAAACTTGTGTAACTAGAAATACCATCATCTGCATCTCTTCATATCAATAGGCCACACCCCCACTACTGGCACAAACCTCAAATAAGCACAACTGTCCAGACTCCATTTGATGTTTTACCTGGAGATCTCCAAGGGTAACTTCAAGTTTTTAAAGTAACACTCTTTAGTCTCAATAAATGCTGAAATAACAGTCAAAGATTGTGACATTTTCCTAGAGATGCTACATTTCAAATAAGAAGATAAACTGACCACTACACTCAACAGTATCCTCATTGACATCTTTCTGCAAAAAGACAAATGAGCTGTGTTTCCATGACCCTACTCCAGAACTATATTTCTACAATATTTTCTGCTGCAGGGCTGAGCACTCATCTTGGGCACCAAGGACTGCTCTACTGACTGTTTATTTTGCCTTGTTCCGTTTCTATTCCATATCCTTCCTTGCCATACAGCATTTGATATTTATATCATATTTGAAGTTATGGTCTTTATTGAAGATATATCCATATATGAACACTGTATTATTTGTTTCTGAACATTTGCTATTTAATCTCCAGTAACTGCACAGTAAGTAACTCACTGCCATCACTTTCTGTATTCCCTAACTAAGCATATTGTAGAGACCATTACGTAAGAGTGGCCATAGAGTAGCATAAAAAAGAACCATTTTTTCAACACACACTATTCTGTATCAAACAGTCTAACAGTCAAAATTTAAGGAAAAGAAAAGAAAACAGGAGAAACATGCAATAATTCTTACTCTGGTTTCTCCCATTTTCCACATTTACTTACTTAGGGAATCCCAGAGCCAGAAATAACAATAGTGTCCAGTAAAGAGCTTTCTTCCCTAAATATATGTGATTCCTGAGGGACTGGGAACAAGAACATTCCCTGGCAATTAATTACATACTCTTATTATTTAATATTCATAATTCCTTTAATTTGTTTTAAACAATCTTCCTGAAAACATACCTATGACAATATTCTATTAATTAAAAATGAATAACCATTTGTTAGTCTGCTTCTGTTTTTCATTTCTAGATTTCTAGAAAGTGTATCTTCACATAACAGTAGATTTATAGTTTTATCAGTTCCTTTACTAATAATGTGTTGTGTTAAAAGAAGGTGATGCTTAAACTAGCTCTGAAAATGTCCTACCAACTAGAATTTGCATTCTGAAATTGTTAATAAAATTTCTGGTTATTATTATATATATGGTATTATATATGATATTATATATATGGTTATTTCTCGTTACCTACACTAATTCTGATTAAGAAAAAAGCAAAACATGTCTTGAATCATTCAGGGAAAAAGCCATAGTTATGCCTGAAGTCCATTACTTCAGATACTTGCAGCACAATAAATTGAGTCTTTTTAAAATGGAACTTAAATCCATTTGAAATGTTTTGACTTACTTGCTTACTGTTTGTATGACCGACCACGTTTCCATAAGACGAAAAAAAAGTAAAGTATTTGTGACTGAAAGAAATATTATGTTTTAAAAGATAATGTATAGTGCAAGCCAGATAATGCTATTAAAAAAAATAAGTTAGCACTTCTTACAAAAGTTTAAATATTATTCCTAGTTGTGAACTAACCTTTGTTTTCAAAAACTCTTGCCTGTGATGTAAATTAACATAGATGTGTTTCTTAAAAAGCTGAGATTCTTTGGAAAGGCAACTAATTTCCAAAGAATATAAAAAGAAAAAATCTTAATTAAAAGAACTAATTATAAAGCATGAGCTAAAGATATTTTTTAAAGTAAAAGCACTGTAATTCTCTGCACTTCCATCTCACTACCACTGAAAATATAAAATATTGTATTTAGGATAGGGCCTATCACAACTCAAAAGGCACATCTGAGAATCTCAGTATACTCACGTGCTTTGCCAGCCCTGGTAGAAAATCCTTTGGTATAATGACACAATAATCTTCACCAAATGCAAAATATTTTGCTAAAGCCCAGACTAGGCCCTTCCAGTCATCCTCTCAATTTCCTTAGCATGAATTGCTCAACTATCTTATAGGTTGACACCAAAGCAAGTATCTTCTGATTTTCAGTAGTTTTATTTTCTGCCACAGTAGATAAAAACGAGCTTCCATGGATTACTTCAGCTTCAAAGGTAAATGAACTCTAAAACACAAGCTAATATTCAGCCATCTCCTGCAGCTTCTTGTTTTTAAAAATTATGGTTCAACAGGACGATTCATGGAAGTAAAATCCCTTCTGGCTTTCCACCTATTAACCATACTTGTGAAGTTATCTGTGTGGGTAAGCTTTTGTGGAAATTGGGCCTAATCAGACAGGGAAGTAGTGAAGACTCTTCTGTCTCCTCAGGAGTTCCCCTAGTTGCTCAGCAAAGACCTGCACACTCCTCCTCAGCGTATCACGGCTCCTTACCATGAAGGCACAGAAAAGCTACCTAAAGGCTTGTTGCAGTGTTGTAGTTTTAGGCCTCTCAGCTAAGAAGAAATTAAGCTGTAGCAGAAATTGACTTTAATATGATCTACTGATTTACAGGACTGCTAGTCACACTCAGAACTAATGGCATAATTATCTCCTCTTAAAATAGTAGCAAAAGTAATTTGCTCTGGGTCTCGCACAGAGGCAGAGCCACTCTCTAAAATGAAGATTTCCCTTACACTATGAATATTGCTCCCTGGCAAAATGAGTTGATGTATTAGCAAGTATCATTTCCACATTCTTAGCAGCTGGGGGAGGGGGGCAGGGGGCAGGTGTTGAATATATAAGGCACGTATATATCCATAGCTTCGTTCACAGAATTGAGTTTTTCTTTCTTCGGGTAGAAAATTCACCTTTTTTTCCTTCGAGACTATGCTTAACTTTGTGTGGGTTTTGTTGATTTTTATAGTTTCTTCTTGATTGTTTTGTTGTGTTTTCACAACCACTTGGAAAATATTCATAGAGATCACACCATGTGAGAACAGATTCTGCCACCTTCACAGCTCATTGCTATCCCATGCTCACACTGCTTGTCAGGAAGCAGATGGATAGTCCTTATGAGTCCTTCCATCAAAGACCTCTGATGTACCCTCAGGCAATTCTCCTGGTTTGTGTTAAAGACAACTCCAGCAAAGGACACATACTCCCACGTTTTTGTTGGTTTTTTTGTTTGTTTTGTGGTTGTTGGTTTGGTTTTTTTTTTCATTTGGGCCACCACAGCAGGAAATTTATGTGTGTGCACACATTCACACTGTACTTGTAGGATTATTGCTGCCTATTTCCTTTGCTCGGTTCACAAAGATACTGTGAAACTCTGAAATGGCTGCCTAAAGAAAAAGTGATGAAGAGCCTGTCAAAAGTCCAATAATCTATTCTTAAAATGGATTAATGAAAATACTGCTGTTTACTTCTGTAAGTACATAATCAGAATGAAGCGGACAACAAAGAGCTTTTACTTTTCTGTCCTTCTAACCCTCAGGTGGGTTCTGATGAATAAGAAACCAGTACACAGTGCAACCCCAAAGTAGAAAGGAGTTTTTTGAATGGTCTGTGGTAATAAAGGAAAATAAGACTTCCAAACACAAGTTGCAACTCTCTTATGAGCTAGGAGATGACAGTCATGAGAGCAAAGGAAATTAGTGAAAAGAGCCCCTGTGCCCAGAACACAGTTAGACATAATGTTTTTTATCCAGCTAAAGCATCTTTGCATGAGTGAAAAGAGTGGAAAATGCTCTGAAAAGCAACCCACATTGTTTATATGAGAATATGGTATGTTCTTAGCTTGAGTTCCAACAAATGCAATGTTTAATGAACATTAATTATCAGAGTGATAGAAAAGCATAGCTAAATTTGAAATCTCCAGTGTCTACACACAGAAGGTCACAAATGGATGACACTGAAGATATTGTGAGTAGCAAATGTTGATTTGATCTTTAAATGTGATTTTTCATTGTTTAGGTAGGTTCGAAAAGACATTAGAAAATCTGATTTAATGCATTTTTGGACACATTTTTCTTAGGCATATCACAGTCACACAGTAAGTTTCTTCAGGCATATTGAATGTCGTGAATGATTGTCTGCCGAGATCTGAAGAGATAAGCCTTAATAACAGTCATATTTTATAGTCTTTCCTTCTCAAGGACATCCAAACAAATACATATATACCAGTACTGAAAGGAAGTCACATGTACCCTTCAGAAATTTCCATTTTCTTCTTTCAGCTGCTTACAGATGAGGCATGCACAGGACTTACCACTTCCCCCGAACTGACCCCATGTATATTTCCTTCAAGGGTAAGAAAAATTCTTGCCATAATTAAATCATTTTACTATGTTTCTGCTCTTTATTTAAATGTTATATTCTATATTCAATAACAAGAAATTTTAACTGAGCAAATTCTTAGCTTATAAAATTAAAACTGTACTGTTTTGTATTATTGGATCATTTTGCCATGTATCATCTTATGTTTGGTTTTGACAGAAGAGAAACAACATTCTTACTATTTGCACAGTTGCATACAGTCTTTGTAGGCAAACAGTCCTTTTTTTTCCCCATTAAACCTTCCCAATTCCTTTCTGGATTTTCTGTTCATCACTGTTGGCCTTTAATTCATCTGCTTTATTATTCTTGAACCACCTCCATCCTGCCTATCAACCTTTTTTTTTTTCCTTTCTCCCCCAAAAAACTGGAGAGAGTAGTACAGTCAGGGATATCTGGGAGCATGTTTAAGTAGCTCAGTGTTTAAAATAGACCAGCAAGTCCTGATATGAAGGCAAGCACCAAAAAAACTGTTAGCCAAGAAAAAATCACACTGCTCTGAAAAGTGTAGTTGTTAAAAATTAGCAAAACACATTCCCTCAGTATTCAACATAAATATATACATATATATGTATATATACATATATGCATAAATATATATATATCAAAGGAAGAATTCCACATTTGTCACTAAATTAGCTCTGACCAGTCACTGGCCTTACATTTCCATTTTGCACAGTAATATTTTCAAATACCAGCTTTGGGGAGAGAATCATAGAATCATCAAGATTGGAAAAGACCTTCAAGATCATCAAGGCCAACCATCAGCCCTACACCCCGGTGACCACTAAACCATCTCCCACAACATAATGTCCACCCATTAACACCTCCAGGGATGGTGCCTCCACCAGCACCCTGGGCAGCTTGTTCCAATGCCTCAACAAAATGTCAAATGTCAAAAGCTTATTGCTGTATAAACTGGAAAAAAGCATGTATGGGTGTCATATCGCACAAGAAAGACAAGATTCTTCTAAGCAAGAATTTATAATTTTGTTTTAATGAATGATTATTAACTGGACAAGGTAGTTGGTTTAGATTCCTCTTGCAGTTTGATTTTTTTAAAAAAAATAAGTATAGTAAACCATGAAAACTATAAAAATCTTTGAACAGTAAAAATCAGATAAGCAATAATGTTAAAAATTAGATTTCCTAAGGTTTTTTCCTGATATTGATCCTTGTTAAATGGCATAATATGAAGCAAGAATAATGAATTTTAATGTAATACTTGAATGTATGCTGATAATTTCTTAAAGGTTCTGTATTATTTTTTGGAACAAATTTCAGTTATTGAAATGCTTAAAATGCAAACACGTGTTTCCCTTTAAAAAATGTAAAACCAAAAATTGCTATGATGAAGCACTTTAAAAGAAAATTAATTCTCCTCATTTACAGTACTCTGTATGATTTTAATTTCCCTAATGTACATTTTTACCTAATTCCTTCATGAATAAGTAACATGAAATGTCTTTTAAAGATTTCCTGCCTTGTAGGATAAATGTTGCAGAATAACAATGAAGTTATTGCTTTAGAAAATACCTCCCTCTTACAGAATATGTAATCTTCATGTTCTTTACTGTTATTTACATTTACTTCTACATAGCACCATGTTTCTGATTGTGTTGCAGTTTTTGATCAGTGAAATAAGCTGTGTTGCTACTACTGAACTGCACTATCTTTAGAGCAATCAGTATAACCTTTCCAACTCCAAAAATAAAAGATAACCACCAAACAAAATCATCCTCTAGCATGTTGAATTTGGCTTATAGTACACTGCTGAATAGTAATGACAATAAGTGAATGACAAATTTAGGTGTAAAAAAGTGTAGTTCAATTTTTAAAGATAATTGGGAAAAAAAGTTCAAGGAAAGACATTGTGGAATGAGACCCTTAGCTAATGTGAACCAGCACAGATGGCTTGACTGGAAGAGCACTGTAGCAATTAATGTTGCTATGGACCCAATAATACATACTCTGTCACCACCTAGGTAAAAACTATACCTCCAATAAACAGACAAATTTCCATGGACTTCAACAGAATTACTTATTTTTAGCATTAGAGAGAACTAAAACGAGGCCACATCTGGAATATTGTGTCAGTTCTGGGCCCCTCAGTTCAAGAAGGACAGGGAACTGCTTGAAGGAGTCCAGTGCAGAGCCACAGAGATGATTAAGGGAGTAGAACACCTCCCTTATGAGGAAAGGCTGGGGGAGCTGGGTCTCTTTAGCTTGGAGAAGAGGAGACTGAGGGGTGACCTCATCAAAGTTTACAAATATGTAAAGGGCCAGTGACAGGAGGACGGAGCCAGGCTCTTCTCAGTGATGTCCAATGATAAGACAAGGGGCAACGGGTCCAAGCTGGAACATAGGAGGTTCCACATAAACATGAGGGAAAATTTTTTCACTGTGAGGGTGACAAAACACTGGAACAGGATGTCCAGAGTGGTTGTGGAGTCTCCTTCTGGAGACGTTCAAAATACACCTGAATGTGTTCCTGTGTAACCTGCTCTAGGGGATCCTACTCTGGCAGGGTTGTTGGGCTAGATGATCTCCAGAGGTCATTTCCAACCCCTAATGTTCTGTGATTCTGTGATTCTCTTTCTTAACAGTGTCCTACAATTTAGAGCTCTGATCCTTTTTTTGTTTTGTATGAATATAAGGCACTGAGCTGGATGGAAAGTTAGAGAAGGAACAGACATAAAGTATAGTAAAAGTTATTGTATTTCAACGTTTGATTTGTAAATTGTAGTTGTGAATAACTACATGTAAGAAATATGAAGTACACAGATTTCATATAATCTGTGATGAAAAAAATTAAAGCACATTAACATAAATCAATTTAGCACTAAAATGTTGAGGGTTGTATTTCTCTGACAGTCTAAGTAGTTGGTACTGGTTGATGCTTGAGCACTGACTCTGAAAATATAAGTAGGAATAGAAGATGTCATTGGTCTCCAAGTGAAATAAATGCTTTCTTCAAGGTTTTACAATGTGAACTGTTGAGGCAGGACTTAAAATTTTTGCTTATATGCTTAAAAAACCCATTTGACCATTGAGAGCTATGAGACTCAGATTTTCTTGTAAATGTTTCATACTTAGAAGTTTAATTATCTTTATTATGGACTGTTCACTAAGTCATGTCCTAATTGTGCAACTTTTAAATAAATACAGCATAAATATCAGCTGATTGATACAGCTGATACATGTTTAGCTCCTGAGCTGATTGAACTACCTGGTATATATTTAGCTCCTGAAAAAGGACAAAACCCAATTGGATGTCAAGTTCAACTATAAAGTATTCCTTAATAAATTTACCCAGATTATCACCCACTAAGTGCATATATGAACATGAATGAATATTTTAATAAAGGTGTTTAAAATCCAATATCAGTTTCCTTATTACAAAAGCCACTTTAAAGTAATAACCATTTTCATATTCAGAGAAACATGATACTTAATTTGAACTATTTTACTGGAGCTACAGAAAGCTAAATGTGAAGATGGCAAACTCTTCCAAAGCTGAAGTAGTTCTGCATCTTTCACAGCAAGCTTGATAAACTTTACCCAATAACCTTCTATAGACTAAATAATCAGTTAAATACACATGTTCACAGACAAGTCCTATTTAAAGGACTGATTACAACTACCTGTTGTGCAGTCACCACTCATTTGCTGGTGAGTTTTTAGCAGGATGGGTGAGCAGTTTCTGTTTCAGGGTTTTTTGTGTTTTAGTACCAGGAACAAGGTGTTGAGCCATTAACATATTTCTCTTTCCCTTTTAAATTCCTACCTGAGAAACTGAGTTCAGTGTGTGGTAATCAACAACAAAAACTGGGGTGAAGACAAAAATCTCTACTCATCCCCTCTCACTTCCTCCATGCTGCTGATGTCATGAAAGGCATGGCTCCTCTAGCCTAACTTTTGCCATGTAAGTTATCCAGCCTAAGCCAACCTCATCTGATACTTCTGCTTCCTTCGGTCTCCAAATACTTCAGAGGAGGCTTAAAACTTGGCTTGGACTAGAAGTTTAGTTTTTTATAGAGGTTTTTTTTTAATTTTTCATAAAGTTTCCCAGAAAGTTAGAAAAGCAAAGGCTTTCCAAAGAGGACCAGAAAAAATTACATCCAAACATACATTCCTCTTTCAGATAGGTAATTATTTTCCATTTTGGCTCTTAAAAAAAACAAGGAAAAAGAGGAAGTGAAGGAAAGGATCCAATTATTCAAGGTGCAAAAGTAAAAAAAAAAAAAAGCGCATTATTCCTTCAAAATTATTTTACTCGCTCATAAAACAACATTAATTTTTTCCATTCATCTGTAAAAATACAGCATGGATCATTTAGTAGATTTAGTAGAGTGTTTATATAACTAGGAAACATCAGAGACACCCACCCAGTAAAATATTAAGATAGAAGAAAAATAAAAGGGGGGAAAAGCCATCACGCATTGAATTTAAAAACTCATGAAGTCTCCTGAACAATAGTTCCTGACAGCAGAGTAAGCTCTCCATGAAATGTTCTTCTGTCAGTGTGTTATTGAGTCTAATACAAGAATCAGTGAATCTAAAATAGGGGGGGGGGGTCATGCTGAAATACTGACAGACGTTTTCAACACTCCTAGTTCAACTGACTTTTAAATCCTGATAACAATTTTCTAGGAGAAAAAAGAAAAGTTTTTTAATAATTCCAAAAGGGAAATACAAGTATAATAAATTACAGGTTTATCTAACGTGAATAAAAGTATTTCCCTAAATGTAAAGATTAAATTAAGATTAAAGATTAACCCACAAATGAATTAACCGTCTGGTTCACTGATGATAAAACCTTGTTATCTAAGGACAAACATTGCTACCTAAGAACTGCAGTGTAGCTGTTCTTTAACCTACCTAGACATATACTGGCAGGGAACTTGTTATACTATACCCCAAGCAGAAACACCTAGAAATGGAAAACTTTTAAAAACATTTTATCTAAAAATGTGTACTTCGTTTGAAATATACATCACACAAAGCTATCAAACACATTCCTAGATGTGTTAGCCTCTCAATAGCATTTTGGAAAGACTACATGAGAATAACGTACAAGGAAATCTGAATCAAGGCGGATCCAAACCACTTGCAAATTTTGATCCAAATGTATCTTTACAGGAAATGTTAAAAGAGCGGCCTTGAACACCACACCAAAGGCAAAACAAAACAAAACAAAACAACAAAAAAAAAAAAAAAAAAAAAAAAACAACCAAAAAACAAACAAACAAAAACAAAAAAAAAAGGAGAGAGAGAAAATAAAATCTTTGTAGGTTATATCACTAAAATCACTAAGAATTGCTGTTTAAAATAAATCAAGGATGCATTTTTAAGCCTGTTTAGTGTTTTACATAGTATTACAATAGCATCTAGTTTATCCAGAGCTGGCTGAGCTCCAGTAATTGGAATGATCATTGCATGTTTGTTCTGTACTCTTCGCCTTACTGAAAGATTTGGCTGTTTAAATTTAAGGCATTATATAAACCTAAGACAATTATTACTGTATAATAAAGGAGCCAAAAGACTGGGGTGAGAGGGGGGAGCACGAAATTATTAGTATGACATTGGTCTTTGATTCTTCTTATTCCAATTCAGATGTGACAGCATAATGACATTATGTTATCATATTGTTTAATCTAATCTTCGAACAGATATTACAGCATAACATTATTAAAAGCTTATTTGGGAAAAATTCATTTGCCTTGCAGATTGAGGACTATGGAAATAAGGCACCTCTAGTTTCTCTTTTGCATTATTGACAGAACTTCTAGTAATTGTTCCTCTGGAAGAGATTAACGAGGATGAAGGTTAAAACTCAGCAATACACAAGGTAAATATGTTAAGTAGCGGACAAAGACCTGCTATTATTTGCAATAAGAACAAAGTATTTGGGGGGTGGTTTGTTTGGTTTTTTTCTAAATCGATGGGATTTTCTCTTGTATAGAATGATTTTTTAAAAAACCAACACAAAAAAACCCCCACCATCCTCTAATATTTTAGTTTAGAAAAATCTCTTTTTCTCTGGTTTCTTATCTCCAATGACAGAAACCATTTCATTCAGCAACCACATTTAAACGGGAGGCGTTACTTGAGCTTTGCATCACTTCAAAAGAGAAGTAGCAGTCAGTAAAAAGCAAGTTATGCTTCTCAGCATCCAATCTATCGGACAATTGTGTGAAAATCCTTTTACAAGGCTGTTGGTGTTCCAAACACGGGGTGAAAGGATCTAGGGATATTCCAGAAAGCCCACACGGATGAAAGCTTTCTTAACCTACATTAAATCTTGATAATGCAATAATGAGTCTTCTAAAAGGATAATTCTAATTCCCCTATCTAGTGCAATAAAGACTGTATACAGCTAATCTGCTTTGCCCTTTCAATTAAACTCATCCAGGACGTTCTATGTAGTCAGCACCCTGAATGAGTCATTAAAATTCTCATTCTTTAAGAGTTGTGTGCAGTGCACCGTTGTTTTTAAATTCCATTAAATCCAAATGGTCTTTATCGCCCCATGACCACTGTGACTTCAATCAGCCAATTTAATTACCTTACAAAATTGTCAGCAGAAGCAGCAAAGAAAAACAGGAAGGGCTGTGACGTTATCAAATTGAAATCTTCCTCTGTGCTGTTTAATCTAGACCAGTCAATAACAATGCTTCTCACCCCCTTGCTACTTTCCCGAGGCTGTTAACCTTACTCTGCTTTCAAAGATTTCTGTTGTTGTTTATAAGACTGATTTTTAACTCCTCTCTGTGAAGATGTTAATACATATTGAAAGCTTCTTGTCCTTGGCAGGAAAATTTTCATTGGCTCTAAATACTGGATTTACCAAGCCATGGGCCTCTTAGGGCTGCAACAAGTGTTTATTTTGCAGATTTTCATTGCACTCTTGATCTGAAGGCAGAGTGCCTTCCCCACTAAAACCAGATAAGCGTATTTTCCTCATTTCTTCCTTAAATACAGGCAGAAAGGTTAGCTTCTTCCACTAAAAGGGTGCAAAATCCAAAGGACAGGAAGTGCACATCCAGCAGAGCTCATGCAGGTCTAGCCTAGGAAAACTCCGTATGATTACCCAGCGGGCATTTTTCGCTTGAACTCGTCTCATAGCCTAGCACAGAGCTAGCTCTCTCTGCTGTTCTGTGACTTTGCTGGTTTTAAGTGTTATTGAACATTACGATGTTAAAATGTTCACCTGAATCCCAGAAAAGTGGGCCTCTACTTTTTGTTACCCTTCTATGTGCTGAAGGAAACAAAATACCTTAGAAAGTGGGGAAACACTTATCAGGCCAATCGGCCCCCTGCCGTGAACGCCTTTAGTCTTTCACCACAGTCATGAATAATGAGTTTTCTGAGAGGCAATGAGAAAACAGAATGGCCAAACCTTTTCCACCTTCCAGTCACTGGTCTCCTTTCACGCTTTTGCTGTAGGAAATTAATTGCTCAGGGTAGCATAGACAAGGCCCTAAACGGGCAATTTAAACAAAAAAGGGTCTTTTAGAGTGCTCCAGATGTCAAAGACCAGGCATTCATGCGCCGTGTAGGAATAGGTAAGAGGGGTTTGAACAGCCCGTGTTCTTACTGTCTTAGGCAAGGGAACGGGCGGGTCTCTAAAAACACAGGTAAGCGGTCTGCGGTCTCTGATGGTTAGCAGCTCCTAATGGATTGTTAATTCAGCTTTACGGGGCAAAGTGCTGGGGTGCCCCCAGGCTGGTAAGGCAGAAGGGAGGGGACCTATGAAAAGATGACGAGGTAGAGACCGAGGAGCTCCGGGACCCCCACCCCGCCGGGCTGTCGGAGGTGGCTGCGCTGGGCTGTTGTGGATCCGCAGAGCTACCTGCTGATTCTGTGAGGGGGAGCGCTGCCCTGGGTCTGCTTTAACACAGGAGCAGTGAATCGCAAAGCTAGGAAACGTGATCCCCGATAACGGAATGGATCTGCCGGCAGCCACATACTTTGGCTTTTCTACGGTGCCAAGTGATAAGGAAAAGGTTTCCATCACACTTAGCACAGCGGAGAGACAAATACTAGTCTGCTGTTTTTCCCCGTCGTCAAGCTGGGACTTGTCTTTTTATCCGCAGCAATGGTTTAAGACTGTTCCCCTTTGAAACCCCCGAGTACCGTGGGCACAAGCCTCACCCTCAGTGTTTCCTGAGCTCGCTTACGGGAAACTACTCCGAAAGGGCAAGGGAGGGAGCTTGGCCGCATGCCCCGTGCAGCAAGGTGTCATTTGGGAAGGGCGTCTGGTGTAATGCCCAAGTACCACGTTACCTTAACTCCAACAGCAGCAGCAGGCAGGCATCCAGACGCCGGAGCGAGTGCCGCTGGGGGGGGGAATTAGGCCATGGCACCAGCCTCTTCCCCGTGTCTGCTCCATAAGGCTCAGGCAAAAATAACCCCCTGCATTTGACAGATAACCCAGGCGGTTCTGTTTCCCTGTGTGGCTGCTAAAAGGTACCTTGAAAGAGAGAAAGGACGTGCTGGCTAGTCCCAACAATGCGAGAAGCCGTGGGAAGGACAATGAAAACCCATGGTGGTTAATTTGCACAGAAGGAATGAGGAGGCTGAAGCTCTGGCAGGCTTCAAGCTCTCCCCTGTTGCCATAGCGCTGCTGGCTGAGGAAAAAGAGCGGGGGCTGGCAGGCTGGCTTCTGGAAGGAATGTCCTCAGCTCTCGCTTCTCCTAGGGGAAGGACTCCACATGAAGGCGCTGGCATCCGGTCCTGCTGGTTGCACGGACATCCCGAAGGGACAGATAGGAAGGGAAGCTGGGGGGGGGGTGGGGGGGAGGGGGACAAGGAATTCCCCTCTCAGAACTAAGCAAAGGTGTTCCACAGCTCACTCCCTGCTCCTTCTGCTCCTTCCCCCCTCCCCTGCATGCCCTAACGCAGAGGCAGAAATGTCAGCCTCTGGGGAAGAAACGGGAGTTCCCTCGCGGTCAGAGACAGAGTCATTCCACATCTCGACTACCCTAAATCCAGACTCCTCAAAACAGGAATGTGCAACAGGCCCAGCTGAGCAGTGCAAAATTCTTCCTTATGCTCTCTTACGTCTAACATTTTCCATACAAAAATAAACTAACCAACCGCTCCCTACCTACTTCTGAGGCTCAGAGGTGGGTTGGCAACAACTGCTTTGAAAGAAAAGAAAAAGCTTGCGGTGATTCCAAAGCAGACTCACACTTTGCTGTTACAAACAACGGAATGAACACAACCCGTTAACCGACAGTGTGATCGGGAGGTGGTTAGGAAGGGAAGGTAGCCTAGGAAAATACATGCATGCACGACTATCTTACTGGGCGCCGGAATCCCGCTGCACCACCCTTCACTGTCGGGTATATTTATTATTCTAATCCTTACCAAAACACTGCTTTCAGGGCCTGTCTCTATGAGTGGACTAACAATTCCGAGAGAATGCTAACCTAAAGGAGGAAAGCTCACCTCTTGCTAATGGCGCGGCCAGGAAGGTGTTTATTTACATAGCTACCCTTCAAAGTAATTCAGACTCCTAGAGACCCACCCTCGGCACTGGTTATGAACTCTGGGTTGTGGACAGACAGACGAACAGTGCCAGACTACAGGCAGCCCTAGCACTAATTTCACGGAGATGACTATGGATCAGACTGAATGCAAAATTAACTCCGCAATGATATACGGACCCGTTTAGCCACGTCCAAAGAAAGAAGCATTCCTGAAGACGGTTGCTAAGAGCAACATGTCTTAAGCACCACCTTTAGACCAGACGGAAGCAGAAAATAAGTACTACTAGGAATTCAGCACACGAGATCGGTAACAGCCTGCTGAGTTTTTAATCATTACCCACATTTCCCTCCACATAAAAGTGTGTGCGGAAGGGAATTTAAACAAAATTAGACACAAACCAAGGCACTACTCCCAGGCGAAGAGCTTTCAGTGCCCCACCGAAGTGGACGTAGCGGCTGCTACAGCTTGTCGTGGCCACCGCGAATGCGGGAGACCCGCGCTTCCCCTCCCCCCCTCCCCAACCTTGCTGTCGGGAGGCACAGAAGATGCCTCTTGTCGGCAGAAGCAACTTTCGGCCTGCCCCCTCCTCCGCTCCCCGCTCCGCCCGCGCTGTCCCGCCGGCCAGGAGTGCGCGGGGCTTCAGCCGTGGCTCGCCCTGGAGTGTCCCCCTACCCGGGCCGCGCAGCCCCAGCTCTGACCTGCGGTTAACTTTTCTTTCGGTCCTGCCCTTCCTACTGCGAAACTTCTGTAGTGGTAGCAGCGGCTGACATTTCTTCCTCAATTGCTTATATACACGTACACACGAGCTCGTACACAGGCAGAGCTGATAAGGTTAGTTTCATGGTCCAGCTGGGAGAGTGCCTAAACTGTGAAACCGCTCTGCTCTCCTTGAAATTTCATTCTGATTTTTTTTTTTTTTTTTTTTTTGGGGGGGGAGTGGGGGAGGGGGAGGAAACTCACACGACTTTCCTCGCATAGAAACGTATCGCAAAAGCTCTTTCACGACCGCGTCTCGAGATATAAATAATCTCTTCGCTAACCATAAACGCCACTAAAGTGTCAAGCAAGTAGGCAGAAGCTTCGCGGGAAACCATCCCTAAGGTCTTAAATCACAGCGTCGCGCCCACACGGGATCGGCTCGGGTGGAGCAGACGCGGGCGGCTGAAACTTAACAACTAGTTGACAGATTTTTTAACCGATCAGGCAGCGTATTAGCCATGCTTTCCACTACTATGGGGGAAAAAAAAAAAAAAAAGATACATTACGAGGAAACCACGCAAGCTTCGCAGTGCCTTAGGCAAACGCGTTTGCCAGTCATTTTTCTCTCTATTGTTATTATAATTACCATCAGCATCGTGCCGTTACTACGGCTACAATGAGCTGCAGCGACAGAAAAAATACTCAGCAATTCATCCCTCGCGATACAAAATAAAGAGGGACTTGGTGCCTGACTCCGGTAGCACGTCCCAGCTCTCCCCCAGCACCCCCTTCTGAGTCAATCCTACGCATATCGCGTTCGGGCTTAAATCCATGATGAAAAAAAGTGTCGGGAAATCTTACCAAATCTTAATACATGCGTGGTTCCTTGAGAATATCCAATCCACAGTAAGCAAAGAAGAAGTCTAATGGTGCATCTGAAGACTGGATTAGTTAGAATAGGGGAAATAATCTTCATGATGTTTCTATATACACTCGCGCTGCCTTACTTCCCCCTTCTAAGCCGTCAGGTTTCCCGGTAGGGTGAGAATGAGGATACGTAAACTGATGGCCCTCAGACACGATCACGGCATGGTCACAGAGAGAGGAGAGAGTCTACGTTTCCAAAACCCATTAGCAATCCCCGCATGTTCTTCATTCACTGCGCCAAGGAGCAACCTTCAACTGCAAGGAATGGTGGGACATCCATGTTAGTCGGGGGAGAATCCTTGAGAAATCCAAACACACACAATGTCCAGCCGAGTAAACCTGGGAGGCAAGAAAGGAGGAAAATCAATAGCTAATCCAGCTGGAGAAATCGCTGAGGTATCGCCACATAGCGAGAGGCAATGAGCACCAGCCGCTTCACTGGCGAAGCTTTTGCCGTGCTCCCATTCTACTGCACTGCTGCACAGCTTCTGACGCGAAGCCAAGATTAAGTGAGAGAAATTGAGATAGCTCTGCTCTTCTTAAGGCTGCCTGCCAGACAGCCTTCCCAATTTCTATTATGCAACCGATCTGATCGCCTAGTATTGTCGGGGGGGGGGAGAGGGGGGTGGTGGGGGGGTTGTGAGGCGGGGGGGAAGCTCCGGTGTATTTACATGCTTCTAAATTGTTATTAGTATTTCAGTTGTTCTGAACAATAGCTATAAGGGTCTGTAGCGGGTGGGGGAGGGGGCTATAGGGGACAAGGGAATCCGTTGTGAAAAAATCAATTAATGCATTTTAATTGCTGGCTGTCTGGGACTTAGCTTTAGAGTTTTGAAAGAGAAGGCTAACAATAAAATTATGCAGATTATTAAAGTAAAGTTTAGGCTAAAAAATAAATAAATTACATTAACTAAGTGCTACTCACGTTAATGCATGAAATAGGGTAAATGCAATGGCTTGTACTCTGCCTGTCCTTAGGAACTTGTGATCACGGAGCACCAGCCTGCTTTTGCAGGGTAAACAGGAATCGGCAACCCTAGAACAACCTTGTTGAATGCACAGACCTGTTTCGCTCAACTTGCTTGCAATTGCGATCTTGCTTTAAAGACAGTAACTTGGGGATGTACTAGTTTGTGGTTTACACTTTATTCTGCCACTCTCTTATTTTGCAGTCTGCGTTTCTTTCACTCTAGTTTATGGAAACACTGCTGTTCCTCCTTGTGCCGAGAGATCTAAGTAGTTTGTCATTTTCCAGTCCTCAGTGGCAATAGCACTTCACAGTTCTATAATGGGATACTGAGTTTTTATCTGCAAATACAGCCACAGACTTTTGTTTAATTGGCCAGGTGTTCCAAAAAAGAGAAACTCATTTTGTGGACTACTTCAGCTTTTCCTTGGTAATAAAATCAGTTGTGCACCTGTATCCACTAAAATATCCTGCATCCATTAAAATACCAGGACTGTCAGACTTTGCAATCTAAAGGAAGCTTTTGTTGAGCCTTAAAGCCTTAAGCTTTATTACAAATATTAAATGAAAACTCCTAGCTTCCCCACCAGGAAAATGAATTAATTTTATTCTACATTCTGCCTACAGGTATCTTTTGTCTCCTTTATCTTTGTCCCTGCCTTTTATTACTAAAAAAAATATCACTAAGAGACTTCCCCCACAGATACATACAGATGAACACAGAATAAACCTGACTTTACAGAAATAAATGCTGATGAGGCCAAGCTGATGAGAACACCTTGTGGAATCTGACAGAGAAGAGCATGGCAGAGGTGAGTTACAGTTTGTTCTTAAATAACGCCTCTGTGTTGCAGCCATGTAAATAAGTCACAGCAGCATTTAAAGTACAACCTGTAATTTTGGTGCTCTGTATCCCTAAGAGTTAGGAATTCACAGGAACTTTTTACCATTATGGCTTACTTCTTTCCTCTGCACACATTTACTTAAAACACTGTAAAACGTTCATTAAAAGAATCGTACATTCTGCTAGGGGATTATTAAACTTAATTGATTTTTTTTTTCCTTAAGATGGAGGCATAACTGCAGTGTCAAAATAAGTATCATGAATGGCTAGTTCTGCAGTCTAGCAGGGAATTCAATCAGACGATTTGACTATTGGAGCACTTTCAAAAGAACACCTAGTGTTAAAAGCAAGGATATCTAGCGACTCCTTCAGTTCACACTTAGAATATCTTTCAGTAAAAACGCAGGGAGATGCTTTTTCTTGTATTTTCTTTTTCGTTTATTCTCTTCTATTCTTTCATATTTTATCCCAGTCCCAACCCATGTGCATACTTAGAACACCCTTTGCCTCCCGCCTCTTTCCCCTGGTGTTGCTGCAATAAAGGACAGTAGGCATCTTTAGACATTTTTTTTTTTTTTAATTGTGAATGCTCAGATGCAGCTTCCTGTGTAAACTATTGTGTGGGTTATTTTTTTTCCCCTTAATTTAATTTGGTTTTCGTGAGCAGGTTAAAAACTATAATATTAACGGTCAGCTTTAACACATGATACATATATACATTATACAGACATAAACTTTGGGCAAAGTGACACAGTTGATTTTCTAAAGTCTCTTAAAATATATCTATAAAAATACAGCTACCTGTAATCTGAGCGCAACAGAGCTCCTAACTCACCGAGGCGTTCATAAAAGAAGTAAAACAACTTGAGATTAATTCCTTTTACCGCGGACAGCGCCCGGCGCGGGAGGCGCCTTCAGCACCACGGAGAGCTCCCCCGCCACCGGCCGCGCCAGGGGACAAACGCCGGGTTGTTCCTTTCCAGCCATTTCACTGCGCGGAAAGGAAATTAAAATCCGTTACCCGCTTCTTTAAAGACACGGATTATACCCTCGATTATGTCAGCTGGCCGGCTATTTTATGGCATTTTGTGGGTTCATAAGGAGTGCCGCTCTTCTCTTCATCTGGTATCACACGTCGCCTAATGCTCTGTGTTAACATCCCTCCCCCTTCTTTCAAACACTAGCTCCCACCTTGAAGGAAAATTAATCTAGAATTATTTTCTTAATCATAGCAGTTTCTTATAAAAAAGTAAATCTTGCAAGACGTCAGATGTTCAGAACTCACTGAATATTTGGTGACTGGAGATCACTTATAGACAACACATCACTTTTAGACTAAAGCCTCAGATTTCACCACCCTAGACTCCTTTTCTGTTAGTCTGATTTTAGCTAAATTTCTCCTTCGAGTGGGTAGGGAAAAGGAATGGTGACCGTTTGAAAGAGACTTTTGTCTCCCTCCCAGAATGATTTCGATATGAAAGCAGGTAAGTGTTCCTAATGCCTTTTGTTTTTCCTTCCCTGTGAGAAGTACAGTTCAAAGATTGGAAATCCCTAACAAAATGTTACACTGGAGAAGCTGGTCTTGTGTTTTGGGGGCTTGTCACCAGTGTTGCATAGTTCTTTCCAGATTAAAACCTTTATGAAACTGCTTTCCACACTTCAGTGATCAGCAACTGGGAAATCTACAATTTATTTTACATTTTGGTCATCTGTCATAGTTATGGTGGTAACACATCTTTAATACACAAGGACAATGTTCAAGGGATGCTGATATGAAAAATAGTATTCCAGCTATAGACAGGTAAAGAAGAATAGACAACCTGAGGCCTTTAAATCTTTTCTGGGCAATAAAAGCCTACTAAAATTTTAAGTATGTGTCAGGTATAAGTGGTGATCTTATGTACATTATGTTTCATTTGGAAAGAGGAGATATGTGATTCTGATTACCTTATCATACCAGACATTTCTTCATTCAGATCTTATTTTTATGTGATGTTATCATAATAAAAGTTAACCCAGTTCCAGCTAGCTGCCACCTACTGGAATTTCTGGTTTTACCGTATTACTTTAAAAATGAAATTACTTTAATTTTCCAGTCATAGCTATGTCTCTAAAGAACAGATTATAAGAATTTTATATTGCTTAATCTACTGTTTTGTCCTCTAGCAACAACAACTGATATAAATTCAGTATATCTATAACATACGGCCCCCTTCTTTCTAGGGCAGTTTTTCAGATTCACATGCCACCACAGTCCTCCTGCTGTTGCAGTCTGTGTGAGGACAGCCACAATTTACTGCAACACCTGACCAGCCTCTCCACATCTCTAGAAACAAGTAGTGCAGCTTTGCTGACAGAGCAGTAACACAGTCCTCCCTTTTTAAACGTTTGCCAAAATATTGACATGAATGTTGATATTATAATTTTAAAACACATTGCAGCCCACTTACACTTCATTCCCACCAGCTATATAAACCATAGGTTCTCCTCTGTCAGTTCAAATTTGCAACCAAGTTTCTGCTGCGCCAATGATTAATGACATTTTAAGATGGTAATTAATTTTTAGCTAGTGGAAAAACGTGTATTCTAATTAACGAACTGAATATGCAATAGACTTGTTCGGGCACTTTTGAGTATAACAGCAATGCACTTTCCTAGCAGGTTTGAGGCAGCAAAACCAAACATTTATGACATCGTCTACAGATCAGCCTTCGTCCCTTCAGTTTGCTTTGGGGTTGGGGAAGTTGTGAAAGATTTTGGGAGGAGAAGAAGGATGTTTAATGTTTTCCATGCTCTACTCCCCAGAAGTTTCTAAGGAAAACATGAAGAGAGATTTCCATTATAACGTATTAATTCCTTTTCAGTGAGCACACGGTTCTTGCAGTCATGCCTCCACTCTGTAGGCAGGAATGCCTCTTGCTTTACACAGAGAGTGTCAGCGCCCTGGCTGGGTTAGAGATGGATGCTAACGCAAAGAATGCTGAATTTGTTCAGAAATAAATGACAGGACTGCCGACAAGCCGAAAGAGGGGCTGGCTGTCCCCGTACGGTGGAGGCCGGGTAGAGGGCCTGTAGAAGACCTCACGGAAGTAGAGACTGTTGTCCACCCACAACTCTAGTGAAGTTAGAGCCCGTTTCTCACCCCCACTTCCTCAAGAGAGAGGGGGCCACATCCTAATGGCTGTCGGCTCGGCCGCCCTGCACCCGGCCCGGGTGCACCTCTTTGGCTGCGGGGGGCAGATGCGGGCTACCGCGGGATCCCGGCGAGGGGCACCGGGGGCTGCGCTGCCCTGGCCTCTCGTCCCAGCTTCTCACCCCGTCCACCTCCAGCGTGGGGACAGCGGCGGCTCTGACGGTGCGGAGAAACGGGGGGAGGATGAGAGGAAGGTGACAGGGTTGCCTACTCCACAAGAGGGACAAACCCGGGCGGCAGAAGCAGGTGCTCGAGTCCACCAACTCAGTGCCCGCCTTTGCCCGGAGACACCTGGCCAAGAGACATCGCAGAGTGCAGCTCTCGGCACAACGCGGCTCCGGTGCATCCCCCGCCACCACCCTCCCCCGCCTCTCCCCGCAGCCCCTCACTTGCATGCAACCCCTCCGGCCTTGGAGGCCAGCCGGAGATCCCGGGCATCCTCCTACCTTGAGCTGCGGGCGGGGAAGCGGGGAGGGAGAGGAAGGCGGAGGCGGGGGGAGGAAGGGCGGTGGCAGGACGCCGGGGACTGCTCGGGCTGCGGTGCAGCCGGCGTCCGGGCACCACTGACGGTGGCGGGCGAGCGAGGGAGGAGGGAAGGAGGGTGGGAAGGGAGGAGGGAGATCCGCCTCCCAGCGGGAGCGCTGCACAGCGCCCTTTAAAGGAGCAGAAGCCCTTTTCCTTTCCCGCCGCTGCTCCTGGCTCCCCGCAACGCCAAGCCTAGCAGCCTCCCGGGCCGCAGCCCCCCGCCGCTGCCCGCTCGCACCGCCGGCCACTAGCAGCTCAGGGCTTCACGGGCGGCCGGAAAATCAGAAAGGCTCCCACCTCGCCCCCCTGCCGCCGCGCGAAGGGACCGAGCTCGCTGGGCGGCGAGTTTTCACGGTGTGAAAAGTCCGAGCTCCTAATCGGAGTCCCCGAGACCGTTTTGTAAACATGGAGGGGGGGTGCTGGACCCTGCCGCCTGCAAAGGGCCAGTTCCCGTTGAGCCCCGTGGGCGCGGGGGTGAGCGAAGCACTGGCTACCGCAGACTGGCGGGAAGCTAGGAAAAGTGCGGGTGCCTTGGGCTGCTTCTCGACTCCTTCCTCGTGATGAAGATCGCCTGTCCCACCTCCTTCCCTTGGCGGGGACTGAGCTCGGGCACTTTTTCCCCACCCCATGCAGGCTGGAAGGAGATCTGGGGATGGAGAGAGACCTCTCAGGGGGGCGAGCAAGGAGGGTTAGCGAGGCCCGTGGAAAGCAAAGTGAGCGCGCCCCGTGCGGCCACCACCACCTCTGCCCCCCTGCCCGCCCGACCCGCTCCTAAGCTGAGTATAACAGCTTCGGAGGGGGGGGCTCTGATAATGGGATCAAGGCTTCCCTAATGAGCTGGGGTGTGAAATGCAGCCCCCCGCCTCTTGCAGGGTCGCCAATGTTTTCCCCTATCGCCTAGCCCCTCTTGCCCCCGCAGCGCCACAGCCACCGGCC
This sequence comes from Hemiprocne comata, assembly GCA_020745705.1. Classification (NCBI taxonomy): domain Eukaryota; kingdom Metazoa; phylum Chordata; class Aves; order Apodiformes; family Apodidae; genus Hemiprocne; species Hemiprocne comata. The sequence continues at coordinate 116,786,491 of CM036588.1, read as the reverse complement.
TGTTTTCCCCTTCTCTCGATTTCGTTTCGCTGCTCGGACATGCCTTGAAGCGCTGCGGGATTTCCCTTGGTGCCTCCTTCCACCCTCACCCCCCACCCCCACTCCGCAGCCTTCCCGAGGTCTGATCTCCAGGCAGACGCGCTGTGCAGTTTGACGGGAAAATCCCCGTCCCTCCGCCTTTCCCTCACGGAATATTCCCCTTCCTGGGTCCGCGGGGGAGCGCCGCCCGCACCCCGCAAAGGATGCTCAGGCGTTGCTCCACTTCATCAACGAAAGCTATCAACCAGGGAGCCCTGGCTAGCGGAGGCCGGGGGGGAATTCGAAGAACGTCGAATAGATGGGGCTGGGGCGGGTGGGGGTTGCCAACTGAAAAGCTCCTATAATTAAGTAAACAGCAGAGTTGTTGTGCGAAGTAAATAAATAGTCAATGATCCCATTGTAGAGCCCAGCGCAGGCGGCACAGACCACGCGGGCTCTCCGTGATTGGGCTCTCTGGCCGCTGTGACTTGCAGCTTAATCGGCGCCACCGCACATCCCTTAATTACTTGCAGCACACTTCCGTGGCCAAGAGAAAATTCATTAGTCAGTTCATTTACCTAAGGCTGTAAAGGAGAGAATGAAAACTCTTCTCGAATGAATGGAGAGAATTAATTCTAACTCTTGTAAAAAAACACAAACGCTCCGCTACCGCAAAAGGCTTCTTGCCACCTCAGGAGGTAAAGGCAGCTGGGGAGGAGTAAGAAGGTTGCTTGTCGGGCAACTGAGCGGGACAACGTGGCGGAAAGCTGAGCTCTGTGGGGATCTGCAGGAGGGAAAGGGATGGCGGGGATCGCCAGGGGAGTGACCAAGTGATCTTGACGGTCTCCGGGAAGGCGAGGGGGGGTTACGCTGTGGGCAGGCGAAGGGTGGCAAGTGTGCGAGGTCGGGTGAGCAAACATCTGCGCAAGCAGTGACTCGTGATTCCGTCCTTCTTCTTCTGTCACTGGCTGCATTTGCGCTGTTACTAGCCAGTGTTTTCTGACCAGAACACACAGAATAAGGCAAACATAAAAATATATGACTCAAAGGTGTTTGTCTAAGATGAGAGAAAGGAAGACGGGAGAAGAAAAGGGGTGTACCCAGAACTGTTCTAACGTCGCACATAGATTGTGTAATACCCTCATGCAATAATTTCACCTCAATCACAGTGATGCAGAGTCTTCTCCCTTGTTGCCTGGGTTACATTTCTGTCCAGACACGGAACCCTCAATGCTTTCCTCAGTCAACAACACTTTACACAGAATCAGGTCCTCCCTCAGCCAGGAAAGAGGCTCCCAGTGTTACCAGTGCTGTTATCAATATGTATCACGATATTTAGAGACTTTACATATGTCTCATTATTACTCAAATTAAGTAGGTTGGAGCAGGAAGAATTGAGCAACAAGCCTAAGATCACACTGCAAGTGTGGGAAGACACTGGAATTCTCTTTTCTCAGGTTTTGACTACTGCCAAACCCCAGAATTCCAATGCTGGTGAAGTTTCCTGTTATTTCTTTCCAGTTACACTGTGGAAACTTTGGACTTTATCAGTATTGACCACCAGAAAAAAACATATAGGAAAGCACAGGCCTGAATTGTCTATATTCAAAATAAGTGTACCAAAGAACTTGTCACATGAGATCTTGGACTCAAACAAACAAACAAACAAACAAAACACACCAAAATGTTTTGCTTGCTTGCTTCTTGTTTCAATTGTTGATTTTATTCATTTATTTATATTGAAATTTTAAAAATATATCAGATACATGTGTAATCTTTTCATCAGCTATTTAAAACAAGTTTTATAAGAACTTCACCCCATTAAAAAATAAACACATTGGCAAAGATCTTTGTGAGAATGGTTTCTGGTTTTGTTTGGTTTTCCTAGCATAATTTCTAAATACATAGAGTGAAATAATCTGGGTTTATCACATTCCCACCCCATTATCTGTATTGACACGTCAAAGTTAGAAGTAATGTAAATTTGTAGCCTAATTAATGTAATCCTTCCAAAATTAAAATACCTAAGAATGACAGATAAATTCTTTTCTCACAGAAACCTATCACTAGTACTCAGTACATCTGAATATTTAATACCTATTTTTTTCTTTCCTGCTTCATCTTTCAATTTGGGTCAGCTATGATAATGTGAACACTGACAGAATTTAAGATCTTCCAAAAGAATTTTCATTGAATTGACAGTGTCAGATCTACAAAGAACCAAACAAACCAAAATAAGTTCTTCGGGATTCCAGATGCTGAGGGTTAACAGCCCTAAACAAATTCTGTCAAAATTAATGACTCAAGTCTGAGTACTGACACTTACTGAAGATTAGTCGTTCACTGCTTGTGCCCTGCCACAGCAAACAGTAAAGCAAACTTTTGGGGCTTCAGACTGCAGACAACTGGGTATTTTCTTCTTCCTGCCAGCCATTGTTTCATTTTTATCTCCTCTTTGCCGTTGTGAAGAACACTGGCCAGTCTTTGAGGAAATTTGTGTTTTACTGCTATGGCATAAGGACTTCTGGTACAGCTCATGGGCAAAAAGAGAATTGTTGTTGTTATTTTGGCCAAGGAAAATCCTCCAAAGTTTTGGCTCTTCACAGCTGGCTGCAGCTTTTAATGATGACCTTTTATATTAATGTTTCTGGTCAAACTGGCTGCATGGATCAAATCTTGTACCTTCAGAAGAATGAATCAAAGCAGGATGGAATAAACCCCAAAAATCTCTTTGTCTGGAGGAAATAAATCAATTCATGTTCTGTATTATCCACTTGAGGGAGACAATGAGCTACAGGTTACATCCATATGTTAGTTTGATGGATCATATGCAAAACCAAACTTTCTATTGGTGAGGCATTTGGACCCACAGTGTGTTATTGTTCGTTTTAAAAGTACTGACTTGTGTGACACAGAAGGCATGATGTTTCTCATAGCAATTAATTGATCTATTCATCTGACAATTTTCTTCTCTCTCCTTACTATCCTAGGAAGATGGGATCATCGAATGACTTTTACTGACAACTCACAGGTAGGAATGTCTAGGGTCTTTCCAGATTATATCCTGTAACTCTAGAGCTAGTATTTTGCATTTGAACAACCTGGTCTAATTCAAGCCTTACATGTTGACTCACTTTATTGTTTAAGAGATACACCAAAGTGCATTACAATATTTAGAGGCCTGAACTGTAACACTACTGAGAGCTATACAAGAATAAAATCTTCCCCTGAATCTGAATACCTTTGGATATAGAAGCATGGTTTAAATATTTATTTTTTTTGTGTGTGTCACTCATGGTACAGTGCAATGTTCTCCAATAGACTGCTGTATTTTGCAGTCTACCCATGAAGACTTCCATGGCTTAGAAATCCTTATTTTTATAAACAATTCTGATGTTTGCCTTAAACATCTTTATGGCACTGGACACACATCACTCTTTCTCTTACCTGCGGAGGACATAGAGATTAATTTGTTTCTCCCTCTAAAATCACCTTCTGTACATCTGAAGAAATATTTTGTAGGAAGCTAAATGTCACTCTTCAAGAAGGGCAAGAAGGAGGACTCATGGAGCTTCAGGCCAGTCAGCCTCACCTCAGTCCCTGGGAAGATGATAGAGAAACTAATCCTGAAAACTATTTCCAGACACATGAAAGACAAGAAAATCATTAGGACCAGTCAGCATGGATTCACCAAGGGGAAGTCATGTTTGACCAACTGGATGAACTTTTAAAACTAAGTGGCTGGCTTCATGGATAATGGAAGAGCAGTGGGTATTGCCTACCTGATATTCAGTAAGGATTTCAATGCTGTTTACCATTAAGATCCTCATAAAGAAGCTGTTGCTACATGGGCTGGATGAGCAGACAGTTCATTTAAAACCAGCTGAGTGGCCAGGTCTACAGGATGCTGATCAGTAGCATAAAGTCTAGTTGAAGGCCAGTAACTAGTGGTGTATGTAAGGGGTCAATCCTGCATCCAGTCGTGTTCAACACCTTCATTAAGGATCTGAATGATGGGGCAGAGTGTACACTCAGCAAGTTTGTTGATGACAGCAAACTAGGAGGATTGACTGACACACCAGAGGATTATGCTGCTATCCAGAGGGACTTCAACAGGCTGGAGAAATGGCCTGACAGGAACTATAGAAAGTTCAACAAAGAAAAGTGCAGAGTCCTGCACCTGGGGAGGAACAACCCCATGTATACAACCAGCTGTGAAGCAACTTGGCAGAAAAAGACTTGAGGGTCCTAGTGGACAGCAAGTTGAACACATGCTAGCAATGTGCCAATGTGGCAAAGAAGGCTGATGGTATCATGGTCTGCATTAGGAGAATTGTTACTAACAGGTTGAGAAAGGTTATCCTCCCCCCTCCACTTAGCACTGGTGAGACTACACCTGAAATACTGTCCAGTTCTGGACTCCCCAGTACACGAGACACATGGACAAACTGGAAAGAGACCACAACCGCAGTGGTGAGTGGAAGAAAATATTGTTATTACTGTTTACATATTCCATCTTATTCAGAAATTCCAATATGATGTTTGACTCCTTTGAAACAGCATGATATTGTAGATTCATATGTACCTTGTCCCAATAATGTCTATCTGCTTTTCTGCTTAACTTCCCCCTGATTAGCTGTTCCCTCACTTGCATTTGTTTAGCTACTCGTTCTCTCCCAAGAGTAGAATCTTGTGCTTGTCCCTGTTGAATATAATTCTTTATTTTCCAAAACAGTTTTTCCATTTGTTGAGACCTATTCTAAACTCTGGGCCTAACCACCAGTGTTTCTGCAGTTTCTCCTATATTGTCTTCATCAAACATTTAAATGAGGCAGCCAAGTCATTAAACCTTGCAATAACAAATATGCAATAGCAGCATAACAGGACATAAAGAATTCTAGAGAAGTCTTTTTCTTTTCTCCTTGCAGTTCAACAGCATACCAATAAAATTGTTTTGCACAGACTTTTACATTCTATTTTGCTTATGCAAATGTCATGTCTTGCTCGGGCTTCTAAGAAACTCTACACTCTTGTTTGTGAATACCAATATATTTTATCTAACATCTTATCCTTGTGCTTTGTTCTTTGAGCTCAATAGAATTTTCTCTTCAGCCTCTCAAAAAAATAAAAAATAAAAAAAAAGAATGTGTAGGAATATGTACTCTAGAGATTTATTGAATTCGTTGAATTTGTAAATTTTTTTTACAAATCCTGTGCTAATTTAGATGCATGGAAGAAAAATATTAATAGCTGGACCAAGAAGGCCCTGTGGCAACAAATGAGGCTTTGAAAAAATGTAAAGATAGAACCTAAACGGAGCCAATTACATTTGCATCTAGACTCAGAAGTAATCATAATGGGTAAAAAAATAAATAATTTTAAAATTCACAATTAATTCTTACAATAGGTAATAAGGCTTTAGTTTCATCAGTGGGGAGTGGAAGCTTCTCTAACATGAGATAATAACAAATAGAGAGGTAACTTTGGGTTGTAAATATGAGAAAGGACATCCTAATAATGGGATTTTTTACTTTGTAACTGAGTTATTACTCCAATAAGATTTAAACTTCAGTAATAACATAGGAATGAAATGGGTCTTTGATCATTGTGTTTTTTTATGTCTCTCTTGGAATATACCATATAAAAGATTAACATTAATCACACATCAGTGAGCTGCAGCAGTTTTTGTACAGCTGTATAGTTGAGTTGCCAGTATACTTGGCCCAAACTCTTCACACACAGAGAACTTCATTTTTGTTGATCACATTTACAATATTAAAAGGGAACTTTTCTCCAAGTGTCTGATTGATTTCTTTACTGTGAATTTACAGAACTAATTTTCGGAGGAGGGGAAGAACTTAGCAGGAGAATTTATGCTATATGTTGCTCCAAATGCCTAGTCTTGAAGTAATAATATAAATAGGATTCATAGGTGATATTTTTGTATTTAATATGCAGCTGAGAGTAGGTCTCCATCCTCAAATATGCAGCCATTTAAACCAAGTAATCTATTGTATAGTTTGATGAATTATAATTAATCTCATCCCTTTTCCTGGGATTTAGAAATCAACATGAATCCATTGTCAAGATTCAGATATATGACAATATATATCCTGTATTAGTGTTGGTGAATACCACTCAGTAACTCATCCTTCAGTACCAGCTATTCCTTAGGACAACTGTGAAAGGGTGCTCCATTGACTTCAAATTCTCAGAACAGAAGAATTAGAGTTTACTAGAGTGTAGAGAACTACAAGATCTGTGCAGTGTTTAAATCTCTTTGAGGTTTTGGAAAGTGAATTTCACCTAAAGCAAACCCACACTTCTAATCTACCTTGAAATTACTTTAGTTAGGCTATACAGAGTGTGTTTGGTCCATTTCAGGAGGGGTAAGAAAATTGCTCCACTATACAAACCTAAGCAGCTTATCAGATATTGAAAGCCATTTCTAGTATGACAAAATGCTCCCTTGGGCATATTCCTCTACAATATGCATTTTAAATAAATAGGAAGTCACAAACCCTGGCATCATATTATAAAACAGAATAATGACCTACTTCAGCAATAATAATTGTCAGTGAAGTAATGGGCCTGCAAAGAAAATGTAAAAACAAACACCTTAATCAAGTAATTTGAACTATTTTTTTAACCAATACTTTTCACATTTTAAGCATTTTGCTGGGAAGAAGTAGCAAGTTTCACTTTGGTCTGAGTTTTTAGTAGAACAAGAGTCTTAGCTTCTGGGAGAATGGCTTAAGCACTGTAGTCAGCACAATTCAAATATTTACTTAAACACCTGGTCAAATTAAGATCTAACTTAGATAAATCACTTAAGACTGTGCAAGGACCTCTTTCTCTGGAGAGTATGTTAGTACTCATATGCAGGCTGAGAAATTATGATCACATTTCTGTGATGAAGATTGTTTAATGTCCCAGGTTTGGATAGCTCCAAAAATTATATTGGGAGTTGAATTTCAAGATATTGTTGAAATCCATTGTTCAGGAAAATCTTCCTGAAGTGAAAGGGTCAAAGGAGGGTTTATTATTCAGTATTTTAGATTGCTGAAAATGAAATTTTAAGGTTCTTGAGGAAAAAAAAAAGAGCTGTTGGACATACTATTCTGAGAAAAAGGGCAGGACATGCAAGAGATGACAAAACCAGTGCTGTGAAGAGCAGAACCTGAACCTGAAAATCAGGAAGGATAATAGAAACCAAAAGGTGTTCCTGAATTGACAGGCCCCTTGCTGGGAGGAAGTGAAGGTAAGTACCAGAAAGGAAATAAAACATTTTAAACTTTCTGAAATTGCTTGAAAGCTGAAAGAAGACACTATGTTGGGACAAGTGCCAGAAGGAGTGAAGTCTTTCTGAAGAGTAAAAGAACCTCACAAGCTACTCTTGGATAATTTATGAGAGTTTGATTCTCCTCAATACTATGTATAATGCAAAGCATCTTTATGAAAGCAGTTTGAACTCACAGTCTGCAATAATTCTAATTAGTTAGCATTTTACTCCTAATTTGGCCTGTTTCTATGCCTATAAATTATGACCACTGAGGCCTTGAAAACACAGAGGATCAGATTTACAGGCATTCTTTTTCTACTGAGTGATAAGAGGCACCTCTTATCTCTTATCTCACTAGTATCTCTTGATACAAAAGAGAAGAAATGCATCTCCTTTTCCAAACTTAGCATTCCCTTTTAGAAGTAATTCAGGAAGAATATCTAAATCAACATTCTTGTCTCAAGAGGATCAATTTATAATGAATGAGTGAGAAGGAGGAGAGAAGCATATCACATCAAGACTTAATTTGAAGTAAAATGCTTTTCTGTTTTTGTTTCTTCTGTTACACTTAACGTGAATTCAAGAAGGGAAAAATAGAACTCATGTTGCTCCTGTCTTTCATGCTTTTTTAACAAGACTTTTACAACTGGAAAACAACAATGACAAAAGGGAGAGGGACAACTCTAAAAACTTCTGAAGAAACGATGAGACAAATCACACACAAAAAAAATCAAGTGAAAACCAGCTCTTACTAACCATAATCTCTTATACATGTTACTGAATCTTAAATAGCTGGAACACATATGAACTAAAGCAGTAATTCCTAGTTTTCCATTTTTAACCAGAGATGGAAACATTTCCACAAATGATAAGAGCATATTCATGTAACTCCCTACATTTTACAGTAGATAGCACTGTGAGTCAGATGATTAAATACAGTTCAGAATTTCAAACAACAGGTTTTTGCCCAGATCTCACAGGCAAAAGAATGGGGCCAATCATTTCACATAGACTTCTCTATGGCAGGTAAAAGATGTCTTGCAACAGTCTATTCAGTTGGTCTATAACACCCAAATGAGCAGAATAAACTTGGATTAAATCATTTAGATGTCATCTGAAATGTGAGGCACCTGTATATCTGTAGCTAATACAAGGATCTGCCCAGTCAATTATCTGAAGAACCACTGGAGGTCCATCTTATTTACTTTCTTGTTTGTAAATCGATCTTATAGGCAGTATTATCTGCTATTTCTTGATAACTGCATGGGAAATATGTATGTCAAATTTTTATTGCCTTTTTCCCTACAATTTTAGTTTAGGAAAATCTTACATAAACCTCTGCAAGGAAATCAGAATTTGAAGTATCTGCAATTGTAGCCATTCAGAACTCAAAAATACTTTTGAGGATATTTTCTTCACACTCTAAATCACCTCTGTTGATATGTAACACTGAAAATGTTTTGCTATTACATTGTGAAAGACAAGTGATGACTCTTACTTGTTAAAACTTGCTTGTTGATACTGCAATCTATACAACATTGGCTAAGCTGGCTAAACAAGTGCAGTGGTTTGTTCCAAAACCAACCATTTATAAACTTGCACTTTGAGCTGCAATTCTTTAGCTAGAGACCTGAAAAATGGAAATCTCATGTTGTAGTCTCTCTATAATTCATGTCAATGGAGTTCAAAACTAGAGGTTTTACCTGTCATTCCCCCTACAGCCTTCATCTTGTCTTTTTGTGCTTATCACAAAATAAAGAAGAATCTATTTTATAAATTTCATAGGATGTTAATAAATTAAATAGGAAAATCTCAACTCTTTAGACCTTAAGTGGGTAGTCTTATGCAATTTAACAAACAGAAAAATCATAGCAACAATATAGCAGAAGATACAGTCTTCTCAAAGTAAAAAAAGATGATAGAAGTCTTGACTGATGTCATTCATAAACCCTCATTGAGCTCTGAATCTCTCCCAAACTAATCTTAGTTATTAAAAAAACAAACAAACAAACAAACAAAAACCCAAAACCAAACAACTTCCAATCAACTGTTTAATCATTATACTCCTGGGAGAATTTGTTCTTGGTTTGTACTTATGTCAGAGGATTACAGCCCAGCATTTACCAATAGCTGACTTGAAGAGACTAACAAAAACTGCTAGCAGTCTTCTCTTTGGCACAGAGACGTGGTGTTACTTTCACTTAACCGGCAAAAACATTAAATTCAGTAGCAAAAGCTATTTTTTTTAATAATTTTTTTTGTTTATTTGCAGATTATATTGTTGGCTTACATTTTCTGTCACACATTTGACTATCCAGGTGAGTCCCCCTTTCTGTGTGTATTTGGCCTTTAATAGCTCATCCTTTTAGATACTTGTCCTGGTTTGAGCCAGGATGAAGCTAATTTTCCTTTTACTGATTTCTTTTTTCCTTCAGTAAGCTCTCTTTGAACTAGCAGCAAGTGTTCCAGCTAGTGGACTGATAACACTGGAATGTTTATGTTTCTGCTGAGACTCCAAGGTCCCTTCTTAGCTCTGCTGCCACAGAGGCTGCTGGGGCAGGAGAATTGTATCTGTGACCCTCCCGTAGGGGAGCTGGACTAGACAGACAGCAGAACTGACCAAAGGTGTTCCATTCCATAGATCTACGTAAGGTCCAAGGAAGGTCAGAGATCACAGAAGACAACTTCCTTCCTGCTTCTTCTTCCCTTCTCTTCCATCCATGGCTGGTGTCCAGGGAGGACTCCATCCATCCATCCCCATCGACCCCAGGCTCAGCCCTGACCCTCATAACTCTCCCCACAGCCCTGTCTGCTCTGCTGTTATCTCAGACAGGGGGCTGAGACATTTCAGGACTGCTCACAGCTCAGGAGATGCTGGGGGAGCTGCTGGGGGTGGGGGGAGGCAAGAGGCTTTTGCACATTCCTGAACATACTTGTCTATAATTGTACATACAATTAAAGCTGTCTAGTTTAGTTTTCAATCCAGCAAAGTCTCTCTCCTTAATTCTCTCTCTCCTTCCCTACCTGGGTGGGAGGGGGAGGGGATTGAGAGCTTGTTGTCTCTGGTTTATTTTTCAATTCTCAGTCAAACCGTGACAATGCTAAATATGCTGATTGTGAATAAATATTCCTAAGGGAACAAAGATAAATTGACACTTAACTAATTCTGTGTCTCCTTCCAAATCTCTCTCTAAACCTCAGGAGACAAATAGCTAATACATTAATCCATTAACAGTTTGATGAAATGAAGGTTTCCTCTATATCTCTGAGATAGTAATATGGAAGTAAGAAGAAATGAGCAATAAATTTTACTAATGTACCTGGGCCTTGATTGTCATCAAAGACAGATAAATAAAAGTTACCTGTTTTCAGTAATGAATGCTGTAAAACTTTATATTTTGTATGTGTGCTTGAGAATAAATGCCATCTGGAAGTGAAGAGATTTCACTGACACCAACAGCCTCAATGCAGGGAGGAGGTTAGAAGGAGAGAGTTTTCATTATACTTGCTAATATTTCAAAAAGGTACGTATCGACCTTTATTCTGATTTGCATTTCTGTTGAGGGTCTAATATGCAATATAATCTAAGAATTTTCAGCCACTTTGAGATGAGGAAGAGATAATAAATGCCAGGAATTTGAAACAAGGAAAAATTCCTTACACCAATGATCATAGAATCATTTAGATTGGAAAAGACCTTTAAGATCACTGAGCCTAACCGTAAACCTAACATTGCCAACTCCGAGCTAAACCATGTCCTTAAGGACCATGTCAAGACATCTTTTTGGCATAACTACCAATAATCCATCTCTTCTAGCCTCTATGACTCAATTGCTGAAAACTTCACCTGCTCTTTGAGGAACCTTTCTTCATCTCGTCTGTTGCATTTCTGAAAAAATATTTTTGGTCTATGGAGCTAACTACATCACTCTGCTTGATCAGTAACCTTATATAAACAGGATTGTCACATGGACATAGCAGTAAGTTATGATTTTACACTCTAATTAAAAAGGCTAAAATGTAGTTCCTTAGTAATAGAATCATAGAATGATAGAATGGTGAAGGTTGGAAGGGACCTTAAAGATCATCAGGTTCCAACTTCCCTGCTATGAGCAGGGACACCTCCCAGGCTGCACAAGGCCTCATCCAACCTGGCCTTGAACACCTCCAGGGAGGGGGCTTCCACATCCTCCCTAGGCAACCTGTTCCAGTGCCTTACTGCCCTCATGGGGAAGGATTTCTTCCTGATGTCTAACCTGAATGTCCCCTCTTTCAGTTTAAAACCATTACCCCTTGTCCTATCACTGCCCTCTCTGGTTAAAAGCCTCTCCACAGCTTTCCTATAGCCCCTTCAGGTACTCAAAGGCCACTATAGAGTCTTTCCAAAGCCTCCTCTTGCCAGACTGAACAGCCCCAACACCCTCAGCCTGTCTTCATAGCAGAGGTGCTCCAGCCCTTTGATGATCTTCTTGGCCTTTCTCTGGACCCTCTCCAACAGCTCCATGTCTTTCCTGTGCTGAGGGCTCCAGAGCTGTACACAACACTCCAGGTGAGGTCTCACCAGAGCAGAGTAGAGGGGCAGAATCACCTCCCTCACCCTGCTGGCCACACTCCTTTTGATGCAGCCCAGGATGTGGTTGGCCCTCTTTGCTCCAGCGCACACTGGTGGCTCATGTCGAACTTCTCATCTCCCACCCCCAAGTCCTTTTCCTCAGGACTGTTCTCTAGTCATTCTCCCCCCAGCCTGTATTTGTGCCTGGGGTTGCACAGACCCAGGTGCAGGGCCTTGCACTTGGCCTTGTTGAACTTCATGAGGTTGGCATTGGCCCACCTCTCCAGCCTGTCAAGGTCCCTCTGGATGGCCTCCCTTCCCTCTAGGGTGTCAACTACTCCACACAGCTTGGTGTTGTCAGCAAACTTGCTGAGGATACACTCAATCCCAGTGTCCATGTCTCCAACAAAGATGTTGAACAGCACTGGCCCCAATACTGACCCCTGAGGAATGCCACTCATCACTTGCCTCCACCTGGACACTGAACCATTGACCCACTCTCTGGGTGTGGCCATCCAGCCAATTACTTACCCACTGAATGGTCCATCTGTCAAATCCATGTCTTGTCAGTTGGGAGACCAGGATGCCATGTGAGACATTGTCAAATGCCTTGTACAAATCCAGGTAGATGGCGTCAGTTGCTTTTGTCATTACCCACCATCTCTGTAGCCTTGTCATAATTGGCCACCAAATTGGTCAGGCATGATTTACCCTTAGTGAAGCCATGTTTTGCTGTTGCCCATCAGCTCCTTATTTTCCATGTGCCTTAGCAGATTTTCCAGGAGGACCTGTTCCATGATCTTGCCAGGCACAAAGGTAAGACTGACCAGCCTGTAGTTTCCCGGGTCTTCCTTTTTCCCCTTTTTAAAAACAGGGGCTGCGTTCCCTTTTTTCCAGTCGGCAAGAACCTCACAAATCCACCCTCACCTCTCAAATATGATGGACAGAGGCTTAGCAACTGCATCTGCCATCTCCCTCAGGACCCATGAATGGACCCCATCAGGTCTCATAGCCTTGTTCACTTTCAGGTTCTTTAGATGGTCATGAACCAGTTCTTCTCCTACAGTGGGTAGTGCTTTGTTCTCCCAGTCCTTGTTTTCACCTGCTGTGGCCTTTGCAATGAGGCTGGAGCACTTGCCAGAGAAGACTGATGCAAAGACAGATTTCATAAAGGTCTTCATTTTTACATATAACAGGTTACCAGTCTCCTGAAGACTTTTCTCAGAAAAGGTCTTACAGTTGAACAACACAAGTATGTTTTGGTAGAGTTAAATGAGGAAAGACTCCAGAAATATACTGTTGTGTTTCATAGAAACACCGAATATTGATACACCTGCAAAGTATAGGTGATTTCTGCTAATTCACCTCTCTTTTTAAATTAGAGGTGAGTTTTTTAAATGGTTATGAAGCTAGATTTATTTTGGAGGAGGGAATGTCTGGTTTGATGACCTGATCCAACGTTTGTTGAAGGCAACAAGAAGGCTTAAGACATAGGTGTGAAAATAAACACTTCATAAGAGAGGGAGGAAGGACGAAGGTAGGGATGAATACATACTATCAGTTTAGGGATGTTTCAACTCTTAGTCAGGTTCTATCAAAACTTCTAGTCATTTGTGTCTCTGGATTTGTCCTGAAATAAAGAGGGGTTTTGACATACTTATTTTGTGTGCAAAACAATATGCAGTTAGCAGGTATGTCATATATTTAGCCATGGGTTTAGATACATCCCATTTTAAAAGAATAATTAACTTTCTCAAAGTCTGCTTTCAGGTACATAAAGTTATGTCAGAATTCACTGAAGTAATTTAAGGAGATTCAAGACACTAAAATCTTAAAGAAGAATACGACCTCCTGGAGTCCTTTTTCTTCTTTTATTTTTATTTTCAGAATAGTTAAGTACTATGTGCAGATTTAAAGGTTTAGAATTCATAAAACACTGATGATTTCTATGAACTTTGATTTGACAAATGGGATAAGTTCTAATAAAAAAACATGTACAACCTGAACAAGTCATCCTATCTCTTTTTCTTTTTAGTCTGTGTAACACGAATATTACTTTTAGGTACCCAGTTGAATCACATTTGATAGGAACACAAAAACCAAACATAAACCTTTAGGTTCAAATTTTAAGCATCCAAAGGTAAGTGGTATGAGTCCCGTCTACAAGCCTAATCTCTCTTGAGAGGCTGGTTAATGTACCACTCTTCAGATATTTTAAATGTTAGTGTCTATATCTCTCATTCAAATGTAAGAATATTACTATATTTAAAATATGCATAATTTGGTCATAGTTCAGTGATCTTCACAGTGGCAATAACAGGCACATCACTGCTACATTGACCATTGCGACCACATTTCAAAGTGCAGAGGAAAAACAGTCTCGTTCTTTCACAGTGGTTAACTTTTGTAAATCACTTTGAACTAAACTTCTGGAATAGGATTTCTCTGTCCAAATTTAGACATCAGCATCCAAAATAGTTGTCTAGATTCCTTTATAGTCAGTCACAAAGAGCAGGCTTTCTTACAATGAGATGAATCTGACCCATTTACTTAATGATGAGGCAACTGAAAATAGGTCTTCAAGTAAAGACTGACTGAAATAAACATTTCTACTTTTTTTAACTATTAAGTAACTGGGAGACTTCAATTTTAAATTAAAATATAAATAATGGAATGAGAAATAGGTTGGTTTGGTTTTCTAATTCTACATTTTATATTTAAATAAGTGAATATGCATACAATATATGTCTGTATACGTGTGTGTCTAAGTGTGTGAAATGGGGCATCTTTATTTCCCTCGTATCTTCAAAAGGGCAGAGTAAAACAGGAATTAGATTCCAAATTGTATCCTAGAACAGGGAATTAAAAATAACACTTCTCATATGAGTGTCCTCAGTGTAATTCAGTTCTGTACTATAGGTCCATTTTCCTATTCCTTATTTTCTTTGTAGGGATTTACAAAGTTCTTTAGATCTGTTTTATAATCCAAGTTCTAAGTGCTTGTAAAAGACAGTAAAACATGCAAACCTGAAAATTTCCCCAAGCTTCTCCAAATGTACCCCATCTTTCTATTTAACTGCTGTTAAACTACACAAAAAATCTAGTCATCATAGAAGAATTATCCCAAACTTAACACTGCATCCAACTCCAAAATGTCTGAGAAAACCACACTAATCTTCTAAAACTTCTCAAACTCCAAATGACTGACAGTGTTAGGTCAAGACAAAGGAGTTGGCACCCATGTCAGGAATGCTCAGAGTATATGTAATAATCTTTAGAGATGCACAGGCTGTGAATTTCAGTATTCTTAACTGTGACAAAAGGATAATATCATATATCAGTTAAAAGCATTTACTGGAGGAGAAAATTCTAAACTGTTTGAACTTTCATGTTGACTTTGCACTGCACAGCAGGGCTAGCTAGCCCGAGGTGGAAGTCAAGGCTGAATTCACTGCCTATTTGCTGGCAGGAGTGCTCACTTGGTGCCATGACATGAACATGCTGGGTGTCTGAATATGGTGTTTCATTAAATTCAGTATAAAACCTCCTCATTCTGAACATAATGCAGATCTGAAAGAGGGGATAGTTTGGTGTAGACAATAAAGAAAATGGACTTCACATAAAGCATACCTTATCTTGGTTTTGCACTGCAAATGTCACTCTGTTACCTAGATTGAAATTGTGGAACATAATAAACTAGGAAACAATCACTCTATGAGGAAAATACTCCCACTGCCTGAAGTTCTTCTCAGTAAATTCTTGCACAAATTAAAGTTATGGTCAAGAAGACCTAGAAAAGACTTACAGAAGTTTATGTCTGATTTGAATTCAGGAAACTACTACACAGTCACCCAAAAACCTTGCAAAATAATGAAATTTTCCTGAATTTAGAGTGCTCTGGGTGGAAAAAAGTTTCTCTTTTCCCAGGACTGGGACTTTAGGAGGTAAAATGAATTCACCTAAAACAATTGAATATTAAATCAAATTTGCAACTTTAGTCCTTGAAATAGTTGACTTTTATTTTTCTTTGAATTTGGAACCTATAGCTTTTCCCTTGGTTAAAAGACTCCTGAAAGACTCTTATACCTACAATGTAAATGCATTAATTTGTTCACATAAGGACATTTTGTTTAACTTTCATTTCATTTTATTAAAGTCTTGGGACCAAATATTTATCTCGTGCAGTTGCATAGATCTTGCTGACAGAGCTACAGTGAACTAATGTATGTTCTAGGACTAATCTTGAGGCTTTTAAAGGAGCAATGGTATTAATGTTTCTCTAGTACCTTTATAACACATTTTTATGTTGTTGCATCATATTTGTAAGAAGCAAGAGCTACCAAAGTACAGATTGTAAATTGAGATCTTTCCTTTTGAAGTGTATACATTCATTAATACTCATAATGAGTAAACTGGGTAGTCAACCCAGAACACAATTAAAATGTTAAAAGTATGATTTAAACCAAAGTTATTCTGCTTTCAGAACTATTCTACTATTAGATAATCATCTATTAGATCATTGAAGGACAGCTGCATAACACATCACACTACACAAAAAGCATAAACTATCCTGAGGACACTCAGAAATGCAGCTACTTTTTATTAAGATTACAGTGGTGATTTAACCAAAAAAAGTATATTCATAGGTCACAGGGATGGAAGAAAATCATTGCCATCTCATCCAGCTTTCTACAGGATTACTTGTTATAGGTTTGTACCATGTAGTTACAAGAGAACAGCATCATATCAACTCAGCTCATTGACAAAGTCTTAAGTCCATTAATGGAGATTCTGCTTTCTTTAGAATTTATTTTGTCACTTGAAAGGATGCTTGGGTTTCTAATGACTTTTGTTTGATTGTCCCTGTTCATGGCACGGGATTGGAACTTGATGATCTTTAAGGTCCGTTCCAACCTGAAATATTCCATGACTCTATGAGGATTACAAAAATAACAGCTACAATAGCTTTATAAATGTAAAAAGCTACATAGACTTTGGCTGAAATTTCTGCCAAAATTTCCTTCACAAGACAAGTCATCTTTGAACCAGCAATGTCTAAGGACTATAGTGCAAAGGAATGTGCTGAAACCAGGCAACTTAATGTTTTTTTACAGACACTTTTCCTTCCAACAAACAAAAAGACCTAGATGAATATTTCAGGTCTATTTTCTGTCAGAGGAGAAAGCAGTGTCAGGGTATCTGACCTCCTGTTTCATTATAGTCACTAAAGCTTGAACAGAGATGGTCACATATAACTCAAAGCTTTACTATATCCACAGAAGTTGTCTATACATGATACAAAGAGAATCTGCTTGACTGAAATAATCATCTTGCTGGAAGTTTTTCTTGAGGTGTTTTAAAGCCATAAGAGTGAAGGTCTAATCAGTTATTTCTGTTTGCACTGTTGCTCAGGATTGCTTTGATGGTGCTTTAGAATTGACAAAGACTTTTTGAAGATGGATTCTCATGTTCAAAGAATAAGTGACAAGATCATGCTCAGGTTAAAGCAATTGCTTCTAAAATTCAACATAACTTTTTAATATTTTTTTTTCTAATGAGCCTTAGAGCTTTGGAGATACCAGGGTAACTGCTCTGTTGCAATGCCACTCATAATCCAGAATCATTATTGGATTGACCTGCTAGTCTCCATTCTGCTGTAATATCTCAGCAATGGATGATTTTATTTTTTTTTAATATAATTTTTAAAAATATGTTGTTGTGGGGTTTCCTGAGCAATCCAGAATCTATACTGGAGAATCAGGTAAACGATCTATGAA
Organism: Hemiprocne comata; assembly: GCA_020745705.1. NCBI lineage: Eukaryota > Metazoa > Chordata > Aves > Apodiformes > Apodidae > Hemiprocne > Hemiprocne comata. The sequence continues at coordinate 116,768,862 of CM036588.1, read as the reverse complement.
ACTGTAAGGACTTGGGAGGAAATTGGACAGAATACTGATGAATTCTGCTCTAAGAAAATTTTAATGGATGATATAAACAGCTGAAACTCAGAATGCCTGTGCTCACATCTACTCTGCTTATTTTGTTCTTATTTTTTCTATTAAAACCAAGTTCTCAAATAACATCTGCAAACATAGGCTCATAGAATCACTTAGGTTGGAAAAGACCTCTGAGATCATGAAGCCCAACTGTCAACCCAACATCACCATGCCAACTAAACCATGTCCTAAAGTGCCAAGTCTACATATTTTTTTACTACCTCCAGGCATGGTGGCTCCACCACCCCCCTGGGCAGTCTGTTCCAATGCCTCAACACTCTTTCAGTGAAGAAATTTTTCTTAGTATCCAATCTGAACCTCCCCTGGTGCAACTTGAGGCCATTTCCTCTCACCCTATCGCCAGTTATGTGGGAGAAAAGACCAACCCCCACCTCACTACAACCTCCTTTCAGGCAGCTGTAGAGAGCAATAAGGTCTCCCCTCAGCCTCCTCTTCTCAAGACTAAACAACCCCAACTCCCTCAGCTGGTCCTTCTAGGACAACCTGTTATGAATCAGTCTTTACACACGTATAAAAGTGTTTAGTTGCAGTGGTATGCAACCCTGGCTAAAGAATTGTTATAATTTATCTATAATAACAGTAAATAAAATTTGAAGAAGCTGGGGAATCCCTAATAAACATACATATAAAAGACTTTTTCAGTGAATTTTAGGTGGACTTCAAAACTAACACTGCAGGCCAAATCATTAGCAAATTAAAATCTCAGGAACTGTGCTTCTGAACACTGCCATAAAGTAATTTAGACATTGAAATATGTTGAACCACAAGAGATATCAGTATAAAAACAGGTGCTGATCTACATTCAAATTCTATCCACAAATCATTTAAGTGAGAATAGGTGAGGTGAGAATATACAAAAGAACAATTAAGTCTTCAAGAATGCCAAGGAGGTATGAAAAAATGTAAATACCATATAAATACAAGACAAGAAACAGAGAAGTGAAACAACAGTAGGATAAAAACCAATCAACCAAAACAGCAAAAAAAAAAACAAGCTAAAGTTGCTGTTCATCAGAAAGATAGGAATTCAGTTTGCCAATTGCAATACAGCTGAAATAAAAAAAAAAAAAAAAAAAAAAAAAACAGGACACAAATTAAGGAGGAAATGTATGATCAACAAACCAGAGGTAGTCATACAAACTGAAGTTTCACTTGAAAAGGCTCTTACATAGAAAGAATCACAAATCCTGTTATGAAATCTTTTCATAACACCCCAGCAGTTAATGTCAAAGCCTTGGGTAAATCTCTCAGGTCTAATGTAGCTCACAAGTCAAGGACAGGAGGCCCCTGAAGTGCATTCTCACAGCTCTTCTCACAGCAGTCAGCTGTGTCACATCAGAACCTTAAATAGCTGACCTTAAACACAGGCAGCAAAACCCCCAGAAAAATGGAGGAAAGGGGTTGCAAAACCTTTGCACCTAATTCAGAACCCTAAATATCAGCTGTTAAGCTTGACACAGAAAGGCAAATTTCAAATGAAAAGGCAAATTTCAAATGAACTATGGAAATTTCAGACCTTGATGATTTTGTTTTATTTAAACCTCCCAGGAAAGATGAAATGCTGGTACAGGTAAGAAAAGCAGGCTTCTCAGATTACTGAAACCATGCATGACTCTTTAGTATGGGAAGACCATAAATGCAAGAAGACTTTTCAAGAATTTTTTTGTAGCATTAAAGCTGGAGATGTATAATTTTCCTCACTATGCCAAACAATAGAGCAGAAGTCAAATGATGAAAACCTCTGTAGTGTTTTGAGTGGAATATCATTAAAGACATTCAGGGTGTCTTCTGATCCTTGCTATGTGTTCTACTTATTGGCTGAAGTTTTTGAAACATAACTGAAAATAAAATGAGATAAAATAGACAATGAATACTCAATAGTTATAGTCCAGTCTGTATCCAGAAATAGAGAACAAAAATTAGTAAAATAAGTCAAAAGGAAATATGGAAGACAGGATGACCTCAAGAGAAATATATCATGAGCTGTGGGAAGAAGGACAGCAGGGTACAAATACCTAATCAAAGAGGAGACTGCAAATTTATGCTTCTCCTTGACTTGAGAGCTTATATACAGGGCTACAGTAAGAGAAAGTTGCAGCTATTCATAGCTTTCTTTCTACTCTTTCATTGCTCCTGTGAAATCAGAATTGAGAGAGTAAGATAGCATACACCAAAGGCAAGATAACAACCCTTGACTTTAAACAACTTTGAATCAAACACCAGTGAAGTACAATGAATGTCTACTACTATTCTGAATGTGGGTGGTTGGCCTAAGATGTGGTTTTTGCCCTCCAGTCCTCTGAGAACAAATTAGTACATGGTCCACATTCTTGACAAGTTTGATAGCTCCTGAATTCATCATTGAAATATTTATCAGAATTCTAATATTATTCTATGTTTTAACTTCTGCAGGCTTAGTCCACCTGTAGGCAAGAATCAGTTCTTGGAAAAATGAATTGCATAGTCTTCAGTGTAGTTAGAGTGAAACAGATGATTAAACTTGTCAAGTTAAAGGAAAGCAAAAAATAAGGGAGTCTGAAGCAGAGTTCATTTGGTGCATATGTATGTTTGGTGCAATTATGAACTAGTCCCTTTTTATAATGTCTCCAGCTGTGATTCTACATAAACTAGGAAGAGACATAGCTAGTTTAAGAGCAAAGTATACACAGGTCAGCATGGATTTGTCATTCTGTGTTCAATGTTAATAAGCATACAGAAGCCACAGTGGAAAACCTGACTAACTGGACAGTATTCAGGATGTTATATTGTGAATGGATAGGCATAGAAATAACGTAAGTTCAATTGATAAAGAACTAAAATTAATAGAAAAGAACAAGGAGTAGGTCCCTTTGGACTTTCCGTGAAGAAGTAAAGCTTTTGAGAAGTACCCTGGGTTCATTAGACCAAAAAAAGCAAGTGTGAGAGTCATATACATAGTGACAAGATACTGATTCTGAAATGATAATTACATTCAAAGTCAGTAGATCAAAGAGGAACGGCATAAACAAATCTGGTATGGTTCCCCTCTTTATAATAACTCTGTCAAGATGAGTTATTGGCAAAATTCAAAGGCTTAAAAGTTCAACAGTGATATGCATTCTAAATTTTAGAGGCTTATCTGAATCTTAGTTCAAAGCTTTAATGTAAAAATAATGTGAATATTCTAGTAAGTGATTACCCTTTATTTCCTGATGTCACACACAAGAGAAGAATCAGAGTTACAGTAATATTTTACATCCATCACACGCCAAGTGGTCACTTTTTGAAGAAGCCTCTTCTTCTCTTTACTTAATCTTCACATGGCTGTCATCCAACTTTCTCTGGCCATTGTTGCCATCAACAAAAAAACATCCATTCTATTAATTTTGTGCACCTTCCTGTCTTTCGGAAGGTTAAGAAGAGGATTTCATATTGTATATGAAATGTTGTTGGACATAAACCTCCACTTTTGGATCCATAGAATATTTTGGTTGTCAAGGTAATAAGTTTGGGTTTTTTCAGTTTCCAAAAGAAAGACTCCTTTGTCACTAACCAGAAGCAATAGTGAAATTAGATGTATATTGACATTTTATTCTAAAAAATAAAAAAATCATATACAGAGCAAGCTGCAAACTAAATTCATATTGATCTACTGACACAAATGAAACAGCAAATTAGTTCTACAACTTAAAACCAACTGATATTCTAGTGTGGCACATTGGATCTACACCTAATTACTATTTTTCAAGGTATTATCATAATTATTGGTGAGGACAGGATGGCCAGAATTTCTGCCTCATAAGACCTATATCAACATTTTATGACCAAGAGCTGCAAGACACTTTCCAGAGGCCTGAGGAGAGGGGGGATCTCTGGGTGTAGCTCATAGACAGGAGAGGTTATTAGATCCCCAGGCATCTGGCCACTCTACTAGAAAACTGAAATGTCATTCTCATGTCTTGCAATGTCATTCTCAGCAGGACTCCATCCTTTGAAAAAGTAACATTAGGATTATTCAGCTCATTGACATCAGAATGTCTCTAGAGCAAGACACAAGACACAGTAATGCCCTGCCTTTCTACACTTCAAGTGCATCATGGTAGCCACAAACTAACCATCTCTAGACCAACTGTGGTGGGGCAAGAGCTGTTGAGATGTAGCACCGTGTACCAATTATTAGCAGATCTTGAGGTTTTAGTGAGAATTCAAACAAAAGCAGGTGATTTGAATCTAAAACTTCACAACACGGTACTAAATTTTGTCAACTCTGCTTGGCTTTCCATAGTAAAAAAACCAAACCAAACACTTTTTGTTTAAACCAGTAAAAGAGACTAGTGGGAAAAAATTCCTAAGTGAGTGTTTTAAGCTGTGGTCAACATTGTACATGAGCAGCTGAACATTTGGTGCTTGGGGCCAATTAAAAATATTCATGTTACGCCTGCTCAGCTGACAAAAACTACACTGAGTAGCAAATGAATGCTATGAACTAGGTATTTCACTTCTAAAAATTAACTCTCTTCCAGGCATACACATATTTTATTTTCACACTGATGCACTGCACCAGTAGCTTCCAGCAGCAAATGACACAGTACATCTTACACAAAAGAACTCTGCACTTCAGCTATTTCTTTAAAAGAAGAGACTGTATAAATGTTAGGCCATTGTAAATTCAACAATTATCAAGACAGCACCAGATGTAGATTTATCCTAGAGGTTTTTATGTGTTTTGTGGCAGCATGTCCCATAAAAACTGCAATAAATATGCTAATTTTTAATGTCTTTATACTTCAGTTTCCTATTTTATGAACTTATAAAACAAAGATTAAATGTATAGGGATATTATACTCTTGGATAGTGCTTTTAAAAATGTTGTAATATGAAGAATATCAAGATTAATATTTCAATAAAAGGTGAAAAATTATTTTTCATTTAGTATTTGGAATGGCTAAGTCTTTGTCCACTAGATGCTGTTATCAAGGGACATTAGTGGAATTAGTTTGATATGATGGTTTCACCTTCACTTTCATTTTTGGCAGTTGACATTCTGGATCTTCTATAGATAATTTTGCATGAAGGCATTTGGCATTCATGTTTAATGCTAAGAAGTCCTGATACAGAGGCAGAGGGCTAAAAAGTGACAGACTATTTAACAGAGGTGGGAGGGTGATGAGCAGAGATACTCTATTTATCTTTCTAATTATCAGCTATCTAAGGAGATGAAGAGAACTTTGATCTTTCAGGCGAACTGAAATGCAAAGTATCAGAGGGATGTAATTAATAGTCTCCAAACAATTTCACAAACAGGTGGAAGGGAATACCTGGCATTATCTTCACAAAAGTTACCCATGAAAGCCAAATTTTGCTTTTGGGATGTCCTTATTTTGCAACAAAAAAGATTCAGTCTAGTTTGCATACATGTTATGTTTCACATTAAAAATAAGCCTCTGCCATGCAGTATGCTTGTATTTATTGTGCCTTGATAAATGAACAGAAATTGTTGAATGAGCTCACCAGTAATAAAATCAATAAACAGGGCCTTCATATTGCTGTTTTTATAGAAGTAACACACAGGAAACTAAATTCAGAAATGACAGCATAAGGCTTCCAGGTTCGTTTCACTGGTGTTAGCAAAGGAAAAACATGTAGGTTGTTTTTACCAAGATTAGTGACAGCTACTGTGTCCTCAGGTGAGTCATAGCCAGCTTCAGTGTGAGTGTCTGACTTGCTTTCCTCTCTGACAATTCAATCAGCAAAGAACAGTTTTCAATGGCAATAAAATATTCTTTATTTCAGATAATAAACTGCTGACAATTAAAGGCCAAGGAAATAGCTTCTTGGTTTTCATAGAGCCTCCAGATGCTACTCCCAATGATGTATTTTATCAGTACCTACCTCTGCCAGTGCTTAGTCATTCAAAAAAACATTGCAGACTTTGGGACCACCACTGGGTCATATGAGCCAATATAGGTCCATCATATTATACTACTTTTTTTAAACCAACTTTCCATTGTTTTGTCCAGGACCACAATCTTCATGCCTTTGAAGCACCTGTTCTACCAGCTGTATTTCAGAAGACGTTGACTTGTAGTGTAAGCAAGTCCCCAAAGGTACAAATAGCCCTGTTGCAGATACAGAAGGAGGTTATTTCATACTTAAGAGCTCTAATAGCTGGTGTCTTGGTTTCCCAGAAAGAATCAGGACAGCTGGCCAGTGTAGGAGATTTATTCTTAGGGTTAGCTTATGTACCTACATGTTGCAATATCTATACCTTCATGAGAGAGGAAACCTTACCAAGAAGAGGGGTAGACTCCAATATATAGCTAATGCCAAATTTTACTTGAGAATAAGAAAGTGCCAATTTATTGATGTTTTCCTTTCCCTCATTCAAGGAAAACATCCTCAGCACCTTTAGGGATTGCTCTAGCCACCTGCCATAAGCATCTGTGGGACATCCATAATTCGGAAACAAACGAGTTCAATCCCCTTTAAGTAAAACAAGTGCAGGGGGTTCCTCAATTTGGCAATCTGTGTTTGAGTAAAGCACACTTGTGTTATAGCTAAGTCATATATTTTTAAAAGCAGTTCATCTTCAGCTAAATTCAACAAGACACAGGGAATTTACTGTTTCCCTTTGCAGCTGGTTCCAGTGACTACCAGTCCTCTGTAAAAGAAAATGTGCAACTAGTTTTCTCTTTTAATTTTTTTTTCGTTCATATTCACTTTCATTCTTGGCCTGCCTTTTCTGCTAGATTAGAGAGCTCAGTTTTCCTTTTAGTAAGTTGCATATATAAGTATTTAATATAACTGCATTTTCACAAGCAGTTTATTCTGAAATTCTTTGTTCACTACAAATCCTGTGTTCTCAAGGTCACCATTTTCCAGTCCCACTGTTAAAGTTTAAATTCATTACTTCTAGAGGCAAAACTATGGCAGTAGGCATGATTAATCATACTTTGTCTTAATGTGTCAGCTGTATTCAGATTTTAAAATTATTTTTCCATGTTTACTCACTCCTTAGCATTATTTGCTACTATGCCAAATTTACTTATCTGACAGTGTTTCTGCTTGTGATCATTGCAGCTTCATCCATGTGAGAATTATCATTAGCTTGATGTCTTGTGAGAGATCGTTATACAGATGAGCATACAGGAATTTGACAGCATTTGCTGGATTTTCAGAGAGAATACATATGCTGTTTGGAGATGTTAGATGTTATAATCCCAAATAATCAAAGTTAAAACATGTGCAGTGTCCTCATTTCCTCACTTTAGTCCTTTGTGATAAAGAGATTGTGAGGTGCTAAGATTGAGGTGTAGGCAGGAACATATAATTTATATACTCTATTAAAATCCTGGCCTTCCTAACTCTGCCTGAAAGATTTTATTCCTGCAGTCTTTATGAAACAATTATAGCAGAATTAGTAAGTTAACATGCAATATGTTCTATTTCACTGGGGAATGAGCTGAAATGTATTTAGACTAGAGGTTTGTGCTACTTTAACCACCAGCAGTACAGGTAAAAACAAAACTTTGGCCTAGATGGATGAGCACATGGGTGAATAAGTGAATTGGTAGGTGGATAAATAGAAGAAAAGGCTTGCTAAAAGTGGTGTCCATTTCTCTGTGGACCCCACTGACTGCCATGGGGAGTTTCTCACAAATGAATGCACACCTGCAAGAAGGGAGAGTATCTGCAGCAAGTGTGTGAGAAGCCACAGGCTTCTAAAGGAAGCTACATGAATATGCCACAAATCTAAGCTTAGTTCAGCTCTTCATGCACAATTTTCGGAAGAAATTATGTTGCCTCTCCTGTACCTCTTGTGAAACTAATCTGTGAATCATTCAGCAATTCACCCAGTGCACAGATAGTATTAATATCTCCACCAATAATGCCAGAGAATCTGCAAAGCTAGCATGGTTTTCGACAGATTTATGTTGATAGAATTTTTTTTATGGATAGATTCAGTGCAGAATCCAGTCTGTGGGTGTAAGATACAGGTACTCCCCACAGGAGCAGTTCTGGAAAGACAAGCATGGGAATGACCATGACTTGCAGCATACTGTCTGTCTGATGCAGTGCTAATAATGAAAGGTCAGCTGCATTGAGCCAAGCACGTAGTTTGAATCATACCTGATTACAATTTAGCAGCCAGCTCTTCTGAGCTTTTAACCAAAAAAATATAGACAGTAAGGGGTACATCTTTCTTAAGAAAGCTATTATAGTTGCAGTGCAAGATAGGGCTGAAGCAAGAGGTGACCAGCTCATACTGTCCATGGTGCAGTAACCATTTTCACCCATGTACAGGACTACACATTCCTATATAGCCACTGAATTTGACTCACAACTAGACAGGCAGATATTTGAGTAACTCACAGTGAGGACAGTGATCAAAAAAGCTTCCACTGACTGCACTAAACTCTATTTCTCACTGGGGAGAATGTGTTTACATAATTATATGTATACATACAGTTCACTTGCCAGATAATGCAGACTTTCAGAGAGAGCCATATGAGGCATGTGTTAACATTTACTAGAGATGAGGCAATTTAAACTCCTTGTCCTTCACTAATCATTCAACTCCACTGGAAAAATAAAAAGTAACAGCTACACTTGAACAGTAATGTTACATGCTGGGAAGTGCTTTATTGTAGCTTGTAAAATTACCTTTGAGAGAGCAGAGTCTAAATGTAGACAATAACAGTCATGGATTTAAAGCACATTTTTATTTTGGAAAGTAGCTCTAAAAATTACATGAGGTTCTCTGTTCATTATCCCAAGCATTCCAACTTAGCTTTGCTTAAGTGTCAAGTAAAAAAAGACGTTTTCCTCACAGTTCCAAGCTCTGCAAACTCACCCTTATGACTGTCTTGACAAGCAAGTCAACCTGTGCTGTTTCCTACTGACATATCAGTGCCAGTTCCACTGACCTAGTGGGAAAGCTGAATTATATGTTAAGTGTAAATAGGCACAGAAATTCATGAAGCATCTTTTGGTTTTAACTCTGTCACTGGCCTGTGTTCAAAATCAATCTGGAACCTAGATAAGAGAAAAAGGGCAGTGACAGAGAAGAGGCTGTCATCACCAGTCAACACAAAGAAAAGTCATAGAAGTGCTCAGGGAAAGATGCCAAAGTAGAGAGGGGACTTAGAGAAACCAGCAGGCCTATGACTGCAGCATGCCAATGTCAGGCTGCAGTCATGAGATTGCTGTTGTATGGAGAAAGACATGCTGAAGAAGACATCAAAATCACAAAGGAAACAATTGTAGATGAGGGGCAAGAAGATCTTGGCAACTGGTAAAGAACTGCCCTCAACAGCTGAATTTGATATGATGTTGCTTACCTCTTTGAGCCAGGTACACAAGGAAGAGATAGCAGAAGACAAGGTAACCAATGTGGATGCTAATCCACAGTGTAAAAGAAGTATCTGTGTGATCCCAAATAACTGGAATACTGATAGATGAAACCAGTCATTCAGATATCACCATAGCATTCTTCATTTACCCTCACTGTGGCACAGTCTATAGGACTACAATGGATGCAAAAGAGAATCAAACAATCTCATGGCCAATTCCAGGAGCATCCTGGAGACAGACTAACTAGAGATTGTTAGTTAGTAAATTATCTAAAATGGGTTAGGTCATTTGAGTCATTTCAACACACCTCCATTTGACTAAAGCAAGTCTAGCATGATTACTCCAAATGTGTGTATCTATAATGTAGCAGCATATGTAACATCTCACTTACAGTGTGTTATGCCAAGGTTGAAAATTCCAGTTCAAAGCCCTGAGTCAGCTTCCATGAAGACCATTGGGCTATTCCTACAGTGCCTGGGCACATTAGCTGACCTGAGGACAACTGGCACACAACAGCCCATATCCATATGATTAAACTCTCCGAGGTTTGATACAGGATTATCCATCCAAGTAGTATTTGGCACATGCTAACTAGATCAGGCCTAAGTATTGTTTGGAAGAACACTAATTGGCCCAGGTCATGTTCAAGTCAAGGACCATGCTAAAAATTCAACACTACAGACAATTACATTCCAGTGTTCATTCCTGTTCCCTTCACCATTTACTTTGTTAGTATGGGAGCACTTTTACAGTCTGAAACTCAGGCCATAGTTCTTTTTAAAAACCTGGCTTCTGAGATCCTGCATCCTCTTTTCCCCTCATCTTTACCCTCCCTCTCATTTTCCCCCAGTCCCCCCCCAGACAAAAGTGTGGCATTGGACTTGGAGCAGGATTGTACTTGGCTCCTGATACTATTAGAATGGGCCACCCTAAGGGTTATTTATTTAAAGTACAGCATGTCATGAGCAGCTGTTTTAGTTTTGCTTCATTTCCCTGCCAAGTGCATTTACCCTTGGACAATACTTAGTCTTCAGCCTTGCCAGTTCTCACCTGCCACTTCATGAGTTGTTAAATGACTGCTCAAGCACTGAACACCAAAGACTCTTCAGACTTTTATTTTAAGTGTTAACAGGTATCTTTAACAATAAATAACACTAGGCAAAAGACAAGGAAAACCACCTTTCTGACCAGCAGAAAAGTCTCCCTAGTAAGTTTCCTTGTTCCCCTTCACAGACTTTCTAAACTTAATAAGGAGTGTAGCACTCTTAAGAGAGTGAAGTTGAACACTACAGAGCAGGGCTGGAAGGATACCAGCAGCATTTAGCAAGGTCTTGTGGAGACTACTATGTCTGAAGATCTGGTTTCCTTGTTTTGCAAGCTATTTAAGAAGTCTTCTGTATCACCACCTGCCTTCATCCTTTACTATGGTTCACCACTGTCAGATGTAAAAACAAAAAAACAAGCCAGTAAGCAAACAAAAAATGGGCAGAATCATAAATACCTCCCTGAAAAAACAAACACACAAAAAAACATAACTTCAAGAAAACAAAACACAGAAAAACAAAACATAGAAAAAGAAAATGAAAGAAAAAAAATGCAGCATCAAAGCCAGCCATTCTCCACTCTCCAGACAATGGATACATAAGAGACACAAGATTCTTATGTGCTATTTTACAAATCACATAATTTAAAAATGTATTGTTTATATTTTCATTTCTCTTTTTAAATCATTAAAAACACCATAGACTTTATGTAGAGCCCCCAAATGAATAATTGTCTCAAAACAGCTGCCCTGACAAACTGGACATTGTGCTTGGGTGGGGGCCTCATTCAATAAGCCACCTGGACCCTGTTCTTGCAAGGAGAGCCCCTCTTTTGGTCACCACCCTGATAAATGGGACACTGTCCTTACTTGGTAAGGAACAGTGCCAGCTAGAGGAGCCCCATGGAGGCACAGTGCCACCCTGTGAAAGACCACTGTCCTGTTTAAGGACAGAGTGAATGCCTGAAAACAGAGGTGATTGCTGGGTCAACCCGGAGGGGGGGGGGGGGGCAAGTGATCACCTGGCCTCCCCGTGCCCCATCAACTCATTTCCAGAACATTCCCAAATCCAACACTGAACCTGTGCAAAGTAGGCTGAACCCCATCTGGAGATGCAGGGCCAGATGCCATAAAATAAGCAGACTCGAAATGCTTGGTGCACGTGCCCGTCATACAAGGACCAAAACGTCATGTCAAGGTTGTCACTGGATCCAAGGGTGGTGACATATTTCCTATCCCCTCTTTCTTCATCTCTGTCTCTCTTTGTCTCTCTCTCTCTCCCTCTCTCTGTTTCTAACCTCATTCTAGGCACATAAGTGCAACATCACTTCTAATTTTGCTGTTTTTCCAGTTGTAACCTGTTATTTTGAGAGCACCATTTTGATAAGTTCTGCTAGTTGCTTTGAGAGTGATACTGTTGTGTTTTTCTTTTGACAAGTTTTACAATCTTACTCAATTTAAAATAATGTTTTTATAAGCCTCCTGGGTAAAGGTCTTACTTTCAGAACACTGTGCAGAGAATTCCAGAGGTTAATCTCATCAAATGAGTTGCTAAAAGAGATTAATTAAGAGAGGAGGATTGAATCCAGCTGCACCTAAGCTCCTCTCTGAAAGGAGTTTAGAAAGCAAGGGGGTCCAGTCTGAATCTCCCTGGGTTGACCCCTACCTCTGAGGAACTCTACCCATGCCCACCTTGTGGGATATGATATTTAATTTGGGTCCCCACCTCTGGGGAGCCATGTGCACCTTGTGAGATGTGACACCTTATAGGAAAATATTCCTGTATTTCTGATTTTCATGGGGTTTTCTTAATAATCAAATTAACAACTAGACCAATTTTCAAGGAAATTTGCAAAAAAAGCAACTGAAAATATGTTTTTTTGTTGTTTTCCTTTTTTTTCTATTTAAATCTAGTGATAACTGTGTCCTGATAAACTGAACAACATCACTTAGCAGCATGCACAATGAGAAGCTAAAAGATTTAATTAGACTCTTGCTCAGCAGGGGTGAAAATATAATTTAAAAGACTCAGGGCAAAAGCTGAATTGTTAGTTTTATATTTTAGCACAACAAAGCTCCAATTAGACTAAATTAGGTAACAGTTTATTCATTAGCCTTCAATATAAATGTGGATGCACACTGGCTCCATGTTATTCTTTGCAGCAAAGATATATATCTAGTTCAAAATAGTTTAAACACTAGATGTAAAGGTTAATTGTTGAGCTGGCTGTGTTAGGAAGTCAAGGATTCATGTATTCAAGCCATGACCCACTCACCAGGTCAGAAAATAAATTAGTTTCACACTAATAATGCTAAATTTCTTAAACTAGTAACAGAGAACCACTCACTTTCTGACAAAGGAATACCAGACATAGTAAATCTAAGCATGCAGTATTTCCAGTTTTTTGGTGTTTTTTTAGATTTGTAATTTTCACCTAAGGTGGCACTTTTTTGGATAATGAAATATCAGCAAGAAAGACCAAAATAATGCCTGTGAGAGGGAAGATCTAGTGTGATCCCCCATTATAGCAACACTTTACAAAATTTCCACTCTTGGCAAATTTAAGACAGAGGTAATAATGTCATGGTTTGACTCAGGATCAGCAATTAAACCAGTGGCAATAATGCTCTCAATGCCCTCCCCCTCCCACCCAGATAGGGAAGGAGAGAGAGACTTTCCAGATTGAAAACTTAACTAGACAGCTTTGATTAATTACTACTAATAAGAAAATATGTACAATTATATACAAATATGTTCAGAAATTTGCAAAACCCCATTGCCTTCCCCCACGCCCAGCAACTCCCACGGCATCTCCTGAGCTGTGAGCAGTTCCAAAATGTCCCGAAGCGCTGCTGGAGATGATGGCAGAGCAGACAGGGGCTGAGGGGGGAGTGATGAGGGTCAGGAGTGCACGAGCCTAGAGATCAGTGGTGATGGACAGATGGAGTCCTCCCCAGATGCTGGCCATGGACAGAAGAGAAGGGAAGATGAAGCAGGAAGGAAGTTGACTTCTGTGATCTCTGACCTTACACCAAGCTTACTTAGCTATATGGAATGGAACACTTTGGCCAATTTTGCTGTCTGTCTAGTCCACTCCTCCCTACAGGAGGGCTACAGATACAACTCTTCTGCTCCTGTAGCATCTGAGGCCATAAAGCACAGTGACCTTGGAGTCTCAGCAGTAACATAAACATTCCAGCACTATCAGTCCACTAGCTGGAACACTTGCTGCTAGCTAAAAGAGAGCTTACTGAAGAAAAAAAAAATCAGTAAAAGGAAAATTTGCTTCATCCTGGCTCAAACCAGGACAATGTATCAACTCTTTGCATCCCAGAGAACAAATTCTTAGCCTCACTAATGTCAGAGGCAAAGCTCCCTTTTATTTTACTGGGGCCAGGGTTATAACCTCAATACACGAGGTAAAAATGTTAGCTCCTGGTGTATATCCCTCACATTTTCCACTTGCTTTTCAGACTTCTCCAGGCATGAAAGGAGAAGTCTGCTACTACTGTGCTGCACATCATACTTCAGAACTACTGAAAATCACTGACCAACCATCATTGTGGTCCTCCAGTACTGCTAGCAAAGGCCAGCTCTCATTCCTGTTGCAACCAGTAAGAGCTCGGTACATGTAAGAAATATAGTTTTAGACTAGCAGTGTTTCCTGCAAAAAAAACCCCAAATCATAGAACCATGGAATGATTAAAGCTGGAAGGGACCTTAAAGATCATCAGGTTCCAACCCCCCTGCTATGAGCAGGGGCACCTCCCACTAGACCAGGTTGCACAAGGCCTCATCCAACCTGGCACAGGGAAAAGATACAGTGCCAAAATATTTTTGGAGGGAGAAAAAAAAGAGAGATGCAAAACCAATCAATTGAGTGTGGTTATTTATACTGGTAATGGCTCAGAAAAAAGTTAAGAAGCTCTTTTCTTAAATTTTATTCAGAGAAAACAACCCTGAGGACTGCAGGTTGGAAGGCAAGATCTGGTCTTCCAATAGTGCTAAGTTTCAACCTTTCTTTGTTTTTATGTGGTCTCTTACTTTAATTGGAATTATATGTGTCCTTTTTGTTTGGTTTGGTTTGTTTTTTGTAAGCATAAAGTTGAACAAGCTATAAGCATTTCAGAAATTACACTATGTTATGAAAGTACATAAAGGAATCCTGAGAGTCATTAGTCATGCCATGCTACCCTCTTATTTACACAGAAGTGCTAACTCGTAGAAAAGAACATTTATTTTGTTTAAAAATATGACAAGTTGAATTCTCTTTCACTCATTCTAGAAGTGTCTCAAATTGCTGCAGAGAAGCAATCTTAGTCAGAAAATCAAACCATGTAACATAGAATATATCAAATAATGAATTCACACCTCTTATTTGTTCCCTTGCCAGCAGAGCAAATTAAGATAATTGATCTGAAAGTATCCAAGCAGTCCAAAAGCTCTTGTTTTTCTGTGACCAGGCAACAAACTCCAGCACAATTCCATGCCAGTACAGGTATAAATTTTGAGTCTGATTCAATAAGCCAAGTAAGAATCAATGGAGAAAGAGGACAATACACTGTCCTTCAACACACTTAGTAATGCTTAGCAAATTAAAGCTGCTATCAAATGCTAATTGGTTTGTCCAAATATTCAGGTGGTGTTCCCTCTTAGTAAACTCTAAGGTTATCTTTAAATTTTGCTCCTAACTGGTGTACGAAATAACTTCTACCTCCCTTGTCTCCAGGCTACAGCAAGTGTGGCATGTTTATTTCTGCAAACATTGATTCAGAGGAAAAAATGAACTCCTTTCTGCTACATTTGCATCATGTTTATGATCATTTTCTGCACATATTCAAGCAATTGAACTTCACTTGCATAAGTGACAGCAGGATCTAATCAATTCCCATTAAAGTCTTTCAGCTGCTAGTCCCACATCAATATAAATTGAAATATACACGCTCCAGTATTTGACTAAAAGTTATGTGGAAAAGGAGAACTGTTGAGCTAATGAAGGAGACAAGATTCTTCTAAATTTTTTAAGAGCTATGTTAAGGAAATTAAAATTTCACACAGGTACAAAAAAAATCTTTTTTTACAGCTGTAGTTGTATTTGTGCCTTTCAGTGTGTTAAGACATAAAGCTACTTAAATCAAAGATAAAATTGTCAGTTTCTAACTTTAGATGCAGCAGTTTATCACGGGTCTGAGAAAATGTTTCCAAAGGCCATATGAGAGACAAGAATAAACTGGACATTTCACAGCAAGGACAGAACAAGAGTTGATTTAAACTAAATAGAGACTCCATGAAGTGGCAACATCGTTTCCATTCAAAACCTAACACTGTAGATACTGCCCAGCAGATACAAGAGATAGATCTTAAAATATTTGCTGAAAGTAAACAGTGAATAATTTCTTACCTATGCTGAGGATCCTAGTGTATGAGGAAGGTAGCTGAAGCTCAGAAGTTGCAACTCTGCTATCAATATTATAAAATTATTTTAGATCTGTTTTCCAAGAACATTTACATTGGGAGAGTATTTTCATACTATTATTTTGGTCTCTGCAGAGTAATTGCCTCTATTGTCTTGATTCTAGGTTCAGAAAAGAAAAGCTGAAATTTGCTGAATTGTATCATCTCGTTCTTCCATATCGATGTCTGGGCGTGTTGCTGGCATGTGGATTAATTTGCCACTATATAGTGACAAAATTGGAGCTCTAAAGTATCTTGTACAACAAAGAGAAAATCTGAAATATTAGTTTATGGATTTTTTACTATTATTTTCCATCGAGAGACAAATATTGTCTCCACTTTTTATCAGTCAACAGATATTAAGATGACAAGTTGACCTTTTTTTTTGTTTGTTTGCATTACCAAAATCAATTCCTTAATAGACAAAATCAAAGGAAAAGAAGGGACCCAGACATGGTGGAGGAGGCTGAATGGCAGAATGCAAAGACAGGTAGAACTTTAACCTCTACTAAAGTTTATCAGGGCTTATCTTGGGGACACTGCCCTCCCCTATCACACTGGGGTGTGCTATTCATTTCTGAAGTGATCTAACTTGAATTTAGCACAGGGAAAAGCTTTACTGTATCTGTGACTAAATTTGTCCTTATTTTATTATGTAAAGTCCTAATCCTTTCAAGTCACCATTGTTCAAGGCCCCAGCTATCTTCAGGTTCTTTTATGACTCACAATAGGTCAGGTATACAGAATATTATTTTTAGAAAGTATTGCCTTTTTCATGAAAAAATGCAACTGTCATGCAATTTGACAGAATACAGGATTACCATGTTCTGTAGCTCTTACCCAAAGAAAGTTCAGAAGAATGATAAGGAGAACTAAAATGAAATTAAAAGAAATATAGATGTTATCCTTTGCTGCCTTCTTTAAAAGGAGAGCTAAAGTAACATCACAAATAAGAAGCCAGCAGCTGGGTTCTCTTCTCACTTACACTATTTTTATTTCAATACATGCAAACTGACTTAAATGAGATTAATCAGTTTATAGAGAAGTGAATGAACCAGGCTCAAGTAAAAGTTCCAAGAATAATGTGAGACTTTATGAAAGCTAAAGAACAGGGTGAAATGCCAGTTTCTGCTTTTGGTGAAGCAAACTTCACATTGACTCAACATTACCCTTACTACAGAAGACTAAGACACAGAATGAGGAATAGGGGATCTCATGAATGAGTGTCAATATATGCTCACCTCAGCCATGAACATGAGGACACTGAAGTACCATGCCAAGGGAAAGATAATTAAATCTCAGATATAAATCACTATTTTGAAATGTTAAGTGAATCAACATTGCAATGCAAGCCCATAACAGTGATCATTAGAGAAATTAGAGAAACTCAGAAGGTTGTATTATGTTCCAAAGAGTTCCATTCATAATTAAGGGATCACAGAGAAGGTATAAAGCTGAGTGAAACTTGGTAATGAGAGAAACCATAGTTTGCATTCAAGCTAACAGTAATTTATCTTTTTTTTTTTTAATAGGTAGTTTGTCTCGATAATGAAAATAGTGGCCATTTGGGGGAACGTCCTAAGAAAACAAAAAGTATTCAACTTAGCTAGTACAAATGATGAAATATTGCATTGTCAATGTTTCCAGTCTTGCAAATAAAAGCAAAACAAAACAAAATTAAAAAATAAAAAACCCCAAACACCCTAAACTAAAAACCCCAGAGCTGTTTCTCCTGCTGAATTTTTGTCACTATTTAGTCTCCTAATTAGACTAAGTTAAACTCCTTTTGAGTGTGGCCTCAAAACTTACCTGTTTTTATTGAACATATTTATGTTGTAAGGCTAAATACAGTTAGGTATATCCTGCACAATTAAGATGTGTGCAAGTGTAGGTATGACATTAATGCTAGTCCTCTAAAAGGAAACACAGAACAGTGATTGATAGAATTATCACACAGATTAGTGACTAATATCTGGACATTAACTCCCGAGAGCCCAACAGTCCAATGACTCTCTTTCTGGAGGGAAAGTAGAAATACCGTGTGTAGAAAGATAGTTGCCTACAGTATTTATTTTTCAGTAGTGACAAAGAGAGAATGGGAGAATGAAGAAGAGCATTGGGAGCTGGGAACAGAGCTGTTTTTCCATAAATTTATTATGTAATCATACCACCATTTGATATAAAGCAGCATATGGCATGAAAGCATGTGCTACAGATGGAGTCCACAACTACACAGGCATCTGGCACCCAGGTGTTTGATTTTGTGTCTGCCAACAGGGAGAGGGTTTTCAGAGTTCGTTCACCCACCAATTCTTCACAGCAATGTCAGTATTTTGTCTACACTTTTCTTCTGCATGCAAATACAAAATGGGGTTTTTTGCACTACTTTATGTAGACTTCTTGTGGTGGGTTGGCGCAGGCGGCAGCTGAACTCCCACCCAGCCACTCACTTTCTCTCCTGCCTGAGTGGGACAGGAGATAGTAGAGGAAAAACAGGAATGAGAAAACTCTTGGGTAGAGATAAAGGCAAGGATTTATGATTACAGGCAAAACAGACTGGATTTGGGGAGAACGTATTTTACTTCTAATTAATATATCCATGTATATATTTAATTACTGCTACAGGTATGGGGAAACAAAAAAAAAAATAGAAAATGAAACAAACACCTACACATTTAGGGAAAACAACTTTCCTCTCCCTTTCTCAAGCTCAACTTCACTCCAAACTTCTTTTCTCCCCTTCATTATTGCTGCAGGTTCTGCTCAGCCCCTCAGGTGAGGCAAGGAGAGATGTGGGGGTGTTGTGAAGTGGTTCCTGTCCATGCTTCTTCTTTCTCTCTCCTTTCCTCTTGTCTTCCTCGCTCCTCCTCCAGCCTTACTGTTTCCTTTGCTTTTTCTCACTCTTTTCTCCTCTCTATCCCTCTGGGTTTTTTTCCTGCCCTTTCTTAAAGACATTTTCCCAGAATTGTCACTATCTTGGCTGACAGGCTCAACTGTGTCCTGTGGTGGGTTCATTGGAGCCTGCTGGAACCAGCTGGAAGCAGCTGTGTCTGGCACGGGGCAGCCCCAGACCTCTTCCCTCAAAGGCCACCCCTGCAGCCCCACCCCACTACCAGCACCTTGACACCATCATCTAATGCACTTCTACATTCTGTGAAATGGGAGAAGAGTTGTGAAGTTTGTTTTGTTCTGTTTGAATGGCTAGGTTGCTTTTTTTCTCAAGGACAATTGCGTTGAAGAAATACGTTGGTAAGAAAACATTTTGCTATCATTTATATTAAAGAAAAATAAAGATTAAACATTATTAATTGAAGTTTG
Organism: Hemiprocne comata; assembly: GCA_020745705.1. Classification (NCBI taxonomy): domain Eukaryota; kingdom Metazoa; phylum Chordata; class Aves; order Apodiformes; family Apodidae; genus Hemiprocne; species Hemiprocne comata. The sequence continues at coordinate 116,749,615 of CM036588.1, read as the reverse complement.
AAAAACCTATGATTCTTGGGGCCTAATGCCACAGCCTTGGACTATGCTTTTGGGAAAATCTTACCACTTTCAATTATTACCTCTATAGTTGTTGCATCATACTGCATGAAATGCTACTATACTTGAGGAGCAAAATTTCCCTGCCACAGTCTTCACTAAAAAGCTCTCAGGAAGATTTCTTTATTTTGGATGTGACATCTCAAGTCACAAATTGCTCAACATCTTCTCAAAAAGAGGAGATGCAGAGTCCCCAGTTGCTCTGAATGCTGTTGACATGTGAAGGATCATTTATCATAGATCTGTGGCATCTCAGAGAGCTGGTACAAAAAACTGAAGTCAGATCTAATTTTTTCCCCATCTGCATAAATGTACAGAGCTGTACAGATCCTGTTGGGTGACCTAAGATGACAAAAAGCATTGACAGAGTATTGGTTTTAGCTTGTACAGAGTTAAATTTCTTCATAGTAGCTCCTCTGGTGCTATGTTTTGGATTTTAATGAAAACAGTGTTTCTAACACAGGGATGTTATCCCTGAGTAGAGCTTACACAGAGTCAAGGCTTTTTCTGCTTCTCCCATTGCTACGTCAGCGAGTAGGGTGATGGTGGGCAAGAAGTTGGGAGGGAACTCAGCAGGGACAATTTACCCTAACTGATCAAAGGGATGTTCCAGACAATATGACATCATGCTCAGCAATTAAAGGCTGGGGAAAGAAGGAGGAAGGAGGGATACTCAGAGTTATGGTGTTTGTCTTCCCAAGTAACTATTATGTGTGATGGAGTCCTACTTTCCTGGTGATGGCTGAAGACCTGCCTGTCAATGGAAAGTGTTTTGCTTTGCTTCCGTGCACAGCTCTTGCTTTACCTATTAAACAGTCTTTACTTCAACACAGGAGTTTCCTCACTTTCACCCTTCTGATTCTCTCCCCCATCCCATTGCAGAGGAAGGGAGTGAGTGGCTCTGTGGGGCTGAGCTGCTGGCCATGGTTAAATCACAACACCCAGTGAAAAAATTAAGGAGAATTATGGACTAAACAGAAAAACGGAGATATTTTCTTTTGGACAAAATATCTACAGAGAAGCTGTAATATCAGAAGACACTTGACTTTGCCCAGAGCACACTCTCTGCCTTGCCCAGGTTTTCCTTTTGCCAAACTGTTTGTCATCCATAAACCGATTGCATTTATCCTAGGGCTTGGCTGTAAGATTGTGGCTCTATCTTGTGAAGATGTCATCTGCTGTTTGCTGGCACTGGAGTCAGTGTTCTGGTGCCCTCATATAGATGGTGCATTCAGAAAACAGAGCACAGTGTTCAGATCTGAAGTGCAAGGCTCTGGACAGGCAGACATCTGCCAGGGAGCACCAGAGCAGAGAGGTACCTGCCCTGTCTCCTGGAGACCAGTTTGTCCATTGTCCCACATAGTAGTGAAGATTCCTCTTCTGGAGCACTGTCTGATCCAGTAACATTCCAGACGAATTTCTTTTTCACAATCATCATTCAGGAGCCAGAAAAGGCACTTTTTTTGTGAATGATGGGCTTGATGTACAAGGCAAGATATCAACTCTATTGTGAAGACAGTTTTATCAGGAAGATCAAAAACAACCTGTCAGGCATGAGAAAAAAATAGTCTAAGACATATTTTTCTCCAGACAATATATTTTTTACTACTTCTTTAAGTACAATCAATATTGTATTGACATTTCCCAGGGTGATAAGCCAAAAATATTTAAACTTTAAGGTGTTTAGTTGGGTTTCTTTGCCTTGAGCATTGTAAGTCATTGTCTGCCATGGTTTAGTTACTGATCTTCAGGTGAATTCATTTAAATTAATTTGTCTTATCTGATGTGACTCCTTTGAATATTAGATTTTGTAACAGGACTAATGTGGATTTGATACCCTTTTTTGCAGGAAAAAAAGTTTATATTTGTGGCAGCAAGATAATTACTGCTAATTCAGATGTTATCCCTTACAATTTATTTAGATCTTGCTCCCTGACCTACAAATGTGACACAAACACACACAAAAGGATAACTGAAGGTTACACAAATCATTTATTTTTTACCACAAATCTGTAAGTATTCACATGGTCATCTAAACTTTATCTAATTCTAGAGATTGCTCAGTGCTTTTTTCCATAAGATCTTGCATCCATTTGGCTACAGCTTCACTAAGTATGAGGCTGACATTTTCCATATCATTAATTGAGGTGATTATGTTGGGGTTTTTCAATAAAATTTCAGGAAATCCAGTTCATCCATTTGAACCAGAATGAAGATACTGGCTTTTTCCATATTAAAAATAATGCTCATACTAAGCACTGAGTAAGCACAGGCTTTTATAAAAAAATATATAATATGTGACAACGTAATCAAAGATTATAACTGAAATTTCTTTCATCAACGGGGAGAAATTGAGAATTAGAAATCAGTCACTTGCTAAGTTTTGTGACAATACAACTTCAATACTCCTTTAATGTTTGTTTCTATGTAAACGAATGCTCATGTTTATTTAATATTACAGATAACTTTTGTCTCAGACCTTGCAAATTTAAAGCACCTCTTGATGTTGGCACTTTTACTGTATAAATGTCTCGTTACTATATTTAGTTTACCATTTGATTTTGCTGGTGTTAGTCTCTTGACTGCTCAAGTAGCAGCAAGTTAAGTGAGCAAGACAATGTGCAGATAGGAATAAAAGGAAGGTCTTCTGTAGCCAGACTGCCTTAAGCTGTTTACAGAACTTCCCCTGTGGCTGGTTCAGATGAATGAGCATAATTAACATGAATCTCCAGTGGCAATGCAGATGACAAATGGATGATTATGCAGTGAAAAAATTCTGTCTTTCTGTTACCAAGATCTGCTGTTGTGATTGTTAATTCTCTCTCCCTCTCTCTCTCTCTCTCTCACTCGCCTGTTTTGAGGTATTTTAAAAATAACAAGAAGATTCTTGGTCACAAAATAATAAGTCGGTGAGTGCTATATTAGGCTTATCATTAAATTCAGAGCCTCCATGAGTAAATGAGTTTAGCTAGTGAAATAGAAAGAAAAAAGATCAATACCACTCAAGTAAATACAACATAGGAGCCAATCTACCACTACTGAAGCTTTGATGGCAAAAATTCCATTTTTCACAATGCCTGAAGAGTTAGAATGATAGCAAGCAGTCTATGTAAATGTTCTGTAAAATAAGGGCATGGCAATCTTTGTGACTCCAAAAATGACGCTGAGATTTTTCTTGTCAAATTACAGCAGTAACTGAGTCCAGGTCATCTAAATCAAAATATGTGAAACTTACATTTTTATCACAATCATTAAACAAGGACACGGCTCTGAATCATGTCATGTAGTTTAATACTTCTATGGAAGGCACTTTGGTGGCAGAAGCACCACCCAAGTATCACTCACTGTCATGCTCAGGAAGGTTAGAAGGCAGAGCTCAACAGAAGTACTAGATGCAACACGGTTTCAGGAATTCAGGAACAGCTGACAGACCCATTTTGCAACAGAGTGCAGGTTTGTCTGGCATAATGTACAGTCCTAATAAGCATCAACTCTTGTGCCAAACTGGATATTTCAATAAAATATTTGCCCATTAAAAAGGAAGCAACTTAAAATACTCTGATCTCTGCTAAGAAACTTCTTTGGAGCTATGCAAGGAGAGATGAAAAACAGCACTATTGAATAGGCCAGTATTTTGGCTCAGCTTCTTAAGCAGCATTTAACTCCTCACTTGTGCTGGCTCTACTCTGTGTTGGGCTCAAATGAGCTTTTGAGGAAAGTTTGATTTTTCATGTGTTCATACCCATGAAGACCATCCTCCAAAATCCCACACAACATACTGCATGCTGTATGAAGTTTTTTTCTAAAGGAATCCCTAATGTGCTTGGACAACAGTTTCTCTTTTGGAAACACAGATATTTCGATTTACAGACCTTGTGGTCTGTCCTTAAATAATTTTATTCCAGAGAATAATTCTTCTCACTGTGTGTTATGCCTAATTTCTTTTTGGAATAATCTGACTTTCACTTCTAGTCAATAAATTTTATTTGGCATCTCTTTGCTGGAATGGTAGAACCTCTGGTAGCAGTTCTTTCTACCATGATAGAAAAAGGGATGACCAGACTGTGGTTTTGTGTTGCACAGTCCTGCAACCCTTGCTCCCCACTGTTGATTCTGTAGGTTAAGAACTCAGGCTTCCTATTCCTGCCTTCTCTACTTAAAATCCCACTAATTAGGGCACATTTACTGGAGATACGAGTTTGAATCGACTCCGGCAGAAAAGAAAGTCTAAACTTGGGCCTCCTACCTTCCTCAGAAAATATTCTCTCTCAAGATATTTTAGAAAATACACCCACAGCCTCCTCTTCTCTCTCTGCTTTTTAGGAAAATAGCAACTGAAACTCCACTTTCTTACAGCTTAGTTCTGTCAGTTTGTCTGAGAATATCATCTAGGCTGAGGTTTCCCAGGGAACTAAAGTGAAACACTGAAATTCAACATCCTGGCTGGACCTAGTCATGAGGTAACAAACAAGCCACTTGAAACCTGGACAATTTGAAAGATTCATAAATATACAGTTCTGGTCATATGAAGAGCATAGAAACAATAAACACTTCCTATAAAGTATGGGCTGTTTTTATATGCTAGCTAAGTGAGATTTTTCAGACTGACAGTTTTACCTGGTGGGTGTTATCACTTTAGAACATATAGTCCCTTTAGATCTGGCCTTCACAATGTAACAGAAAGCATCATGTCTTTCTACAGGGTATATTAATGACCAAATAGACTAAAGCACTTTATAAATACATCATGATAAACTGATGAAAGGGTTTTGTCCACTAAATGAGCAATAATAGCCTATATATCCAGAAAGCAAATGTATTTAAATCCTGCAACATCTATAAGCTACCATTGTCATAATGAATTAAAGCAAATATTTTTATTTTTCTGCTTTGAAAAAAGAGGGCTCAGCAGCTACACAGCTGCAGTCACATCACTTAACACAGGGGGCCACACTGCAGCAGCCAGCAGTATTAGAGGCTGTTCCTCTTTGTCACTTTATGTTCTCCCCACCCTTCTTTAGTAATGTCTGGTCAGCAGAGTTGAGGGACACTGGCCAAAAAAAAAAAAAAAAAAAAAAAGCCTTGAGAAGATTTGTATCAAATTAATTCCCTGTGACCACTACAGTTCCAATTAGGATGTCTCACTCTGAAATTTTGACACTGCAAGTCCTAGCCACAGCCTAAGGCCTAACAAGGACTTTAATGTGTACACATGAATGCATTTATGCATTAAGCTAACCTAGAGCTAAGTCTTTACACTCATATCATTAGCATAGTCAAAATCTTCTTCCAGCTGCAGTTACACTGGCTGAAAAATTACTATCCTCAGACCCAAGGGTAACTGTTGTCTCTCTGATCTGCCATGTGAGTATTCTTCATTCTTTTTTACTCTCAACAAACCAGGACTTCTTAAAAAAATCAAATGATATATCCATGCTTATCTGGTTTATATGGACTAAAGTGATTCCACAAGCATCTGAGTTGGGGTACCTGAGGAGACAGTAGCCTCTGGCACTACAGTTCTGGAGATGTGCAACTTCAATTGGCAGGGTAACAGCTGGAAGAGAAAATGTGATGATCCTTTTTCCCTCTTTCTTGCTGTAGGTCTAAGGAAGAAATTGCCTGGTCTGGGAAACTAATTCAGTCTTATTTACTTATTTGCTTACCCACTTATTGATAAGTCCAGTAAGAATTCTGATTTAATTTATCTGAATTTTCATTTTGCTCAGCTGAGATAAACCAACTGTAACACCCCTCACAAACTAACGGAGATCAGTTCTGAGAGACAGCAATCTGAATAATTTTATGTGCAGAAATGCCACAAAATTATTATTATTATGCAAACACAATAGTTTACACTATTGAAAATTATTAATAATTTCTAAAATTATCTCCTTATCTCATCTGCATGATAAACCAAGTCATCATTTAAGAAACACCTAAAAGGTAGAACCAGACCATGGTAAATTCCATGGTAGGGCAAGTGGGACAGATTGCAAGGCTCATTATGCATTTCTCTCTCTCTCTATATATATATATATAAAATACTTTATCCTTTATCTTATCAAAGATTCAGGCTAATTAAGAGGAAGACATTTTGGCAGTGAGCCCAGTTAGTTTTAGATAGAAGAGAAAGTGATAGTATCTCTTCTCTAAGCAAATAAATGCCCAGATAGAAACATTCAAAGGAGTAATGTTATACAAATTCTTTTGAGTCAGAAAACAAAATGTGAGGAGAAGAACAAGTTTGACTAGTAGATTAAAAAATACATTCTATTTTGAAGTTAAAGTAGAAATAGCCAGTTGCATTTAGCTGACAAATATACACCTAGAGACAAGGTGAGGAAAGCTCAATTGACAGCAAAGAGCTACTGTGAAGCCAAGGAAGGCTCAATAAACTGAGACAGAAAGGAAGAAAATTAAGGACACAAAGGAATTAATGGAATTTAAAAAATGAAGACTTTCCAGCTTTCATATTCTTATTATTTCCACTTTTTAAAATTGGTTTCTTAATTTGATTTCTCCATTGGGACAGGTTATAATCCTGACTATTTTGTGTGTAAATAATGGTGTTCTAAAAATGTATAAGAATATAAACAACATTTAAAACTAAACAATTAGCAAAATGCTTAACAAAACGAGTTTCTTATATCACTATACTACTGAACATTTATACTGCATTTTTCATTTTCAAGGTGGCCCATTAACATTAAATAATAGAATAAGCTTCTGAAAAGTGTTTTGGATAAAGTCCATTACATAAAACTACTAAGGAAGCTTGGTGATGGCTCGATGAAAAGCAAAGCATACTTATGGTGGATATATTTAATACAAGGCAGAAATGCAAAAATTAAGAATAAATGGTCAATTGACATACTGTGTGAACCATTATAGTAACACGAAATGGGGAGTAATTATACCAGCCTTGCTTTAGGAAAGCTGAAACCTATCAACAGTTTGATAGGAGGCAACCTCGTATTAGCAAGATCTCCTGCAGTGAAAAAAATCCAAGCAACTTAATGCAGAGTGCTCACAAAGATGTTTATGTCACTTGAGGGACATGCTTGCACTTCAAGCTATCAAATAAACAGATAATAAAGAAGAAACCAAAACCTCTGATGTTTTGGAGAGATCCATATGTCTTGGGATATTCCTTCTGTATACAGGCAAGAAAAAATTGTGGTGCAGCATCATGGGATATAGTTATTTGATATCCTGAAATGAAGGATCTTTATTTTGTTGGAGATGCATTAAGTTTATTGTGTTGCAGTAAAACACCAGTTTTATCATAGAACTAATGTATTTCCCTTTTTTTGTGAGGCATTTGCCACCCTGCACTCAGGGCATGGTACTCCAGCCAGCAAAATCTAAGACAGGCCAGGTAAGGCACAGCTAAATTCAGCCCCTACACTAACCAGAAGTTGTGTGCTCCAAGAGTCATTGTTGTAAGACACAGCATCTACATGTCAACTGTCCTGTCCCTCTCCAAACCATTAACCCTATGATAGACCTTCAGCTTCAGAATCCCAAACAGAAATACCTGTGTTCTCCTGCCTGCTCCCCATTGTTTGGTGCTCTGTTCTCTGGAAAATGAGCCCCACTTGTATGCTACTTGTCTGTAATTCTATGAGTAAGAACATCAGTAATAACTAGTAAATCTTTTGTTAATTCATCCTGAATTACATGGAGTAGATACCATAAGTAAAGGAAGCCAGGAATAATTTAGCACCTATTTATCATGGAAATAGGAGTCCTTTATAATCAGACCTTCAAAGATCAGAAGGATAATGATCTCAAAAGAGGGCTTCAAAACATATCATTACTATGCATCTGCCTTCAGACTTATCCATCATTAAAATATGTAATACAATATCTATGCTAAAAATCTCGTAGCATTGATCCAAGAGACTTATCAATCATCATGATCACAAAGGGCTACTCAAGGATAGCTGGAAAAGAACAAGTGTTGCCATCAAGGTGAAGAATTCATCAGTGAATGAGAATTTGAAGGGACACGGATGAAGTTTCAAGTGTATCTGAATAAAAGCTGGCCTGAAGTTTGAGAACAGAGCTGCTTTTTCTGAGACTGAAGGAGAGAAATAGTACAGATGGGCTTGCCTGTTCTTGAAGGCTTAGTTGATATAAACAGAGAATGTGGAAGTAGCAGATGTCTTGCATAAGTTCAGACTTGGAATAGTGCCCACGTTAGCTGAACTTAAAATCAGGACTCCTAACTGGGCAGAAGGGTTGGGATAAGGTTTCTGACAACAAAGTTGTAGATAGCAAAGCACTCAAGTTGTATAATACACGTCCTTAAATAAAAAGGTTTCCTTTTATTGATTTCAAGACCAATGAAATTTAAAAGAGTAGAAATCTGTAGAAAGGTAAAAGCAAATTACAAGGTTGCATTGAGAGAAGTATTTTTATATTTAACATTCTGCAGAATAACCAAGCAACAATTGGCTTAGGCTTGTGGAAAAATTTCACTCCACAGAAGTACAATCAGGAAGATGCCAGTGTCTTGTTAATCTGGTGCACATGCATTCAGTTTTTGCTATTTCTTTGGTGAGAAAATAATTTGATTTTTCAACACAATAACAGACATAAATGCCAGGGGCTTAGCTTCCCATAGCCTCTGCAGTTATGTCTCTCTGCTGTATTTTCTGTTGCATCATGCCATAGAAGGATTGGTCATGTCATTTGATAGCATAAAATCATAGAAACATAGGAAACATAACACTGAAAAAGACCTCAGAAGTTCATACGATTGGGTTCATTCACAAAAGACTTTTCCTTTAAGATACTCAGTGATGGACACCCCTCAAGCCTTCCAGACAACCAGTTTCAGCATTCTGTTTCATTGGCACACTTCTAGAAACTTCTGCCAAATATTTTTCCTTGCTTATTTTGAGCCCATTACTTCTAGTCTTGGACATAGAGAAGACATTATTACCTTTCTCTTTGAACTATTATTTCTTGTCTTAATCTTCTCTTGTCTAGCTTTTAAATAAATCAAATGTCTTTCATCTTTTCCCATGCTCTAGACACTTCTAATCATGTAACCTGGTTTAAAAAAAAATAAATGTTAGAACTGCAGTAGAAATATACTAAAGGGCAAGGAAGACTTTACTCTCCCAGCTTAATTAATGAAAGAAAAACCATGAGTTATTACTGGTCCATTGTGTGTGTTCACTAGAAATAGTTTAAACTAGATTGACCAAGAGTACCACATCATCTCCTTCCAAGAACTTGGGACCAACTACCCGAGTTTTTGCTGTTGTCATGATGTAGTCTTTTTTGGATTGTCTGCATATCGTGCTCATCCTTGCCTCCACTGCAGTGAGAGATGAGGGCTGGGCAGAATTCACAAACCCGACTTCACCTTTAGGTATCATGGATCTGAAGGAGTTTGAACTGGTCTCTAAGTTCTTTTCACGCCTCAAAATCTTGGAGTTCGCAACTCTGTCTGGTGACAGCCTACTGAGAAAGCCCTATCAAGTCTTTCCACTTTCAAAGATGGCTCTGTCACCCCTTGTGTTATACCAACGGAGAAGGACTGCTAGGTAACAAGTCATTCAGATCACCCTGAATCTTGGAAAAGGGGTCCTTATCTGCCATCAGCCATGCTGATGAGAAATGCAATTCCTGGAGTTCTCCAAAGATGTAGTTAGTTGTCAGTAATGGACCAAATAAAAAGTCAACAGGCCACCTGGAAATCTGTAATGGTATTAGGTAACCCAAAAATCACAGTGATTTTAGAAACCTTAGGATTAAGAGATAACTTCTTTCTACTGTTGTGAAGAAAGAAGTTTTTCACAGTTTAAGTATTGAAGTCTGCAATTTCTTCCAGGACACTGGAAACAGGTTATTATGAATCAATTTCCAGTTCCTCTAGACTGATTCCTCTGCTTCTGGGTTGCAATTGCTTAGGTCTCTGAAAATAACTCACTAGGATTTTTGCAGCTTTACTATTGATTCTGCTCTGGCCTGTTAAGCAGTGCCCTATAGAATCTATTTATTATGCTTGACTCCAACCCTTGTTCATTTATATTTAATTCACGGCTACATTAAAATACATTTGTGTAACAAATAAGGTGTCAGAGGTAGCTTATTTTACACAGGAGTTTGTCTTTCTAGTCTCTTCTATTAAATTGATGTTTCTGACATTTATGAGAAAAGGAGTTTATTGTACTTACTTTCATGATGTGCATTTTAATAAATTGGAGCAAATATACCTCAACTGCCCATTATGATCATCAGCTACTCACCAGTGTCACCTACACTTCTGTATTACATGGCATTACTATAGACTATATACTACACAGTCATGCTATAAATTAAAAAGTCCATGTTACTTCTTGGTATTCTTTCCTTAAAACTGGATTTTTTAATTTATTTTTTTGTGATGCATTACTGTAGAACCATCAAATGGTTTGGGTTGGAAGGTAAGTTATAGATAATCTAGTTCCAACCCCCCTGCATGAGCAGAGACACCTCTCACTAGACCAGGTTGCTCAGAGCCCCATCCAACCTGCCCTTCAACACTTCCAGGGATGGGGCTTCCACAACTTCCCTGGGCAACCTGTGCCAGTGTCTCACCATCCTCACATTAAAGAACTTCTTCCTAATGTCTCACTTAAATCTCCCCTCCTCCAGTTTTAATCCATTACCCCTTCTCCTCTCTCTACAAGCCCTTGTCCAAAGCCCCTCCCCAGCTTTCCTGTAGCCCCTTCAGATACTGGAAGGCCACTACAAGGTCTCCCTGGAGCGTTCTCTTCTTCAGGCTGAACAACCTCAACTGTCTCAGCAGAGTTGCTCCAGCTCTCTGATCATCTTCATGGCCCTTCTCTGGACTCTCTTGAGGACCTCCATCTCCGTCTTTTCATGTTAGGTTTTTTAGTGGGATGGAGTGGTCCACTTATTTTTAAAGAAAGCCTGTAGCAATTTTTGCTAAAAGCTCTTACAAGTATGGAAGAGTTAAGCAACAGCACCAGCTCTGAGCCAGGAAACATGACAGAAGTTTTAATTGCAGTCTAGAGATAAAACCACTAAACAGAAACAGGAATGACTGTTAAATGAAGAAAAAGAGGTTGGTAATCGTTGAGGACAGAGGGCCCTGGAGAGTATTCAGGTGACTTGTGGGGAAGCCACCCACTGGATCAAGGGTGTACACTAGAGTTATACATAAGCAAATTTGCTGACTGCATGTCAGAAGATTCAGCAGCAAGGAAGGAAGCTATCCTCCTCTTACCCCATTACCAGTATCTAGTGATGTATCACATAGTCCATGGCCCACAGTCCCCATGCAGCTCATCTTGTCTTCTTCCTGCATTAACATCCTTGTGGAATCCAGCTCTTATATTGAAGTATGCAGATGTTTACAGATCTGGTGATGTGTTAATCACTTTTCTCAAAATTCTTTGTGCTCTTTGGAAATAAAGCAACTAGAAACCTGAAGAAAACTGACAAAGAAATTGGACAAACATGTGCCTTTGCTATCACTAGAGAGTTATAATGCAGCTAAGATAGCCCAGTTAATTTGTCCCTTTGATGTTCAGCTGCTGTAATATCTAGCACACTTTGAGCTTACTTTTTTCTTTCTTCAGCTGGTGGAAACTGGGGGCAATGCTTAAAATAAAAGGAGCTTGGTCAATGTGAAAACATGGCAGCTTAGTCTCATGGCATCAAAAGTCACTCTTGTCCCTTCATTCTCTCCTCTGTGGGACATTAGAGTAACATGTAATGAGTTAATTAATTAAGGGTATAATTTACAAAATTGGTAAAACTTTTTTTATATTTATTTTTTTGTTTCAGTAAGGTTGTGGGTGTTTTTAACCAAGGAAATGCCTCTTATCCAGACGTGGTAAGAAAGGATTTGACTCTCTGATCTCTGAGAGTATCTGAACAGTTACTCTGAACACTCCCAAACAGCCAGACTGAGCCATCCTGTGGGTGTACTCGTGCTGTGTACAGGTACCTGGCACTTGGCAATGAGTTGAGAAGTGTGTTATGACCAACTGAGAGGGCAGACTTTTGCTTTTCATCAAGCAGGTTCAGTACACAGGCCCACTGTAGGGATCCAGTACGTGGCCCCACAGAAGATATGATTAGCTAACATTGGACTGTGGGCAACTAAATGAGTAATTTACCTGTTTTTTGTAAGATACTCCAAAAATAGTAGTTCATTAAACACTCAGCTTGGGTTTAATGTAGAAGGTCAGAGGCACCACCCATAATAACGTTGCACAACGGTGCTTAGTAATCATTTTAGCATGCCTTTTCACACAAGAAGTCTCTCTAAAAAAAACTATAGTTCAATTTCTCTTCAAGATATATGTATGAAATATACATATTTCTCATCAAAAGTGCAATATATATTATATATAGCTTCTTATATATAGCTTATATATATTATTATTATATATATTATATACAGCTTAAGTGAAACATCAGTGATCTGTTTGCAAACTGAAGTAATTTCCATGCTGAGGGAAAAGCCTAAAACGACTTTAGCTAGAAAAACACAAGTAACAAGTGAAAGAGACTTTAAGAAGTGTAAGTAAGTATACCCTGTTTTTATTTTATCTTAGTCTTTCTTCACCTTTATTCATTGTTGTTTCTGAGATGGCTAGGTCTTTCTGCATTTAAGAAATTTACACCACTTCATATACACAATTATTCTTATTGGGACCAAGTTTTCTTATTCTGTACATTGGTACAGGGCCTAAACCATTTCAGTAAAAGTAACAAAAAGACTGATATAGCTTTAATAGTTAAAGCTATAGCAATAGACTATAACATTTCATATTCTTGTGTTTCATTTGCCATCTGATCTTTGGCTTCTCTACAAGAACCACAATATTCTCAATATCCACATGTGATCTAAAGCAGAAATAATAGTGTTATCATACTTTCCATGATATGAGCCATATAAGCAAAGGCATGTAGGTAAATGTAGTATCTTCTGTTTGTTGCTTCACCTTCTAACATTAAGAATGACTTTGAGAAATAAATGCTATAGCCTGTAATTTGACATATTAAAAGATGCTACAAATGTAAAGGAGGGTGGAATGCCTGCAGTAGGCATACCAGGCTACCTGTAGAAAAATAATTTCAAAGTATATTAAATTCTAAAATAATTGCCCATAGATTATAGAATCACAGAATGCCAGGTTGGAAGAGACCTCAAAGATCATCTGCTCCAACCTTTCTAGGCATTACTATAGTTTATATGACATGGCTCAGCACCCTGTCAAGCTGAGACTTCAAACTGTCCAGATGCAATAGCAAACCTCCATGCACTCATCTTCTGGTTACCCAGACTGAAAACTAAGAACTTAATGTGACATGAATTCTTCCTGAAGAAAATACACATGGCTTTTATAGAGCACAGAAATAAAATTCAAGTTAAACATTCCTGAGAATGTCTTGCCTATAGTCTCACTATTTCAATTTCTCAATTGTTGTGTCTCAGGTTACCTTAACCATCAGAATTGTACTTGTGAACTGCCAGATGTTTGCAATCAATGGCAAAATTCAATGGCAAAGCTCATAGTACTTTTGTATGTACAGAATCAGATGCTAATCCAGTCAGAAGCAGAAATACATAGAGTGAGGGTTCCTGTGGGGTGGTACTTCAAACCAGAGTTGCAAAAACAAATGAGAGAAGTGTCACTAAATGGGAAGTGGTATCTCCATGAGCTGAAGTTTCTGACAGTCATGAATGAGAGACCCATATACTACATTTGCAGTAACTGTGCAAACAGCTATCAGAACAACTGAAAGATTTTAAAAGCTTGTGCCAGGGGAAGAAGCAGAACAAAGAGACACGTGTGGGGTAAGAACATGGTCATCTTACATTCCATCAAGTAAAACCTACCTTCTTCTAAAAGCAGAAGGAGTGAGAACTCCTCTCTATTCCTCTGCAAAGACAGGACTCTTCTAGGAAGCTCCACTGGGTGAGGAAGTTGCCATTTCATAGGACTGATGAGCAGCTTGAACATCATGCACATAAGCAGCAGCCCTGGTCTTCAGATTGAGGAAATCACATAAGCAGCAGCCCTGGTCCTCAGATTGAGGAAATAACTGACAGCAATTTAACATTTGCTGAAAGAATTCCATTTCATACGGATGTCCTGGTGACAAAGAATTGTCAAGTCATAGAGCAAAGCTGAATTCTAATCATCCAGTTTATGTGCCTAAATTAGGACACTCAGTCTGGCTTTGGTTCACTGTGTCAGCAAAAGAGATTCCCCCAAGCCCACTGACAGATTCTGCCTCTTGACTATTAAAGGGAACCTGTTGATGAAGTTGTTTAGTGTGGTAAATGCCATCTTCATACCAGTACCTTAAATAAATCTATATAAACAGTGGAATTACTCAAAAGCTATTTTAAGATGTAAACAGTATGTATTATTCAATCCAGTACAGAAAAGCTAAGGCTATAAGCACTTAGCATTAAGCAGATACTTCAACATTTTTATGTATCAGGACCTCATAGAAGACTTACAAAGTTTGGTCTGTTTGTTTCTCTGAGATCTGATGACTAGAATGTTTTTTAAATCATATGTTTTATGTTATATGAGGAAATACTCTAAGTTATTACATCAATTTGTCCTTTGAATGAAACAAATGCTCTAAAATGTCCATTATTCTTTCTAAAATGATGCTGTTGAAGATTTTAACTTTCTGTAGTATTATTTATCATGTCAAAAGCTCACTTAACTGACATTAACCTTGTTTCTTACATTTATTATGCTTCACTGATTATTCATAGTTTTAGAAAATAATTTCTTCAGTATAGTATTATCGTGCCACAAAGAAACAAAATACTAATCTGATAGATTTTTTTTGTAATTTTATACAGCACAGAATATTTATTCTTCTTTGTCTCGGTAACTGCGAATGATAATTATATGAAAAGTTACCATAAAAATCTATGACTTACAAATTAACAGCAAATATTTCTGCAATGATCCAGCTAGCACATCGATAAACTACTTTCATTATAGCACCACCAACTGCCAAGCCCCTAAGAAGTTCAATACAGACAATACAGCATATTTGCAAATGGCACAAATGAAATCATATATGCATTTTTTTATATGCACAGGACTTTTTTTTCCACTTTGATGTATAAGTCAATTTTATTTTACAGTTCCCAAGTTTTCTATGCACATAAAGTGCAGGAGAACTGAACATTGTTAAATTAGCTATTATCTATTTATTCATCTTCAGTTATGTAGTCACAAGATAATACAAATGGAGATTATGTTTTGAGTTAGATAATGGATAAAGCATTAATGTTTTGATGGGACATTAGAAGTCACCCATCTGCAGAATGCACACTGCAAAAATTTTCATGGTAGAATAATGTACTTATTCATATTTGTTGGTAGAATACCAGCCAAAACAGAAAACTTTAATATTCTTGAAATAAGTATATACAAGCACAGCACTAGAAAAAATTTAGTACTTAACAGATGGCTAGTTCTGCAGAGATGCTTTAACAGATGGTTGGCATGATGGTCTGGAAAAAAGTTTACTAGAGTTTGGAAGTTATAATCTTACCAAACAAGACTTCTCCTCTATTCCCATGAAGATAATGTATGGCATCACATTGTTGCAAGTAAATAATATGAGGTTTTATCTATTCCTGGCAATCAGCTTTAGCACTTTGTAAAACCCAGAGCAAGAGAGAAAAAAATATAATCTCAGTTTCCTTAGCACCTATCATTGCTTGGCTTGTTTTTTCACTCAGTGGAAGCAAGTGCACCCATGCATAAGCTTGGCAACACACTTTTTCTCTGAATATTTGGGAACCCTCATGGCTATGAAGTGGATCTGGTACTCATACTATAAGTATCCACTCAAAAGAAAAGTTGCAGCTTTTTGGGGTGCTTTCTTGGGTAACTCCATTGTCAAAGTTGTTTCAAAGTAGGGAAGCACAAGATAATCCTTGAGATACCTGAGGATTTCATGGCTTGAGAGCATTAGCTCTTTTGTCTATTCTAACACTCTCATGCAAACAAAAGTAATTTCAAAAAGAGGAGTAAAGTACAAAATTTGAAGACAAAAAAATTAAACGTAAAATATACTTGAGACAATAAATCAACAATTTTCCCAAATTAAAAATGAATCATTGAATTTACCTTCAGATCCAGTTGTGCCATTAATATACTTTCTGGCTAACACTTCTAGTTATCCTTCATAGCCTTCTTTTCATTAACAAGGTCTGGCAAAAGCATTAACAACTCCCAGTGAATGCAAACACATGGAGCTGCTGTTGTTCAGTCAACAGTGAGGGCAAGGGAGCACAAGTAGAAGAAAGAGGAGACATTAAGTTGGTAGACACATTTAAAAAAAAAAAGATAAAAGATGAAATGGAGAATAGCAGAGGCCCTCCTTTTCTCCCCAGAAGCTCCCTGGCTCTCCCTTGTGTCACCCTGAGCATAACTCTTGTCCTTTAACTTCTCACACTGAGCCCTAGCATGACTGAGGTGACTCATTCTCAATACAACTGTATTACCCAGCATCTGTAGTTCCAAACCAGTTTCCCTTCCCCACTCAGGAAGTTCGACCTTCAAAGTCTGTTCTAGCTGTCAGAAAGCTCTACCTCCTTTTTTGTCATCTGACACATAAGTGGCTGAAGATTCTCCAAGGGAGTTTTTGTTTTCTGTCCTGCTACATATATCTAAAAGTCTAATTTGGTTTACAATTTTATCAGCACATGCAAACACCCATTGAGCAGCCATTCTCACAGCTTTATGTGTAGTTTCCATGTAATGCTGCTCCATCCTTCTGTTGGAGCACATCCTGAGCAGTGTGAAAGTGAACCTGATTAGCAGAAATTTGACTCTGTCAATTAAGGACAAAATATCTGAGGATTGTTCATTAATACAAAATGAAGGACAGGTTTCAACTCCAGCAGAAGGATTACTATCACAAAGGTATAAACATCTATTCAAAGCGGTGCAGAACACAGGACATAATAAATTGTAAAAGTCTAAAAACATGCAAGTGTAATAAGAATTTAATTGCAGAGCTAGAATTCTGGTAGAGTGTAACACTTGTACAAAGACAGAGATTTTCATCCAACACTTTACATAATCTTAATTTTTTTTGTTTGATTTTCTTAGGGCAGGCTATAATATACTAAAATTAATGTGTCTAGCTTTAAAGTGTTTTCCTACAAAAGAGCAAATATTGATCTTAATTTTGACCTATTCTTCTGTCAAAGGATATAAATATTACTAAAAGTATAAAATCAAGTATTTTGACAAAATGTTCAACTGACTGCACATTGCTAGTGTTTATCACAGTAATACATAGTTCAACAACAACTTATGTTTTAAAAACACATTTTGGTTATAAATGAATGTAACATTTTTTGTTCCAAAATATTTAGGATACTTACACCCAGCAAAAATTGTCCTTAAAAATATCCATACCACTGCATGAATACTACTGCAGAATCAGAGTTTCTATGCATGGGAACAAGTACCTGAATAAAGTAGTTACCAAAAAAAAAAATCAACCCTTATGTAAATAAATTCTTTAAACTGGTTGTAATAGACATAAGAGTTGTTCTTCTTGGTGCTTCAGGACTCAGTTGGCTAGGTGGCACTGGAAGAGCTGCTACAGGTCCATAGTTCTAGAACAAGCAATAACAAGCAACCCAAAACAATAAACACTGACTGGAAGTCAAAACAAGCTGTCCAAGCAATGCCCTAATCTGCAGTAAGACAATGAGTAGTACAAGATCCCAAGCAAACATTGAGACAATCAGCTCTGTAGAAATTCAGTTCAATTTATTCCTTGGTTTCATTATTCTGCTCGTATCTTCCTTCTTGAATCCACATTATATGCAGGTATTTGTGCATTTTTGCCATATCAAATGCTTCAAATATTCAGTAGCATCAGAAAAATCCATCTCAAGAGATTTCAAGGCCAAAATCCTCATCAGATACCACTTCTCACTCACCAAAATTTCTATAGAAGTGAAAATGGTTATATTTTCTATTGATTCACATTTTGTATTGACATAATTAGAGAAACCAAGCATAAACCTAGCAGTGCTGTGTAGCAGCACTTCATAGCAGCAACCTGCTCAGCAGGTCCACATTGTACTGCCACCCACTTAGTGATCTCCATCCACAGCAGAAAGTGTCGTGCCCACAGGAGTAGCAATATCTTTGTCAAAACTGAACAAGAGAAGCCAACAATGCTTGACCCTGAACACCTACATTTTCCACCTATCATATTGGTCAAATGGCCACTGATAAAATAATTAGTGTAAAAGTGTAAAAAAAATAAAAATGAATTATTGAATAATTTCCGCTACAATCACCTGCACCAAGCAATGATAAAAATAGATCAACATGGGAGGGGAAAAATGGGATTTATTTTATATTTTTACTCCTTGGAATAGCTTTCTAGATAGTCACTAATTTTTCAATAAATAAGTTTGTAGACCATGAATGCAATTGCTGTGTTATGTTAATATTACCAAGAGTTTACTGTGCTTTTCTACCTGACTTCCACATTTGTAATATATTTGAGGCAGCCTGTTCCAAACAAGATGCAGCAGTGTTTTCTTTCCTTCTGGAGTGCTGTCTGTTCTCACTTAAAACCAGAGTTCATCCTAGTAGTGGGTGCCAGGGGCTTCCCAGGTCCCTCAGAACAGGACCCAGATCATCCCACCACTTCAGCAAGGGGAGGGGCAGGCAGGGGACACCATTTGAAGCCCCAGGCATCTAGCAACTCCCTGGGGATAGCAGGGCAGGGATGTGGGGAGCTGGAGACCAGCCCTAATGCAGCACCACTGGAGCAGGGACTGATGTTCCTGGGGGCCTAGACATGGTGGAAGGAGCTCCAGGATGATGGAGAGGGACAGTAAGGATTAGCAGCACCCTCAGGGCCCTGACAACCCACACCTCAATGGTGGACACTATTTTCTATATAAGATTGCAGACAAACTGAACAGTCCAGCCAGTTATAGGAGCTCTTTTTTTTTGGCTTTTAGGTACCCTACAACAGCTGCATTCATCCATAGTTTAAATGGGAAGAGATTCTGCACAGGAAACAAATGCCTGTGATTATATGTTCAGACCTATTCTTGGTCTCTTGCAGTACCAACATATTCCTACTGATAAGGAATTTTTAGATGTAAAGTGATAAGATTTTTAATACTCAAAACAACGTTTTGCGGGAAAATTCTAGATTTAGTGAAAAAAATCCTCAGGGCTCCCCCATTCCAGCCAGGTTTTCAACAGAAGAAACTGAAAAAGCAGGTAGTACAAGAACTTTTCACATAATTTTCTGTACCATGAGGAGAAGGAAGACTTCCTCCTTTTTTAATTCACACAACTACAACCTCAGCTTTTTTCCCACTTATCTGTAGATGGTCATGGAGTGAAAAAACAGGTTTAAACTCCAGTTTTCATGTAACTTAAATGAGAGAGTCAAGGATTGATTTCTTTATTAGCTTAATGAAAAAGCTGTATCCATCATTCTGCATTGCTCATCACCAGTTTAGGGAGAGAACAAAAAGAAATACATATGTACCTTTGACTAAAGCTAAAAATAAGTTATATATATTTGCAGTTGAGTTTGCTATTCTCATTTACAGAGTTATAGAGGTTTCCTTCCTCAGCCAAAGCCATTTGGGTGTTTGTTTACCATGAATTGCCTGCCTTTCCTGTTCACTGCAATGATAAAATTCTGTGGGCCAGTTTTATGCCACCTAACCAAACTGCTTAGGTCAAAAAGCATTTAGAGAGGTTATACTCCTACGATACCTTTTAACATGTATTTTAGAATCATGCATGGACTTAAGATGCCCCATTTATTCTCCAGTAACCTCTCAAAATTTATGGGTAGCTTCACTCCTAATTTAAGCACCTCAATCCATCCTTTGCAGAAAAATATACTAATTCTTTGCCACTATATTAAGACATCAAGACCACCACAAAAACAAACTAACTACTCCAAATCACTAAAGGTGAATTTTTAAATGCAAAGACATTTCCATCTGCTGGTTTATGTTAGCTCTTCTGTATCCACTAAGGATTGTATGTTTTCTCATCGCTGCTTGACTGTAACTAAGCTGGCATGTAATAAACCTGGATGGATTTGATGGAAAAAAAATGTTTCTCTAGCTAGAAATAGTTCTCTAAAATGACAAATGATGAAATTTTCCATTAGATTTCTAATCTGACTTTTCCAAAACTACCTATAATTTTTTAATATGAAGTATTTCCTTGTTATGAAGGAAATGAGATAAAAAATCCTGTCCATCCATGCTCTCCTTTGCATTTCTAATGCAGACTTAAGTAAAAACACAGATCTATTGCCTAAAGTAATCACTTTGAAACACATGTGCTCATAAATCATTCTAAGAATGATTTCTCTTTCACTAAGGTATTACACAAATAACAAACCTTTATTTTTGTGACAGTAGTACCTGAAAAATACCAACTTACATCAAGCTAGTACAGTCTAAAATGCTCAGCAAATATTATCTGTTGATTTCAGAAGTGTCAATGACTACAAAAATTCACATTAATTTATACTGTTTTAAAATTAGTCCTTTGAGACCGTGTAGAACTAGAACTACATTCATTTGACCAAAAGGAGTAAGAAAACACAGCTAGTAATTGAGTGAACTTTCTTGAAAAACATCCTCTGGGAATTTGTAGATCTAGCCATCTGAAAAGCCCTGACTTACAGACATCACGTCTCTACTGTTTAACTTACATCTGATAGCAAAATGAACATGATTAGGAGAGACAGAAAGCCCAACAGCCCTGCATGGTGCTAGTTTTGAAGGAAGGAGCAAGGCATGAATATCATAAAAGTGTCTCTGCCAAACTGAAGTTGCCTGGAGTGGCAAGAAAGGATGCTGCAAGGCAAGCTCTGCTTCTGTCGTTTTCCTTGTCCCTTTTCTTCAGCTTAAACCACTAGATCTCCACCACTCCTAGCCCCAAATACCTTCTGCTTAATGCTGCTGACTGCCAACTCCAAAATGCTCATTACTGAGCTATAGGATGATTTGGCAACAAGAAGAGCAGCTGGAGCCAGTAAGCTTTTGCTGTTGCAAACCCTTCTTTAAACTCACAACATACTACTCTTCCTTTTCAAAACTGGCCAACTTTCAAAACGGATCTCAAAAACTTCAGAATAAAGATACAATTGTCTAAAACCCACCTGGGTTTCTGGAGGCAGGAAAAGAAGACATGTTAAAGAAAGCAAGGTGGTAAACAGAGGCACTGAGAGATTTTGTTCTCTTTCTTGGTGAAGTGGACAAAATTAGTTCCCTTTCTGAGTAAGATTTCCTTAAATTCCACTGGCCAAAATCTCATTTCCTGTTAATAAAGTAACTTGTTAAAAAGTTTCATTGAAAAATAAACAAAGAAACAAACCAACCAACTAAAACACTACCCATAGTTTACATCAGCTGAGGACTTGATCTCATATGCTGTCACTGTGCTAACCAGAAAATAAAAATCTATTATTTTTATGTAGAAATAAAATCCTTGTTTCTGTAGAAACCCTAAAAACTTGTAAAAACTTCTGAAGCCTACATCATTATTAATAGCAAATTCCAACTGAGAAATGGCTGCATTTAGAATATAACCCAAGTTGCACGGAGTAGTAAAATTGCCCTCCTACTCTCTTTTTTTGGCTCAGATGAAGAAGTGAAGTGATGTCCATTCATACGAGGGGGAAAAAAAAAAATTCAGCAAGCCAGCAAGTTGCTAAGAAGCAAACCCTAAAACCAGACTTGAAGTATCCCTCAAAGATCCTTGCTGAAGTACCACAAAAGATTGAGTTAAATGCTTGTGCAAGCAGAAGACCTTAAATAATGTAATTAAGTTTAACAAATCCTGTGAAACCAAAAGTGAAATAAGTTTTCTAAGGGAAGTAAGAACACTGTGCATTTTGCAGTTCTCTACAGAACTGGAATGGTGTTAGTGTTGATATGAGAGCTGATCCCAGGCAAGTTTGGAATCAAACAGTGCAGATGCCCTGTAGTGCCACATACTTCTCCAGTTTGCTATAATGCTCTTCTAGAGGATTCAGCCTCCACAGAGGTTGCTACAATTGCTGACATATCCTGACATCCCAGGGAGCAGTAAAGGAATGTCTGCAGTGTCTGCTGACACCTCTCATATCTGTCATACAAGAAAACCAAGAAAACACATGGCCAGAGTTTTAAGCTACATAAAAGATTGTGGCATATCAGCGACATGAGCACTGTGACAAAACTTCAAAATGGCACTATAGAGACCCTAAGGCTTCTATCTTCTTTGACTGAACTGGGCTCATCTTTAGAGGTGGAGCTGTTTCTCTTATTTCTTAGGAAAATAAATGTATTCAGTTAATCCATTCTCGTGTCTCTATTCCATCTGCCTGTTTTACCATTGAGCCCTAAATTACCACCACTTTTACGGTGCCTGGATCTAAGATCAACCGAATTTGTTTGGTTGGGTTTTTTACTATCATAGAAACACAGGATACCTTTGCATTTAAAATCTCTGAGAGAATTTCTAAACAAATGTTTCACATATAAATTACAGAAGTTAAATGGCTAAAGCTGTGCCTAAGATGAACTTTACTTCCAGAATCACAGCAATGCTAATTCTCCCTACCTCCTAATCACCAGTCTTAGATCTAGCACAAACAAAACTTACATTTTCTGCTGAGCTGGTATGTGAGATACTCATACAGGGCTATCTTGTGCCACTGTGCACCTGACTGGACTGTCTGATTTATAGTTTCATAGATAGTTCTCCAGGTTATGGCACCTGAGATGTTACAGCATGCAAATGATTGACCCACATTTACAGAATATGGAGGTAAAAGATTATAAGAGTGCTCAAATGAATGTAAGAATGCAGTATCCTCATGCAGTGTTCTATGAAAACCTCTACTGAGCAAGTGGGTACCTCATACCCCCAGTAGATTTCATAAATTCCCTAATTTCTTAAATATCTCTTACCTTCTGGTCCAGCCTTGCTGCCAAACCACAGCAGCTGTATTCCTATGGTTTCATAGTTGAATTTGGTTTCTGACAGTCTTGGTGAGTCTGTTGTCACAGACAAGGGTGTTTCTAGCCCCAGTGGGAACTGGTAACTATCTCAGTTGTGGCAGTTAAAACCAACATTTATTATAAGGAGGGTCCTGAACTGCCACTT
Source organism: Hemiprocne comata (assembly GCA_020745705.1). Lineage (NCBI taxonomy): Eukaryota > Metazoa > Chordata > Aves > Apodiformes > Apodidae > Hemiprocne > Hemiprocne comata. The sequence goes on along the minus strand of CM036588.1, from coordinate 116,726,360 downwards.
TTCACAGTCAAGTGTATTAAATTGTAAGAAATGACAACTGACTTTCATACTCCCAGCTGTGAAGTGATCCAGCTAAAGGATTGACACAGGGTCTTTCACATTTTTTTCTGCTACAGGGCCAGTAACCTCAGGTGGATGAGATGGGATGAATAGCTACCAGGTATCAGTCCAGTCTGATACAAGACCAGAGCTCATAACTCAAAGCCTTGCTGTCATGCCTGAAGAGGGGATGCTTTTGGTTTACAAGGTTACAAGCCACATTTCTGTAATTATCTACAACATGTGTATCTTAGGTTTCTAAAAGTAGTATGTTACACGCTACATAAACTTGGGGAGATCCACTTGGCAAATATATATGTATTTATTTGCTCAAGGATCTCAACATGATTTAAAAATATAATTGCAAGTCTCCACCGTAGCGTGTGCACTCTTAAACATAACAAATCACAACAAAGTATTTGGCATGGGAAACATAAACAGAAATTCAAACTTGGTATTTTTGTCCATTGTTTGGAAAAAGAATTGGGAAAGTTTGAGGTTCTCTTTACAGTAAATGAAATAACTCTTGCCTATGACTTCTGAGAGAGGGATGTGTAGGTTTTCCAGCCTTTTCTCAGTGGACAACATCAATTTTCTCAACTTCTCATTTTGAGCATTACAATAAATAAAACCAAGACATTCTCTCATATCTTGTATTTCTTATAATTTTGTTTTAAACCAAACTAGAATGTGTATGTCACATTGGCATGTTTAGTCTGTGTATGTGCTGGTGTCTTAATGAGAGATTTTTATTTGATCACTTGTCATGGAAAGATTGTGGCCATTGTTGAAACATCATGATTAAATGAATGCAGCTATAATAGTGATTGAAGCCCTGAATTAGTCTTAGTTTCACTCATTGATATGGTACTAATATTTTCTTCTGTATCTTTAGAAAGATGCAAAACAAAGGAGAATACAGGGATGTTAACAAGCAAGACTAACAGAAGCACTAAGTATTAATCAACCTGTACTTTAATCTAAGCACAGCAGGCTTAAGATTGTAATGCAAATTAACTGCTACAAGACTTTAATAACCCAATTGTATATGCTGTGAAAATTTGTTCAAAGAAACACTTGAACTATTGGTGATGGCTTTCCATCACCATTGCTGTTTTAAAAATTTGCATGGGAAGGTTTTTTCCTAATGATTGCAGCCTACATCTATGGGTTTTTTTACAAGATTCAGAGCTTTGTGTAGCTGAATGCAGTGGTAAGTAGGACAGCAGTAAAGTCAATAGCAAATTTCAAGATGATGTCAGAAATGGTGCTTGTAGCTCTGAGTTGGGTCACCTGAAGATAAAAGATGTATGTATATAATACTGTGTTTTGGGCTATGGGCAAGGAGAAATTCAAGAGATGAGAGTTCTAGAATAAGGTGATGAAAAGAAGGGGGCATAAAAGTATGTGAAGGAAGTTGGAAGATGAGAAAAAGTATTACCAAGAGTCCACTGACTAAATCCTGGTTTGGAGGAAGGGCCACAGCATTCTCTGCCTTGTTGGATTTCAGTTGCCAAGAACATGGCAGCTTTCAGGAATGTTTGTTCTTGTCCTGGTGAGATACCACAATCATGGCACAGTTACAATCTCACAGAGGATCACAGCAAATATTAAGACTTATTCCCTGCAGTACTTGAATATTGTCAATATCTGCCTTTATGGTATCACCACCTACCCCAAAACTCTGCATTAGTCTGGGCTCATGTCACATCACAAAGAGTAAGAATTCCAGTTATAAGCTAAAGTTGCAGGTGAACAGAACATGTCTGTAACATTTTGTATTCAGAGGGAAACAAGAGTAGTTCTTATGGGTTAAAGAATCTGTCTTGAAGAGAAATGCTTCTTTTCTTACTTTGCTTTTTTCCCTTTATTGTGATAAAACTGAACACATTCCCATACACTGGTTTTTTATATAGGAAGAAGAACAAACTGAAATTTCTGGATCAAACACTCTAGATTTATGAACATACAGCTTCAATCTTTTTTTCCAAAGCCCTGTGTCTCAGATGAAGGCTCACTCAACAACTTTGAACCTGGGGAAAGACATTTCTGTGAGAGGGAGCTAATATCTTATATTCAGATAAGACTTTTTCTGAGGAATTAGAATCAGCCTTCTAATAATAAAATGTCACTTTTTTGTCTAGTACAGTCACATTTATGGAGTAATATAAGGCATTATATCTGTTTAACAGCCAAAAAACTGCAAGTAACAACTAAGAAATACGACTGATTTTGCACAACTGATCAGGGGTTACGAAATTCAATGGTCAGGTGAGCATATGATTCAATATGAGCTATGCAAGGTCAAGAACAATCCAATGGCATAATGAGAAACTGAACTGAGAGCTGGTATGTCTGAGACCTTGCTTTGGCACATAACTGCACATTAATTGCTAAACAAACTGCTTATTGCAGTTAAAAGAGCTACATCCTTTCAAGCAATTCCCATTAGTCTAAAGTAGCATTCAAGGATCACCATTTTCTGTTCTCCTTCTAATGTTACAGCTTTGAAATAAATTTATTTGAGATAAATTTCTGTTTTCTTTCTATATATCTATCCTTCAAGGTCCCTTTCATTTCCTCTTGGAATGAGTGCAGGGTCCTGCACTTTGGCCACAATAACCCCAGGCAGCACTACAGGCTGGGGGAAGAGTGGCTGGAGAGCAGCCTGGCAGAGAGGGACCTGGGAGTGCTGGTGGACAGCTGGTTGAACATGAGCCAGCAGTGTGCCCAGGTGGCCCGGAAGGCCAATGGCATCCTGGCTTGTATCAGGAATAGTGTGGCCAGCAGGAGTAGGGATGTGATTCTCCCCCTGTACACAGCACTGGTGAGGCCTCACCTCGAGTCCTGTGTGCAGTTCTGGGCCCCTCACTTCAAGAAGGACATTGAGGTGCTGGAGCAGGTCCAGAGGAGAGCAACAAGGCTGGTGAAAGGACTAGAGGGAAAGTCTTATAGGGAGAGGTTGAGGGAGCTGGGGTTGTTTAGCCTGGAGAAGAGGAGACTCAGGGGAGACCTTATCACTCTCTTCAACTACCTGAAGGGAGGTTGTAGTCAGGTGGGGGCTGGGCTCTTTTTCCAGGCAACCAGTGACAGGACAAGAGGGCACAGCCTGAAGCTGCTCCAGGGGAGGTTTAGGTTGGATATTAGGAAGCACTTCCTCACAGAGAGGGTGATTAGACATTGGAATAGACTTCCCAGGGAAGTGGTGGAGGCACCATCCCTGGATGTGTTCAAGGCAAGGCTGGATGTGGCACTTAGTGCCATGGTCTAGACGGTGTGGTGGTGTTGGTCATAGGCTGGACTTGATGATCTTAAAGGTCTTTTCCAGCCTTGGTAGTTCTGTGAGTCTGTTACTGGAGAAGTACACAACCCTACTCTGCAATGAAATTAACATATTCCAAATATAACATTGGCTAACTCAGAGGGCTATCATTTTTAGCATATGTCATAGCTCCTAGCAATCATTTGAAGGAAAAAGAGAAGGAAACAAAAGATACTTGTTACTAAAGTTGTGTGTAAACTACAAAATTTCCTTCTTTCTTATCACTTTCATCTATGGTGGTGTATTCTACAGAAGAGGAGTTTCAGACACAGATGCAGTTAATCGTTAACTACAACTGCAGAGCAGTAGAAAGGTGAGTGATTATACTATTATCCAGAGCTTCCTGAAAAAAAAATACATCCCTGAACACTTGTCCATACTTGCACTACAATCATTGCAGCAGCAGGTTGGCTGCAGCTGTGGTTGACAGTCAGTGTCAGCAGCAGATACCTCCAATGCATTAGACAAGATGTGAAAGGGCCACCATGGAAAAAGAAACATAATAAAAGAGAAACTTAAAACATAAAAAAAACCCTAGCACAATGATTTGCAATGATCATCTTATTTGAAGAGAAGCAGAGCTCTGTTGTGTTGTAAATATAATAAAATGCTTCCAGCTCATGTGAATCACTTGTTAATGGCACTATTGTGCCATTGTAAATTACTATAAAGTAACATTATCACATGCATCATCCAAGCCATTTTCTAACCATTCATCAACATTAACTGTCATTGTGGAAAAACACAGTTTCCTGTGTTCAGAAGCTACAGTCATAGAAATACACAAAAAGGCAGGAATTTCATTCACAGATCAGTTCAGTTCAGATGTTTATTGTGTACTCCCTTATCTCCAAACCATTGTTGGAGCTGAAATTATCTCCTAAAAGAGGAAACAGAAATAAAACAATAGAACAGACTAAACCAACGATGTGTAATAGCTTGAATTACCAAACAAAAAAAAAAAAAACACAACAAAACAAACCAGAAGTATGAGGCAGCTAGTTGACTGTTTGAAACAGCAGGTTTGCTGACAGGACCTTTCACTTTGTGAGAACCCACAGTGACCATCCCTGAATGCAGGAAGTTCCACCTCCACATGAGGAAAATCTTCTTTGCTATAAGGGTGACAGAGCACTGGAACAGGCTGCCCAGAGAGGTTGTGGAGTCTCCTTCTCTGGAGACACCTTTCAAGGCCCATCTGGATGTATTTCTGAGTGACTTGCCCTAGGTGGTCCTGCTCTGACAGGCAGGTTGGACTCAAAAATCTCCAGAGTTCCCTTCCAACCCCTACTATTCTATGATTCCACAATTCTATGATTCTATGAAGGACAGCACACTGTGGAAATTACCCCCGATGGAAAAGTAAGTGAAGGACTGTTTGCCATGAGTTGGGCCCCACGCTGACACAGAGGAAGAATGTGAGTAGTGCTTCTCCCCCTATCCTGTTGAGAAGGGATTGATAGAGCAGCTTGGTGGGCACCTGGCAGCCAGACAAGGTCAACACACTACATACATGCTCATACCTCTGGAAATAAATTTAATTCCCTCTGGATATAAGCTGCAACTTCTTGTCCAAATATTTTCCCATGGGAAGCATATATTTTGGTCATTACATTTCCCAGAGCTCTATGTTCAATTCATTCTAAAGCTCAATTGGGAACTGACTTCAGTGTTGTTTCCTGTGAACTTTTAATGGTCTACTAGGAATAAGAGAAGACCTTAAAAAGACACAGCTACTTTTCACATGGATTTCTCCAATGTATTTTCACAGAAGCATCAACAACTAGGAAAAATGGCATGTTAAAGGCTTTAAAAGGGTACCTGTTTCCTATTTTTTATCCCATGGAACTGATGGAATGGAAAAGCTATCTTATGTCTAACCCATGGCATATATTTTTTCTGCAACCCCTCTCATCACAGAGCCACTTCTTTTTCCTCTTTGCACTGAGAAAGAAAGATCGGAAAAAATAAAAAGATCTTTTAAAAAAAGAGAGAAGAAGAAAGAACATTTTAAAAAAGAGACAAGGGATTAAGTAACTTTATAAAAGGAAGTTTGCATTTTAAAATTCTTGATAAAAATTTCATTTTTAGTAAAGGTCATTTTTTAACCTAGGAATTAATAAATAATGACAATCTTCTTCCTATCAGCTCCCCCTCCCCCCCCAAATGCTACAGTGTTACTTCTTAACACTGTGAATTTGAGGCTATATATTCTGAACCTAAAGCAAAAATTCTACAAAGCTATAAGTATACATTTTAAACATAAAGTAGATTTTATTATGAGAGTAGCTGTATGTTATTTTTACATACATTGAATTTAGTTTTGGCTGTGACACCTCTGAAGTTTTCACTGTGGTACCATTTCTGATCAGTGGAGTTAGCACAGTACTGAGGAGGAATTGCTGAGGCTCTTTATCAAATGAACCTCAAGAAAGTATGAGGTCAGTGGTGCATTATGTAGCATCATTTTTCAGCAAGATTAAATTCTGCAGTTGCAGACTCAGTCTAGGCTATAAAAGCATAATTTTAAGCTTTAGTTGTTAAAGAATTTCATACTACCAAGCATTATAAAAGAGAAGGTTACACAGTGAAACCTGTATTTTTAATCAATTACTGTTGCTTGCAGAAATTTTATTTAAAGGAAGTTACTTTGTAGGCACATGTGAAACAATTTCCCCATAAAGTTGGGATGACTAGAAAGATTCAGATGGAGTAAGAACAGGGCAAGTGCAATTTACCTTGGATAATAAATAGACTTTAAATGAAGGAAAATAATATAAGAATTCATTTGTATGGATACCCTCAGAAAAGAGCAACAAAAGGACTTCTAAAATTCTTTTAAAGCTTAATTATATATCTTCTAAGTAGTTTAGGCAAAATTCCGTAGCATAAATTTGAAGAGTGACTTTATCAAACCAGTTGTTATGTTTCATTTTTAGCAATGGTTTTAGACTTTTGAAACTTTGTCAATATAGGTTCCATTTTTCATGTGACACAGAATGTAATATATTTCAGTTAGACTTCTATTTGAAATTGCAAGGCAAATTGCAAATACATTTTGAAAATGCCATCTCCTTAAAGATATCCTCATGAAACCTCTGTATGTATTGGCTAGATTTGTAACCTAAGACAATTTAGGCTTCAGAGAGCAGTGCTGCAGTGAAGGACTTGGGGAGATTGGTGATGAAAAACTGAGTATGAGCTGGCAATGTGTGCTAGCAGCCCAGAAAGCAAATCATATCCTGGGCTGCATCAAAAGAAGTGTAACCAGCAGGTCAAGGGAGGTGGTTCTTCTCCTGTACTCTGATCTCATGAGACCCCACCTGTGTTCAGTTCTGGGGCCTCCAGCATAAGAAAGAGATGCTTGAGCAGGTCCAGAGGAGGGCCAGGAAGATGATCAGAGGGCTGGAGCACCTCCAGAATCAGAACTGACTGAGACAGTTGAGGTTGTTTAGCATAGAGAATAGAACACTCTGGGGAGACCTTATTGAAGTACTTAAAGGGGGCCTATAGGAAAGGTGAAGAGGGACTCTTTGTCAGAGAGTGTAGTGATAGGATAAGGGGTAATGGTTTCAAACTGAAGGGGGTAGATTTAGGTTAGATATTAGAAAGAAATTATTCACTGTGAGGGAGGTGAGACACTGGCACAGGTTGCCCAGGAAAGTTACAGATGCACCCTGCTGGAAATGTTCAAGGACAGGTTGGATAGGGCTTTGAGCAACCTGGTCTAGTGGGAGGTGTCCCTGCCCAAAGAGGGGGCTGTATCTAGATGATCTTTAAAGGTCCCTTCCAACCTCAACCATTCCATGATTCTATGATTGCTAGTAAAATACAGAGTGCCATGGAACATTCCCAGGCACCGGATCCAAATTGCCTCATCTGCAAAACTGCTAGAATGGTCACCAATGCAGTTTTAACCTGGTCCATGTATCAGCCTCTCAGACAATTTCTGATCATCACCTGGAATTTGTCAAAGGATAAGCAGTTACAGATATACAGTTCAGACATGATCAGTGTGGTCTGGAAAGTAAGAGAACATATAGCATGCACATAGGTTGTCCTGTGCCAGTCAGGATTCATACCACTGAAAGATCCCATGTATTTGCCACTATCATTTTCCAGCATTATAGCCACTGCAGAAGAGAATTTTAAATTATTTTATAATATTCATAAATTTCAATGAGAATTAGTTATCCAGATGTTTTTTTTTTTCTGAAAACCCAAGATCTTTCAATCATTTCAGAAGTATTTAATTTTTTTTTCATAACAGGCAGTATAGATAGCTCAGTTAAAACGCCAATGTACTCTGCAAGACTAAAAAATAAAATAAAATAAAATAAAATAAAATAAAATAAAATAAAATAAAATAAAGTAAAATAAAGTAAAGTAAAATAAAATAAAGTAAAATAAAGTACAATAAACGTGTTTGTTTGGAAATAAAGCAGCACACTACCATGGACTATTTTGTTCACTGTTTTGACATTCTATCTTGCTGTGTCAACAGCTATTAAAAACTCATCCACTGAAAGCTTTTTTGTATCTGGCTCTGCAGCATCTTATCCTGTGCTTTTACGGATACTGGAAAATATGGATTGTCATTTTTATCCCAATCAATGCCTATGGTTCTTCTGCACTGTACCTTTAGTATAACATTCATATTAGTCAAAAAATGGGATCTCAGTCTTCACTTATTAACGTTCACCTTTAATTTGTTTGTATTCAAGCCTTTTGAAAACTGGAAAAATATTTAAAGAAATTCACAATTAGCAAGCAAACCTACTAGATTTTTTAAAGGTACATACCAACTTGATTTTAACAGCTCCACAAAAAGTAGAGCAGATCACCAAAGTAATTTATGAGCTAGCAGTTTCTAAAAGCTACAAAGTAAGTTGTTACACAAAAGACTAAAAATAGGTGTTATGATTTATCAGGTTCTGATTCCTTTGGGGCTGTTAGAATTTGGAACAGAAATAAGGGCCCTTTTGTAAAATCTCTCCTTTTGTGTTTCTCTGGCAAACATGACACAGTCTTTATTGTTATCTCAATGACACACAAAGATTCTTACATACTCATTTCATAATTTAGAGCATAAGTCTATAAACCACACATACTAATGTAGAGGTTTCTAACAAAAAGGAGTATACATTTTTTAATGTTACTTCAGGCAACGAAACACATTTGTAATGTAAAGTGGTAGAGAGTAAGCAATTTAGAGCTATGGCAGAATATCAAGAATGACACTCCTTAATGCATCTCATTACATCCAGATGCTCAAGAACACAATGCTTAATATCATGTGCTCATCTCAGGCAATGAAGATTGAAAGCCTGAGCCTGTAACTCTTGAGGCAAAACTTTTATTCTCTGGAAAACTGCAGAGTCAAACATTTTATTCTGTAGCTGTACTTTATTTTGTTTGGTATATTTAGTTAAATCAGATCTTTATATCCTGAATGTAATTTTCCTGGCTGCTATCCAGCTACAGCTGTCTTTCAATGCCAAGCAGGTACTACATGTGGCTAGGATGAGAGAGGGGCATTTTTGAGAGGAAAACTCTTAAGTGTTCTTTGGGTTCCTTAAAACAAAGCAAGGAAAATATCTAACACACTAATCTGTATTCTGGACTGTATGACAGACAAAGCCAATCTTCTGGCTAACAAAAACCAAAGTAGAAAGGCAGGGTGTTGAAAAGAACTGAGCTGATATTTGCTGTCTCTAGGGTGTAAGGCAAACACCATGGTGGAGATGACAGCTTCCGTTTTCACTTACTGCTTGCAGAAGATTGATGACAAGAGCTTTATGAAAGAAAGAAAAATTGCACTGATCCTAGATATGTGAACAGTATATCCACACATCTCATAAACGTTTAACCGGGGCCGTGTGTCCACAGACATTTCTCTGCAGCAATATGAGTTTAAGCACTCCTGTCTCTGCTTGTTTCCACATTTGTGCTGCTCACTTGCTTTTGTAAATAAAACTATCTGTAGGGCCACAGAGTGAACTAGATCTGCAAACTGACTTAAGGTAAAACAAACATACTGAAAACAAAATGCAGCTGAGGGTTGGAGAATGGATTTTAATTTGTGATCCAGCTCAAACACAGCATGCAGAGTAGCGTTACAAGCAGGATAATAAGAACAATATTGTTTAAAAAAATCTCATATAAAGTGCATGTGTATGAGAAGAAGGTAATATCATTATGCCAGCTGTATTCATCAAATTAGAAACTTGATTTTTGAGACAATACTGTAAGGGTAATTCTTTTTAAGTTATGTAGGTGTTTGCTCTTTCATGAATTTCGTTGAATATGCATGCACATCATGATGCAGCCCTTGCCTCTATTTAAGTACTAGCTTAAGAAAAGCAGGTAGTTTATTTATGAAAGTGAGTGTACCGAAGAATCTTCATCTTTCAAGGTCATCTCATCCTCATTCTTCCTTTCAGAGAAAATGTTTTCAAAATGGTGACTAAAATCACAGAATCATAGAATGGTTTCAGTTGGAAGGGACTTTAAAGATCCTCTAGATCCAACCCCGCTGCATGGGCAGGGACACCTCCCATTAGACCAGGTTGCTCCAATGTTTGCTGGCTGGAAGGAGGAAGAGAAATCTGACAGTGTGTCCATATGCTGTGAGGCCAGTGAAGCCACATCTTTAGAAAGAGATACTTCTCTGCCACAAACTCCTGCTCTGCCTAGTCTAGGTAAAGGAAGTCGATAGTAAGGAGGGAATTCTCTGGAAATAATCCTCAATATTGCAAAATAATTGTTTTATAAGCATAATTGCATGCTATAAATAAAGACTGACACCTTTCTTTCTATAAAACATCCTGAATTTGTGATATTTGTCAAAACTTCAATTGACCCAACTTTCACTTTAATTTACAAGAATTAAAAATAGCTATCAACTGGGTAATTCTTATAAATTATTTTTCTGTGCAAAATCTGGACAGATTTCTGTCCTGGTTTGAGCCAGGGTGAAGTGAACTTTCTCTTTGCTGATTTTTTTTCTTTCAGTGAACTTTTTTTAGCAGCACCAGTGGACTGATAATAACCAAGGTCACTTCTGACTGTCTGCAGCCTCCCCCCCATGGGGGAGCAGATTAGACTGAAGGCAGGATCAGCAAATCAGAATATTCCCTTCTCAGAATATTTTCTCTATTTGGCTTTCAGTATGAGTTAAGACATCACGGAAGTCAAGCCTTTCTTTTTCTTTTTCCACTCACTTTTCTGCTTCCTGTGGCTTCTATCACCCTCTCTTTGGCTCTCTCTTTGTTTTCCCATTTTCCTTCCCAGTGACACCCGAGGCCCCGTCCGTGTGCCCGGACACTCCCCCCTTCAGCTGGGAGGCACCAGGGAGAAGAGTTGCTGGGAGAGTCGCTGGGGGAGGAGGGAGGGGATCAGGTGTTGCACATCCCTTTACAAATAGATATATATTCCCTTATCACTAATAATTAAAACCAATCTGCTTCACTTTTCAACCCAGAAAGCCTCTCTTTCTCATTTTTTCTCACCCTTTCCCTACCTTGGGGGAGGGGGGTGGGACTGAGAGCATTATTGTTATTGGTTTGACTGCCAACCCGGAGCCAAACCGTGACAATTTCAGACACAGATGCTCTTTAACAGAAGGTGTTTGACTCTGAAGTCTGCCAGCCTACGTTCAGAGCTCAATGCTATATAGCATCTTTAACATCCAGTTGTCCAGAAACCTTCCCTAAGGCTACATCACTCTGGTTTAGTTCTAGCCACCAAAGAAAATACACAACACAGTTTAGCAAGTATGTTTCTCCACTGCAGGTTCATTCCCTCAGTGCTCAGTCCTTTTTCTGTCACATTATATGCCTACAAAGTACGAGAAATGTATAAACTGTCCTTGTTTATATACTGAAAAACCTTGTGGACGTACCACAGACAAACCTACCCAGTTTTGTCAGGTTCTCCCTGTACTGCAAGCTGACAGCTCTGAAGCAGTGCAAAATATTTTAGTTCAAGTCACCAGAGAACAGAGCTAAGGGACATAAGGCATAAGAACACCAAACATGTCCAAGATTTGGCAAAGCTCTGCTACAAGCAACTGATGCTTTCCCTATGGTAAAAGGTACAGTCATAAACATTAGTGACAAAGGAAATTACACAATGTGTTGGTTTTGGCTGGGATAGAATTGGTTTTCTTCACAGTACCTAGTATGGGTCTGTGTTTTGGATTTGTGTTGAAAACAGTGGTGATAATGCAGAGAAGTTTTCATTATTGCTAAGCAGTGTTTACAGAGTCAAGGCCCTTCCTGCTCCTCACACCACCATACCAGTGAGTAGGCTGGGACTGCTGTGGTGGTGCAGACCCCCCTCTCACTGAGCCACATTGCAACGTCAACACAAGCCAACGTTGTTCTTGCCTTAGTTAAAAGGGAGGTGGACATTGTTCTTGTTTCAATTGCCAAGTACAGTAGGCTGAGAAAATCTGCCACTTTCTCACCTAGTGTCCTGGAGCATTGAGTTGAAACAATTGGATATCTTCTAGTCCTAGTGCAAATACAGTGATTTGGGGTGATCAGACACTCCTTAACCTTACCCAGAACTCTGCTGTCTGGGAAAGGTACCCTAAACCCCTCCTGCTCAGATCACAAGTTCACTCAGAAAGTTGCCAAATATGACTTGATTTGAATTGTGGCCATTATGGAAAAATACTGACCAAGGTGATCATCTTGTGACCCTACAAATATCGATCCCGAAATGAGGTCCTTTGGAGATCTCCAGGATCTCACCAAGCTGCTACCCCTTGTCTCACAAAGCAAGTTGGTCTATCAGATGGAAAAAGGTACGTAGCCCCCTGCTTCTCATATACACAGTGAATAGATAAAATTATATTAATTTAGTAAGATTTGACCTCATGGATGAATCAGTGGTATCGTTTATTGTAGCTTCTTTTCGTCCAGTTCAACAATCCCTACATACCAAAATTTAACAACATAAATTAACCTCTATATCTCTTTGGGTGTGTGTATGTGGAATTTAATTTGGCAACTTTGTTAAATCTTCAATTGAACCTCTGTAGTTGATTATAACAAATTATTGGTTATTGATTAAATATTACTAGTAAGCATATAATTCAATTTTGTGATTTTTTTAAATTATAGTGTCAATCAACCTCATTTTGCTCCTATCCAAATCACACCAGACCTATAGCTATGTGCTGAAGCTCTACACTGAAATCCCTACGCCTAAACCCTTTAGTCATAAACAGTTGACCAAGTCTGGGACCAGAAATGGATTAAGCCTCACCTAGGTTCCTCTCTGAGAAGAAGTTCAGAAGGCAAGGGGGTCCACTCTGAAACTCCTGACTTAATGGGAGAGTCTTCCTGATTCTTTTCCCTGATTCTTGTGCAAATCACTCTAACCCAGTCCTCACTCAATCTCTCCTATCCCTGCGTAAATAATTTCCTATGATCCTCACATAAGTCATTCCAATCTAATTCCAACCCCTACACATCCCTTCCACGTACTAAGTAATAGAGTGAACTTTGCTATCAAATTCTGTTGTCACACTTTTATAAATCTGTATTAGAATCACCTTTTCCTAATATCTTTGTTGGATTCTTTAGGTGACCTTAAGACCTTCCATTCCCTTCCATGACAAGTGCACAAAATGTTAGGAGGGGACACAGCTGGGACAGCTGACCCCAACTGTCCAAAGAGGTATTCCATCCCATATTACATAGTGCTCAGTATATAAATCTGGGGGAAGAAGAAGGAAGGGGAGGATGTTTGGAGTTACGGAATTTGTCTTCCAAAGTTTGTGATGGAGCCCTGCTTCCCTGGGGATGGCTGAACATCTGCCTGCCAATGGGAAGCAGTAAATGAATTCCTTGTTTTGTTTTGCATCTGTGCACAGCTTTTGCTTTTCCTATTAAACTATACCTGAGCCCAAGAGTTTTTTCACTTTTACCCTTCTGATTCTCTCCCTCATCTCACTGGGGGGGAGGGAGGATGTGGCTCTGTGGTGCTTTGTTGCCAGCTGGGGTTGAACCAAGAGACGAGAAAATTGAATGAATAATTTTATAGATTTATTCCTCAAACCCTCAGTATTCTTTTCTAATTATTATATTGAAAATATTTTGTTGACATTCACTTAAAATGGACGATAGCCATATTCTTACAACTTTGTCAAAATAAGATTTATTTTTTTTTAAGTTATCTACTGTATTTTTTTGTCATAGACAGTACAGGCTTGATTGTCAGGGCAATTTTCTGTTAAATCACTTCTTATAGGCCCATCAGAGAGCTGCAAATATAAATCATTCCCAGCAGCTGGTTTCCAAAGTCAGAGCAATTATTATACGCCTGCAAAATTTTTAGCTACAAGGGGGGTGAGAATTATATATAAAAAAAAGCCCCACTATCAAATCATCACCTAAGCACTCCTGAAAGCAAATAGCAATTTAAGCATCACTGTTAAGCAAGAGAAATTGCACCACACTTGTTGATTTCCAGGCTTCTCCTGATAGCAGAAGCACTTAGTGTTCTCTCAATCAAGAGCACCAATAAAGTGTGTCAGATGCAAAAAAAACCATCAAAGGGCTGTAGCCAGGTTGAGTCACAGCACCTCAGAACACGAAAGAGGCAGGAGGACAAGGAAATCTTCCATTCCAAACCTATAGCTCGTGTGGCTCTTTTGTGCATGGGGGACTCTGCGGAGTGACAGCAAAGTAAATCCTTCAGAGCTCCAGGCTTGCTAAAGTTATGTGGGTTGTTTGAGAAACAAGCCCACAATACACTTCCTTTGGCTGCAATGGCTCGAGGGATTGGTCTGCTGAAGCCTCTGGCAACTGCTTAAGCAAAAAACCTTTGGAGAAACCATACAGAGCAAAGGAAGGCAGGCAGGCAAGGGAAACGGAAGGGAAGGGAGGAGGAGAAGAGTCCCCCTCCAAAACTACATTTATTGTCATATTTTCATCATACAGATCTATACGTGCACCAGGAGAACCAAACACATTGACAAAACAGTCGACAGAATAGTTATTTGAAAACAAGGAAATACGTGGGTGACTTTTACACTTGGTTATTAGGCTTGTGACTACAGTACATGCAGGAATAAGAGGCATAAGCTAAAGATCACAATAACTGAGGCCTTCAATTTTTATATCCCTATGTTGAAGAAGCAGAAGAGTTATCTCTCATGTAAATGTTGAACATTTTTCAAAAGGGACTGCTCATATCATTTGATGCGAATTTAAGAGTGGTCCAAAACAAAAGGTTTTAACTCAGCAAAAATGAATACCAATTTTAACTAAAATGTTCTAGGATAATAGAGTCTCTTTGTAACTTGTGAAAGAAGCAATTCATCTGCTTAGCAGAAAACTGACCTACTTTTCAAGTTTGTCTTTAAATGACAACCAGACCTCTCCATAACAGGTCTGGTTACAAGAGATACAAACCAAACAGTTTTAAGTTATTAATAATAATATTTTAAATGTGAACAAAAAATATTGGCATAGCATATATGCCTGACAGAAGGAAAACAGCATTAGCTAAAGTCGAGGAAAACTACAATTTAAATTTGAAGTAATCAGAAATGTCTTAACAGCAAACTGTGGATAGTAGTTCATGAAGAAAATATTTTAAACTATTTCACACAGGCCTTTGCAGTAGGGAGAACACCTGGAGAAGCATAGTTTGATTAGGGATAACTAGCAAGGACTCTGGCAGGAAACTGTCATGCTTATCTAGCCTGTTGGAGTTCTTTGAAGATACTGCTGCTGTAAGAGATAAGGGCAATTCAGTGGATGTAATATACTTGGATTTTCAAAAGTATTTGACAAAGTTCCAAACTAGAGATTAGTGGTTGAGGTAAAGAATAAAGGTTAAAATGGGCTACTGGATAAAAAGACTGGATCAGGAGCAAAGTATAAATTATTGCTATAGAAGGAAACTTTTTACAAATTGGAAAGGGGGTTGAGGTCAATCAGGTTAATAGGCATGTGCAGAAGTCTAGAAATGCATTATTTATGTGACAGTGCCTTGTGAACTGAATTGCAAAATATCCACATCATATATGATTGCATGCAAAGTGAATAGTGAACAAATAACATGGAAAGCATCACAAGTGAATCAAAGTGAACCTGAAAAGTTTCACAAGTGAAAACAGTTAAACAGGAAAACATCATTCAAGAATATAGAGCATGAAAAGAAGACAAAGTTCCAACAGATTTTTTAGCAAATTAAATAGCAAACAACTCTGCTGAGAGTATTCTATTACAATAAAAGATAATAATGGATGCTCATGGTTTTTGCTGTTATATGTAATGCTGCTAATGCAGACGTAGGATACAAATGTGATATTAAACCTACAGAATTTTGAGCCAATCAAGAAAGATAAAGGTGCTGTTATTATCACTGCTGAAGAAACACAGAACCTCAAAACAGGTTTCATTTTTTTTGTGGAGGCATACCTTTGTATCACCAAGACAGTAAAGAATAAGGAAACAATCCAACTGCAGAATTATAATTTTGCAATTTTAAAAATAATAATAATAATACATGTATATAAAAGCCTATTAATCTTCAAGGGAGTTATTATTTGGAAAATTTACTCTAATAAAAAGGTTGCAAGTTTAAGGATCACCCAGTGGATTATTAATAAGTAGCATTGCTGTAAGAATGCAAACTCAGCAGATATTGTGCAAATGCAAATCACCAACCAGGTTCTACTGCTTTTAGGTAACTGCAAAAGTCATCTAAAAGTCACTCATGTTAGCCTTAATGTTACATGTCTAACAACCCTTCTCCCTTTCATATTGGTATGCAAAAAAGCAAGGTGGGTCTGTTGATTTGAAACCATTCCCAAGAATGTTTCTGCTGTCCAGTTTGTTTACTCCCCACCCTTCTTTCCATGCCTGCTGGTAATTTGCCTACTAAACTTTTACAGAAGTTTTGCCTGGCCTATCTATTTTTCCCTAGAGCCTCAAATTGTAGGAGGTGTGATTTCTTTGGAGAAATAAATGCCCTCTCTGTCAATAAAATGTGCCTAACTCCAGAGCATTTGCTGTTACAGAGCAACTGAAACAATTTTGCACTATTAGATTTTAGGTGAGGGAAACACCATGAAAAGTCTTCAGATTCTCCTTTGTAGCCTCATAATTCATCCTAAAACTGTAAAATCCTAATTTCTGTCAGAAGCCATCAGCTGTCTTCTGTAAATACAATGAATACAATAGTGTAGGAAGATTGCACATATGATCTTATTAATGCTCCATAAGGCAAGGAAGTTTAAATACGTAAATACAGTAAAATAAAATAAACAGAACTTCATGAGCTGTTTTTACTTATTACCATCAGTAAATGCATATTGCATATGGTTGACTTAATAGGTTTTAAACTTACTCAGCTCCATCTTTGCTATAATGAATGCAAATGTTGCCTCACAAACCCAAGTACAGAACAAAGTTTTATAGTATAATACCCAATACATTCAGCTCTGTTTGTACAGAGGTGTTTTATAACTCAATATACACATTTTAAATCGAGGCAAACCATTTCAAAAGGCACTCAGAAGAGTAATGACATACATAATATTGTTGGGGTCCTTATTTATTTCATATAAATAATTTCTGTATCCGGTTTATTCAGGTAACAATTTTTTTTTTTTAATTCATTTTTAAACTGACTAAAAAAGTTCTTATTGGATAGACTCACTTAGCAACTTCAGGCTCTCAGGGTCTCAGCCAGAAATGGAAGGAAATGAGATTCTGTTACAAGTTAATGCCTTGACTAACATGGTGTGTCTCCCAAAATACCCTGACCTCATGCTGGAGTAGAATAGATTTTTTAGGCTTCAAACTTTTTCAGAAGATAGAAAATCTTTTATAGCCTTCTCTGAAATTCTCTTGCTAAGATAAATACTTACATCTTGGGTTTTAAAGCATGAAAATCTAAGACCGTGGTAGATGTAGGCAACTTTCATATGAAAAATGCTAAAACAAAAAAGCTTCCAGTAACAATTTGTAATTCATCAGTATCTGAATTAAGTAGTAGCTGCAATATTTAAGAAACATATGATGGGCCAAATGACAGCAAAAGTGAATCATTGAAAATGGTTTCTCATAAAGTCTATCGGGTAAGCCATTCATTTATTTCTTTGAAGGTTCTCTATTTCTGTCTGACATAAGGTTGTTGATCTCCAACAGTACCTCCTACGATGTGCTGAATTTTTATTATATAGGCTGCCAAAAGGATAGGGACCTCGGGGCTGAGGCTGCAGAATACATTAGATTTTGTTCAGAACCACCACAGGATCCTGATAAAAGGCTGTTGAGAGCCTAACGTGTTTGTTAAGTTTTTCATGCTTAAAAAAAGCAAAGAAAAATCCTGATCAACTTTGATCCTGGTATTTGTTAAATAGCGAACAAGATCGACTTCCAAAACTTAAAAATAAAAGATGAGGAAATGTTGTATAGTTTTTGTTGCTGTTGACTTCATTTTGAATAAGTGTTTCCAACGAAGTAAGGAAGAGAGGTTTGCCGGGGGCAAGCGTAGAGAAATATTTAAATCAGAAAATCTGTTTAGAACAGAAAAATAACTTTGCAATGCTTAAATTATAGCAAAAGGAGCAGAAATACCATGGAAAACACTTCCGTAGCACTAACTTGTGTTTTAGATAGCATTCAAGTCCTCAAATGGAGTTTATGTCCATTGGAGATAAACCAAGCCAAATATGAATTAGGATAATTGATGAGGAAAGAAAAACTTTTGAAGTTGAGGGACTGCTAAAAGAAGACACTTAAATGTTAAGCTGACAAGGAAGATCACTGACTTGAAATAACTTCTTATAAAAGCAGATCAGCTGGTCACTGAGATACAATCATTTATGATGAGAAAACAAAAGTAAAAGGCTGCCAGATACACTGTACATACCTTCAGATACTTAAAGAGAAGCTACGGCACGTCTGTCACTTTTGAAAGTGAAATACATTGTCCTGTCATTTTTATTCATTTTTCTAAAATTCTGAACCAGAAAGCTATATTCTTTTATCTAAAAAGTCCATTACTTCCAAAACCAACAGTTGAAGCTTAAACAAGACAGTACAAATTACTATCAACAAGATGACATATTGTTTACATAATGTGCAATTGCTAATTCCACTGTATTTACAGTAAAATATTTTTATCTCTTAAAATATTTACTCAATAGTTAGAACTACTGCATAAGCACTTAATTTATATCCTAAAGTTTCCATCAAGTCAAGATAATGTGCTGTCACAGTTTGACTCAAATCGAAAAATAAACCAGAGACAACAATGCTCTCTGTCCCCCTCCCCTCCCACCCAGGTAGGGAAGGAGAGAGAGAATTAAGGAGAGAGACTTTGCTGGATTGAAAATATTAATATGTACAATTATATACAAGTATGTTCAGGAATGTGCAAAAGCCTCTTGCCTCCCCCCACCCCCAGCAGCTCCCCCGGCATCTCCTGAGCTGTGAGCAGTCCTGAAATGTCTCAGCCCCCTGTCTGAGATAACAGCAGAGCAGACAGGGCTGTGGGGAGAGTGATGAGGGTCAGGGCTGAGCCTGGGGTCGATGGGGATGGATGGATGGAGTCCTCCCCGGACACCAGCCATGGATGGAAGAGAAGGGAAGAAGAACCAGGAAGGAAGTTGTCTTCTGTGATCTCTGACCTTCCTCGGAGCTTACGTAGATCTATGGAATGGAACCCCTTTGGTCAGTTCTGCTGTCTGTCTAGTCCAGCTCCCCTACAGGGGGGTCACAGATACAATTCTCCTGCCCCAGCAGCCTCTGTAGCAGCAGAGCTAAGAAGGGACCTTGGAGTCTCAGCAGTAACATAAACATTCCAGGGTTATCAGTCCACTAGCTGGAACACTTGCTGCTAGTTCAAAGAGAGCTTACTGAAGGAAATAAAATCAGTAAAAGGAAAATCAGCTTCATCCTGGCTCAACCCAGGACATGTACATATATCGAGAGACTGGAAATTGTTTTATATCATGCTTTGCTAATAATTTTATCACTAAAGATCATGAGCTAATACAGAATTGCTGGCCTCAAGGTAATAAGTGAATTTCCTCATTTCTCCCTCAAGCTGTGTCAAGAGTATGTGATCATTGCTTAAAAGTGTAAGCTTTGGTAAATATTAAATATATATATATATTTATGTCTATGAATCATAGAATCATAGAATCATAGAATCCTAGGGGTTGGAAGGGACCTCGAAAGATCATCTAGTCCAACCCCCCCTGCCAGGCAGGGTCACCTAGAGCACATCACACAGGAACGCATCCAGGCGGGTTTTGAATGTCTCCAGTGAAGGAGACTCCACAACCTCTCTGGGCAGCCTGTTCCAGTGCTCTGTCACTCTCACAGTAAAAAAGTTTTTTCTGATATTTACCTTGAACCTCCTATGCTCCAATTTGCACCCATTACTCCGTGTCCTGTCACTGGTCATCACTGAGAAGAGCCTAACTCCATCTCCCTGACACTCACCCCTTACATATTTGTAAACATTGATGAGGTCACCCCTCAGCCTCCTTTTTTCCAAGCTAAAGAGACCCAGCTCCCTCAGCCTTTCCTCATAAGGGAGATGTTCCACTCCCTTCATCATCTTTGTGGCTCTGTGCTGGACTCTTTCAAGCAGTTCCCTGTCCTTCTTGAACTGAGGGGCCCAGAACTGGACACAATACTCCAGATGCGGCCTCACCAATGCAGAATAGAGGGGGAGGAGAACCTCTCTTGACCTACTAACCACACCCTTTCTAATGCAGCAATAGTACCACAGAAGCAGTAGGAACCAGGAGAGCCTGGAAGACTTTTCCTGCACCTGAAACAACTCTGCACAATGCCTTTGGTTGGCATATATGACATGATAGCACTGGATGCAACCACAATAAATTCTAGCAGTACTGTTCATTTGAGGACTCATCATAGCTGATATGATGAGGCATGACAGAATGATCGACCATTTTAGATATACTGGGATAAGCAAGCTCAGTTCTGCCTCAAGCCCCTGCTGCCCTGAATGCCTCCACATGGGATAACTGCAATTTCTCTTATTGGTTGTTTGGGTGTTTTTGCCATTTTTTAATATATTACATATAAGCAAAACCTATAATATTGCTTGGTATCTTGCTGAACACCTCTTGCAAAAAGGAGTACAGACAATTTTACCATTGAGTCTGACACATAAAACTGCAACATATCAAGATTTCTCTTTTTATTGAATCACTAATTCTTTAATATATGAAAAGAGGTGAGCTGAAATACATTTGCAGAATTATTCATATTAATTATAAACTTATTTATAGCCTTTAAAAAGTTGTGGTTTGTTGTGGTTTTTTTTTCCCCTAGCTGCCATTTAAGAGGCAGTAGAGGCAATCTTATTGGATAAGGATTACAAACTGTGATATATAAAAAAAATAAAATAAAATAAAAATTGCATGTGCAAATATGTACCAGATGCATTTTGGGTATGTATGTGGCTGAAAAGTACTGCTGTTCCCTACGTCTCTTGCTTCTACCAATAATGGTCCTTTCTGGCACCCAATGTGGGGCCTGAGGAATTCAAGAAAAAGATAGTAATCAGGAGAAGTAATGGGCAAAACATGGACTGAACAATGTTAAGAGAGCAGAATGATTGTGGGGACTTTTGATTGTTGTCATTGTGAAGGGATGAGGGGTGGAGTGTGTGGAAATTGTTCACTTTTGTTCAGTGTTGTGGTGATTTATTTTGATTTTGGTGTGGGGAATTTTTTCTTGTTTTTGTTGATGTGAGTGAAGTTTCTGACGATTGTGTGATGATTGTGGCTTTTATTGATAATTCTTAAATACGTGATTCACAGAGGCAGGGGGTGGGGGGAGGCTACAGGACTGGCTTCTCTGAGAAGCTGGTAGAAGCTTTGCCCATGTCTGACCAAGACAATGCCAGCTGGCTCCAAGACAGACACACCACTGGCCAAGGCCAAGTCCATCAGTGACTCTGGGATAACATATTTAAGACAGTGGGGGATGGGGGGTGAAGCAAAACAAAGCAACTGCAGCTGCAGAGAGGAGTGAGAATACGTGAGAGAAACAACCTTGCAGACACCATAGTCAGAGAAGAAGGAGGGGGAGGAGGTGCTACAGGCACTGGAGCAGAGATTCCCTGCAGTCCCTAGTGAAGATTATGGTGAGGCAGGCTGTCCCCCTGCAGCCTATGGAGGTCCATGGTGGAGTAGATATCCACCTGCAGCCCATGGAGGACCCCACACCAGAGCAAATGTGTGTGCCCAAAGGAGACTGTGACCCTGTAGGAAGCTTGTGCTGGAGCAGGCTCCTAGCAGGACCTGTGGCTCTATGGAGAGAGAGGAGCCCACACTGGAGCAGGTTCCTGGCAGGAATTGTGACCCCACAGGGGACCCATGCTGTAGCAGTCTGTTCCTGAAGGACTGCACCCTGTGGAAGGGACCCACACTGGAACAGTTCATGAAGAACTGCAGCCTGTGGGAAGGACTCACATTGGAGAATTTTGTGGAGAACTGTCTCCCATGGGAGGGACCTCATGCTGGAGGAGGGGAAGAGTGTGAGGAGTCCTCCCCTTGAGAAGGAAGGAGTGGCAGGAACAATGTATGATGAACTGACTGCAACCCCAATCCCTGTCCCCCTGTGCTGCTGGGGGAGCAAAGGCAGAGAAAATCAGGAGTAAAGTTGAGCCTGGGAAGGAGGGAAGAGGCAGAGGGAAGGTGTTTTGAAATGTGGTTTTATTTCTCATTATCCCACTCTGATTTGATTGGTAATAAATTTAATTCATTTTTTTTCCTTCCAGTCAAGTCTGGTTTACCCATGACTGTAATTGGGGAGTGATTTCTCCCTGTCCCTATCCAAACCCATAAGCTTTTCATTGTATTTTCTCTCCTATGTTCAGTTGAGGAGGAATCCATAGAGAGGTCTTCATGGGCACCTGGCATCCAGCCAGGGTCAGGCCACCACAGTACAATGCTTAGTAGTCATCTTCCTTCTCACATAAAGCTTGTTAGCCTAGTTACTAGGGTGTTAAGCTATTAACAAAGATAAAGACCAACAGAACTGAATCAAGTTGTGTTTTAAAAAACAAAAAGCAAAACCAGAAGCCTATGAAGATATTGAGCTAGGGGCTTGAGTAATAAATAAGATTAATTGGAACTGTTTGTTTATATGCCCAAACTTAATAGAATTGGAATTGCAGCACAATTGTGAAAAGAATTACATAACTTGAAGAATAAGACATAACTTATTTTAAAAGGGCAGAAAAGGCAAAGTGGGAATTGCAGCAGCTCTCTATCAAAATAGTGTTAGCTGATGCTAAGTTATTGAACTGGTTTTGCTTGGGATTGAGTTAATTTTCTTTAAAGCAGCACATATGGTGCTGTGCTTTAGATTTGAGAGACCAAAGTAGTGTCAATAACACAGGGACCTCTTAGCTAGTGCCAGCAGTGCTTAAACACCAGTAAGGACTTTTCTGTTTCTCATGCAGCCTCACCAGCAAGCAAGCTGGGGTTGGGCAAGAGGTTGGGATGGGACACAGCTGGGACAGCTGACCAAAGGGATATCCCAGACCATATGACATCATGCTCAGCAATAAAAGCTGGGGGAAAGAATGAGGACATCGGGACTTCTGGTGTTTGTATCCCCAAGTAACTGTTATGTGTGATGGAACCCTTTCCTGAACACCTGCCCGCTGATGAGAAGCCGTGAATGAATTCCTTGTTTTGCTTTGTTTGCACATGCAGCTTCTGCTCTACCTGGTAAACTGTCTTCATCTCAATCCATTAGTTTTCTCACTTTTACTCTTCTAATTCACTTCCCCATCCCACTGAGGTGAAGTGAATGAGTAACTCCATAGGGCTGAGCTGCTGGCTGGGGTTAAACCACAACAGTTACCCATAACTGACAAGCAAATGAAAATATGACAGATCTCTAGTCAAATGCATAACAGGGTTTCAGAGAATATTGGTACCAACTCTTACAGTCACCTACATAAGAAGCCAAACAAGTGACTTCACAGGAACCTTTCTTCTCAGTGAAACATTCCAGACATTTCACCCTCCTGATACAATAGGTTTCATCAGAATTTATGGCATATGCATCAGTCTCCTAAATTAGGAATATTTTCACCCATTTAGGAAAAATTCCAACTGTATTTAGTTATGACCATTGAACTTAAATTACTTCAAAGCAAATGGTCTTGTTTTCAATATATTTGCCATGTGCAAGTGGAATAAGAAAAAAGGATTTTTATATGTTTAGTGTTTGAAAAATAACATTTTCTCAAGTCTAAAAGTATATTATGAGTTAAATCAACCAATTTTATGAGAACAAAAATGTTAATTCCAACTAAAATTATTATATTACATATTTCAAAATTTTGTAAGTAAGAAACACTAACGTTTGTATTGGTTTAGAGGATTATAAAAAGCAGACGTTAGATATAAAAAAAGTAGCAAATTAACATTGGATTTTTGTATCAGTGACTACAAATTAAAA
Source organism: Hemiprocne comata (assembly GCA_020745705.1). NCBI lineage: Eukaryota > Metazoa > Chordata > Aves > Apodiformes > Apodidae > Hemiprocne > Hemiprocne comata. Next base: position 116,702,504 of record CM036588.1, on the reverse strand, counting down.
ACTAGGAAATAGAAGAGCAAAAGACAAAATATTTGACCATTAATCTTGGAAGAAGTAAACAAATATATTCTAATAATGGTAAATGGTAAAACTGTCAACAGCAACACAAAGCAAAAAGAAGCATGTAATAAACAGAGCTCATTAGAATTTGGGAAATATGTGATAAGTGCATTACATGGCATGAGCATTACCTTCCACTTCATCAATAATTTCAGAGGACACTGTATTTCCCTAGTTTAACAGTTTAAAAATTGTGGTTCAGATTCTTTTTCCCTGAGAATTTTAAGAGAGTTTATCGAGTTTTCTGGATCACTAATACAGATTTTCAAAAAGCCTCAGACTTTTAGAAGATACTTACTTAGCATGAGACTAAGAATTTAAATTAAAAATAAATATAAAAACTACACAATGCAAATATTGGTGGAACCTATTGTTCATAGAGTTATGAATTTTCAAGTGTTGCTTTCAGTCAGACTCAACTATTGTACTAAATTCAGCAAAAAGGCTCTGGAAAATCTTGGAGGCACTCTCTATCTCCATCACTGTTGCTCTTTACCTTATGAAAGGTTTAAAACCATGTGAGAGGATTAAAATCTGATTTGAAATTCAAAATTTCTAAGTGGAAAATCCAAAGCCTTGCATTTCAGATTAAACTAATAATAATAATATTCCATAATTTTTTTACACTTCATGGTCAATGAATAAAAGTTTTCCATGAAAAGGAGAGTAACTTGACATGACTACAATTGTCTAAGAAGTTTTTTCAATGGAAGACCATTTATGTAGTCATATTAAGAAACATCTGCCAATGATTAACATAGACAGGCTTAAATAATACCTTGGGCTCTTACTTACAGGAGAAGACTAGGGTAACCCCATAACAGGATCTGTGAATTGATTTAACTTTGCAATCATGAGCTTGTAGTGACACGGCTGGCTTTCACTTATGGCACATTACAATTATTGTTAGTGACTGTGACAGCTGTTTGTCATCCTTGCCAGTAGCCTCAACTGGCACATACTTGCCTTAACATGAAGCTGTCTTTGTGATACAAAGTTATTTTCTCCTCACTTTTCTGTCAGACCTTTTAAACTGATTGATTTTCACTCCATTTCATTCTTATTCTCTATGCTCACTGCTGCTCTACACCCAAATCTGTCAAGCTCTCTGAAGGTCCAACATCTTCTACTAACTGCTCAGTCTCCTAACTTTGCTCAGGTAGCAGGAAGATTTCATGCTTGTGCTACAAGCAATATGATCTGTGAATGCAAGTTATCTACATCTTTTGTAACTATGTCAGAATGAGCATTGTATTTTGATCTCCATATGGCAGATGCATTTATAGTTAGAGTAGAGAAGGAACAGCTTCCTCAAAGAATGAAAGAGTGAAACTTACTGTTTTGCACAAGAACATAAAAAGACATTCTCTTTTAAAAACATCAGTCTGGGGAAACTTGATTAGAAGAATAAAATTGAAATATAGCTAAATAGCAACAGATTGTAGTTGGTTTGTACTAGAATGAAAGTGGGAATTATAAAACCTGAGAGAGAATATTAACAATCTTGTTAATTTAATGGGACTCCATCTCAGATGCTTTGTCACCATTAGCTCTAGCAACATGCAAACCCCACTGTGGTTGTACCACAGTTTTTCAGAAGATAATCATTCAACAAACACACTACCATACTGCAACAGTTTTTCTTGCAGAACTATGTGGATTCGTGGTACTGTGTGTAATAATACTGGGTAATAGCCATCCAAAGCATCTCAGACAGACAAGGAAGCGTTGAAGTACTGCATGTTTTTTTGACAAGTCCTTATTAACATCTCCTAAAATGTCTCAACTCATTTCCCTCCTTGTCTTCCCTAAAGTAAAATGCATGTGGCTGCAACTGTAAGTTTTCACTCTGCCATTTTTGTTGCAGTTAAGTCTTTCATTTCAACTTGATTATGAGCCATTTCTGAGATGCTGATTGGTAAGGCAATATACTGAGGACTAACATACGTAAGAGCCATGAAAACAAGAATGAAGGACTAAATTTTTATTCTATCATTAGTTGGCTTTGTAACCTTTTCTTACATTATCCTACTTCCTTCCTGAGCACTCATATACTCAGTACTTAGATACAGTCCATTATGATATCTACTCACAATCCTCTTTCCAAATACTCTCATTTCTGTTTCACAGAACACTCTACATGCACATTTTGAAATGTAGTAAGCTAGAAATACCTTAACAAAAATGCATCATAAAGCCACCATAAAGAGTTGAGTACTGTGGCATCTATGGCCATCTTCACTCTTTAAAGTAACTTTGGTTGATCTTAGAGTGTTATATCTAACATTAATACAGGCTGTCTACTGCCCTTATAATGGCAGTAACTGAAATTCCTCTTGAAAATTAAGCAACAGAACTAGCAGCAAGCAATCTGCTTTGTGCACTGCCACCTTCCAAACTCAGATCCAGTATGAAATATGGAGAGGGAAGAGAAGTGGGTAAACAAAAGTGTGGGCGATATCACCATTAAACATAATATGTACATTGCACCATCCTTATAGTTGTAACATTTTAAGACAACTGGAATTATAAAAACAAACCCTAGAATAAAGCTACAAGAAGTGGACAAACACCAGTTATGGCCCAGAGAGCCTTGACAGTTCTTGGCTCTTGCTCTTGACAGCAACAGCCACATACCAAAGCTTTGTATAACAAACAGCAATTTAATCCTACTGCTCCCATTAGGCCTTTTCCTAAGAAGAAAAAAACCTACACATTTGAATTCTGTCCAAACTGTCTGCTACCATGGAAATGGAAAAGCATCTTGGTAAGAAAATGTTATATTGTATCTAGTAATATTTCCACCCAAGTACAGTCTGCTACAGTAAAGATTTTGGCAGAACTTCATCCCATGACCTGAGAGCTGTTCAGTACATCCTGTGAGATAACAAATGGTCTCAGTTTCTGCTCACTGAAAACCCAGAAGAAGCTGAAGCTGTTTGTCACTTTACAAGAAGCACTTGGTATCTTTGCATTGTTAGGTCTTAAAGGAATATCTGAGAAATCTGATAATAATATCTGAGAATCTTCTTTCTTTCTTGTAAAAGTAGCTTCCATCTTAAGGACGTGCAGTTGTTAATACTGACGACAATAAAACAAAAGCTCAATCCAATTTAAAAAATACCTTATTCTTTGTTCTGCTTAACAATGGAGTACCTTTGGAATGTCTAGAACAAGTTGTTGAAGTAATTTAATGAGCCATAAAGCAGTGGCAGTTAAATATTTCAATATTTTTAGAAAAGAAGCTTTTTCTCATCATTCAGTGGAAAGTGCTTGAGGGGTTTGCATTTGTATTTCAGACTAGACAAACTCAGTTTGTCTGCAAGATCTAGGATGACCTTTTTTTTTTTTCTCCTTTCCATTTAAGAAAATATATTGATTTGTGATATGGAAAAATCAGAAGAGACATCTCCTACATATTATTCAAACGATGCAGGACACAGAATTATTGTGTCTGCATGCAAAATACTAGAAGCAGATAAAAAAAATTAAAGGTTCAGAAGAGTATAAAGTATGAAGTAATGGTAACCTATCACTTGCAGAATGTTTTTAAGTGGAAAATAAATTTTCACACACACTTAACATATTGTTTTAAAGGAAAGTTTTATCAAGGCATCAATAGATCATTTAATTTCTTTTTGCCCCTAGCTTCACTCTGTAAACAGAGGTAAAGCTGTACTTAAACCTGTTTATAGGTCCTGAGAGGAAATACTTTTTCTGCCTTCTTGCACTGTCTTGGATAAAAAGATATCTAAATTCTGGCTCTCCCTTTACTATTATGCCTATTTTAATAAGGCTGAACTGAAAACATTTGCAATCTAACTTTTGAAATCTGCAGGGTTTGTCAAGCTTCCACTATTTCACATCTCTCCTGGCTGCCAATACGGGCAGATGTAAAAATATCATCAAGCGTGCCTTGTGTGTTAGTTCCTTTCTACCTTGAAACAGGCAGATGTCAATGGGAAAGCATGAGAGAAGAACTCCTAATCGTGCTGACAGCAATGCTGGCATTGTTCCAAACATTCAGGATGAGCCTAATTCCGCTCCCATTAACGTCAATCAGATTTTGGCTCTTGACTTGAGTGGATGTAGAAATAGAGCTTCGGGAAGGCCCTGCAAACAGCTCTTGGAGAACAGTGACATTTTAGATTTTGAATACTTGGATTACTACTCATCGTGAAATTAGGTCCTTTTTTTAGGTTCTACTAGATGTCCACTTATTTGCTGAAACAAAACTTCTCATTTCCTATCTAGTGTACTTATCAAATGCCAGCCAGCATTTCAAAGCAAAGCCAGAACCACTTCAGTTCTGCCCTTCTAACATTCCTTGTTAACATGACAGCAACTCTCAGTTCCCATACTTCTTCCTTCCTTCAGCCACCTTTGATACAAGGCAAACAGGCTTCCTCAACACTGTCAGCTTATAATTATGTTCAGAGTTTCTGATACTGTTTCCACCCAGGATTTTCAACCACGATGAGCAGCAGGTGTTAGAAGTAACCAAGAATAAGCAGGAGACTGTTTTTCACTGTCATGGAAATGTAAACAGCTTGATCTTTAGCTTTCCCCAACAGATATTTGTAGAGGTAAAAATATTTTGACCTGGAAGACATCTTGACCTGAAAGAACCTTTAGATTTTAGGTTTTCCTTTTCCAGACATTCAGTGTGAGGTGGGAAAACCATGTTACTCACATTACTTACCAGGGATCCTACCAGCAAACTTTCTTCCCTCTGCGTGAAATAAGATCTATAAATAAGATCATGACACTTAAGGTTTTTTGATCAACTGTTTCTATCAGAGAAGTCTGTTCAACAGGAAAAAGCACTGTCATGACACTGTCAGAACTAACTTTGTATTTAAACTCCCTTCTCTCCCACTCTCTTTTGTTTCTCATCAGTGGCCAGTCTAAACCTCCACGGTCCTCAGCCTCCTCCTGCCAGATGCCTTCTCTGCAGAGGAAAGGCTTTCCTCCCTGCATAACAGCTACTTACACATACAGAGATAAAAGACAGCTTTTGCTGGTCAGATTAGAGGAATTTATGAGAAAGTGTCCTCTTTTACCTGTTTGGGGTTTTTTTTTTCTGGTGAGGGGATGTTTGCTTGGTTTCAAGTTTTTTGCCAGAAACTGTTTCTAGGCTTGTGTCTTCTTACTCTTCATCCCACAGGATATATATCTCTAGGATATTTTGACATTTTGATGCCTACATTCCATCTTGCCCTCTCTCAAGCATTCCCAGTAAGTGTTCATGAGGCTCAGAGCAAATCCATAAAAGCTAACCTAAAGAAACCATCTTTGACACCAAAACCAGGAGTCAGCCCTAAGCTTTGTGAGTTTACAAAGCAAAGAAATTCTCAGATTCCCATTTAATTGAAAGTCTACTTCCTTCATTAAAGATGAAGGAACAGAACAAGTATCTTCTATTTTTATTTTCTTTCTGTAACAACGACCCTTTCCTCTCTCTCCTTTGATTACATTGTTGCCCTGTCACAGATGGGAGAGTGGCAGATAGCTTGTCACAAACTGAGATTTTTACACAGCTTTGAGGTAGCAGCAATTTATGATTTTTATTAGGTAAATCATAGAATTAGATTGTATGGCATTTAATGACACTTGATCACCAGCTGATTAACAGAATTATTTAGCAAATTTGTTTTAATCAAACAAATTAGTTAAAGATTCAAGAATGGCAAGGTTCACACAAGACTTACAACAGTTTGTTAAATCACACACGCCCAAACACACACACAGACTCACACAAATACAGAGGTCAATCTATGATTTAGATTTTCTCCTTTGTAAATTTTACTGGTACTAAACGACCTTTAAACTTCGCAAAATCTAATTATAGTGAATTACTCACATTTCTCCTTTGTCAACATCTACCAGTGGTCAGTCTTTGAACCTTTCTTCTTCATTGTCATCTATCAGTAGATGGTCTGTGAACCTCAGAAAATCTGCCCTAAGAGGCATCCCACTTTATGAGGAGATACTGGGTCACAGGTGACTGCGATCATGGAGAGCTCAAAGGGTCTCACTTAGGATTGGTATTCATAGGATCTCAAGAGTATTGATTTTGATCAGTAGATTATTTTTTTTTCCATTTTGGCCACAGTATGTCAGCAGCCCTACAATTCCAGTACTTTCCATATTGTACAGTTCTGGTACCTACCAGATCAGGCTAGGATCCAAGCAGCAGGAGGTTTGGGTACAGTCAGGGAGTGCCTGATCATCCCAACTCATTGCACTTGTAGTCAATACAAGAAAGTGCCAAATCATCCCAACTCACTGCACTTGTAACAAAACAAGAACACAATGTTGGCTTGTCCTAAGATTGCCAAGTAGCCCGGGGCAGGCTGCACCACCACAAGCTCCCATTTACCCACACAAGTTAGAAAAGACTAATCTCAGGCACTTGCAAGACATCTTCCTGAAGAAGTCATACTTTTAAAATGTGTTTATCTGCAAATTCTGTTGTGAGGTAGGAAAGTAAGAGTCAACACATTACAACAGAAAATTAAACAGCAAAGAATCTACACAAATCTGTCCCTCTGGACATAAGGTAGGTATTAAGCAAGGGAGCAATTTCATCTATCTTGGGAATTCAGTAACCTTATATTTACTGGTTTTATGTGATGTTTTAGTGTTGATGGTTCAGGTCTTGCAATTTGTAAAAAAAAGACCTTATACAATCAGCACAGCACTCGCTTAAGTACTGGTTAATTATAAAACAGTCATAGGCAGAGGGCACTGATTTTCTGAAAATCAGACACAAAAATGCATATTGCAGAGGAACTATTACATTCTTTATTTTCTGACCTTGACAACTATGGTATAAGCCACATTTTCTTTTATTTAATACATATTTTTAACACTGAAGTTTTTGCCTTCTATATATTTACAGTCTTTCATAAATAAATAGGCCCTGCAGTTTCTGACTACCATTGAACTTGCTCACGGTGAAGCACTAGAAAGGAAGATTCCAGAGGAATGTGTAATACAGACTGAGAAACACTCTCTAATACTACTTTGCAAAATTTGCTCTGTCAGCAGCATGCACTGGAATAATTATGCCAAGGTGTCACCCTAAAGCAGGACAAAATCATAATATGCAAATGTACATCCATCAGTTAGTTTGAGTCACTGATAAGACTGAAACTGATAGCACTGACAAATTTGTCTCAAGGAGTCATGATGCTAAATACTGAAATGGCACCTGAGTTCTGTTCTGCTGACTTTTTTCTATTTGCTACTTGCTAATATCATTTCAACAAATTTCCTTTGTTTTGAGCTTTCCATGATTCTGCTGAAAACTCTGTGCTGATGAACTGCATGCAAATCAGAAAACAGGATTATTTATATCATTTCATAGATTGTATAGTGAATAACATGAAAAGAGATCTCCAGATGGAGTATCAGACAGAAAACAGGAAACAAAGTGGGGTGGAGGGGTGGGGTAATGAAAGAGATTAATAGTATAAAAAAGTAAAACTATAAATAAATAAGTATAAAAAATAAATATTCCTGTATATAATGTTCTTGTAGTTTCAAATAGCTATGTATATAACTGCAAACTGATACTGGAATACAAGAGAAAATTCATTTAACATGAGATCCATAAAATTGACCTAGTAGTAACATACTATTAACTCATTAAAAGATTAAGCTTTATACAGCATCATAAATGAACAATGCCTCCTTGAGTAAAATACAAGGCATTTTCTTAGACAAGTAGAAGACACTTCTTATTTCTGGGGCCAAATTCCAGGCTCTGGGGAATGGAATAAATTCCATATGCAAAGAAAGATCTGCAGCCTTGGAAAGAAGGCTTGGAGAGAAATGCCACAGCATGTAGTGAACAATCACAAAGATGCTCAGCATGAATGCATTCCTGAGAGGAAATGTTCTCAGTAGAAGAAGCCAAACAGAAAAATGCATTTGGAAAAAAACAACAAAACAAAACAAGAAAGGGGGTCTTGGATTATAACCTCAGTGAACCAAAGGGAACAAAGTTTATCAGGTAGATGACAGACCTGAAAGGTTGGTAGCAGCCTTCCAGTATCTGAAGGTGGCCTACAGGAAAGCTGGGGAGGGACTTTTTACAAGGGCTTGTAGTAAGAGGACAAGAGGTAATGGATTAAAATTGGAAGAAGGAAGATTTAGGTTAGGAAGAAATTCTTTAATATAAGGGTGGTGAGACACTGGAACAGGTTGCCCAGAGAAGTTGTGGAAGCTCCATCCCTGGAAGTGTTCAAGAGCAGGTTGGATGGGGCTCTGAGGAACCTGGTCTAGTGGGAGGTGTCCCTGCCCATGCAGGGGGGTTGGAACTAGATGATCTTGAAGGTCCCTTCCAACCCAAATCATTATATAATTCTAAGATTGGTGGTAAGTATAACGAGTGAATGATACAAATCAATGTCCACACTATTCTATAAAATATGATACATGTGATGGGCTAGAAACATGTATCTTGAAAGTATATTACAGCACCATTGGAATTAAATCTGTGTTACACAAACTGCTCTTACAATGGAAAAGACACAGAAACTCATCTTGACTGTGCTCCATTCATACTAATTATTCACAGGTACAAAAGAGGGATCCAAAAAAAAGGGCTCCTTCTAGGCCTGAAGTCACAGGTGCTAAGGAGGGTAAACAAATGCCTCTGAGATAGTACTGAAAAGAGTTTCAGTGCCCTGTTAATGTGAGAAGGCCCCAGAATTCCACTGACAGCATCATTTTCTACCATCACTTGGAGAAGACCAATAGACTTGTATCTCAATAGCATATCACCAAAGCAGATGACATTTGAGGTGCTTACTTAGCTCCAGCATTACTGAATTTAAAAACAAAAACAAACAAACAAAAAAACCCAAAAAACAAATTCATCATACCCATTTTGACTTAGCTGCCTTTATTGCTTTATGGAGTACTTGCTTGAAAACATAGTAGCTTGTTCTTCATCAGGATGTTGTTACCTTTCCCCTGCTACGTTCATTTATGCACCTGTGCATAGTTTATCAAAAAAGCCAGAAAAGAAAAACAGATTATCTGCAATCCTGACTTATCAAATACATTCTGCAGCTGTCAACTCCTTGACTGGTCACCTTGCTCTTTTTTTACACTTTGATCATTAAAACTCTCCCAGTGGCCTCAGGTACATGTTCAGTCAGAGAGGAGATGGAATTACCCTTAAAGATAGAACCATTCAGTGTGAAGAAAGAGATTCTCATTATGCTCCAGTAAGTTTTATTGGCTAACAGTGAGTGATTTTACTTTACTGAACTCGAGATACCTGTGGTAAGTCACACCAACAGATGAGAAGATTATCTTGCATGGGAGTTTCAGAGATTCTTAGCAGACTGAAAAATGCTAGCACAGACATTTCATCCTTGTCTATATCCCTGAGGACACTATCCATCAAAATAAATGCCATCATATCTATGCAGCTTACATTAAGATTGGAAGAGATCCAAGACTTTTTAATGTGTTAGGAGCAGTTGCATTTGGCCCAGAGGAACTGGAGAGTAAGGGTAGAGAAGATTCATCTTCCCTCAAAATGGAGATGAAAAACTTCTACTGATGCTAGCTTTATTATCTCAGCTGATTAGAAACAGTTACAATCAATTAAATGAATTGAAACAGCAAAAAGACCTTTAAATTCACACAACTGAAGATAATATCATGTTTTGATATTACCATGGTATTCAACAATCATTTGTTATATGGTTTCTGAGAAATTAAAATTGAGAGATCTATACCATCATGAACCCAAACCAAACTGCCATTACAAAGCAGTTACACTTCAAAAAGGGATAGCAATCAAAGGTTCACAATTTGTCCTGATCACTTCTGCTACCCATATATATTCATTTGATTTTCCACTACACTTCCCCTCTTGTCAAGTGATTTGAAATGTATCAGCTACTCCAATCACATTGTAATCACTTCATTTTACAATGCAACACAGCATAATGTAATGCAGCCTGAACAATTCTACACTGCGGAGCCGTACAAAGTTCTTTGGTATTTTTCAAAAGCGGGGCTGTAAGACTCCCAAAGTAACAATCTACCAATTTTTATGTTTTTTTAGTGCCATCATCAGAGACAGACCCTCCACAACACCAGAAGGAGAGGACAAGACACTCTTCTCCTGCCCCAAGCAGCTGTAACTTCCAAGTGAAATAGTCCTGGTTCTATTGGACTGAATTATTTAGTCATCAGAATGTAAAACAGAGGTTCTATACAGATGGAAAAACATGTGACTTGAATGACAAACAAAGTATTATTTACTGAATGTATTAAAAATTGTTTTTTCAGACACATTTCATCAAAGCAAAGCTCCATGCCTGGGAAAACAGCTACATTCACAATCAGGACAGATGTACAAGTCATGTGAAGTAAGACTGCCACTGGACTGAATTATTTAGTTGTTTGCTAGAGACTTGATCAAATTTAGCCTCTGTGTAGACTGACAATTTTAAATGGGACACAGTTTGAGGTGTTCTATATCCTGACTGAATTTGAACCTGTGTGTGCATTCCATCTCTGGAAATGCTAGTGTAAGAATGTTGTCCTTGTGGAGAATATAAATTTGCAGGTATGTTTTGGATTAAATAGTCTGTAAGATTCAGTAATATCATTCAGGAAAAAAAAATCATATTTGCATGAAGAAGCTTGAATTTTCAATGTGGTCAACCCTTGAAAAGTCTGTTGAAGCTAAACAACTGAACACAACTGTGTTTGCAATAACACATTTCTTTTCTTGGAAAGGTGAAGATTTTTCTTATCACATACCCAGATCTGAACAATTTCCTTCCTACAACATTAACTGCCTTTTAAAATACACTTCCAAATTACTGACTGCATTAAAATTTATTCTTCCAACGGATCACTCTGAATTTTAGAAAACTTTTCCTTTTCTGTAACACATGTTCATGCAAGTACCAAAAGAAAGGAATGCTTGAAAGTGTAAATGTATTTATAGATTCCCAACTACACCTGATTTATGTTAATACAATATCTAAACAATATATTAATAGAGTCTTTTCATATTGAGCCACCACACTTCCTCTGTTGCAAATGGATTAAGAGTTTTACTGGTTTAAGCAGCCAGTATTTCAATATTTGTTGCAGATTTTTATTGCTTTGTGTTGACAATGGCAGTTGTGTACCATATACCACATCATATTCTAGAGCAATACCTTTTTAACACAGTTTCAATTTTCAGCTCTTCATTAGCCAGATTAGCAAAAAATGCAACGAAGTGAAGTGTGAAACTTTACAAAAAGGAAAGATCTTGCCATTTTTCTCCATATCTTCAAATCAATCCTCTTAAGTTTGCAAGAAACTGAAACCATAAATATAATGGGTTTAGATTAAAACACTACTACACAAATTTTATATCATGCTTACAAGATTTATGTGGAGGATGTACTTCTCACTGCAAATTTTTAATTATAGAATACAGATTTTTTTATAAAATCCTATGCCACTAGTAAGACAAAGCCATAGAATAAGATAATCTAAAGCCATACTGATTTTGTAGAATCTAATAAAAATGTGGAAAGTGACTACACAAAGTAGAAGAAAGAGCAGAGCGAAACAGGCAGGAAAGTGTAGCACTTTTAGGATAGTTCAATTGAAAGAAGTATGACAAGTGTGTAATATTCAGTAAATTCAAGATCAGAGCATGACTGTAATTCTTGCCAAGCACTGAGAATATTGTTTCTGTGGGGCTTTCATCTCAGCAAAATGTATTTGTGCTTGCACTAAAGAAAGAAAAATTAATTACTTCTTTAATTCTAGGCAAACATTTTGAGGATGAAAGCTATTAAAAGAGAAGAATGCTCAGTAACCAGTTGTAGCAGATGTTCACCAAGTGCACAGTCAGCTGACATACCTCTTCTAAAAAAAAATGCAAAGATGACAAATAGTTTATGACCACCAAATCTGACCAAAGGCAGTAAGTAGCCATAGATCATAGTTCACTAGAATAGTTCACTAGTAGTATTTCACTAGAGGAGACAGGTGTTCAGCTGAGATGCTGGGGCAAGGTTCCAACAAGTGTGTCCTAGTAGATCACTTGATCTACTAGCATAACAAAATGGAGAGGTGAACCCAGTGATGCCATCACATCAGTCATAGAAGAGGAAGGACACAAGAGGAATTAGAAGATCTCATGTACAGACTAATGCTAACAATCTGCCATAAGAGAAAAAGCAAGAATCCTTTTTGCAGGAAAATGGGTTAACATTGAATATAGCAAACCAATGCTTGTGAAGTTGGTGAAGGTCACGATGAGAACAAGTGTAAATTATCCCAGCAGTACATCTCTGTGCAGACTTCAAGGTCCTGAATTCCTTGAGTCACCCAAGGGCTACAAATGGATAAAAGCCCTTCCCCAGTTATGGTCACCCAAAAAGAAGTATGTGGGTGGACCTGCTCCAAATGTTGAGAACGCGTCCTGACACAACACAGCATAAGTACCCTTAAGCTGCACAGGAAAGCCTAGAGCCCACCACCATACCAGCTAAGCAAAGAGTAAATGTACAAAAGTCAAGAACCTGTAGCATTTTATCCTGTCCTGAGTATCCCATTACCATATAAAATTCTGTGCATGACACAAGAAAAAGCGGTAGAAACTAGGAAGTGCATGTATTACGATTTTTACCTCATTTTTGAGACTTTTATGAATATGCATTTGAGCAAGTGTCCCTGCTCATAGCAGGGAGGTTGGAACCTGATGAACTTTAAGGTACCTTCCAACTTTAAACAATCTATGATTCTATGCATTGAAGTCAATAGTTTTAGAGTCCACTAAACAAAGGAGTATACATATTATAACCTCCCTAAATTAACTTGACACAAATAGTGTGTTAGACACTGTAGGTGACTAAGTCACTAATTAGCAGAAAGACACAGGAAGTTCTGGTTATAACTTTTATTCCCAACAATTACTATCTGAAGCTGTCTATAGTGAAGAAATTGAATCTCTCATTGGCTGCAACTTTGAAAATCCCTGTATTACAAACAGTATGTACAAATGTTCCAGGTAAAGGGAATGAATGCTTCAAAACTGAGAAGCTTTTCCAAAGCATCCATTTTCTCCCCATGTGGTAGACAAGACAGTACTTGTTTTAAAGAAGCTCTTCTGGCACTACAAATTGCCTTTAATAAAAGGGTTAAATCTCACTCATGATTGTATAATAAATATCAACCATCCCTCAGGGTCAAAATACAATTTAATATGCTAATTATTGGTATACATTTAGCCAGGCAGGCACCATGGTTTCACTATGCTAGTTAAGGATGACATTGCTAACTCTTTTTTTTTGTCACCAAAAAAAAAATTATCCTGCTGCCCTGAGAAGAGCACAACTGAGAGCAATGAACCTGCAGAATAACAGCATCATCTGCTCAGTATTTGTCATTCTGCATCACTCCTTGCTCTGTGTAAAGAGGCTTGTCCTATGAAAAAAATAACTACAAAAACTGCATTTAAAAACCAGCATAATTCTCTTGTACATATACATGCATTTTTGTACCACTCATGGATATTTTTAACACCCCAGAGTTTCATTTGCTCTTCTCTCATCTAGTTTTAAACATTCAGCTTCCATGGCTTCCTTAGAAAGCTACTCTATACCAAAAAGCATAAGTATTTAACCTTTAATACTTCAGTCAACACAAATAAATACAGTTAAATATGTGATTTTAAACAATCTTCCTGTATTGTGATCATTTTAATGAAAAAAATGGTAAGTAGTTTCAAGCAGTCTACTTACCAAGAATAATTTTGTTTCATTCTTGAAACATTATCTCTGTAAGAGTCAGGGAGGGGTTGGCAATTCCAGGTACTTCAGAGATCAGCATCTACAATTTCATATAATCTTTAAAAGCATGTCTCCAGTGGCAATATATGTCACAAGTTACTTAACATATTTTATTATACCTACTTCTACATTTTTATATCATCCTAGACAATTAATCTTTTGGGTTTTTTTCCTTGTGTTTATACTCTTTGGAGTATCCTTAAATAAATGCATAGTGAGGTTAAAAAACATTGCCTGACATTAGACACCTTTTTATAGAGCCCAGAGAGAAGTGAGTTACAAGCAGCATTGGCTATTACTTTACCACCCACTTTTTTTTAGTGTCATGCCTTCACACACAAACAAAATGTGTAAACAGAGTCAACTTTAACTGATGTATCACAAGAGCTATATTACTGGAGGCAGCTTAAGAGGATGTCCTTATGAGCCAATAATGCTAATGGCTTTTGCTCTTAAATTGCTTAATACTGCCTAAGAGTGGTTTATACTGTCTTAGAGGACCAGACAAGTGCATACAGACCATATCAGATTGGATATTAGGAAAAATGTCTTCACTGATAGAGTGGTGAGGCATTGGAACAGGCTGCCCAGGGAAGTGGTGGAGGCACCATCCCTCAAGGTGTTCAAAAAACAGGTAGATGTGGTGCTTTGGGAGATGGCTTAGTGGTCACAGGGGTGTAGGGCTGACGGTTGGACATGATGATCTTGAAGGTCTTTTCCAACCTTGATGATTCTATGATTCTAAAACACTGTTGCAAAAGTGATATAACACTGTTTATACACCTCTTTTCAAAAAAAGGGGGATATACACCAATTCACTACTTGTCTTCTGCAATACTTAACTTGGGTTTCCTACTGCTGCAATACTTATATATGGTTTATTAACTTAATACCTTAGATATTAATTTCAGATGCTACTTATTCTAAGAGGATAAAAAATTGAGGAAATACTATACTCATTTAGTATCATCAGTGTCCCTCTCCATCTCATAATCCTAGCACACTGACAGGAAAAATTTTCAACAGATCATAAACAACCATCATGTGATATATTACAGGCAATGCTATAGCTGTGTCATCTAAAGCAAAGCTAATCTTTTCATATATGTCACTTTAAAATAATATTCCTATAGCTTGTTTAATTTCTATAAATACATTTTACTTCAGACAAACCAGAAGTAGTTTTAAAATAATACTAACATGAACCTATGAAATATCAGGGTGTTCCAGTAAATCCTGGCAGATTATATATACTTGGGGCTTGACTCTGCAATTTCAAGGCTCCCACTCATTTCAATTATGCTGGAATATTTGGAAAAATATGTTCATTAACTCAAATAGTAAATGAGACCAATGCAGTGAAAAGATGACAAGTAGGTGTAGGCCGAAGCCTAAAAGCTCTGTATTATCAGTGATAAAAGAAGTGATTTACTACCTGTTACTGACATTTCAGGTAAGCAGTGATGAGGTAGCTACCAGAAGTCCAAGGGCAATGAAGAGAGACTTCAGGGCCCTGGGACAGCTGTAAAGAGATAAAGAGAACACACAGTGTTCTCCTCTATCACACCACTTGGAGGGACTGATGAAGGGATAAACATGAAGAGCCAGCAGATTAACTCCTGGCTCCAAGACTGATGTTACTGGCAGGGCTTTTGTTTCTTTGATCGTGGATTGATCTACAGGACACCAGGCATGATGACAACAACTGGGGGAAGCCTAACCCAAAGGGGAAGAAGGGTTCTGGGACAAGAGTTAGCAGGGCTCACTGAAAGAGCTTAAAACTAGGTTTGAAGGGGGATGAGGATCAAACCAAGGTTACTAGAGGGAAGCCTGGGAGCAGCATGCTAGTGCTTGTGGGTAAAAGTGCTAGCAAGGTCTTGAAGCCTGGTGTCTCAGTGGATGTAGGGGATGGTGATCCATGTGGCAGCAAATTCATGAGGGTTGGTGACAGGTTGATAACTACAGTAGTGTCTGAGTGTGATCAGGTGGGAATTAGAACTTGTCCCCCCAAAAGGTGGCAGGACAATTAGCTCAGCTGAATTGCATCTACACCAATGCACACAGCATGGGCAACAAACAGGAGGAGCTGGAGGCCATTGTACACTACAGCATGGAAACTATAGTCCAGTTGCCATCACAGAAATGTGGTGGGAAGACTCGCACAACTGGAGAGCTGCAGTTGATGGCTACCTACTTTTCAGAAGGGATAGGCAAGGAAGGAGAAGTGGTGGGGTGGCCTTCTATGTTAGGGATAGATTTGAATGCCTGGAACTTAATGATGTGAATGACAGCATTGAGTGTTTATGGGTAAGAATCAAGGGGAAGGCCAATAAGGCAGACATCATGGTGGGAGTTTGTTATAGTCCCCCCAGCCAGCATGTAGAGGCTGATGAAATATTCTATAAGCAGCTGAGAGAGGTCTCGTGGTCGCCAGCCCTTGTTTTCGTGGGGGACTTCAACTTCTCAGATTTCTGCTGGAAATATAACACAGCAGAAAGGGAACAGTCCCAGAGGTTCCTGGAGTGTATGGAAGACAACTTCCTAACACAGCTGGTGAGGGAGCCAACTAGGGAACACACCCTACTGGACCTGCTGCTTGTTAACAGAGAAGGTCTTGTGGGGGATGTGAAGGTTGGAGGTCGTCTTGGGCAGAGTGATCACAAAATGATAAGAGTTCTCAATTACTGGAGAAGCTATGGGGGGAGCCAGCAGAACTGCCACCTTGGACTTCACTCTAGTGAGTCTGGCTTTAACGTGGTTCATTTGGGAAGTTTTAATCATGTCATCCATAAATATTGAAGATTATATCATTAGGAGTAGACCATGATTTCTACTTGTAGTATTCATTCAACTTTCAGTAATCATTTAAGTATTTTATATTTGTAGGGATGATATTTTAATGATTACAAATTAAATTAAACTGTTGTATGCCTGCCAGTACTTTTAGAGAAATACTAATTATTAATATTACAGACTAATAAATAAGTCTATTTGTGAGATTCATAAAACTTCATTAATTTATTTTTTTAGTTACAATTTAAACAAACACTTTTAAGGGGTAACAACTCCATTATAGAAACATAACGTCTAAAATACATTTTAAGATTAGGATATTAAATGTAGGATATAGTACTTTTACATTGCCATGTAAAAGTTCATTTAAGACAAATAAATTATTAAATTGAAAACTTCATATAACTTCATACATTGAAGTAGACAGATCTTTATATTATAGTTGTAGAAGAATATATAAAAATAATGTTCACTTTGACAGAGTATAGAAACTCATGATTGGCCATCTCTTTTTAGGCCATTAACAAGAGTTCCTCAAATCACAGTGTATGATGATCCACAATATATTTTTCCCATTTGTGCAGATATTAATTTGGATTTTCCTTTATTCATGTGCATTTTCAAGTATGATTTTAAAAAAATAATGTTGCAACACCAGTAAGAGAGATGGCCCTGTGCTAATCTCAACAGAGTATGAAATCTTTTTCCCATCCCCAAAGTTCTTCATCTGGACAGTGATGGAGTGCATCAGAGCCATTTAGTTCATAAATATTATTTACAGTAGCTGCAAGACAAAACACATTCTGTCAAAAAGTTTTATGAAGGGAAGCAGGATTTATTTTTAGCAAATATGTAAATTTTATACTATTTTTCCCCACCTGCTTTGATCTCAAAATAGCAAAAGGGTGATGGATGACTGCAGTAATAAATATGCAATGCTTACAGTAAATACACTACTGGCATGCAACGGAACCTGGCACGGTTCTACTACTACCTGGAAATGTTAACAGGTCTACTTAGCATGCCACTGCTTCAACAAGTTGTGTCATGCCACTGCTTCAACAAGTTGTGTCATGCCACTGCTTCAACAAGTTGTGTCTGCATCCTATTCAAAACCTACATGCATGACTGTGAGGGACCAGCCCTCAGGATCCACCTACATGCATGACTGTGAGGGACCAGCCCTCAGGATCCGTACTTGCTGGAATTGGTCTCAAAACCCCATTGTAAACCCTCGCAGGAAACTCCATTTGCATCCCAAAAGGCCTGCCTGAGAGGATGGAGACTACAATGGTGGCCTGCACATGGCCTAGGGGCTGCATGTACAGCGATTTAGATAAGGACAATGATCAAGGGGCAGAGGGGAGGTCCACTCCAGCTGTTCAGTCTTATGATTCAATCATGCTTACTCATCCTTGCCAAATAAGAAAGCTGGGCCTATAAAACAGAGGGCTGCAATGGTGGGCCTTGGGAGCCTCACTGACACCAACTCTCCCCCTGTTGGCTGGCCCAACACTGGATCCAGGACTGGTGATTTTCTGCTCTCTCTCTTTTCTTCTTGTGTTTTCTCTCTCTCTCTCTTCTCCTTAAAATCATTAAGTAACACAAGGCCCAACCACAATTTTTCTGAAGTCGTGCAAGTTGAACATATATGTATTGGGACTTCTGTGATCTAATTAGCCTTTATGACTGCACAGCCTGAGATAATAATTGAAGTATCAGTATTCTTTATATAGTTTTAATTAAACCTAATATTCAAATATAGACCTTGAGTGTCATTTCACCTTAATTTGATCAAGGGGTATCGGACAGTCGAGCATTTCCTTGGACTGTGACATTTTAATCACTCTCCCTGGAAGGACCAGGTCTGAGACTAAGGTTGGATCCTGCTGCACCTGGCTCCCCTTTGAGAAGGAGTTTAGAAAGCAAGGGGGTCATCTGAATCTCCCTGGGTTGCCCTACCCAGGTCGTGACAATGGCCCATCACCCAGTACACTACGCAGTGTCTATACATACGACAGCTAACACACCAGGACTCCACCTGCAGGTGGGACCTCTGCAATCTTGTGCTACACATGTTATGGCCCTGCCTGGCTCAAATCAGGTGCTATCAACTAAACAGTGAGACACACTTGATGTCTTACAACATTCTGGGTTGGGGAAAAAAGGAACTCTTTCCAAAATAAACATTTTCCCATTTTTATCTATCCTCAAAATCTTCCAAAGCAAAACCCTGACTGACAAAAGAGGAGCTTTGCAAATTGTTCATAACTGGTTTAAAAAAAGTCAAGCTGACATTCTTTAGTCCTGCAGTCAGCCTAACCCCTAAAAGCAATGTACATAGTATTTCTCATTTCCTGATTACGTTGATTCCCTCTGCTATGGAATTTCAATCCAACTCCCAGATTGCTCAGATAGCTTCCATAGAAAAGAGAACACTTCCTACCAGAATACTAATTTGAGTGGAAAAATTATAACGGTACAATTAATTTTTCTTGTGGTCTGTTTACACTCTAAATTTTGTTAAACGGAAAAGTGTAAATGCTCCTTATATATAAAGCAAAGAATTTATTGTTCATACAGTCAAAATCTTAACAATCTGTTAAAAATATTAGGGAAAGAATACTTCTATACAGCAAAAGACTTACTAGGAATAATGTTTTTAAAATAACCACATTTCCTATTTTCTGTGCCTTCCCCTGGTGTTATGCTCCCCGTTCTCCTAAGGAGGTCACCAGTTTCAATCCAGTATTGGGGGGACAAAAAGGGGCTGTTATCCAAATTGTCAGAATATGCAAGTTCTTCATGGCACAAGGCAAATGTAAGGAAGAGTAGATAAATCTGACTTTAAAAAAAAAAAAAAAAAAAAAAAAAAAAAAAAAAGAAGCATCATATGTCTACAGATTTGCATTTAAATCCTTTCTTTGAACTGTCTCCATTTCCATGTCATCGACAGCACAAACACAAGTGATGGAAACAGAAGTTAGCAGTTCACTGGAAAGCTAGGAACATAGATGATTTGCTGGACTTTCCTTTCTGAATAACAAGCTTCTAGCTTTGATCAAGACAATCAAAAACTGCCTTTCTGATATATCTTTTAAAGTTAAATGTTATTCAGGAGTAGATTAAAATGTTAATCTGGCAGTGGTTAGAAGAACAGGTAAATAAAGCCTATCAAATCTTCCTCTGTCAAAACATATCCTTTCTACACATTTGTGTTCCATGTTCTGCTGTATTCTTGATTTTGCTGAATCTTCGTTATTAAATTCCACAAGCACTTGTTAAATGAGGAAAAGCAGACTAGCCCCTCAACAGTATTACACAGGCATTTTACAGAGTAGGATTCATTCCCTGCCTGAAGCACTGACATGAACAGAAAGAAATCCCACCAAATGAAGCACAACAGTTACCAAGCTTTAGATCTGAACTTTCTCTACCAAACATTCATCATCAGACTTCTCATTTGCTAGGGAAGTCTTGTGCACTATTGTATCAGCTGCATTACATTTGCTCAGAGGAGAGGAATATACAAAGACTTTACCATTTTGTGTTGCTATCCACCTCCAACTCCCAGGCTGAGCACCTTGAATCTGCCCACCTGAAAGCAACATAAAGCATGAGCAATATAACTATTAATGAACACATACGTAGTAAGTTCATAAACTCATGCAATGCAACAAGCACTACAGAACAGATATGTACTAGATGCCATCAGATAAAACCAATATGCATAATATACAGCTTATCTACCCAAATAAGTTGCAAGTTTGGTTACCATGTTTGGGGATAGGACAGTTGGTGAACTGGTTATACCTACACAGTAATACTACTACACTTACAGCTTGATCCGCACAGAGAACAGAACTACCATGTTAATCATAGAATACTTCCTCTCAAAGAATACTCACAAAAGATTGACCAGACTGCTAAACATTAAGGAATAAATTAATCCCCATCATAACACCACCACTGTCACAGAATTTGCCACAACAGATAAACTGAGCATTAAGATGTTCATTACTGTAATTATGATTTTTTCTTTATAAAAATGCATTGAAAACGATCTGAGCAAAATTACTCCAGAGCTGATTACAGCTCATGAATTTGCATTATCATCAGCAGAAATACTCAGGGCCAGTTAACAGCATTTAAGTGATTACATTGAAAAATAATAAAACTTAGTAATTGGGTGTACAATACAGAGCATGTCAGATTTAAGAAAGTTTGGGTTGTTTTTCCTATTTGTAAATCATGTGATAAATACATATTTTTCACAAGATAAACACATTTTTCATTACTGCTGAGGTCCTTAATTTACAGCATGTTAAAAATATTCATGTAGGACTGTAGCTATTCTTATATAGAAAGAATCTAAGAAGTCAGTCCTCAAAAAGGAAGTAATAACTGCTCTTCTTACATCTTCAGAGACAGCCACCAAAACCTTCTCTTTGTCAGATTATATCCTGAGTTTTAATCATCAAAATCCACACATTAGAAGCTTCTGGTGCCAACATAATACTTACAAGATTAAAACAGTGGCATCACAAGGTTTACATCATACCATAGATTAAATCAGATGTACAAAATTTAGGAGAATAATGGGACTTCAACCTACGCAGATCACAAGTCTTGTAGGAAACCTTATTCTGTGCACTGAGTACATAACAAAACACAAGGGACAACCTCAACATTTATCATTACATCTTATGGTAGCTGAGTCTCTGCACCATCAGCTGAAATTATGTAATTCCTTGTAATAACCAAAACTGACTATGCAAATAGTTCCATAGAAACTTTGGTCTGTTTATTAATGCAAACCAATCAGACACAAACCCACCACCCCTAAGTGTCAGCAAAGTCCTTCTACTGTTTGCAAAGTCTAATTATCTCCACATGTGTATGCACATGCTTTTGATGTACACATTCTTTGAGTTTGATAATGATTTTGGCCTCATTAACATGGTACCTTAGTTAGCTGCTAATATAACAAAGAAAGTACTAAATATTAATTTAATAAAATGTCTGATTATGTACATTTGTGTTTCAAATTTATTAAAAAGAAGTAAATATCCACCTGTAACTCTGCTTCTATGGAAATACCAGATTCACTGGATTCCTAATCTTCGATGGAGAATATGCCTAGCATAACACAACACAGAGCTTGAAAAATTTGGCCCTTGAACTCCTTGTACTTCAGTTCCATTTCAGAAAAAGCCAAGCAGCAATGTGGTTCTCTCCTCTCTGCAAGAACTTTCTATTATAGTGCTTCAGTGAGCAGGAAATATTAGTACTAATATTCTCTTTGTGTCAAGAACATTTTTCAAGAGTGACTTTTCGGGGGAAACCTTATAGTATATTAGAATATTAGTACAACTAGAGCCATTGCTGTGACCAAGTGCTGTCCTGTGGAATTCTTTGTGGGGGTGATTCTTTGTGGTAGCCAAAGATTATCCATGCAGTGATTTTCATGAGTTACATAAATGCTTGCTCTGCTTTTATCTTGTACTCTAAAACCAAATTTTATTCTTGATGTAAAATTAAGAGATACACACAGAAAACCTCACACAAACACTGGGTTTCACCCTGATGAAATGCAGCACAAAGGTCTACCAAGGAACCTCAGACTGAGTTTGTGTCAAGATTATTGGAGCTTGAGCTCTACATCATCTCCTCCTTAAACACCTGTAGTGTAGCATATAAACCTTATTGTGCATAAGCTTGTAACACCTACAGTTGCAGGATATGGCCTCTAAACTACTGCAAAAAACCTTGCAGTTCCCCAGGTCCGTGCAGCTACTGAACAACATGTAAGGCTCTGTATTAACACCAGCCTCAACAACACTCCACACAGATACACACAAAGACAAAATTTGAATAGGTAAAAAATGAGGAAAAGAATGCAGCAAAATTGGCTGTGAGAACAAAATGGGATAATTTGAGCAAAAACACCCCATCAGCCTATTCTAATAAGGAGATTATCCACATCACTGTTTTAAAGGTTGACAAGATTAGGTGAAAGGATACTTGACTTTTTTTTCCTGATTCTATTTTTCTGAAGGTAGGTAGAATTGTAAGCAATTTTTTAATTATTTTTTTTTTCTAAAAGCATTCCTGTGATTAACAGGAGAAGCCAGGACTCCATGAGAAGATCTGAAGAGCAGGAGGGCACATTAAGGTTTTAGACTGCTTGAAATACAAAAGGTTGAATTGATGTGGTGTATTGTCAGCAGTGTGATTTAATGCAAATTGTGCAAGTTTTAACACAACACTGAGTAATAAAGAAAATATGACATCAAACCTAAGCTACTATTAATACTAATGACATGGGTATAGTGTTCCTGCCTTGGTACAGGGTGATGAACTAGATGACCTTTTGGAGTCCCTTCCAGCACTACTTTCTATAAATATTAAATTAAACTGGAAATACATCAGGGCAGTGACTCTCAGTATTGAATTGGTGCTAAATCAAATTAACCACTAATAATAATCAATCCTTATTTAGTCTAAGGAATTGTCTGTCTCTCCAATTATAAATAAATCTCAGCTAAAGAATTCCATGAAAGCAAATAAAAGCTGGAGTTTGAATAGGTAAGTAAATTAATAATGGAAACAAATCACTTAAAGTCTAGAACAGAACTAGAGCTAATTATAAATTTTCCTTTTTGCGCTCTGATCAGTTTTCACAGGTACATCTTTCCCTCTCTATTTAAGGCAGAAGTTTAATATCCTTTCTTACCAAGAACTCACATTCAATAATGATTAGAGACTTAAGACTTCAGCAAGTATTGCTACAAAATGTATTTGGGAAAAATTTCATCTGGATAATATTTTGTTTTCCTTATTTGCCCTACAAAGCAAACTTAAAGTAATCTAGAGGAAAATTCTGGCATTATTGTAGATAACAACCTATGTCCTACTGATTCCTTCCATGATATCAAAACACCATTCCTATTCTTAGACACCAGCAGAAAATTATACTCCACAAAATAAAATGGAGAATGGAGCCATTTTAGCTCCAGAAAAAGTTCTCTAATAGTTCTACATGCCATAGTTTACATATGTATTTATATAGACAGAGTATAATCTGTAGATTACACCATAATTTATAACTCATGCTCTAAAACCTTTCCTGCAGCAAAGCAAAAGTTGTGATTTTATTAATGTGCCACCTAGCAAGCTCATCCCTATTTTCCCTCCCTCCATTGTTGTTAAAATTATTTTCACCTGTACAGCTGTTGCACTGAGTCTGTGTATCAGCTACAACAGATTATTTATGATGTCACACTTTCTATTTCAGAGGCAATCAAAAGATTCACAGGCATTTTTTTTCAGCTATTTCCATCACATTAATTAAATTTCCACTGTGATTTTGCAGCCCTGCTCTGTGATCAATTTTAGGAGCAGTGCCAACGGGCTGCTTTTTCTCAGCTGATGGACTAGTCTGAGGGACAGTTCTGTCATCATTCAGGTCTTGAAATCTTCTGGTTTTCAAAGTCACTATTCCAGGTAGAGATGCTAGGCTGCAGTTTTAGATTGAGATCTGGATCTTCTTTGAAAAGGCACCTTGGAGACACTCCAGACAGGGAATAGCCTAACCACAGGAAAATTTTGTTCAGAGAGGTCAGGAGTTATAGAGGGAACCTCTTTCCTCAGGTAACCTGAAGCGAAGCCTCCAAGACAGAGTAAAACACTGAATTAATCCCTTCTTTTCCTAGAATTTGGTTTTGCTACAAGTCCAGAGATACAAGTTGTAGGGAGAATATATGCTATGTTTTGTTTGAAGGAATCAGGAACTTGAATCTACACAGCAAACATTTTCAAGGCATGTGTCAAGACCACTGACAAGTGTGGAGGCCAGCAGGAAAACATCAAGGCCACTGAATGACTGTGTACAGACATAATGTCAGAACTGGGAACATTGGCTGAGCTCAGTGATCAACAGTGCAGAACCCAAGCTGGCAAACTGTGTTCCTGGGGGCACTGACAACAAGTTGAGTTGTTTGGTTGAAAGTTTCAGAAGAGACTGTCAGCCCCAGAAAATAAAGGGCAGAAGAAGTAAACTGCTTCAACAGAGATATATAAAACCAAAGCACTGAGATATGGAACCCAGCTCCAAAAGTCAGAACTCCAAATATAATGCTACCCTAATGGGGTCCAGGGAGAAGCTGTGAAGCTCTGGCAATCAATTTTATGTTGGAGCTTCAAATGACCACAGTTTGGAAGAATAAGAGGGGACTTTTGTTCTGACACACATAAAGCATTTGATACAAATCTAGCCGATATAATTTCTTTAGAGAGAGACACTGAACAATAATAGCATTTTACTTTGAACTGTACCAAAATCTTTCTTCCCAGTACAGTTTTTAGAGGAATAGCTTACTGCCATTTCAGAGAAGTTTTTTACAAGCACTGAGATATGGTACAGAGGGTGGGGGCAGGGGGGTATTTCTAACAGGGAGCTGCATAGCTAAAAAAATCCCATTTTTCATATACACATCTGCCTTTGGTTTTATTTCAGTCATCATGTGATTTATTTCTTTCCACAGGGTAAAGACAATACTTTACATCCAAAACCAGGAAGTATTTGTCTTTGCTCTAATGTCTATGATTTAAAGGTGAATCAATATGCAATAGGGCTTAACAGGAATATGCTTACTAGTAACTTGTCCAAGTGTCTTCTACAGTTTTGAATAGTGACACTAAGCTGTTCATAATACTTGCACAACTTTCAGTATCCTCCACCACATCATATTTATTCATAGGATGTTGAGCCATTTTGAATAATTTCATGCATATCAATGTCCATAATTGTTTCAGGCACTCCAATAGCATGTGCTTCATTACTGGGTGTTAATCCAGAGAGATTGTTTTTTGTCAAAATTCCCTCCTCATGGAATAGTTATGAACTGTATCATTTACTGTCATTATTTCTCTCTACAGTGACTTTGTCATTCAAAAGTGCAACAGTAACCCTATAGCACTGTTTAAAGGTACTATGCTGTTTGTTAGCATAGGGTGTTATCATAGTGGACAACCACATTTCTCTGTTTTTTTAATCTGTTTTCACATAAGTTATTTGAGGAAAGGAACTTGGCAACTAATATTATTATTGTCCTTGGAGAATTGTTCCTCTATTAGTAAGAGTCACAAGGGCCAATTTGATGCAAATACAATGCTGTTTTGGTTCGAGCAAGCTCTTTGCTGATTTTTTTTTTTCCTTTCAGTGAACTTTTTAGCAGTGCCAGTGGACTGATAATAACCAAGGTCACTTCTGACTGTCTGCAGCCTCCCCCCCTATGGGGGAGCAGATTAGACTGAAGGCAGGATCAGCAAATCAGAATATTCCTTTCTCAGAATATTTTCTCTATTTGGCTTTCAGTATAGGTTAAGATATCACAGAAGTCAAGCCTCTCGTTTTCCTTTTTCTCTCACTTTTCTGCTACTGTTGCTTCTATCACCCTCTCTTTGGCTCTCTCTCTCTTTGTTTTCCCATTTTCCTTCCCAGTGACACCCAAGGCCCCGTCCGTGTGCCCGGACACTCCCCCCTTCAGCTGGGAGGCACCAGGGAGAAGAGTTGCTGGGAGAGTCGCTGGGGGAGGAGGGAGGGGATCAGGTGTTGCACATCCCTTTGCAAATATATATATATATATATTCCCTTGTCACCAATAATTAAAATAAATCTGTTTCACTTTTCAACCCAGAGAGCCTCTCTTTATCATTTTTCTCCCTCTTTCCCTACCTTGGGGGAGGAGGGGGGGAGGGGTGAATCAAGAGACTGCCAACTCGGTGCCAAACCGACACAAATGCTCACTTGATGCTACCCTTCCTTGGTAGGAAAGATAGGACTGAAGCCCTGAAAGAGTTTAAATCTGGAATGTGTTTAATAGTTTCAGTTTATCCTGTCTTCTGCAACTTAGTAATGCAGAATTTCACAGCTATCCAGAGCACAGACAGTACTTCTCATTTCAGTTGTGCCATCCTGTCAAATTAAGATAGGATTAATTAACTCCTAGATTCTTCCTCTTGGTCTTTCCTTCCTGTAGCCCTTGTTTTTTGATCAAGTGACAAAGAATCTTGCATTTGCTACCACATGTACTACCACATCACTAACATCTGCTTGGCAGAAGGCAACAGCATGTTGTGCATCTGTGTGCTTAAAGCCTTAGTACTCCAGAGCCTTAAACCAACCATGAAATACCCCGACTACTACACACTACACCTACATACATAATCTACATACTGGGTAGTCTCACAGCACACAGATTGTTGTGTTTCTGCATATCTTATTTGCACATATTGCATACATATCGGATCAACTTTGAGCTTGCCTAGTTTTATGCTAAATAGTTATCATCTTCAGCTAGGAAAATCATTAATGTGATTTCAATAAACCCTACAGGACTGGCTTGAGGTTCTTCTCGTATTTCTTTTTCTGTGTTGCCCTGTAGCATTCTTATTTAAGCTTTTTCCCACAGAAATTAAGGCTTTAAAAGTTGAAATCCAAAGTTTAGGGAATTGCAATAGGGAGGTAACTTACTGAAAGAAGTCTAACCCTGGCAGTACAAATCTCCATAAGAGATAATCTGATCTGGAGAATCAGACACAATTCTTCAAGTATCCTAATAAGCTTATGTTGCACATCCCTTCACTACACAGCTGTCCTCAGGACAGATACCCTCATGTCACAATGATCAGGGATTGTAAAGAAAATAATGAATGCCAGATGGCAGTGGTTTCACAAAAGATTACAAAACTGGTACCCTCAGTATACCAACATCTGCATGAAAAAGAGACATTTTCCTTTCTCTCTTTTCCTAATATTCTTAAGCCTTTACTTAATTGCTTTTTCCTGGGGTTTGTTCAGACTGAAATGACAAACCTGGCATCACTTAAGTATCCAGGCAAACTAAAGACAGACTGAATTGGTGCAGCAACATACAAAATTAATCAGAACTCTGTTCTCACACCTACAAAGAATCAGTGGATCTTCTATCTTAATGAAGCCTTGGTTTTCAGTCAAGGGGAACAAGAAAAGGCAAACAGGGAACCTCTGTGTCTCATTAGGAACAAAAAAGTGATCCCAGCACAGCTCATCAGTGTTCAAAAGCAATCATTTTAGTAGACTGCCAGCTCTGCCTTTTTCTTTTCATGCTGAACTGACAACTTCTGCTCCATCCACATAGAGGCTGACAGGTGGAGCAGCAGCTGAGCAGCTGCAGGCATTTGGCTGCCTGTAGCTTGCTGCTGGTGGCCGACAACTCCTCTTCACTCTGGTGCTCATCTCTCTGGAGAACTTGGCAAGTTAGCAGCACAAAGCCAAGTCTTTTCTACTGCAACTGCACCAATGGTGCAAAAGAAGCCAAAAAGGTTAAACTGACTTAATCTTTCCCCTATTATTTCCAACATACTGACATGCATGTCTCCCTCTTGAGTTAGACATACAGGACAGAGAAGACTCTATAGCCTCTGAATGGTTTGGCAAGAAAGGAAGCATATTGAAAAGCCACCTCAACCACAGGTTTCACATTAAAATGTGATTACTTCTTAGCCTTAGCCAGCACAGTAGTTATGGCACTTTAGAGCAGACAGTTCTTTTCAAAAGCCTGGACCAAAGCTGAGGACCAGGTTTTTCATTCTCTGGCATGATGACTTCACTATTCTACCACCATCTCCAATCTACTAGAGATATAAAATGTGAATCCCTGAAAGGAAGAAACAAAACCACAAGGCAATCCTTGTGGAAAGCAGGATCATGCCCTAAATTACTGTAAGTAGCTGGTACAAGGTACATGGATGTGGAGAGCAAAAAACAGAGGCTGCATCTTTCATCCCAGCCACTTTCAATGCCTTTTCTGCTACTCTGTTCCTAAACTTTTCTTGGAATCCTCCAGGACAGTTTTCCATTCAATCATTTGTGACACATACGTCTGTTCATTCTGCTTGTAAATGTGCAATACTGACAGAAATAACTGACTGTCACAATATTTGCTTCCAAAATGAAATGAGAAAATGTGAATCTGAAAGCTGTATAAAAACATGGCATGATGCATGATGTAATGTGTCCCTGAAGATAAATGAAACCCTCTGCTCCAATCAGGGGAACAGACATAGGGCTGGCAATCAGGAGGTCCTCAGCTTCTTTCCCATTTCTGACATTCTTTATACTTTGTTGACAGAAGACTCCAAGGATGAACAAGTTTCACTGCTGCAGCTTTTCCTTACTCCACGCTAGTGACCTACTTAACTTCCCTAAATCTATCATGTAAGAGGGCAGCTTTATATAAAAATTTAGTTTCTGAAGTTTGTAACCTCTCTGGAGATCCACAGCAAACAGGTATTGAACATCTACATCAATCCAGCAGCCAACATTTGCTGGATCTAGAGCCAGAGAATAATTTAGCCTAGATAATTTCTGCAAATCATCCTATTATCCAGTGTTTTAAAAATCTAAATTATAAACTGAATTCAGTTCAGCCATGTGCTCTTGTCCATTTTACTGTCTCTGCTTTATTTCCCATGTTAGGTTAGATTTGGCACATCCACACCAAAAATTAGGACACATTCAGAAGCTGCTCACCTTTGTATCTTCCTGTCTTAACCTCTGCCAGACTCAATGCCAAACGAAGTAAAGACAGTTATTCTGTCTTTACTCTGCCATCTGCCAGTGAGGGTTTTGAGCACATTTGCCAGTTGCAGTCAAGTCTGAAGGTTGAAGTTTAAGAGTAGCCAGATAAGTAAATTACCACAAGGTTTATGGAACTCTGTAGTTAAAGAGAGAGACTAAAACTCACATGCACCAAAGGGAAAGAAAATTCAGTCTCTATACCTTCCATCTGTTAGCTGGCTACTGACAATTATTTCCCTAAGAGCCTCACCAAATGGCACATGGGCAGCTCTGGAGGAGCAGTGTGAGGACACAGGTGCTCCAGGAGACAAAGTGATGGATGTCCCCACAGTCAACCTCCTATGGAAGCCTTGCTTCTTCTGGCTACCACATGATGCCCTAACCCCAGAAGCTACTCCCCTCTTCCAGTTACGTGGTTTCTTCTCTCCAACCCTTTCTGTCTCTGTGAGGCCTCCATTTTGTAAAATGTCACAGCCCACATGGTCACAGGCTGCCCTGTGGTTGGCTGGCAGGACCAGCTGCCCGTTCCCCTTTACCCAGAAGTACGTCAGCACGGGAGGTCCCTTCCCACTCTGCACATGTAAGAGTCGATCAGAAGATCAGTATTGTCTCAACATTCTCATCAGTAACTAGACCCCAAAATCTGGACTAACATCTCGACATGAGTTTGCAGTGGCTTGCTGAACTGCCTGTTATCAGATGCAGAAACCATGGAGAACGGACTGAGGTACAAACAGTGTCAGTACCTGGTACAGGTCTATTCTACTGGAGCAGCAAAGCAAAGAACTGCTGTCGAGGAAGATGGATCATGCTTGCTGTGCCAACACCAATGAAGATAATACAAAAACACACCTCCTGTTAAGAAGCTACCCACCTCCAAAGCTGGCCACACCTCACACACTTCTCTCTGGGCATGCGTGGAAGCCTCACTCCAGACAGGTGGAGACTGGCACATTTCCATGGGACAGGGGTGGAGTGGAGGTGGGTCCAAAGCAGAGCAAGGTGTGCTACCCAGAATAAAAGATGGTTCCTTAGTACCCTGATTTCGAAGATCTTCCCCACTGAGAGGTCACGATGATCAAAGAAGAAGCAGCAGAACACCTTCTGGATTCAGGACCATAGGGACACCTTTGGACCCGTGGTGGTAGCTATTATCCTCTTTCTTCCCCTTTTTACCTCATCTTTCCTATTTTTCTTCCTTTCTATCGCATGCTGCTTTATGGGCAAGACCAATAAAGTCATTGTGTGTTGATAACCTAACTCCCTGGGCTTGTTGCCATTTCATTTTTTGGACTTCGGGACCACAGCTGAAATGAACCATCACGTGTCCACCGAGGAGTGGACTGTGACAGCGCACGGGGCTGCCATTTTCTTTTAGATGCCAGTTAATGGTTGGGGGGCTCCAATTTGTAACCTATGATATCCCAGTGTGTTTTCAGGTGACTGGCTGCTGGTTGCCACATCTACTTCACGATCAGGAGAGGATCAGGTCCAGGGGCAGCAGGGGCCAACAGCCCTTGAACTCAGCGGTACTGGAGCAGCACCTAGAGCACAGTGCTCAACAGAACAGCAGTTCCTCCTCCCCTGCCCTCCCCTCACCATGGCTCTACAAATATATGTTTAGGCACTTCAATTGCTTTGCTTGCTAAATTTAGTTGTATACAATGTTCCAGAAAGACACAGAGGAGAATCACTTCTGTTCTCTGGACGTTACAAGCCATTGTATCAGGATTGGATAAACCCAATCCTAGAAATGAAGGTTTTCTTTTCTACTTCAGCACTAGAGATGACCTTTTATTTTGATAAATAGGGCATTTAGTCTGGCACGTTATTACTATATGAATGAATGTTGAATTGCTTATTGCAGTATACATATCTTTTAGAGACTCCTGAAAACATAATGACTGCCAAATTACCCTGTAGGAAATTATATTGCAACACTGCAGCAACAATGTAGCTAAAAACACTGAGGAAGGAGAGCTAATCTGTGTTGAATCATAACTGATTCCAGTCTCTCAGATTCACAGTCTCATATCCACAAGGACCAAGATGTGTATAAGCAGTCTGCTAAGCATTCTGGCCCTAAAGACACCCATATCAAGGTGGTCTGTCTAGGATTGCTTGCAATGACATGGAGGACAAGGGCCACCGGTTTTCAAGTTGCTTTCCACACTTCCTCACTTTTTCTTAGGAGTGTGCTTATTTTTGATGTGTTTCATTCTGCCCCATCAGGAGCTAGCAGTGATTTAACTTCTCCACCCTGTCCCACCTCTGCAAGTCATCAGGATTTGGACACTGTCTCTGTTTCAGATCTGCTTGTCCCAAGAAATTGCAAGTAGATGTGTGCCAGGATCTTGATGATCTGCTATTGTAGGTGTCAGCAACACTTGTGATTTTTATAGCCCTTCTCCTACTGGTATTCTCAGCCATTGTTCACATTCACGCTCCCTTTATATCAATATAAATGTTTGCAACTATTTTCCATAGGCCTAGAAGATTCCTGGCTTTCTGTTTTCTAATACATTTCAGGCATTTCAGTACCTGCTGGCAATAAAATGACAACTGCCTTTTATGATTCATTAGTTTCCCTCTGAAAAGTCTCCGATCTCCCAGACTTTTGGTACTGCCCCTCAGTATTTCAGGATTGTATTACAGCAATGTAAATTGCTGTAAATGTTATGATTTAAACAGTTTCAGCAGTTATAAATACATGAAAAATAAATAATTGCAAGAAGAATTCAATGTTTTATTCAACTCTAGTCCTTGTTTCTTTCTTTTGCAGTGCTTTCTTGCTGCCTTGTGTAAACTGTAAGCATTCTGGTTTGTAATCCAGGTTGCCACCTGGCTTCTGTTCAGACCATTTCTCCTTGCCTTTTAGCATCTTCTAACAGCCACTTTATAAGCCCAAAGCTTCCCACTTCCCCAGAAGCACAGTTAACTTTTAACAGAAGCAGTGATGCAGACATTTATCAACTGGTAGCTACTACGCACACATAAGAAAGGAAACAATGGACCATCAATTTAAGTCATGCACAAAGAAACTTTACTCACAGGGTATGAGGGGAGTTGGCTGCCTGTTAGGCTTCTCCAGCTTATTTCCTTTATTTCCTCAAGCACTGCTGTGTCTTTTATGCTCATTCTCCCTCCTTTGATTGCTGCAGGTCCAGACAGGAAGGTGAATAGACAATGGCACACCTCAGTCACTTAGCTGGAGTTTTTGAAACTGTCTGTAAGTTTATTCACTTAAGGATAAAGAAACACTTAAAGCAGTTGTCTGTGTCTTCCAGGATGGTGGAAAGCCCCAGAGTTTTGGGCTTAGTGCATGGTCATCCCAGTGGGCTGAGGAAGGATGTGGGGCCTCTTGGAGTAGCTCACTGTGCAGGTCTCTGCTTTGGAGGTGGCAAGGGTTTTGCAGGGGCTCCTTGGTGACCTCCTTGGATGGGTGCATAGCCTTCGGGCCTGTTCCAAAGTGTCTGCAGCCCTCCACCCTTCTAATACCTCCTCTTATGAGCTTCCCTCCACCCCAACAAGGGAGGGCTTGTTCAGCACTCTTGTAAAATGAGGGTCCTCAAACTTGCCTTACATATTTTATCTGTTTTCTTTATATTCACATTAAAACTTTACTTGCTAATTTCATTACCTATTATTAGATAAAGTTTTGTATGTTATATACCTACAATTTTAGGTATATACATATTTTAATGTGTGCACTTTCGTGTGTTTGTATATGCTATAGATACACATATATAAATATATACACATGAAGTGCATGTATAAATAAATAACATTTATATTTATGCATATTTCTACACTCTTTGATATGTAAATTTATATATAGAAATAAAAACTTATTTATAAGCATGTATTTTCCTCTGTATTAGCATTTTGAGGCCCAGAGGGGCAGCCAATCACAGGGTCATGACCTTGTCAGAAATGTCAGCTCCCTGCCATAAAACAGCAGCTGAAACAACATTGCAGCCCCAGTGTAGAAAGTGAAAGAATTGCCAGCACAGACAGAAAGGGGAGGCTTCTCCTGACAGGCCCTCACAGGGCTACCTGAGAACACGTGGGGTATGATGGTGCCACAAAAAGCCACCACCCAATCAGCAAGCAGCATGAAAGCATGTGGGTCACACCACCTTACAAAATGGCCACTCTCTGCCATAAAATGGTGGCTGAACAAAATGGTGGCCCCTGAGTATGTAGTGGGAAGGGGTTTCCTGTTGTGAGGTACTTCTGGGTAAAGGAGAAGGGGAAGGGGAAGCTGGTCCTGCTGGTCAGCCACAGGGGGGTGGTGGGGTGTGACCATGGAAACCTCACAGGGGCAGAAAGAGATGGAGAGAAGAAACCACATGACTGGAAGAGGGGAGTGACTTCTGGTGCAAGGAGGTAATGTGGTAGCCAGTAGGGGCAGGGCTTCCATGGGATATTTTTGGGGGTGGAGCGGGGGGATCTGTAGCCTCTTTTCTTAGATAAAGCCTGTCCATATGCTACTTAGAACATGCAGGACAGTTAATTCCTGTTTCTAAGTTCTTAGACCAAAAATAAGGTAGATCTGGGATAACTTGGGAGAGGGAGAGGGGTAGGGTTTAGGAAGAGGATGATGAGCTCCAGGTACCACAGAGGTGAAAATGCAGGAAAGCCAAAAGCAAGAACATTTTGTTCTATCACATTAAAGCTATTAAATGGTGAAAGATTAATTTCAGCAGAAATAAGGGAACATGCATAACTTTCTACACTTACTACATGACTGAAAACTATTTAATACCAAAGCATCAGTTTGGCATTATCATTATCTTGTCGAATGGGGCATACTGCAAATGTGTCTTTTCAGAAGCTAGAATCGAATTCCTGAGATGGATGTATCACTCCTTATGTTTTTATAACATTTCTTAGTAAATTAGGAACACCTGGTTCTAGGAAGGTTTGGGTTTTTTTACTCCTAGGAAAACAAACAAAACAACAACAACAACAAAACTACCCTGAAAACAGATCAAACATTCTAACTTTAAAAAGTACCCTCGTTTTTCTTTCTTACTAACCAATGAAATGGAATTACTTTTACTGATTAACAGGTTAAACATTAAATTCAATGTTTCAGTGCACACACAGTTAAATTCACTTCCATCAAGCAAATTTTTTTCTGTCTTAGTCAGACAGTATCATGGACTAGACCTTTGGAAATCTAGGTGAGGTCCAAGCAATTTCAAACTTCCAATGAGTAACAGAGAAGAGTTATAGTATAGTATAGCACAACGATTCCACAACAAATAATTATATCTATCCTAGAAAAAAATCTTTATTAGCCTTTACTAACTAATTTGTGTGTATCTACTAATGTAGTTTGTACTGACCTGCATTATCTAGTACAATCTGGAAATCTGAAGAATCCTTTGCACAGTGACTTCAGTATTATATATTTAAGAGTGAGATCTAGAGTGTGGAGCATTTTGGTCAGCTAGAAGTATTTTGGCACATATTCAAACCAAACCTGAAAATCTAAGAAGCGATTTTAAAATTTGATTATTTACTGAAATAACAGTATGAATGTAAGTCCAATCTGATGCTTTGTCAGGTTGTATTGACACTGGACCAGCCATTACCAGCAGCTGTCTGCACAACCAAAAGATAAAATTTATTTCCATTTTGAAACACTGCATTTTCAGTCATTTTACTCCCTGATTATGGCTGTGAAACTACAAACTTGTGCATTTCTTTTAGTATACAATTACACTTTTTCAGTTTAAAACACTAGATCCACACTCTTCCCAGTGAACAAAAGTGTCTTTAGGTGATTTTATAACTGCTGTGTTTTCTATAGATTACCTACTTATAGGCCTTATTGTGTTTTCCTCACTTCAAAGCCAACCTGCAAAAAATACCCTTTGAAAACAATGGAAATTCCTTAGATTCACATAGCACTTCAGAAAGTTTGACTTAATGCTACGACACAGTTGACAGTCTTTGATCAAAGAAGGTTTCAAAACCTAAGCTTGTAAAATATTCAAAGCAATCCTTTTTTGTTTCTGTAGTGCATTCAGGAAATAGTCTGCTAGCAGTATCTGAATTTTAGACTTTTTTAAAGCATGGTGTTGATTCAAAACCAACTGTTTTTTTCCTATAAGACATTATGTCTATAGCAAGCATAAAAATAGCTAATTAGAAAAATTGTAGTATTATCCATGTTTTGGCAGCAGATAAAACTTCATTTAAGAGGTCTAAAGCCTCAATTCTCTATTATTCAGTTTTCTGAAAATATTTTAGGAGTGGATTTTTCCATATACATGGTCTTACCTTTTGGTCAAATTGATTTGAGTTTGGGAATTTTTCTACAAAACATATTTTCCATTGTGAATATGTACTAAACAAAGGTGTATGCTATTTTTCCTTTGTATGTTCCTCTTAAAGTGCTTAAACCGGAAACTTCACTGCTAACCAGACTGTTCAAATACTTATCCAAGAAGAAAAGCAATGTGAAATGAAGAAACCATATAGAGTATTTTTAACATTTTTTATTGTCTGTAGGTAAATTTTCACCATAGGTCCAGCCCAGTAAATTGAAAAAAAAATAAAAATGAAATATCTCCCAGATTAAAATAAGTTTAAGGAATAATAATAATTAGTAGAAAATATATCTAAGGCAGAAAGTTGGAATAAAGCTTCTGGCCAATGAGAAATTAATTTCTAGAGCAGTTTCCAAGCTGGATACATGAGAGAAGAAGCTAAATGCTTTAGAATTATGCTTGAGTGTCATATAGAAAGGATTGCACGACAAAATTGGAATTACAAGAAACATAAAATTAAGCTAATTAGTTAGGTAATTATGTGTATGCATTGCTTCAGTGATTCACCCATACATAACCTTTACCAACACATGTAATAATAGGATATAATCAATTTCTTCTTTTCTGTTTTTCTTTCAGTGGCATAACAGTGTTATGGATTTTTGCTTTCATTATCAGTCCTATGTTTGTTAAATATTGCTGGGGATGGGGATTACATGGCCTTGGCAGGGTGGCACCATGTGATCTGCAGAATTTTATGAAATTTCATAATTGATTCCTCTGGCAACATCCTAGACTCAACCACCCAAGGAGACAATCCTTCCCATCTTTTGTTCCACTGTTCTCAACATGGCCTACGTTAAGACTTCAGACATTGTTTCATCTGTTGGGGGAGTTTTGTTGGAGATAGGAGAAGTTGGGAAAGAATTGTTATAGTCATGGTGTTGCATATGAATCAGTGAGTGCCAGTAGTGGTTGTAAGGGTTTTACCCCTCACTAAGGGAAAGTTGTCTCCCATAAAGAACTATTCACCTAGTAAAGGAGACAGGACTGCACCAGGACAAGCTTGGGCAAGTCCAGGACAAGCCTGGGCAAGCCTTAGACCAAGGCTGCCGCTAAGCCCTGGATGGAACTCTTGCAGCTGGCTGGATAGCTATCTGATTGGCTGGAACTATATGTAAATGAACGGATTCAAAAGATGCGCCAAATCAGAAGGCTCCTAGGGGCTATAAAGAGACCGCTCGCGGGAGCTATCGCTCTCTCTTTTCGCTGCTGCCTTGCTGCCTCGCCGCCGCACCCGCCTACCTGCACCCGTCTGTGCCGAGGAGGAGAGGTAAAGAGCCACGGATCTCGGCTACGGAGGCTAGGTCTCCACCCGAGAATCCAAAAAGGGGAAGCCTAAAGAACTATAAAGCTACTACTCGAGAGCCGGGCTTAAAGCAGGAGCGCTAAGCTCAGTATCTGCTAGCCCCACTGCCTCGAGAGCACCTGAAAGAACAGTGAATCTCCCCAAAGGCGCTCTCTCTCTCTCCCTCCTCCTGTCGGGGAAGACGCCCGCAGCCTGCCGTCTGCCGCGAGCCGCTTTGCTATAGCGCAGCCCGCAGTCTTAAAGCCGCCGCTACAGCTGCCGTGAAGCCTGCAGCCTGCCGCCGCACCCAGAGCCGCTGCTGCCTTTGCTGTAAAGCCGCAGACCGCCACGTGGAAGCCGCCATCTTGAAGCCGCAGACCGCCACGTGGAAGCCGCCATCTTGAAGCCGCAGACCACCACGTGGAAGCCGCCATCTTAAAGTTACAGACCGCCTTGTGCAGCTTGTCGAGACTGTAAGATTTAATAATACTTCTTTTTCTGTCATTAACCGTAATCTTTCCCTGGGGTAAACCCACAAACGGCCCTCACTTCCACGCACAACGTCGACCCTATTGAGAGGGAAACCGCATCGCGCTATACCAGCCCCCTCTATCATAAGTTTTCTTTCTTCAATCTAAACTCCCACACACATACTCATACACACCCCTTGCATCCCACCTTCTAAATTTACCTCCTACACATTTGTAACTCCATTCAAACAGTTAAAACATATAAAATATAACTCTGTGTCTGGTCTTCATTGCGTGTGGACGTGTGTGCTCTCCTATTTAGGGCTTCTGGTATATCATACATTGGCGTCATCGCCATCCCCAAAATCAGGGGCGAATCCTAAATATATAAGGGCTAACCGCTCGAGCCCATCTGAGTCCAAGTCACCGCTTGGACCGGGACAGTGGCCAACTCCCTGATGCGGTCAGGGAAACATCTGCCAACTTGACTTGTCATCTAAAGGAAATTTATAGAATCATAGAATAATGAAGGTTGGAAGGGACCTTAAAGATCATCAGGATCCAACCTCCCTGCTATGAGCAGGGACACCTCCTACTACAATAGGCTGCACAAAGCCTCATCCAACCTGGCCTTGAACACCTCCAGGGAGGGGGCTGACACTTGCAGCATGGGGCATAAATGCAAGCAGTTAGAGATCTATGTGCAGTTGCAGGAATATTATCTTGTTGGGATCTGATGGACATAAAACTGTTCAAGGTAAATATGAAAATGACTATCCTTGTGTGCAGTAATTCCCAGCAATACAGTAGATAAGTATTAAGATGCCTTTTCTAAAGAGAAGTCACATCTGGCAAACATATTGAGATCCTTTGAACTGAACAAGAAGCATATGGATAAGAAAGATCTTGTTCCTCTAATCTAGCTGGGTTTCACCAAAGGTTCTAGAAGAAATTTTAACAGTTATGGGGTAATGTAGAAAATTGTTCAATTATTATGTGTTCAAATAAGAAATAGAGTAGAAATGGTTGATTTTTCACATGGAAAGAAGGTCACTAGTGGATTGTTGGGGGAATTTGTACTGAGACCCATGTTGTTCAACGTATTCATATGTAATTGATGCCCATAGAAGAAAAAATGTATTTGATGGATTTTAAACTGAGTGTCACCACTCAGACAATCTCTCAGTGTTAGGACACATCTGTCCATTTTGTAAAAACCAAGTCTTGTTGTTCAGTAGCAATCAATAAAGCAAACAATGTTGAGAAGGGAGTATAACCTTATGCTATTACAAACTTGACAGGGCATCTGTATCTGGAAGGTTGTGTAGAAGTCCCTCATGATCAAAAGGATTTAGTAGATGTACTAAAGTTTCAAGAGAGCAAAGATGATCTAAGGCCTAAAAAGGCTCCTATAAAGGCTTACGATGTAAACACTCAGCCTCCAAAAACTACAAGGATTTTAAGAAATTATTTGTTATTTCTTCCCATTTAAGAACTAGGGGGCAATGAATGAATCTATCAGACAGTAGGTTAAAACGAATCAAAAAGCAGTTCTTGACATACAGATGCTCTAGTATATCTCATGGTTACACCCCAGTAGGCAGCTAAATCCCCCACAGCCATGCGTTCACTCCCCCACAGCAGGATGGGGGAGAGAATCAGAAGGGTATAAGTGAGAAAACTCGTGGGTTGAAGCAAAGACAGACTAATATAGAAAGCAAAAGCTGGGTGTGCAAACAAAGAAAAAGGAATAAGTCATTGACTACTTCCCATTGGCAGGCAGGTGTTCAGCCATCCCCAGGAAAGCAGGGCTTCATCACACATAATGGTTACTTGGGAAGGCAAATGCCATAGCTCAGAACATCCATCCTTCCTTTGTCTTCTCCCTCCCAGCTTTTATTGCTGACCACAATGTCATATGGTCTGGGATATCCCCTTGGTCAGCTGGGGTCAGCTGTCCTAGCTCCATCCTCACCCGACTTCTTGTGCCCCTGTCTACTTGCTGGCAAAGCAGTATGAGAAACAATGGCCTTGGCACTGATCAACACTGGTTTGGTCACAAATCCAAAATGTACAGCCACAGGAGCTGCTATGGAGAAAATTAACTCCATCCCAGCCTAAACCAGTACAGTATAGCATGCAGAATCCATGTCGCAGTATGCTGTAAATGTATGTGGGAGTCAAATCTGGGCTGGATAAGCTCAGGAGGAAGCCACCATGGGCTTCTAAATATCTAAAAATCACAAATCAAAAGGATCACAAATGTATTCTCTCTTCTCCCCTGCTGTGGACAGCCACTGTTGACCAGAGACAGGATAGCTGAGCTCAACTGACCTTTAGTCTGACACAAAGTGATTACTATTTTTAGCAGACCTGCACACATGTATAAGCAAATTGCAGTCTTACACATTGACATAATATACTAATGATCTCTGCTTAGTTATTTGTTCCTAATAAATCCTAGCACAAATGACATTTCAATTACCACATTTCGTTACAACTCTCAGATATTTTTTCTCTTTTCCCCCAACTGAGTTCAAAACATGGCTTACAGCACTCCTCAAACAGAAGTAAAATCTTATTTTCACAGTTGGATGGCTCAAGGGACAGTTTGAGATCCAGTTAGAGAAGGAACTAGTTACTAATAACAAATGCTTTGATTAAGGTGTATTTCTCTTGTTTCCTAGGTACTATTGTTATGTCCTTCAATATTATAAAATTTCATCAGAAAAAGCACACGTCTCTAATTCTTGCAGATAAAACAAGGTCAGAACATGGACAGTTGTAACATCTGCATGAGTTAGCACTCAGGGCTCTGGGATGTGTGAATTGCTTAATGGGTTGTTAACTCAGATGTCCACTGATAATAACTGAAAGATCAACTTGTCAACATTTCTTATTTGGCCACTGATCAAAGCATTATAAGAGGATGAGGGAGATAATATGAAGGTCAGAATAATTTTCTGTGGGTATTTCACTTTGGCACATGAATATCATTAGTCCCTAATAGGTTACTGAGGAAAAAACCAAACAACTAAGAAACCCAGGGTGACCCAATAGCACAGAATCAGTGGTGGAACACCATTTGCAAGCAGAGGACCAGCCTGAGCCCATGCTGCATTTAAAACTCACTGGTGAGCCCAAGGAGTCAAAATGCACAAGATAAAATCTTGTTCAGGGCTCTGAGCAGGTTCTCATTTTGGTGTCTCACATGTGTGAAACCTAATTTACAATTCTTAGACTTTCTTCGAGTTCAAGACCTACTATCCTAGTAACATTCTCTAGAGAAGTCCCTATGGCCTAGTTATGCAAGGAACTCTGCAATAGAATAAAACAATGGCTGCCCGGGAGAATTTAATCTAATCTAATATCTAATATCATTTTGAAGGCAGGCATAGAGCAAAGAAGAAAGAAGGTTTCATTCAGTTTCAGTATTCCAATGAAATGGCTTAAATGTTACCATCTGAATGGTTTTGTTCCATTATGTTGGTTCCTGTTTTCATTATTACTTTTGGTGTTTTTCTTTCTTTTAA
Source organism: Hemiprocne comata (assembly GCA_020745705.1). Classification (NCBI taxonomy): domain Eukaryota; kingdom Metazoa; phylum Chordata; class Aves; order Apodiformes; family Apodidae; genus Hemiprocne; species Hemiprocne comata. The sequence goes on along the minus strand of CM036588.1, from coordinate 116,661,556 downwards.
GCAGAATTTTGTTATGAAAAGAGATTGATGAAAAGCAACTAGAAGAGGGCAGATTGTGAGGTGCCAACCTTGGGGCAAAATCACCCACAAGAATCTACGAACTGAACGTGACAATGACTGAAATAGGCACAACATTTGCATAAAACAGTTCAGTCTCCTGCAAGCTTTTCACTATTATTTTATTAACAGAATGTCCCAATTGTCTAAATGAAAAAGTGCAAAAGTGCACACATTTTGTCAGGGAATATGCCCTCTTCCACTCTCTCCAATAAAGGAAAAAAGAAATCTAAAGCCACTATATGACCAACCACAAAACTTGGCAAAAGAAAGTCAGTTTCTCTTCAGTGCATCAGTGGGTTCTGTCAGTCACCTTTAAGGAAAGGAGAAAGTAAGTCACATGCCAATGACAACAGCTTATCTAAAAAGGAATTGTTGTATGTATTCAGTTTCTCTAATTGGAGAAATACCTTATTTCTCTTCTATTAATGGTTTTGATTCTCTTAGATGACTTTGCTAGAAGAGACTGCAATTCTGCTCAAGTATACTGTAACAAATCTATTTTTTTTCAAAAGGAAAAATTATCTATCCAATGTGTTAATGGTGATTCGTGGGCTATAACTGAGCAGGTACAAGTTTTACAGGTTTCTAGGGAAACCCAGGCTATGTGGTATTGAGTTGTATCTGTCATCTTGAATCCCTGCAGCATCAGGCATGTTAAAACAAAGCTCCTCTGCTGCCACATTGTAGGTTCAGACATATCTGAGCAAATAAATCACTGTATTACATGAGAGCATCAACAATACATGGTTGTCACCCACTGACATTTATTAAGCAAAACACTGGCAGTAAAAATACATTAAGCTGATGCCAGTCATTGAGAATATGTGACTATTTATATTTAAAAAGACATTTATGTCAAAATAGAAAACATGGTGTGATCTGAGATCTCATTACTTACTCCAACTTAAGGCAAATGATGCAACGATCCCCTCTAATGGGAAATGGTATTTTTAAACAGTGGAATCACAAGATGTGATTTCATAATCAGAAGTTTTCATCTAAGGTAAGAGTAATTTATTGGTGGAAATGGAAAACAAATCCTTTAAATTGCAGAAGACAAACAGGTTATTCCTGTTGAAAAAGGAATTTTCCATTAAAAAAAAATCAGGTCACTCTAAAGCAGTTGGCTGCCCACTCTTTCATTAGCACATAGTACTGTCCTGTGGATGCTACCACTGGAGTAAAAGTAAAAATAATGAGGGTGTTCTTCCATTAGTGTTTTAGTTCAGAAGATGAGTACCTTTTGTTGAGAATTTATGATCATTCATATTGTAGAGCAGTCTTGGAGTACACAAATTGGATTGCTGTCAGCTGAAACTGAAAGAGAAGCCATGCCCCAGAGTGACATACACCTAGTGCATCCAAACCAACACCTGGCATTCAGTGCATGAGACCAGAGCAGACCAGACCTAGTCTGAAGTAACACAATGTCCTGCAAATTAATATGATATGGCTATCAGGTCCTTATCATCAGCCAGTTTGCTATCTGATCTGTCCCAGCTGTACTATTTGCTCATGCAGATGTACTCTCAGCCAAAATGGAAGTACACAGACTTACCTATTTCTTTTCTTGTATCCTTACAAGGTTGTAAAACAATGTCACAGTAAATTATATAACTATAAAGTGAAACCCCTTACATGTACATTTCAAGAGTTCTGCAAGGAATGCCAGTACACTGCAAATTTAAAACCCAAGAACATTAATAACATGATAGGATAGAAAACCTATCTCCTATTGTGCTCACTTTGGCAGATAGTGCTAATGATACTACTGAAATGACCTGTTTAATGCAATTAGCTCCTTACAGTTGGAAGTGCCATATTTTCCATACCTTAGACATGCTAACATATTTTACAGACTAAGTTACAAACTGAGAAGAAATTGGTTTCCTTATATACAAAGAAAACCTGGGCAAGTTTCTTATATACAAACCCCGTTTCAATGCACATGCTCCTAGAGGACATTACCATCCAGCAATGCTACCATCCTGCCTCAGTTTCCTTGCAGGGTTCACTAGAGGTAGGACTTATTCCTCCACTTGAAACGTTACGGTCTTCTCCCAGAGGGACAGCACACACTTGGTCAAAACTGAATTCCATAATCAAGACTTTGGCCCAGAAGATAATTTAACCTGCTTATTAACTGAGAAGCCAATTGCTATAACCCATAGGTCCCCTGCTCTTGAAGGGTATGGAAAGCAATTATCTGGGTCATATCTAATTCACCTTATCAAAGAGGCAGCAGACTTCCCACATGCAAAATGCTTCTATTCAAAGACAGGTTAAGCACCTTCTGGTAACCAGGTTTCTTCTCTTTTAAGCCTACTACAAAGACAAAATGCAGCAAATTTAATCTAACCAAGGTCTACACTTTTAAATCCTATTAATTATTAAAGGTTTGAAAAATGACAAAGTTTTTGTTGTGTTTTTTTTTTCTTGCCACGATGTGGCAAAAAAAAAAAAAAAAAAGGGCTAAGAGTAAAAGGATAATGGACTTCCAGATTACTGGATTCTTCCAAGTAATACTTTGTTATCATAAGCAGTAAGGAGTTTGAGGACTATGAATAATGTCTTTCCCAAAAGACAGTGTTTTACTTAATACAAAAACCTTAAAATAGATGCCTGGGATTTAATTTACTGTGGATTCAGAAGTAAGAGTGCCACCTAGTGAGTCACTGTTACCATAATCTGTAGCTCCTTGAAACCTATGGGAAATCCCCCACCTGTATCTTTGAACAGGGAGGAGAGTGCTTGGGAGTCATGTTTTTATCTTTCTCTATGCTCTAGTATATTACACAAACAGAAGTTAGGAGCTTGATGCAGAAATCACTGGGGGGAGATTCCCCCGACACGGGGGAGCAGATTAGACTGAAGGCAGGATCAGCAAATCAGAATATTCCCTTCTCAGAATATTTTCTCTATTTGGGTTTCAGTATAGGCTAATATATCACGGAAGTCAAGCCTCTCTTTTTCCTTTTCCACTCACTTTTCTGCTTACTGTGGCTTCTGTCGCCCTCTCTTTGGATCTCTCACTCTTTTTTTCTCCATTTTTCTTCAGGAGGGCAGACCAGGTAATCACAAACCACTTTTGTCCTTAACATCTATGAAGGTAATTCAGTTCAGTCTGGCAAGCTGACAGGCTGGAGAAAAGGGATGGATATTCAGTGGTGATGTTAATATATATTCTGTTTCTCTTACATACGTGCTAGTATTACTTCATCTTGTGAAATTCAAATAGCCCTTGAGGACAGGCTCCATCTTCCTCCACAAATGTACCTAATCCAGCTGGTAAGTCATTCATTCAGAGCACAGATGCGAGTGGCACAGATGCTCTCCAGTCTAACTTAAATAATAAAATTCCTGTTGAATCTCACCAATGTGCAACATGTAAAACTCTATTAATTACTGTCCATTATTCATCAGACAACCACAATCAGCAAAGCAAAATACTGCAAAGTCTGACTAATATTTGTAAATAAGAAGATTATACTGAAACAACAACAGTGTATACTCTGTTCCTAAGGGATCATATAATCCTTGATCTGTCTGTTCCATTACCTAGTACATACTTTTCTAAAATTTATTTTTTTAATTTCTACATACTAAATTCTAATCCCCACAGTAAGTATCTCAGAGATGTCTCAAGGCTTTCCAGGCAGCCAGCAAAATGTTACAAGAACAGATTAAGTCACACGGGGGTAAATAGAGGAAAGGAAGGAAAGCAGGAAAAGAGCAGCCTGGGCCATCCTGGAGGATTCCCCCCTTTCCTACCCCACTCCACCAGCTTCACCTCCCTGGCCATTCCCTTCCTAGTGCAGCCATTTGCCCTGACCAGTTCATATTTATCCCTTATCTTAACCCCCATAAGCCTCCCTGATAGCCTGCAGAGCCAGGCCAAAGGCTGCAGAACACACTGGAAGGCATGACTTTATCCTTATGAAGGAGGTAAAAACAAGTTACTTCTGAGGGAGGAGCAGTCCCTCCTCATACGTTTCATGCCCCCCCTCAGTAGGGGCTGCAGCCTGTGAATGTAGCAGATGGGGATGAACCAGCTCTTCCAATCTCCATCTGAAGGACAGGCTGTCCACAACTCTCTGCATATTGCCACCCTCATCAGCAGACTCATTTTCCTAAGCCTCCAGTAAGCTCTGAATTTTCTCTTCCTGTAACTACACACCTTGTTCCAACCATTTCTAATAAGCCAATATCACACTCATTCTTCTCCTAGAAATGGTTACTTGCATTTTCTATGTGCTTACGTGGATTCACGCCTCTGGCATCCATTTGGATTTATTCCCAGATCTGTTTTCGTTTGACAGGCATTGTTTTCCATAATTTTTATACCTTGTATCTATGTTTATGAGGGTGCTATTTTGCTCTGTCATATGCCCAGAAGGGTCATTTACAAAAGAAGAAAAATACCATTATCTTTGTTTAGCAGCTCGTGAGACTCAGACATGGAGGTTAAGTGGCTTACCAAGCAGAAGTCATTGGCAAAGCTGGAAATAAGTCAGTTATCTTCCCTCTTTCAACATAGTGCCTTCTAGCTTGAAAAAACCCACTGCTGATTTCAAAGGAGCAGATAAAGTGATAAATATCACTGGTTCCAATTTTATTACACTATTAAGTAAATCTTCACTTGTCAGGTAAAGCCATTGGTAACTCACTGTCATTAGTTTCAGCTCAGTGCTCGCAGCCTGTAGGAACAAATGTACTACAGTGAACATCCATTTAAAAACCAATTCCATAACTTTGAAATGCTACTGGTTTGTCATCACTGGTTTTGCAATTATTTCAGATCATTTAATAACATTTAGGAAAAACTGTCTGAAAGTAATTGTATTACGTACAAGTTCATTTGTGAAAAACAGCTGCCTACCCCTGAAGCTGTTTTTTCTTTACTTGGATAGCTCGTTTATGTCTAATTTTCATTAAACAGTAGTGATCAGACAGATATTCAACGTAAACTCAGGAGCTAAACATTAAAAAAGGTGCAGTAAAGGCTACAAATCTCAAAGCAATTCAAGCAGAGAATGGAAAAGGACAGATCTCATGGTTAAAATAGCTGCTCATGCAGTCTATAAGGAATTTAATACAATTATGGACTTTTAAACATGTTCACAGAGTAAAAAGCCGCCTAAAAATATCAGATAAAAATCCTAATTTTAAGGCTGAAAACTACTCCTGGAACCCCATGAAACAGGCAACTTGAGAACCCGATGATGTTTTTTGATCATTGGTAGCAGATATCCCAGAAAGGACAGGTAGGCATTGGAAAGAGGACTGAATAACCACACATGTCCTTTTCAGCTGTTGTGGGCTTTTTTTTGTTTGTTTAGCACCCTACTTGTAAACACAGAGCTGGCCAACTTCTTTTATCTAAATTCAAGTGGTCTCCTGCCAGAAAGGATGCCTTGCAATAATCTGGAGACCAGTAACTGTCGTGTCACTGAAACATCACCCTGCAAAGGAGTAAGCAAAATGTTATTCCAACATACTTTTTTCTGAAGTTATTTGTCGGAAGCCTGTTCGCTTTCTCCATTCTGTGCTGGACTGAATGTTTTCTGAATTTTGCACTTCAAAGCTATGGCAATTCCACTGAAAGATGCCCTAGGAAGGTCACCTCTAAGGTCAAATGGAGGGGAGAGTGCATCCCGGGATGCGATGCATTGCCACAATTGAACTATGTGTTCACAGAAGAGAATCCTGCCCGGGTGTCAGCTGTGGGACATTCATATCATACTATAGAATCACAGAATGGTTTGGGTTGGAAGGGACCTTAATGATCATCTAAGTCCAACCCCCCTGCATGGGCAGGGACACCTCCCACTAGATCAGGTTGTTCAGAGGCCCATCCAACCTGTCTTTGAACACTTCCAGGGAGGGGGCATCCACAACTTCCACGGGCAACCTGTTCCAGCCAATTTTGTCTGCTTGGGTTTGCAGGTGGTAGGCATGCAAGGCACCACTGTCCTGGTTTGAGCTAAAACAGAACCAATTTTCTTATCAGTGATTTTACTATTCAGTTAAGTCTGTTCTAAGACTGCACTTTCTGAAATTAACAATTAAAACAAGTTTTAGGAGGGCCAGGTTTGAGCACCACCTGCTCAGCTGGAAAACATGAAAGTTATTAGGGAACTGTAACAAACCTCATTTTCTACAGCTGGGTCCAATCTACAGAGCTGTTCTTGCTGTAGGACAGCACACCCAGACTAACTAACAAAGGATTCCATACCATACCTGCCAAGCTCAATATAAAGGTGAGGGATCAAAAAGGTCAAACTCTCTTTGTCCATGGCCTGGGGGGACTCCATTCTTCTGCCTTCAATCCTAAACTGTGAATTCCTGAATCTGTGCCTTTCTGAATCCAGCTCCTTTCTGCTGCTGAGTTCAGGAATCCAGCCTGGGATTTTTTTCCCAGGGACTATCCTGCAGCTTTAGTAGTGACATGAGCATCACTGGGAGAGGCAAGCATGATTTTGGAGAGAGCATGGTATTGGTTTTGTAGATATATGTGTATATTCAATTATTTTCTTTGTTGTCATTATTGTCTCATTAAAGCTGTTAAGGTTTAGGTTCCAACCCTTAAGACTCACCTCTTGTTCTCTTTCCCTTCCCCTACTGGAGATGGGAGAGTGGGTTAGTAGAGAGCATCTGTCATTCATTTAAAAGCCAGTCCAGCCTTAAAGCTTGACAACTGCTCAATCCAAAGTCCGAGGGAACTTTTATAAAAGGCTCTTCAACTGACCACAGGAACTGCCCTGTTCCTTCCTGACCCAGTTCCTGCCACACAGTGTCCTGTTTTGTTTTGTTTTCCTGAAGGGTAATTAGGTACACCAGCTGCACCTTAGTGTGCTGTCAGCTCTTAACCCTGTCAGAACTCACACAGACCACTTGGTGAGTGGATTCTGTGTGGGTGTGTGGGCCAAGTCCAAAACCATGGTCAGAAATGTATTGTTTTCCAGTGTGGGTGAGCCTGGGATGTGTCTTAATCCTTAAGCATAGTGTAAGGTCAAGGGAAAGCTACACAGAGGAGATGCTGTTGGGGCAGAGGGGAAAGAAAAGAAAGGGAGAGCCTGCAGTTGGTATTTCACCAGCTTCATACTATACAAGAATGATAAACTACAGTCCTGCCAGAGCTGTTTCAGATAATACCCAGGGTGTGGAGTGCCTTCATTGTATGCAGTGTATCATTTCCCTGACAAACCTCTAGCTGGTTTCATCAGAGGGAAGGGAGGGGAAACCATGTGCATGCTCTGATAAAGATATCTAGGAAGGACAAAGGCCTTTATGTGGCACATGCTCATTTCTTGCCCAGAATTATGATCATTTATGTGGTGAATTGACAGCAGTCTCCTAATTCCTCTGCTAGTGGCAAAAACTTTTGGAAATTATAGCAGCAGCAGAGAAGAGTCTGCTAACCAAAACCATAAGCATATTTGCTTGCCAGATCCTGTAACGATCTCAACTTTTGTATCTTATTTCAGTAAAAATTTACTGATGCTGTCTTGATCACTGAAAAACCTGACTTTCTGTGAGATTATCCTCAGTAAATAATTCCCAGAAAACTCTGTATTTGTAAAACCATTTATTACCATTTTTAGAGCAAATGAGTGAAATAGTCTAGTGGAGCATTTGATTTGTCAAAGTTGCTTGTAAAAATATCCCCATATATAAATACTACATATCTTTAAGCTTTATGTGTGGGGTTTTTTTTTTAATATGGGTGATTACAGTTAAAACATTGTGGAGTCCTGGATAGGGTAAATATGCAGCCAGTGAGAAATGACACCAATTGCTGTTTGAAGGACAAAGAGTAGGGGACTGCTGTAGTCCTGCAAAGCCTGTGTTAGCCCAGGATTCACACGGGTATATATGAGAGAATTGTGCAAGGGCAGTTTCAGCTTCCCATCTGCTGGCAAACCCTATACACAAGTATAAGAGTACACAGACCAAACTGGTATGTAAGGTGCCAAAGAAGCAGAAAAAACATGGCAGAATTATCAAGATAGGAGCACTAGAAAAATATTTTCCATTTATAGCTTGCCTCTTTCTCTATGTAAATGTAAAAAAAAATATAATACAAGAACTCTTTGCAGCCTTCTGCAACATGGAAGAAATAAAATGACAAAAAGTGATATGTAGGGTGCTAGGTAGAAATTGATACATATTTGAGAGCCACAGAGCTACTGGAGAGAATCCAGTGAAAAGCCATGGAGGTGATGAAGGGACTGGAACATGTCATGAGGAAAGGCTGAGAGAAGGCCTGGAGAAGAGAAAGGTCAGGGGGGAATCTTATAAATATCTGGAGGTGCAAAGAAGATAGAGCCAGGCTTTTTTCAGGGGTGCCCAGTGACGGGACAAGAAGCAATGGGCACAAACTGAAACATAGGAGGTTCCCTCTGAACATCAGGAAACACTTTTTTACTGTGAAGGTGACCAAGCCCTGGCACAGATTACCCAGAGAGTGGTGGAGTCTTCCACCTTGGAGATACTCAAAAGGTGACTGGACGTGGTTCTGAGCAACCAGCTCTAGGTGAATCTGCTTGAGGAGGGTATTGGACCAGATGACCTTGAGAGGTTCCTTACAGTCTCAAATACTCCATGGTTTTGTGAAACTTTCTTGTAAGAATATTTTATTCATCTTCTTCTGTCTACATTTTAAAGTAAATTACAGAGAAACAGCCTAAACTAAATATAAGCCACACTTTCAAATTACAAAATAAATTGCTTGAGTCAAAAAGGCTACAGTTAATCCAGATTTTTTCCTGTGGGATATTTGCATTCAGATGTAACTTTTCAGGTGTGAAAATATGTTTTCTTTCTACACGTTTAATACCTCAATCGTACATTGATCAGACAGTGGGCAGTGAGTGAAGCAGTGTTAAAGCCAGTAAATATGCATTTCACTCGGTACACATCATCTGTCTTGGCTACTAAGGATCTATCCATGTAATCCACTTTCCTATGGAATTTTCTCTAAACATACACTGTGCTTCTCTGCTGTTATCTCAGACAGGGGGCTGAGACATTTCAGGACTGCTCACAGCTCAGGAGATGCCGGGGGAGCTGCTGGGGGTGGAGGGGAGGCAAGAGGCTTTTGCACATTCCTGAACATACCTGTCTATAATTGTACATATAATTAAAGCTGTCTGATTTAGTTTTCAATCCAGCAAAGTCTCTCTCCTTAATTCTCTCTCTCCTTCCCTACCTGGGTGCGAGGGGAAGGGGATTGAGAGAATTGTTGTTTCTGGTTTAATTGGCGATCCTGAGTCAATCGTGACACACATCTAAGAAAAAACAGGTCCACTAAAATTCAACATGTGTTTGCAATGTCTGGGCCATTACAGGTAATAATACTCAATCTTTGTTTGCAGCAGCACCTAGAAACCAACAAGCTGGATGCCCCTGCTGAGAATATCTCAGATATCTCGCAATCTATACCTGATTCTCAAACAAATTAGAAATATGCAACTTGATAGTCATTACTCAAAGTCCATTGCCCTTGTCTTTTCAGTTTTACTGCACTTTGCTTGAACATCTTTCCTCTGTTAGCCAGCAGCTTTCCAGCACCATGATATCCAGAAAAACTATCATAATGTTCTACAGTTTCATGTAAACCCCAATTCATTTAGCCACATAATTTGATAATTTAAATTTTACAGAGTCCCACTCTGGTGTGTGCTTTAAAGAGTGGGTTTTGAGGGGAGGGCTTAGCTATAGAACAAAGAATATAATTCATTTACATGATTATCCAGTTAGTCAGTGACTCAAATCCATTGCCTTGTCACTGCAGGGACACTGACTCGTTGGGGATAGCAACCACATTATTTCACCTGCAAGAAGGAAATATTGACAGGAACAGCTGTGACATCTACTCCCTGCATAGACAGATACACTGGATTTAGAATTATCTAAAAAAAAAATCCACAGGGAGTTTTTACATTACAGTCATAAATTGAATGGGAATAGAGGTCTCCATTGAAAGGCCTGATGGAGAACATCTTCATAGTGAAATAATACTAACACTTTTTTATAGATAGATGATTGCCATCACATGATGGAAATGAGCAGGATTTAAATAGCATATAAATAAATTAAAAAGGTGGGCAGTGCATTTGTCTCACGTGCTGAATAGATAATTTTATCATTTTTGAGGAATTATGTCAGTTTCTCTACAGTCACAATTTTTGTTGAAGCAGGTTCTTAAGAAAAATTAAAGCAGTCATAAATCATGCAAACATAAGACCCTCTGATCTAAAATAAAATTACAGATAAAAATTATAGGTGCAATCTAAATTTTGAATGAGTAAATGTTATCTGAACTGAAACAGCACTGATTAATTCCAAAAGCAACTTGGGGAGTAGCTTTTATACTTGTTACACCAACTATTTGCTCTTGAACATGAGCAGTACAAACTCAGAGAAATCTCCAGTGATCCATCTGTTCAAAGACTTAATTTTGCATTTGTAGTGTTTCTGTGGACTGAGATATGGAGTTATGGGCATCTCTGGCCTCCACATTTAGCTTGCATTTGAATTGCCTCTGGGCTGTATGGCTGCTGCAGGCATGTGCCACACAGTTCTGGAGCACAAGTCTCCAGTTCAATCAGAGCTTCCCGTTAATGCAGCTCTGGACATCTTAACACTGCACGTGGTGTCAGCTCACCAGCTGCTGCACTGCAGAGTGACCAGGAGGACAAATCAACATAATGGTTTCCATCACTGAGCAAAGTAAACAGAGATGCCTGCAGGTATTAGAGATTCAGCCATAGGGTATCAGCAAAAGCAGCTCAAGTGCTTGGAAAATGAGAAGGCACTTTCAAATGCCCCCAAATTGATCCTGTTACACTTCCCAGTTATTATTCTGGCAAAGCTGTAAATGAAAAGTAGGTAGAGGTAGTTGATGTTGGTTGAGGTGGAAGGGGGACAAATTGACATTTGCAATCCCTAGCTGATAACCCACACACTAAACAGAATGTTTTAGAATCATAGAATGGTTTGGAATAAAGTAGCACTGCCTTAGATCATATGGGATGAAGCTGTTTGCTGCATCTTGTCCCCAGCATGCAACCACCCAGTCCTGCTGTAGGTTATCCAGATGAAACAAATATGTATGAATGTTTAGAGTTTCCCGAGGATGGAAACTGGAAATTGAGACTCTGATACTCCCTATATGAGAGATACAATAAGCCAGTATTACATCCAACTTCTGAAAAGAGGAGCTGAGGTAATCTGGGGTCCCTTTTGCAGAAGAGAAATCTGCTTACAAGGATATTTAAATCGAAGAGGATTACCTTTCCAGAAATGTATGAGAGCTGACTACGGCATCTATTTAGCAGTAATTATAGAATCACAGAATCATAGAATGGTTCAGGTTGGAAGGGACCTTAAAGATCATCAGGTTCCAACCTCCCTGCCATGAGCAGGGACACCTCACACTAGACCAGGCTGCACAAAGCCTCATCCAACCTGGCCTTGAACACCTCCAGGGAGGGGGCTTCCACATCCTCCCTAGGCAACCTGTTCCAGTGCCTCACTGCCCTCATGGGGAAGGATTTCTTCCTGATGTCTAACCTAAATCTCCCCTCTTTCAGTTTAAAACCATTACCCCTTGTCTTATCACTACCCTCTCTGGTGAAAAGCCCCTCCCAAGCTTTGCTGTAGCTTCAGGTACAGGAAGGCCACTATAAGATCTCCCCAGAGCCTTCTCCTCTCCAGACTGAACAGCTCCAAGTCCTTCAGCCTGTCTTCATAGCAGAGGTGCTCCAGCCCTTAGATCATCTTTGTGGCCCTTCTCTGGACCCTCTCCAGCAGCTCCATGTCTTTCCTGTGCTGAGGGCTTCAGAGCTGGACACAATACTCCAGGTGAGGTCTCACCAGAGCAGAGTAAAGGGGCAGAATCACCTCCCTGGCCCTGCTGGCCACACTTCTTTTGATGCAGCCCAGGACACAACTGGCCCTCTGGGCTCCAGCACACACTGGCGGCTCACGTTGAGCTTCTCATCTCCTCCCACCCCCAAGTCCTTTTCCTCAGGACTGCTCTCTAGCCATTCTCCCCTCAGCCTGTAGTTGTGCCTGGGCTTGTGTCAACCCGGGTGCAGGACCTTGCACTTGGCCTTGTTGAACTTCATGAGGTTGGCACTGGCCCACCTCTCCAGCCTGTCAAGGTCCCTCTGGATGGCATCCCTTCTTTCTAGAGTGTCAACCACACCACACAGCTTGGTGTTGTCAGCAAACTTGCTGAGGATACACTCGATCCCACTGCCCATGTCTCCAGCAAAGATGTTAAACAGATGTTAAACATTAACAGATGTTAAATGTTACATAATTGTATGAGTTAAGTATGCTTTTCCATTTTGGTGACAACTGGTGAAGATAATAGGTCCTCAACATACAGGATAAGATTAGGTCCATAATCTAAACAACTCCTTGAATTTTCTGAAGGCACATCAGGTGTCTAAGCCCCCGTTACAGTTAATAGATATTGAGAAAATATAGCTAATGGAATGTAGAAAGTGATTCAGGTGATGAGCCACTAGGTGACTGGGCCAAACAGCTCTTTTGTTTTCTTTAATGATATTGAGTATATCTTTATTGACCCATTGGAATCTGGCCACTGGTAGACATCTACGTTTCAAACCCAAACTGAATCCCACTCCAGTGATAGCCTTTTTGCCAGACATTTATGCCATGTAGTAAAGGTTCAATTTCCCTACACAGCTGCAGCACTTGTTTGGAGGGGTAAGGGAAAACAGGAATGACTTGCTTACTTTATGTATTTCCACATAAGAACAACAGCTATGGAAATCAGGGTATTTAGGAATTTGGAAACTCTACAGTTTTAGATAATAATTCTTGAGGTCTCTATGAGTCCAAGTTTCTTCATCCCACCTCACATTCTCCATGGTCTCAATGACAGACAAGAATATCCAGAAAAGTTTCTCTTCTATCTAGGCAGAAAAGCTCTGCCAGACCTTATACCAGTGTGACCCAACCTAGTGTGTCAGTGTTTTGTCAGAGCTGCAGCTGTCATTACCCATTAGATCCAAACCAGCAGCTCAAAAGTTCTGTAATTATAGTGACATATATAGTCCATAAAAGTTATACACTGAGAAAAAGAGAGGCTTTCCTTTCCATTATCATGAAGATAACAGAGAGTAAAAAAATTGTGTGGAATTTATGAGCAGTGAAAGGAAAATTCAGTGAGTTCCAGATAAATCTCAGAGCTAGTGCTCTGACTGTTCTTTCTAATAAGGAAAACATGGTACTACATATGATGAAATGATAAAATTATGAAATGCCTCATTACCACTGATTTGGTTCGCTCTTCAGTGAAGAACATACCTAAGCCATTTCTTAACTCCAAGCTGAGTGTTTGTAATGTCAAATGCATTATGTGGATACATTGTCCCAGGTAGCTGAGTACCAATCACACAATGGTCCTCAGCTGCAGCTTCTATCAAAACTTACAACCATATTTAGCACACGCTGCAGTGCAGGAATCATCAGTACCCTAGCTAAATTCTGAGAAGAGAGAGCAGGTACAGTGCCCTGAACACAGGTATACCCTGCCCTACACCTGATCACTCTCATACTGATCTGACATGGGTTTTTCTGTACATTCGTCATGTATAGAGCCAATTTGGTATCTTTAAACCTAGAGTTTACAAAAACCCACTCTGTGCACAAAATCCTAGATATGTTACCAGCAGTATGTATCATTTCAAGTTAATACTAAATCCCCTTTCAATAAATATATTGCCATACAGCATTGTTCAAAAGGCTGGTACCAATTAAATGATCCAGAGTTTATACTACTGGAAAATAGTCTGTATCTTCAGGACACATAATCTCATTAAAATATTATTCCTATTAACTTCGATATACTCAGAATACATTATTGTCTGATAATAATTATCAATTCTGCATAAGATGAATAAGGAAGACTGAAATGGTCAAGATTTCACTGAAATACTATCAGTGTTCTTTAATTTTATTCATACTATTGTTAAATCTCATCCCAAGATTAACAAATCGAAGTGTCCAATAAAAATCTGAGTGTGGGATGAGAAACTGTACCTTCTCTCCAAATATTCAGCTCATTCAAACTGACAATTGCAGAATTGCCAACATTAGCCCTTAGGACCCTAGTGACTATTCAGGGCAGCATGAGAATGAAAAGCTGAGCCTCCCACTAGGCAGCTGACCAACACCTCCTTTGACAGAAAATTGATCACTCATCCTAAAACATGCAGGAGTCTGTCTAGGACTGAATAAATCTTTAGCAGACTCTAGCAACTTCATCAACTACTGCCAGCACCTAATCTTCTGTAAGCAAGCTAATCAAGAAACAAGCAATCAGTGTCTCCTGTCACCTGTCAGTATTCTGGACAGACACCAGGAATGCTGCAGGCCAGAGACTGCACAGGAGGGACACTCTTTGCTTTCATAGCTCATCTCCTCCAAGTCATAAACAGAGACAATCATTCATACTTATTCTGTACCGTTCAGTATCACTGATTTTTAAGCAAGTTCATTGCTACCCCAGGGAGTTGCAGGAATACATAGATATTCCAAAAAATAACTGAATGAATCCTTCATTTCATACTGAATTGTATTGTTCACTCGTCACCCAAAAATAAAGTAAATATGGAAAATATTTTCAGCACTTGTTATTTTGTGTGCGTGTGTGCTGATGATGCCCACAAAAAAAGGTATGGATAAAAATTAATCACTTTGTCATTTACACTCACTCATTAATCCATCTATGACCAAACTACTTTCCAAGTATAAAAATCTGCTTTCTTTAGTAAATAGTCCTGTGACTCAATGTAGTTTTACATTTGTGAGAAGTTTTAATCTTTAAGTACTTTCTTTTTAATGTCTTATATTTTTATATCTGATCTGGAGAACCATCTTCCTTTTCAGTGTTTGGCTAAATGAAAAGAAATAGTCAAACTTGTCCACATCAGTAGGAAGGTAAATATATCCATTAATTAGTTTTATGACCTGATGGGTACGGATACCAGCACTGATTAGCTGATCATCTCATAAGTGCTCGTTACATTTATAATGAAGCAAATCAGACAATGCCATTTGTATTTGGGAAGCTGGAAAAGCTGACTCAAATGGTCACTGACACGAGCTGGCAAAAAATAATAGTGCTAAATTTGCACCTCTGTTCCTAAGTGGCACTGGGTGGTCATTTGGTTTAACCAATCACATTAGTTAAACTGATCTGCTGCACCAGTGACAGCAAAAGTCAGAGCTTGTTGATTTGTGAAGCTCTGCTGGATTTCACCAATCACAGTGTGGAGACAGCAGCAAGAACATGTGAAATGAAGACAATGATAGTACTTCCAGCACTTCTGACTGACAAGTACCAGTCTACAGTAAAGAGTTTTGTTACTTAGATGCCAACAATCATTTTAAAGCATATTGCTACACTGAGTTCTATCATGTTTAAAAGTTGATGCTCACAGCTTGGTTGTTGTGCAGGAAAAAGAGGTGGCACACCATGGCAGAAACAAAGCAAGAATAATGAACATCTCCATCAGTTAAACTAGAGAAGTCTCATGCTAAAGACCCGGGATTCTAATGCTGCTGCTGCTGCTACTGAACATGAAAATCTATACAGCCATTTAGTCCCCATAACTTCTGCAGGTAGAGAGAACTATATCCTTGAGCATCTCTGATGAATATTAGCAATGGAAAAGAATGTGAGCTGTAGAAAAAAACAAGAGGTTCACTGACAGAAAAAAAGAAATAATAAAAAGTAATGACGGATGAGCATTTTATGCATTTACCAAAGGAAAGATTTCTGAATGATAAGACAAAACTACATGGTCTGATTTATCATATGGCAGGGGTTTAGGATAAATAAAAGACTTAAAACCAGCAAACAGAATATTCAGAGACATTTAAAGAATGATAGGGATGCCATCATGACCTTGTTCTTGAGTAAAAACTGCATGGAAATGGAATTCTTACGTGTTTTCACTTGTACTGACCCTGCATGTGGTGAATAAAGCAAGTTGTAAATTTAGGTGAATGCACAAAAAAATGAAAAGGGTTCTTCTTTCAAGACAGACAGATGAAGAGAAAAAGAATGCTAATTCTATGTTGATCTTTTTGCTTTCTTTTATCTCAATACATATGTAAATAAAATCTTGTTTCTCCTTTTTTTTTTTTTTTTGGTCAGATTTATCATTTATTTTATATTGTTTGGTAATGTTTAAATACAGTTCTTAATGGTAAAGTCCTAGAAGAGCTGCTGAAAACGTGGTTTGTTACTGCTCAGAGGTAAGCATATGTCCCTGATCTTCCAAAAGAAGCTGGTACTAAACAGGCTTTTAGATGTGGAATGTATCAGATACACAGTTGAAAAGCAATAATTGACATAGTGCCTCTTCACACTGCAACGCTCGGGGCAAGTCAAGTTCAGGCAACTGACACTAGAAGGGAGAATGACACCCATAATTAAGGAACATTTTCAGACATGCCTTCCACCACCCAAACCTGACAGCATTTAACTATTGCTCTTCTACCAAGATACTGCAAAATAAAAGCTGTGACAGCTGAGGCTATTGCACCATGAAGAACTAGAGAGGTAATGGTAAACCAAACACCTTGACTGCACACAGACACGAGCCAGAGAACGTATCCTTATGAGATGCTGCTTCTGTGTCAGGAAAGCTGATGTTTGGAACTTCTCTGTTTCAGTAACACCCATGTAATCACAGACAACTGACTTTAAGACATTTCATGGTCATTTCCTCTTTAGATGATTTAAAATCAGCTTGAGCCAAATCATTAGGTAACAATATTGCTTTTTTCTGTTTTCACAGAACTAAACTTAATTAGGAGTTTTTAATGTTGCCATGGCAATAATGGACAATGCATTCAAAAACTCATTTAGCATTTTTATTTGTTTGCTTGCTTGCTCTCTGCAGAAGAAAGCATTCCAAGACAAAAGGCAACACCCCAATCTATCAAGAAGCAAAACCTTTCCATTAAATTTGTGTCCTATTGAAGATACAAACTCTAATTTACTTTAAAAATAAGCATTATCAGATTCAGTCAAACGGAACCTAATGTGAAATATGGAAATCATACTGAATACAAAACTTAATATTGACTTTAAGTAATTTTTCCTTGACATTTCTAGAATAATATTGTAGATTTGTAGGCCTGCAGATACAGAGCTGCCACTGCTTGAACCAGACCACAGGCTTTGCCTTAGTTAATAACACGGGCACCAGGATAGGTCAGTCTTTGTCTGGACTAGTCTTGGCCTGCCTGGAGATTTGTTTTAGTATGTAACAGAAGTTACCCAATGACCAGGTGGTAACTGCTACCTACTTTGTTTTAGCTTTTGCTGAGCTTCATACAGTTGTACAAATAGCTTCTATTGTTACATATATTTTGAGCTCTTATTGTTTATGTACTTTATAAATAATAAATAGTTGAAGCATGTAGTTAACCCCATGTGCAATGACTTGCCTATGACCCTAGTGTGAAATGCTGTGTAGAGGGGCACAAACACATGAAGATAGTGGAAGACTGGAAAGTAAGGACACAGGAGACATCAGAGGCCACAAGGGTGAGCAATTACTGATCATCAAAGTAACACAGCCTTCAGAGCTGGGCAAAACCAGCTTTATGGGTGAAAGAGCAAAGACGACATGTAAATTACATCAAATACTGTAAATTTGGATGTAACATCGACCTGCAGACCAATGGAGAAAGAACCAGGCACAGACTGTTCTAGCAAACACACAGAAATGACACCAAATTGATCCTAGAGTGAGGCAGAAGACTTCACCATCATCCCACACCTCCTAGTGAGGCACTTGTGAAGGTGAAGACTTGCTCTAAGACCCAGAGGGGCAGCAGAAGGATGAGCATAACGTCACAGAAGGAGGTAGATACAAGAAAGTTTGTGTATGTATTGTTTTAACTGTATGTAATTTGAACTATGAGTGTCTTATGCATTTATACTTTTCATGCTTGGTTGCATTTAAATACATATTGTTTGATGGAACATATCATAGAAATTTATATCATACAGTATAATTCTTAGCTGTCATTATTTAATACTCTGACAAATGTTCAGTTTCAGAGGAGTGATGAAAAGGTCTGATAGTGCTGAACCCTGCACAGAAGGGGTGATTTTCTGTTGATAGCTACTTATTCACAGGTTATTCATTAGCCAGTTCATTAGCCCAGTAAATGCCTACTTCATCAATACTGTGTAGTGCTGATTTTGTAATCAAAATATGATGTGAGACACAGTCAAAGGCCTTATAAAAATCAAGGTATGATACATTCCAGCAGTTACTATTAGCGATCGAATTTTAAGTTTTACGGAATGAAATCAAGTTGGCTTCACCTGGAGTACTGTGTGCAGCTCTGGAGCCCTCAGCACAGGAAAGACATGGAGATGCTGGAGAGGGTCCAGAGAAGGGCCACAAAGATGATCAAAGGGCTGGAGCACCTCTGCTATGAAGACAGGCTGAGGGTGTTGGGGCTGTTCAGTCTGGAGAAGAGAAGGCTCTGGGGAGACCTCATAGTGGCCTTCCAGTACCTGAAGGGGCTACAGGAAAGCTGGGGAGGGGCTTTTGACCAGAGAGGGCAGTGATAGGACAAGGGGTAACTGTTTTAAACTGGAAGAGGGGAGATTTAGGTTAGACGTCAGGAAGAAATTCTTCACCATGAGGGCAGTAAGGCACTGGAATAGGTTGCCCAGGGAGGTTGTGGAAGCCCCCTCCCTGGAGGTGTTCAGGGCCAGGTTGGATGAGGCCTTGTGCAGCCTGGGAGGTGTCCCTGCTCATAGTAGGGAGGTTGGAACCTGATGATCTTTAAGGTCCCTTCCAACCTGAACCATTCTATGATTCCATGATTCTATGTTTGTTTGACATGACCTAGTTTCTATGAATTCACAGTGACACACATTACTTAATTTTTAAATAATTCACTATTAAAGCAGCTTTTTATTAATTTTTCCTTCAAGGACAAAGTCTCTTATTTAGCCATGTCACAAGATAACAATTTGTTTAGTCTTCTGGAATTTATCAACTGTTAAGAATCTGTTAAGAATTAACATCAGCTAGTTAGACGTTCCTTCAAACAT
The DNA here is from genome assembly GCA_020745705.1 of Hemiprocne comata. Lineage (NCBI taxonomy): Eukaryota > Metazoa > Chordata > Aves > Apodiformes > Apodidae > Hemiprocne > Hemiprocne comata. The sequence continues at coordinate 116,642,361 of CM036588.1, read as the reverse complement.
ATCTTCTGGAATTCCATTCAGACCTGGTGAATTCAGAATAATTTGTCACAACCGGTTTTTTTAACTTTCTTGGCTGCTAATTGAAAATATTTTATAACCCTCCTTTGAAAGAAGTCCTTTACCGCACTTCCTCCAAAATGCAGGAGAGAAAAATTCAGTGACAATCACCAATGAGTAATGTGGCATATTTATATTGCTTGAGTATTTTTTTCATACCCTGAAAAACTTTCCCCAACATTGTTAGTTCCCTTCAGCTTCTTTTTTTCCAAAAAACTCCAACAGGCATGTTTTGGTATCTGTCTACTATATGTTGTATATTGTATTTTATTTCTAACTTTCACTTTGCCAGTAAGGCAGAGTGGGCTCACCTTGACTGTGGGATCAAATATTTTTGGTCCTCTAGTAAATTCTCATCAGTTATTTCTGATTAATGGAGAACACTCATTTGTTTGCCAGACTGTCTGTAATCATAATGACTAGTCTTGATTCAGCCCAGCTGATTAATTAATCTCCATCTGCAATAATGGCAACCAAAGTAGAGAAACAGCAAAATAATGGCAGAATCTGTCATGTTAGAAAAGTAATCTGTAATGTTTAAAAGAACTAAAGGATGCTTTTCTAAGGGCTCTGAGAGACCTCTAATAAGTCTCTAATGATTACAGCATTACAGACAATAACAGACTTTTCATTTCATTTAGGCTGGTTTTCAGTCTTCTAGACTGATGATTCTCCAATTTTATTCTCCTAACGTGGGTAATAACCACTGATTTTCGTGTTCTAATCATGCAAATCAACTCCTCAGCATTTAAGAATACCAGTGATATAAAATTCCTTCTAATCAATGAGAATTTCCAATTCCTCTTGTTTATTGCCTCCAAGCTTAATACAGCAACTGAAAAATAAATTCTTTCCGCATCTGTGGCCTTGATAACAACATTCTGTGTTTACACCATATTTGCATTCTTACTAAGTTTCCTGTTTTATTTTTGTGTTAATAGCCTCATAGTTGCTACAGTTAATCTCCAGTTGGGAAGATTATCACCTCTTTTTTTTTTTATTTTCTGTGGGAAGTAAGCTGCAGTATTTACAAATCCAACCATCTCTTTGGATAAACATTCTACAAACTTTTCATACCAGCCATGCCCCCTCTGGTATCTTCTGCCTTTTCATTGCTATTAAACAACTCTAAGAAGATTATGTGGGCTTTTGTCTTCTGCCTTTCTTTAAGATAACTCAAGCTTCCTAAAGTTCCATGTGAATGCTATGTAACTAATTTCAGTGTGCATCATCCCTTACTAATATTTCATAACTATCTGGTGGATTCTCTGTCCTCTCTTTTCAGCTGTTCATTAGAGATGACTGCTCGCATTTGAACTCCTGCTGTAGCTGCTTGCACCATGCAAAAGAATATGAGTCAAGATATCCAACAGGTTTTTGTTCTGGTCTTCCAGAAACAATGGAGGAGTTGCTGATCATCTGATGATCTGACACTGTAGAGGAAAGTGAATGTGCTTCTAGGTAAGGAAGTATGCTAGGTACAATGATAACATCTCTTATCATAGACTCATAGAATGGTTTGGGTTGGAAGGGACCTAGAAGATCCTCTAGTTCCAACCCCCCTGCAAGGGCAGGGACACCTTCCACTAGACCAGGTTGCACAAAGCCCTGTCCAGCCTGGCCTTGAACACCTCCAGGAAGGGGGCAGCCACAACCTCCCCGGGCAACCTGTTCCAATGCCTCACCACCCTAACAGTAAATAATTGCTTCCTAATGTCTAACCTAAATCTCCCCTCTTCCAGTTTAAAACCATTACCCCTCATCCTATCACTACACACCCTGGTAAAACATCCCTCCCCAGCTTTCCTGTAGCCCCTTCAGGTACTGGAAGGCTGCTATAAGGTCTCCTCAGAGCCTTTTCTTCTCCAGGCTGAACAACCCCAACTCTCTCAGCCTGTCTTCATATGAGAAATGCTCCAGCCCTTGGATCATCTTCATGGCCTTATGTAAAAATCAAACCATAATTATGACTTCAGAACCATTATTCATCCCTGATATATGCATTCTTATATAAATGTGAAGTATTTTATTTGTAGAGAAATATAAGTTTATAGTAAAGAAACTGCAGTGTAGCGTTAGGGAGATTAAGGCATCAATTGTTTATCTGCTGGAGGCATAAAAAAGTGTCCCTTTTCTAGTATCTTAAATGCCACCTGGCTGATCTTCAGCTGATAAACATTTATGTTATGGTACTAGCTAGAACCCAACAGGATCAGACTATTTTTCCAGGTTTCCAGCAAGACAGACCACACTTTTTAAAGGAAATGGTAGTGAAATGTAACAAATTAATGGCCAGCTTTCTAGGTCTGCCCTGCCTTACCCTTAGTTTGTCAAGCTTGCTGTGATAACAGCAGAAGGTGATAAGACTGAAAGCATAGCTCGTTAGGCATGGGAAGTAGTAAACAGAATTCTGAGTAATTTATAGGGCATGCTTTCAATTCTTTTACCCATGTAATTTTCATGTTAGTAATGTATAATTCAGAGCCCCTATGCCAGAGTGCAAAATGTAAATTTGGCATCATAGTCTCTGAAGCAGCTTTGTTACCAGTGTGATCTGTGATCCCTCATTGTTCTGTGATTAAAACACAAAACCCGTTTGATCAGACAACAGAATAAATTATGAATAAAAAATGAGTGTGGGGAGGCACAGAGAACCCAGTAGCCTAACAGGGGTGAGGCTGCTGCAGATCCACGCCCCCAGGCCCAACCAGCAGTGAGGCTGAGAACATACTCCTAGTACTGTGGCACACACACACACAGAGCACAAATACACACCTCATACTTACATAGATAGATGGCTGGTCACACAGATAACACAGACAGATGTACAGACCACTCCCAGAAGCAGCACCAATAGCTTCATGCTGTTCCCCTTTATGGCTGAGCAGGATGAAGGTCTCTTAATGTGACATCTATATAAACATACATATAATGGGGGTCCCTCCAGCAGCTGGGCTCAGTCAGTCTGCCCAGTAGCTGTCCCTAGATCCCAGTCTCCCCAGTTGCTGGCACCTGGACATCTGAGCCCCTGAGGTGACAGTCCCACTCCAGCTGCTAGTACCTCACTCCCAGATACACACCCCCCCCACACTGACAGCTGGGACTCCCCTGGTCCCCAGTACCCAGCTCCTTCTTGTTCTCACCCTTGGAGGCACACTCAGCCCCCTGGCCACTCTACCCACTCCCTGGCTCATTCCTCTTGCTCTTCACTAGTGCTCACACACTCACCTGCACACCTGCTCCAGCTGCTGGCACCACAGGCAACACAGGCCCTCTGCCTCCAGTGGCTGGGCCTTAGACCCTCACACATCCACACAGAGAGCCCCTGACCCAGGAAAAGGCTTAGAAAATGGACTTTGATAAGAAAATAGGACTACATTCATCAGGCACAGGGCATGACCAGGCAAGTGTACCAGCCTCATTTACCTGCAACTGTACCCTTTGATTCCCTTATCATTCTCTTTTGCCATGATAGGTCCTACCTAAGTCACTCAAATTCCCTCCCTGCCTTCTTTCCATCTCTAAACATCCCATTATAAGCCTTGCACAATCCCAAAATGCTCTTCCCCTGCAACCCATAAAATGTCCCATTCCTCTGTGCAGTGACCCTCCAACTCTGAAAGGTGCCCTGGAGACTCATCTTGATGGGTGTCACCCTGGCCCATGGCTGAGGCTCTCCTGGGATGCCCAGAGAAGGGCCTTGACAAAGTGTCCACTGAGTCATAGTCCAGGTACCCCCACCGGAGACGGTGAAGCCGGGGCAGAGCCAGGAGACCCGAGTCTGAGCGGGAAGCCTGCGAGGGAGAGGAAGGCTGACGAGGCAGGGGGAGTGGCTGTGAACGGCGGCAAGGTTTAAAAAGCGGCCATTTGGCAGCCTCCTCTGAGCACGCGGCAGCGCAGAGCAGAGAGCGGCAGCTAGCCTTCACAGGGCAGGCGCGTGGGAGGCGCGAGAGCAGCGGGTGCCGTGGGTGCCTTCTCACAAGAAAAGCAAACTAGTAGCTGGATAGATCATGGTCACAACGCGGCCAAAAACCATAGTGAAAAAGAATGTGGGGACTCAGACAGAGCTCCCAAGCAGGCATGCAGCAGTGCAGGTCTCTGGCTGCAGTGAATGCCTGAGCCTGGCACTGGTACCAGAGGGAACCAGTGACACCGCATGTGTGCGGTGTGAGCAAGTAAACGATCTCCTCAGGCAGGTGGTTAATCTGACAGAGGAGGTTGAAAGACTGAGAGCCATTAGAGATTGTGAAAGTGAAATAGATTGGTGGAGTCATACCCTGACGCAGGGGCAGATCGAGGAGGTTGAGAAAGTGACGGATCCCCTCCCCTCCTGTCACCAGACAGATGGAGAGGACTTAGGAGATATGAAGGAATGGAAGGAAGTCCGACCTCGGAAAGGCAAGAAAAAATCCTCCCAACCCCTTCCACCCTCCCAATTGCCCTTGAATAACAGATATGAAGCCTTGGAAATTCAGGGACAGGAAAATGAAGTTGGAGGGGTAGACTTAGCTAGTGAAGCACAGAGGACTCGTCAGTCACCCCGAGTCCTTAGGACTTCTTCAATCAAGAAGGAAAGGAGAGTAATTGTGGTAGGTGACTCCCTTCTGAGGGGGACAGAAGGGCCCATCTGTCGACCGGACCCATCCCACAGGGAGGTCTGTTGCCTCCCTGGGGCTCGGATTAGAGATGTTAAAAGGAAACTCCCTAATCTTGTGGGTTCCTCTGATTACTATCCACTGCTGATTTTTCAGGTTGGCAGTGATGAAATCATCACAAGAAATGTAAGGGCAATGAAGAGTGACTTCAGGGCCCTAGGACGGCTAGTTAGGGGGTCTGGAGCACAAGTAGTGTTTGCCTCCATCCCTCCTGCAAGAATGGGTGGGGAAGTATATAGGAAGAGTTTACAAGTCAATGAATGGCTAAGAGATTGGTGTCAAAGACAGGGTTTTGGTTTTTTTGATCATGGGATGCTATATGAGACACCTGGCCTGGTGGTGGCAGGTGGGATGCACCTGTCCCAGAGGGGGAAGAGGCTTTTGGGGCAGGACTTAGCAGGGCTCATTGAGAGAGCTTTAAACTAGATATGAAGGGGGAAGGGGAGAAAACTGGGTCTGTTAGGGACAAGAACAAGAGGAACGTGCCAGGGCCTGAAAGCAGGTGGTCTAAGGAGGATTTAGTCCCACCAGTGGGCTCTGTTTGTTTCCTGAAATGCCTGTATGCTAATGCACGCAGCATGGGGAATAAGCAGGAAGAGTTAGAGGTCAGTGTGCGGGCTAAGGGTTATGATCTGGTAGCAATAACAGAGACGTGGTGGGACAGGTCACATGACTGGAGTGTGGCCATGGATGGTTATGTGCTTTTTAGGAAAGATAGAGCGGGGAAGCGAGGTGGTGGAGTTGCTCTTTATGTGAGAGAGCAACTAGAATGTATTGAGTTTTGTGCAGGGGCTGATGAGGGGCAAGTTGAAAGTCTGTGGGTAAGAATTAAGGGGCAGGCTGGTGTGGGTGATACAGTCGTGGGGGTCTACTACAGACCTCCTGATCAAGGCGAGGAAGTTGATGAGGCTTTCTACAGGCAGCTGAAAGTAGCCTCACAACTGCAGTCCCTAGTCCTCATGGGAGACTTTAACTACCCCGATATCTGCTGGAAGACTCACACAGCCAGCCTTTCACAGTCTAGGAGGTTCCTCCAGTGCATTGATGATAACTTCTTAATGCAAATGGTGGACAAGCCGACTAGAAGAGGAGCGCTGCTGGATCTTGTACTAACCAACAAGGAGGGCCTTGTTGAAGCAGTGGTGGTCAGTGGCAGCCTTGGCTGCAGTGATCACGAGATGGTGGAGTTCAGGATCCTGTGTGGAAGGAACAGAATACCCAGTAGGACCAGAACCCTGGACTTCCACAGGGCAAACTTTGGCCTCCTCAATCAACTGTTAAGGGAAATCCCATGGGACAGGGTGCTAGAAGGTAAAGGGGCTCAAGATAGCTGGTCAACATTCAAGGACCACTTCTTGCAAGCACAGGATCAGAGCATCCCAATGGTTAGGAAATCTAGTAAGGGAGCTAGAAGACCAGCATGGTTAAAAAAAAGAACTGCTGGGCAAACTTAAGTGGAAAAGGAAAATCTACAGATCATGGAAGGAGGGGCTGGTCACTTGGGAGGAATATAGGACTGTTGTCAGAGGATGTAGGGAGGCAATTAGGAAAGCTAAGGCTTCCTTGGAACTTAACCTTGCAAGTCAGGTTAAGGATAATAGAAAGGGCTTTTTCAAATACATAACTAACAAAGCTAACACTAGAGGCAATATTGGCCCACTGTTGAATGAGGTGGGAGCCCTGGTGACAGAGGATATAAAGAAGGCTGAGGTGCTGAACGCCTTCTTTGCCTCTGTCTTTACTCCTGCAGGATTTCCCCATGAGCTCCAGACTCATATAACCGCAGAAGTAGTCAAGATAGATGAGGAGTTTGACATAGCAGATGAGGATTGGGTTAGGGATCAGTTGAGTAATCTGGACATCCATAAATCGATGGGTCCAGATGGAATGCATCCAAGGGTGCTGAGGGAGCTGGCGGAGGTCATTGCTAGGCCACTCTCCATCATCTTCGGTAAGTCATGGGTAACGGGAGAGGTGCCTGAGGACTGGAGGACAGCAAATGTCACACCAGTCTACAAGAAGGGCAAGAAGGAGGACCCGGGTAACTATAGACCGGTCAGCCTCACCTCCATCCCTGGAAAGGTGATGGAACAACTTGTTCTTGTCTCTATCTCTAGGCATATCAAGGACATGGGGGTCATCAAGAGCAGTCAGCATGGTTTTATCAAGGGTAAATCATGTTTGACTAACCTCATAGCCTTCTATGAGGAGATTACTAGGTGGATAGATGATGGTAGAGCGGTAGATGTGGTTTATCTGGATTTCAGTAAGGCATTTGACACCGTCTCCCACAGCATCCTTGTAGATAAGTTGATCAGGTATGGGTTTGGTGATCAGGTAGTGAGGTGGATCAGGAACTGGTTGATGGGAAGGAGTCAGAGAGTTGTAGTCAATGGGGCAGAATCTGGTTGGAGGTCTGTGACTAGTGGAGTCCCTCAGGGGTCGGTACTGGGACCGATGTTGTTCAACATCTTCATCAACGACCTGGATGAGGGTATAGAATGTACCCTCAGCAAGTTTGCTGATGACACTAAGCTGGGAGGAGTGGCTGACACACCAGAAGGCTGTGCTGCCATTCAGAGAGACTTAGACAGGCTGGAGAGTTGGGCGGGGAGAAACATGATGAAATTCAACAAGGGGAAGTGTAGAGTTTTGCATTTGGGGAAGAACAACACGATGTCCCAGTATAGGTTGGGGGCTGACCTGCTGGAGAGTAGTGTAGGTGAAAGAGACCTGGGGGTCCTGGTAGACAGGAGGATGACCATGAGCCAGCAATGTGCCCTTGTGGCCAAGAAGGCCAATGGCATCCTGGGGTGCATTAGAAAGGGTGTGGTTAGTAGGTCAAGAGAGGTTCTCCTCCCCCTCTATTCTGCATTGGTGAGGCCACATCTGGAGTATTGTGTCCAGTTCTGGGCCCCTCAGTTCAAGAAGGACAGGGAACTGCTTGAAAGAGTCCAGCGCAGAGCCACAAAGATGATTAAGGGAGTGGAACATCTCCCTTATGAGGAAAGGCTGAGGGAGCTGGGTCTCTTTAGCTTGGAAAAAAGGAGGCTGAGGGGTGACCTCATCAATGTTTACAAATATGTAAGGGGTGAGTGTCAGGGAGATGGAGTTAGGCTCTTCTCAGTGATGACCAGTGATAGGACAAGGGGTAATGGGTGTAAATTGGAGCATAGGAGGTTCAAGCTGAATATCAGAAAAAACTTCTTTACTGTGAGAGTGACAGAACACTGGAACAGGCTGCCCAGGGAGGTTGTGGAGTCTCCTTCACTGGAGACATTCAAAACCCGCCTGGATGCGTTCCTATGTGATGTGCTCTAGGTGACCCTGCTCTGGCAGGGGGGGTTGGACTAGATGATCTTTCGAGGTCCCTTCCAACCCCTAGGATTCTATGATTCTATGATTCTATGACCAGTCACTGTCTCTCTGTGCTCCCTTCTGTGTGTGCAGATAAGCTTTTTATCACATAAACTAACAAAAAATGTGAGCCATATGACAAAAACTCACCATATCCCTCTTGTCAAAAAAAAGTATTAATATTTTAAGTAAGACCACTCTGTCAAAGGGTCTTTCTGTTCAGTTCACCCAACAATTGTTTCCAATACAAGCAGTTAGTTCCCTGAATAGTCTCCAAAAGGGAGAAGGGGCACAACGATCACATCAAAAGGATAATCATACTTATTATGTGTGTTAAAGGACACCTGGACAATTCTTACAAATCCTTTATGAGGTACAAAGAAATAATCTCGGCAGGAACATTGCAACATCTTTTTTAGTAGAAGTACTTTAAGAAGTCTCTTGGCTAATACAATTCCCCTGAATAAACAGGTGAAAAACTGTGGTGTCCATAACAAAAGACTTACTATTCAAAACTGTATTTATTGATTACTTGATGCCAACCGTTCTAAGTCAGAAGTGAGCACACCAGCTTCAGCAATTTACAAAGCATGAGATCTTACTCATCTCGTACTGGGACAGCTCTGTCCTTTAGTGTCCTCTGACAGCACTATTCTAAGTGTCTCCCAACTTCACTGTTTTTCATTTTCATTGACAATTCCCTTTCCAAACAAAGCAAATGTTGAAGTTGGTGTCTGATTAGATATGTTGGAATATTCTCTTTTTTTTTTTTTTTAAAATAGCTTTTGAAATTATTTGCCTGAAGTCTTTTTTCAACTTAGTGACTAAGCAGGACTTAAAAAGTCCCAGCTAGAAGTTACTCTATCATGTCTCTGGTGCTTCTGCTTTGCTGCTGGTAGGAACGGCCTCCTCCTTCCCTGCAGTATATGTGACATGAATCCCTATAGCACTATCCCATCTTGTGTCAGCAGAGCTTTTAATAACAACATTTTGGTTTCCTTGAGATGCTTCACAGGCTTCTGAGAAACGTCCTAAAAAAAAAAAAAATACACAACAACCATCTGGATATAACCCAAAATTATGTTGTTGTTTTTTTTAAAAAAAACTTGTATAAAATCCTGAGAGATTCTTTTTCTGTCTTTGTCTAGATATACAAAGACATGTCAGCAGTTTGTGTAAGCAGTGAACCGTTAAGCTACAGCAGACCCTTGCTGGTTTCTCACAGCTACCAACCCCTCTCACATATTCATTTCTGAAACAAACCCCGTGATCAAAATCTAACCTCTTTTTTATGACACTACGCTCAGTAATGCGAGCCAGAATGGCAAACACCTAGCAGCACAACTGACAACAACCTAGCACCTGGCATTGAAAAAGATGTTCCCATTTCAGCAGAACTCTCAGAGATATCCAGCACCCTGCTGAGAGGCTGTGGGACTTGCAAGAGGCAAGCAGGAAATGGAACTGAGATGACATGTGCAACTGAGCAAATTCTGACTATGTCGCAGTTTCAGAATCTAGTGAGAATGTTGCTGTTCCTGTCACTTGATCACTCAAATCTTGCTTCAAAGGATCATTTATCAGTTAAAATGATAAGAGGATTTTTCTGTCTGTGTCTGGCCAGAACAACCACCTTTTCCTTCTTGTGAGAATTCTGCTGGTATTCTGAGGTGGCTCTAGATGTGTATCATCTGGTCTGAGTAAGTATCACTTCCAGACCACATAAACTCTAACACAACAACCTTGCTTTTGAGTAATGCATCATATTGGAAACACAGAGTGCTTATCTGATGAGATAAGTAACACTGAAGACTAGATGTCAGCATTCTTGGCTCAAAACTAACAAGTTTCATTCACAAATAAGAGGGGGCTGTAATGATGCTTTTTCCACTGATTTTTTTCCAAAACCCACATGAATCAATCACTTCCATTTCCCTTTCTTCAGCGTTATCCGGTACTTATAGATAATACATTGTTACTTTCTTCCACAAACCATTTTTTCAGCTTCTCTTCTTTCAGAAACTTATTAAAGGAAATATAAATAGTGTGAATAATTGCAGTAACATGCTTGAGACGGAGAATCAGCTCTACCAGTTTTTGTATGTGCCACCAAGTCATACAGAAATATGTATTAACAATCAATATCAGCCTAACTGGGCATGAAGTGCAGCCTGTTGACCATGTTGATTCAAAATTTCACACTGAAATTATGTATATAATTATTTTAATGTACAATCTGTCAAAATCACTAAAAAAAGAATGAGAAAGAAAGAAGAAATAGGACGCCATGTATATATACCTCAGACAAACATAATTTCTTTCTGGTTTGCATTTCTGAAGATGTCTCATTCCTGAAAACACACACAGACACACACACAGACACACACACAGACACACACACAGACACACAATTTCTTACATGATAAATAATTTTTAAAAATAAATCAAGAAATTCTGAAACACATTATTCAGTTCTAGCCTTCTCCCTGGGCTTAAGTGGTTTTAATAGTTCTGTACTTCATGACTGTTTACCCAAAACATTATCCAAGAGATCATCTCTCTCTGGCAAGACACTGTCACATCAACACTTAGGTAAGTTAAGGGTTCTCAAACCTGTGAATATCACTGAATCACAGAATAGTCTTGGTTGGAAAGGACCTCCAAGATCACTGAGTTCAACCATAAAAAAACAAACAAACAAACAAAAAAACCCCACCCCCAAAAACCCCACAAACACAACCTACAATCTCGGCCACTAGAGCATGCCCTGAAGTTCCTCATCTACACATTTCTTGAATACCTCCAAGGATGGTGACTCCACCACCTCCCTGTGCAGCCTGTTCCAGTGTATGACCACTCCTTCAGTACAGAAATTCTTCCTAACATCCAATCTAAACCTCCCCTGCTGCAACTTCATAGAATCACAGAATCATAGAATCCTAGGGGTTGGAAGGGACCTCGAAGGATCATCTAGTCCAACCCCCCCTGCTATGCAGGGTCACCTAGAGCACATCACACAGGAACTTGTCCAGGCGGGTTTTAATGTCTTCAGTGAAGGAGACTCCACAACCTCTCTGGGCAGCCTGTTCCAGTGCTCTGTCACTCTCACAGTAAAAAAGTTTTTTCTGATATTTACATGGAACCTCCTATGCTCCAGTTTGCACCCATTACCCCTTGTCCTATCACTGGTCACCACTGAGAAAAGCTTAACTCCAGCTTCCTGACACTCACCCCTTACATATTTGTAAACATTGATGAGGTCACCCCTCAGTCTCCTCTTCTCCAAGCTAAAGAGACCCAGCTCCTTCAGCCTTTCCTCATAAGGGAGATGTTCCACTCCCTTAATCATCTTTGTGGCTCTGCACTGGACTCTTTCAAGCAGTTCCCTGTCCTTCTTGAACTGAGGGGCCCAGAACTGGACACAATACTCCAGATGCGGCCTCACCAATGCAGAATAGAGGGGGAGGAGAACCTCTCTTGACCTACTAACCACACCCTTTCTAATGCACCCCAGGATGCCATTGGCCTTCTTGGCCACAAGGGCACATTGCTGGCTCATGGTCATCCTCCTGTCTACCAGGACCCCCAGGTCCCTTTCACCTACACTGCTCTCCAGCAGGTCAGCTCCCAACCTGTACTGGTACATGGTGTTTCTCTTCTCCAAATGCAAAACTCTACACTTCCCCTTGTTGAACTTCATCAGGTTTCTCTCTGCCCAACTCTCCAGCCTGTCTAAGTCTCTCTGAATGGCAGCACAGCCTTCTGGTGTGTCAGCCACTCCTCCCAGCTTAGTGTCATCAGCAAACTTGCTGAGGGTACATTCTGTACCCTCATCCAGGTCGTTGATGAAGGTGTTGAACAACACTGGTCCCAGTACCGACCCCTGAGGGACTCCACTAGTCACAGACCTTCAGGCCATTTCCTCTGGTCCTGTCATTATTCACTTGGGAGAAGAGGCCAACACCCACCTCCCTACAACCTCCTTTCAGGTAGCTGTGGAGAGCAATGTGGTCTGCTCTCAGCCTCTTCCATATTAAACACCCCTAGTTCCCTCAGCCACTCCTTGTATGACTTGTTCTCTAGCCCCTTCACCAGCTTGGTGGCTCTTCTCTGGACATGCTCCAGCACCTCAGTGTCCTTCCTGTAGTGAGGGGCCCAGAACTGAACAGAGTACTCGAGGTGCGGCCTCACCAGTGCTCTCACCAAGACTAAAACCTGGCAACAATATGGCTACTTCAAATATCAGTTGCCATTCTCTAACAAAGTTTTACTCTACCTATTCATATAAGTATAAATTGGGAGAGGACTGGCTGGAGAGCAGCCCTGCAGAAATGGATCTGGGGGTGTTGGTTGACAGCAGGGTCAACAGGAGCCAGCAGTGGGCCCTGGCAGCCAAAGGGGCAAACCACATCCTGGGGTGCATCAAACACAGCGTGACCAGCTGGTCAAAAGGGGTGATTACCCTGCTGTGTTTAGCATTGGTGCAGCCTCACACCTTGAGTGCTGTGTGCAGTTCTGGGCTCTACAATTTAAGAAGGATCTGAAGGTCCTTGAACGTGTCCAGAGTAGAGCAACAAAGCTGGTGAAAGGGCTGGAACGAATGTCCTGTGAGGAGTGGCTGAGGACTTTGGGTTTTTCTCATTTGGAGAAAAGGAGGCTGAGGGGCAACCTGATTGCTCTCTGCAGCTTCCTGAGGAGAGGAAGTGAAGAGGGAGGTGCTGAGCTCTTCTCCCTGGGATCCAGTGATAGGACACCTGGGAGTGGCTCAAAGCTGCACCAGGGGAGGTTTAGACTGGACGTTAGGAGGCATTTCTCTACCAAGAGTGTGGGCAAACACTGCAACAGGCTTCCTAGAGAGGTGATGGATGTCCCAAGCTGGTCAGTATTTAAAAGGCATTGAATAACATGCTTTAACGTTTGGTCAGCCCTCAATTTGTCAGGCAGTTGCACTAGATGATCGTTGTAGGTCTCTTCCAACTGAAATATTCTTCTTTCTGTCTCTTTTCTTCTTCCCTTCCCCTCCCCTCCACACCCCTCTTCTTCCTCTTCTCGAGTTGCATATGGTGATCTTCACAAAAGAAATGTTACTTCTTTGTTTCATATTCAGAATGAAATGATATTTCCACTTCTTTTTTCATTCTCCTTTGATACAGAGCTGGCAAATCTGTCAATGCAAATGCAGGAAACATGATACACAGTGCAATCATCTTGAAATTATGCAAGCATGGACATGACCAAGGTACAGAAACACCATAGCTGAAGAAGACCCTTAAAATAATTATCTCAATCAATACTTGTAAATATTTTAAAATATTTTTGATGTTTTCTAAATTCAAGTTCCTTGTTGGATATAGCAATATAAATTTTCTATTAGATTCTGATGCATTTATTTTAAAAAGCAAATAAAAGGTCATAGTTTTCTGAGGGAAAAAAAAAAAAGGCAAAATAAAAATGCATCACTTATTCAACTCATATATGGGAAGTTATTCATGGTAATTAACTCTACTAGCATTTAAAAAACTTTAATAGTGGGGATTACTAAAAAATTGGGAACTGTTTAAACTTAGGCTCAACAACTGAAAGAAAACTTGTCCACTATCACCCCAGAATCCTCTTAAATTATAAGAATGTGTGTGATATTTCTATGCTCTTTATCCATACCCATGAAGCAAATAGTGCTGTTGCACTTTTAAACACATATAAGAAATAACAGACAATCATAAACGGACACTAATAAGAAACATATTTTCTATTCTAACTACATTGATATTCATCAGCACAGAAGCAGTATCACGCTGCTTAATTAACCTGAAAAACCCTGGACAAATACAAGATTGCTCTGAAAATCACTGTGTTAAAGAAGAGCAACTGGGTGTTAATCCTAGGTACATTCATATTCTGGCAGAAGATAACAGGAACAGATTGAAGTCAGAGAGCAGTGCAGAAGAACCAGTGACAATAGAAATGATATATCCCCTTTATGTAGCCTGCACTACCTTAAAAAAGGCTCAGGTCTCAAAGACAAAATTTGAATTATGATTTTCTATGCAGCACTGGCCACATATTTTCTTATGCATATTTTCTTCCGCAGTATTTTCTTATGATACACTGTGTATTAAGTTTCAAGAACTCACAGATCACTTCCAGTAGCTGTGTGACTTTTAAATAAGGTATTAAAGGCCACGGGAACAAGATGACTGGAAAGATGATGCTCAAAAGAGTGTAAAAGAGATGACTGCTCATTTGAATGGCAGCAGCTCCAACACAGGCTTTTTGCTGGCACTGCAGTTGTGGTCATGCACAATATGATTGCTTTGCAATCATGAGCAATAGAGATTTTGGATGTTTTCTGATGTTATCCTCGCATAATAACATTGCTTTAAAATTCTTCTCCCAGTGTTGGTAACAATGGCATCTGCAGAGAGCAGTGTAGCTCTGAATGCTTGATGCTGTCATCACAGCAGAGATCGACAGTGAGTCCAGAATGTCTCAGGTTCATCTTACGACTTCAGCAGAGGCTGAAATTGGTGAATTTTTTGGAACACAGTGAGTTTTCTCTTGTCAAAGTAAAAACAAGGTCATCCTAATTACTCTTCCATTTATTTTCTGAACCTCAAGTACATGTCAAGTAACTGTAAAATTCATGGTTTACATATTAGGTTTTAGTAGCTAAAAAGAAACAACAGAGTCAATTCACTAGCTCATAAAGTACAATGCATTTACAGGTAATAATTCAAGTGTCACCAGCTGGCAGGACTCACAGTGACCATAAACTGGGGTTGACAAGACTCAGGTCTTGTGAGTACCTATTGTTCTCCACATGAAAAACTCCAAATGCAATATTGCCTGGTTAAGAAGCACATAAAGTCAGAAATGCAGCAGTGAATTCACTCATCTAAACTTGAATGGCATTGTGCAAACTGAAAATCAGATTCCTTTCTTGCTTTCCAGGTTCTACAATGTTGGGCCTACTTCACTGAAATCTGTTTCTAAAATTCCAGTGAGAACTTCTCACATGGCTATGCTGGAAGCATTTGATGCAAAAGACAAAGACTTTTTTTACACCTTTTTAATGGACCTCCAAGAGGCCTCACAGTCAAACAAAGGACAAGACACAGTGAACTGCAGACTTAGACACTAAAGAATCTAAAAATGCCAAAAATCTGATACCATACAAAAGAGAACAAAGGATTATTCAAGACATAGACATCAAACAAATGATGTAAGAAGAAATAAGAAGAAAAACACTCCTTTTCCTGAGGAGCAAATTCCTCTTAAGTTCATCTCATAATTTACATTTCTGTCAATCTGAGACCACAGACAGGGTGAAACTGCACTCACCTGGGATGTCTCCCTTTAGCTAACGTTAGACATCACAACATACAGACATCTACAGGTGAGCTGGTCATTTTATGCTCCCTTTTCTAAGAACTGAGAAACACTGGCACTCTTAGAGTAACCTTTATCTGATTTTAGGGTGAAAAGGACAGAACCTGTGTGCTCCCACTGATTCTTAAGCCAATGCAGAAGACAAGCACAGACATAGATTTCTGTATAGCAGGAATGTAATTTTTTTTAAGACAAAGTGCTCTCTGTGAATATTTATTACTTTTCTATACCATATGTGTACCGAACAAAAATAGTACATACTGAAGAAAATCAGAATTTTTTTTTCTGAGGTATTTAGTAAGTCTCCATTAAATCACTGCATTTGATAAAATTAATTCCAGGCTCGATCTGTACCACATATGAGAGCAGTCTGACAAACTGAGGCAGTCAGTTTGTATGAAATGATAGCCACTGCTGTTAACTGAGGCTGGGAAGGCTGTTGGGCAACTCTCAGACTTGAGCTGGGAGCCAGTGGGAAGGAAAAGAGATTGTGTTAAGAAAATGTATAAAACTAAATACAACTGGGTTACAAGATGGGAGGAAGAAAGCAGGAACTCCTGGCAAAAAGAAGAAACCAGGCAATGGGAACATTATCCTGAGGGAAGATGTCATGATGCTGACAGCTTGTAAGCCTCTCCTGCATCCTCCCTGAAAGGGACAGATAGGTCTCTTAGGATCCATAGGAAAATCAAAAAGGTGACCATAACTTTTCTCTAGGAGGTAACTCAGACTGTTAGACTGTTAAAACATTAATTGGGCTGAAAGTCAAGTCTTGGTCCTACATATGGTGAGTTCTCTTCTGCCCACAAACAAACTTTGGAGTGGATTACAAACAAAGCTACAAAGCCTGTGATCTTAGGAAATCCATGGGTAACATGACCTTACTAACCAAAGTTACTCCTTGCAAAGTGTAGCTTTGTAGTATTCATCTTGAATGTCTATTAAAAAAAAAAAAAACACAAAACAACAAAAAAAACCCAAAATCCAAACCCTTCATTCTTCAGTATCCCTGTATTGCTGCTGATCTGTCAGGAAACATTGAAAAGAGACTAGTTTTTGTCTACAAATGGAAGTATACACATTGCCTCGGTCTTTCCTCTATGGTAAGAAAAAAGTCTTGGTTATGCTGGAAACTTGCTTTTACATGAAGTACATGTTTCAAGAAGCCAGGAAGAAAGGCCAGAACGGTAGTAGTTGTTAAGTGACAGCTTTGGCTCCCAAGTCTGTCATGGAATTTCCTACCTTAAGGAAAGCATTTGAGAAGACAGAAGTAAATCTTCTGAATGCTAAGAGTTATCTAGTTGGAGAACTCTTAAAGAGTCCAGTTGCACTTGCACACAAACACCCAGACCTCTAGAGTAAGCATTTTTTTCCTTGCAACTTGGGTTTTGTCCTAAAATTATCTGACATCGCTCATTCTTCTTTCCCCGCTCTTTGCACAGCTTGGTCTTTAGTGTCATTTTACTGTGTTGCCTTTGGATTAGAAACCCAGCAGCACACAAGAGTGAATCATTAAGTGTGGGAGAGCTACAGACGTGGTGTGGGCAGCAGTACATGTGCAGTGATGGACGAGCCAAGAAAGAGCACGGAGGGCTGGAAGGCACGGCAACCCATGTCCCACAAAGGCCGAGGCACTGAGACGGGAGCATAAAAGCTGCCGGGAGCTGGATGTGAGCATGCAGGGTACAAGTGGTGCGGACGGGCGCAGGTGGCGCCGCAGCAGCGGGCGGGACGCGTTTCTCTACACAGAGAAGGCAGCGGACGGCACCGGGTCTCCGCGGGGCGGCAGAGTGGAGGGCAGAGGCACAGGCTGAGCGCTGTCGGTTGCAGAGCCCAGCGAGGCACACCAAGCGGAGCGGGCCGAGCGCGGCCTGAGCACAGCGCCCAGCACTGCCGCGCAGAGCGCCTCGCGTCGCCCCGCCTGCTCGCTTTACGGCAGTGTCGCGCTGCGCCGTCTCTTCGCGGCAGCGCAACCGTCAGGCCGGAAGGCAGGTGCGCGGCGGGCTCGGGCGGGCGGGGGTCGGGCGGCTGCGCGGGGCGGCCGGGGCTCGCCGGGCTCTGGCGGCGGCTGCCCCGGCGGCGGGCAGCGGCTGGAGCTCGCCGCGCTCCGGCACACGGGGCGAACGTTGCTTTCCGCCGCCGTGTTAATGGCTGGTGCGGAGCCGCGGTCTGGCCCCTCGGCGTGGAGCGTGGCCGCTGGGCCCGCCCCGCCGCCGTGGCACTGTGCGTCCTCTAGCCGGTACGCGGGTCTCTGCCCGCCACCCTTGGGCGAGGGAGGTCGGACGGGGGGGAGGCTGTTTCGGGGCGGTGTGGACGCCGGCCATTGCGAGCCCTTGGCTCCCCCCGGGCAGGGCCAGGCGGGCGGGCAGGCAGGGTGCCTGGAGCCGGGCCCTGCTCTCAGCGCGCAGCTGGGAGGGCGATTGAAGATCTCTAATAAAGACTGGGCCCCGCTGACCTCGCGTTCTGTTTCTGGTCTTTGCCTCGGTGTGATCATTGAAACGGGGATAACGAGACTATTGTCAAATGGGAAACGGCACAGGGGTTGGACGCGCCTGGATACTTTCACTACTTACTACTGGCAGTAATGAACGTAGAGAACTAGAAATGAAGAATTAATAACCAGTGCGGGGTCACATTGAGTGTGTTGCCCTTTTGAGTAGTACTTGCTTCATTTTGGTTGGTAATGGTAGACAGCTTTGCTTGTAAAATGTGTGGTGATGTCTCATGTCCCAAGGCTTACCCTTCAGGTGCTTCAGGAGAGTGTATTGTGTTGGAGTCCGAATATTAGCTTTATTTAGATTATGTTGTTTTTAATACGTTTCTTTAGATTGTTTTAAATCTTCAGGCTTTTTAGAGAATTGATTGTGCAGTAGTACTATTGAAATGGAACCTGTAATCTTCGCTTTTGCAGAGAAGAGATGTAATGGTCAAGTTTAGTTATTTTCTTGAGGATAGACTTGACTTGAGCCTAGACAAGGAGTAGAAGAATTACTAGAAATTCCAGAGAAGAACCCTGTGCACCAATATAGGCTAGGGGTGTTGAAAGCAGCCCTGAGGAGAAGGATCTTGGAGTCCTGGTAGACGATAAGTTAACAATGAGCCAGCATTGTACCCTTGTTGCCAAAGAGGCCAGTTGTATCCTGGGATGCATTCGAAAGAGTGTGGCCAGTAGGTCGAGGGAGGTCATCCTCCTCCTCTTCTCTGCCCTGGTGAAGCCACATGTGGAATACTATGTTCAATTCTTGGCTCTCCAGTTAAAGACAGGTAACTACTAGAGAGAGTCCAGCAGAGGGGAACAAAGAAGATTGGGGGATTGGAGCATCTCCCTTATGAGGAAAGGTTGAGAGAGCTGGGACTGTTTAGGCTGGAGAAGAGAAGGCTGAGAAGGAGAACTTACCAAAGTCTTCAAGTATCTAAAGGGTGGGTGCAAGAAGAATGGAGCCAGACTTTATTCTGTAGTGTCCAGTAACAGGACAAAGGGCAACGGGCACAAGCTGGAACACAGGACATTCCATCAGAACATAAGGAAAAACTTCTTTACTCTGAGGGTGACAAAGCACTGGAACAGGCTGCCCAGGGAGGTTGTGGAGTCCCCTTCTCTGGTGATATTCAAGACCCGCCTGGATGCAGTTCTGAGTAATGTGCTCTAGGGGGTCCTGCTTTAGTGGGGGAGTTGGACAAGATGATCTCTAGAGGTCCCTTCCTCTTCCAACGATCCTGTGAGGAAGAAAACCAAACCAACTGTCAGTTTAAGTGCAAGCTGGCTTTCATCTGGAGACCAGATTAATTGTATCAGTGAGTTGCTGAGTCAAGGTAAACACACACTGCTTTTCAGCAGACACAGTCATAAAATAATTTCCTTTGGGTCTGACTTGCTTCTGGCCATGACAGAGTAAACTGGCATTATCCTGGAGATAAGCATGTAGATACTTGGAGGAACTCTCATCCCATTTATAAGGGAACACTGACCAACTCCCAGCTAGGGCTTAGGCCTTGTATAACTTAGTTTAAATGTTAGACCTGCTCAGTTTTCTCTAAAAGCTAGCTTGGCCTTTGGAATAGGTGAGATTAGCAGTTCCATTGACTCAGAGCAAAGGTAAGAAACTGTCAAATAGATGGTATTTTCTTCTGGCAGTTCTTTGTGTGTGAAGCTTTCTTTGAAGCTAAACCTGAAGTGTTAGATAGGCTTTTTTTTTTTTTTTTTTAAATTAAGAGAGTGCACACTTCTCTTTTTCACCCCTTTGTTTTCTTCTTGTTCCCTTCTGCAGCTGTGGTGTGTATTTGAAGTCCATCAGCCTGTTTCCCTTCCCAGTAACCTATCTAACCTGAGTTTGTTGTATCTCTTCCAGTAGGTAATGTCTTGGACATTGCTGGCATTTTTGTTATCCTCCACTGCATCCTTCTAAACTGGTGTGTGTCCTTCCAGAGATAAGGAGTGTAATGAAGACAATACTCTAAACTGAGTCTCAATATTACTGACTAGTGGAAGGACAACATGGTATATTTTAAGGCCCCACTCTTGCCTTTAAATATTAGTTTCCTGTCATTCCATGTCTTTTCATGTTTTCAGCGTGATAATTGACATTATGATTGCCACTTGCTCTAGTCTCTAGATGCATTTCTGCAAAATTGCAACTAATATGTTGTTTCTTGACCTCCTCTGTTTTTGCAGTGTCTTACTCTTGAATTAATGTAATATGTTTTACTGTCCATGTTGGATATGTTTTCTTTCAAGGTAAT
This sequence comes from Hemiprocne comata, assembly GCA_020745705.1. Lineage (NCBI taxonomy): Eukaryota > Metazoa > Chordata > Aves > Apodiformes > Apodidae > Hemiprocne > Hemiprocne comata. The sequence goes on along the minus strand of CM036588.1, from coordinate 116,622,163 downwards.
TGTAAATTATAATTTGGCCCCTAAAATAGTTGAAGTCCCTGTTGTCCTGGTGTCATTTACAGATTCAGTAAGCATAGTCTTAATTCTATTGTCAGGAAGAACATTTAAAGTTGGAAAACCTTTTTTTAGAGAGTTAATAGAAAATTGGTCCTTTGTAAAATACCATTGTGTGTATTTCTGCAGGTTATATTTGAAGTACACCTCTTTCTGTGAGAAATAGTTGTCCTTTATAAATACTGAACTGAGCTCAGCCTGGTCCATGTTCTTCCTGCATGTTTCATTCCTCTTCTTTTACACAGTCATAGGAGCTGTTATTGGGGTGGGGAGGTGGTTGGGAGAAGGAAAGGCACATGGTGTCTTTTGCTGGATGGCTGTAATATAAAAGTTATTTGGTAGCTGTCAAATGTGTGATTAATCCCAGCTTATATTAGTGTTTTGAGTACTGAACAGGTTTCTTTCCCCCCTACATCATTTGCTGGAAATCCTCATTACTCCAAACAGCAGCTTGATGGTTTCCTGGTAAATTGTTTTCAGTAAAAATAGTTGAATTTGTTGTTGAGCACTTTCCAGCCTACAGGGTTTTTTTTAAACCAAATTATGCTTTCATGTTTGGAGAAAGAAGAAAAACAAAATCAACTCTAGTTTGGATAAACTTACCTAATTAAAAGCAGTTTAACAAATGACCAATAATGCATAGTTGGAAGTTTGTTAGAAATGTGACAGCTGGTGTCTGAACTGAGAAGGAAACGAGTTGGGACCCACAAACAGATTTAGATATTAGGCTCCTAAATTCCCAATTGTAATCCTCAGAACCTCTGTTGTCACATCACCCTGTAACTCTTTTCAAACAAAATGTCTCCCATAGTGGCCAGTAGCAGGTGCTTATGTGATGTACTAGAAAAAAAAAATACTGGTAAACAAATACAGGGATGCGTTTGCTTTTGTGTGACTTTGGAAACCAGATTCTGATTAATTCCTTCAAGAAATGTGAAGGCATTGTTCTTAGCTGCTGCTCCAGGGGGGAAACAATCCGTTGTCTTTAAAGACTGAGGATTTTACTTCTGTAAAGAGGATCTCTGGAAGTCCTCTCTTCCATGTCTTTCAAGGAATTTGTTATTTGTGGTGAGGTGATCCTGGCCAGCAGCCGGACGCCCACCCAGCCCACACTCACTCCCTTCCGTGGCAAGATGGGGAGAAAATAGGAGACATGAAACAGTAGCTTGGGAAGACTAAAACCCTGAGCACAGATGTCCTCCCTCTTGCTTCTCCTTTCCCTGAGTTTTTATTGCTGAACATGACATCATATGGTGTAGAGCTGTGTTGCCTCTGAAGCCTGAATATAAATAAAATGCTTGGATGTATAATTTTCGTGTTAGTGTGGCATGTTTTGTTTGTATGCAGTCTTTAAAAGTTGATTCCATACATCTGAACAGTTTGTATAGCTGCAGTGCTAAACACTTGTGATACTTGTTCAAAGGCTTTTAATTGTTATATAGGAAAGCCTTGACTAATATGCATCTAGTTCTTAGCTTACAGTACAATTTCTCTAAAACATGTTTTACGAAATTTAAATACATTCTAACAGAGTATGACTACACTTCTAGAAATGTAACCGTTTAAAAACTGCACAACTGGAAAAAAATCCTGCTTTAACCTTCTCATGTTCCTGGATACTCAAGGAATTTCTGATGTTTATTAGCTTTGTGAAAAGGTGGTTAGGGGACTCCTCACTGTAGGCAACCATACAGGTGCTTTTCTCAAAGTGTAGTCTTCTATTTATTGTCAACACCGAAAGCAGTCAGTCCAGGAAGGGAGGGCAGCAGGTGTTTGTTTTGGTTCAAGTTTGCACATATTGTAGTATCACAGGAACACAGCACTACTTTCTGGGAAAGCTGGGGAGGGACAAGGGTGTGGAGTGATAGGACAAGGGATAATGGTTTTAAACTGGAAGAGGGTGGATTTAGGTTAGACATAAGGAAGGAATATTTTACTTCGAGGGTGATGAGACACTGAACAGGGTGCCCAGTGAGGTTGTGGATGCCCCATCCCTGGAAGTGTTCAAGGCCAGATTGGATGGGGCTTGGAGCAACCTGGTCTAGTGGGAGGTGTCCCTGCCCATGCCGGGGAGTTGGAACTAAATGATCTTTAAGGTCCCTTCCAACCCAAACCATTCTAAGATTCTATCATTCTTGCAATCATGTTTTTTGGTATGATTATTTCCTGGTTCTTGCTTTTCTTTTTGGATTGTCGAAGGATTTTCATGTGTAGACACCTCCATTCTCTCCCTTTATTTAACGTAAGGTCAGTTCACCTTCCCAGATCAATTTCTCTGATGTTTTGAAGTGAAGTGTTATGGAAGACCACCTTCTGATGTTCTGAAAGGTCTTATGTACCTGTAAACTGTTCACATGGGAGAAGGCAAGTGGTTCAGTGACCATGAAACAACTCACTGGCATGGTTTAGAAGTGGTGCTAGAATGGGAAAGCTTGTTTTGGTAAGCTTTTCTTGTGGCCACTTTCAGACCTTCTGTGGTCTTTGATACGGTCATCAACCATAGAAGTACAATTAAGTCCTGGTGATGGCAAGATTACTTGGTATCACATCTTGTATAATGTTTGAAGGTTTGACTTGATCCATGCAGAATGTAATTTGTAAAGCAGACTATGCACAGCAGAGAAATACAGGCTCTTCTATTCTCGCCTTCCCATTAGAGCTAAGAAGAAAGATAAAAGCTTTTATTACTGGTTTTCTGCTACAGTAAGCCTGTTATGCTTGCTGATTATTACTTGTAAAAAATTTCATCTGCAGATAGTTGCCCAGTTGTACCTCTGTGCAGTAACTTCAAGTGGTTTATTCCATTAAAATTTTATTGTGCATCTTTAGCAACTGTTACAAGCAATTCTTTTACCTCCTGAAGCTGAGCTGCAAAGAACCTGGCAGTCCATTTCTGTGGCTGGTTGCATTTGAGGTTTTATCCTTGTGTGTGTGTGCCTGTAGATTCAAACTTGGGCTAATGTTCACTACAGGAATGCATTAACAGAGACCTTCTTAATACCATCTGAGCAGCAGCTCTAGCATGGTCTTGTCACAGCAGCTCTAGCATGGTCTTGTCACAGCAGCTCTAGCATGGTCTTGTCACAGCAGCTATGCAATTATGCATTATATGTGTATTATTAAAGCAGTTATTTTTGCTGGAGTGCATCCCATGTCCTCTCATCCATCCTTGGTGAGATGCAACATGCATTACTTAGGTGCAATCATTACCTCAAAGGTTTTTTCCTTCTCTCACTTACCTATTGTTTTTCATCCTCCCTTTACTTGGATGTACATCTGTATTTACCTTCCATAAACCTCCTTTTTCTTCAGTGACAAACTTTTCTTGAACAGAGTAAGGTGAACCCCCTGGGGTTGTTTATAGCCTCTGTTGATGTCACAGTGTGAGAGAGAGGCACAGAAACCCCCCTACTAAGCTAAAGCAAAAACAAACCCTCCCCCCTCCATCTTGTGTTTGTGGCTCCTGCCTAGTGTTTAAATTAACATCTATATTATGTATATTGAAGTTGGAGATTGGCTTGTACACCTCCACGTGTAAGGCAAGCCTTTAAGTCTCTACTCTGATAGAGATGTAATTTGTCTGCACAAATGCAAAAGTTAAGGTGATTGGGTGTAAAAATGCAGGCATTCTATGATTCCTCTAAGAGTTGAACTTACTATGTTCTTGGGAGATGAGATACTCCGAAAAAAAGGTGATGTTGGTTTTTTTTTTGTTTGGGGTTGTTGTTGTTGTTCTGTTTTTGGGTTTTTTTTAGAAATGAGACTTAGAAGTCATCTCAAAGCACATGTAAAATGAACACATTATTGGGCCAAGTTGCTGGTTTGGCATCACACAAAAGAGTGTTGAGCATAACCAGAGAAAGGCCTCTCCACCTGATGCTAGCAGAACAGTGTCAGGCAACTGGTGTTTAATGCCATGGCTAAGGTTGTAAGGGAGAACCTGAAAGGGGTTCATACTCTATTGAATGCGTGGCTTGCAACTCCATTATTTGTTTTTTACGGGTTTTTGTTGTGTTTTGGGTTTGGGTTTTTTTGACTTGTATAATTAAGATCCTGAAATAGATTCTTTTATAAATGATGGCAGACACAGTCACTGTTATGCCTCCTCATTATGCTGAAGCAATTGTCCAAATTCTGGTGTTCACTGAGATGAATACCATGTATCAGGCAGCCTCTACTTCTTCCTGAGTACATATTCCTTAATCTTGACATTCCCCTTTCAAAGATTGACCCAGTCTTGACTGGAGATCAGCAATATACAACCCAGACAACTTGAGAGAATTCCAGTGCAATGTCTGAGCCTTTGGCAGAAAATTAGATGTTGGAAAGTATACAGCTGTGTCTACATCATTCAGCACTGCTTATAAAGATTCAAAATGTGAAGTTAGAAAATATTAATATTGTAGGATCTTGCTTTGGCCTGCTGGTTATGATTAATGTCCCGGACATTATTAAACCACTGTTATCTCCCACTGTCAACTCTGATGCTAGGTGCTGTATTTGTACTCTTTGCATCAAACATAGATAAGAAGTTTAAGTAAATAATACAAATGTCCACAGTGTAAAGTAGCTTTTTCATCTAATGCTTTTATTTCTTTAAAATGTCTGTAAGAAATATGCACCAAATAGAATGTGTGGTTTTTTAAAATATTGAGACTTGTAAATTAAATATGAAGTTTACCTTTGTGTTAATGAAGCTGCTGAGGTTAATTGCAGCAATTTTAAAATGCATTCATGTCACTAAAATTTAATGCTTCAGGATTTATATATATTTATTACTCTTGCATAGTAGTGTAAAGAAGTAAAACATTCTGTGTGTGGATATATTGAAAATGTTTCATTGTATCCTCATCATCTTGCTGCTTTTGTGTTAGATTTAGATCACCCTGTGCTATTGTTTATTTTAATGTTTTTTAAATGCTTTTAAAGTACAAAGAAAGTTACTGCATTGGCCCTTTTTTATGGTTTTATGGCTGGGATGGCTTCCTTTGAATTTGAAATCATTCCACTTTGACAAGTGAAAGTAAAAATGCCATTTGATCCGAGTACTATGTGGTCAATAGCAACTTGCTATTAATCACCAGTGTCTAATGTTCTTTATAGCATTCTGTGATTAAATTAGTGATCAATAATAAATTCTTCAGATTTTATAAATGAGGTTTACATAGAGAGCAAGAAACGTGTTAATAGTTTGAAGAATTACAGGCAAAACCTGGCAACACAGCTTAATATTCCTTAAATAGTTTAAATAAAATGATTGCTGTGAGGTTTTAGGGGACCTGTAACACACCAAATCCTAGAGGCAGCAGAAGCTGGTACTTTAAGGCAGTGCAGTTGCTGACTTTTACCTGTGATTCTCTTAATGCTCTGTTATTCCATAATTTTCAACTTCAAAATTAAGGTACCTGTGTTTGAGCAATCCCCTCTCTTAGCCCTACTGGGTAGCTAACTTGTTTTGTCAAAGAGTGTAGGAGTTGAAACAATTCCGTTTAAAACAAAACAGCAAAAAACTATTTAACTGTAATCTCTCTAACATTTCAGTGGAGAAGAGCAAGAGATGGTTCCATTATTTCTTTATAGAAGCAAGTAGGAAGGTCAAGAGTGGGAGAAAAAATGAAGTATTTGGTAAAAATATGAAGTGGAAAACTTGGCCAGTGATGTTCATTACCTTTGTAATATTGGGGGGTTTTTTTATGCTTTTCAAGTTAATGGAAAAAAACCCAACCCTGCTGAAATTATGATCCATGTTTATTGTTAGGTTTACTTTCAAACTATAAAGTTTGAGTGGTGTCATACCTGAATTGTGAGTATAAACTGATTCTGTATTTGACTTTCCCTCATTTTAATATTGAGACTTCCTATAAAATAGGCTTGAACAGATATTGCCTCTCATCTTCACAAAGCTTTAGAAGGCTGAATATTGATCTTTGATTTACAGACAGAAGCTTAGTGGAAAGTTAGGGGTTTGTTTTAAAGAGGCTGGAAGTCTGAGGTAGTGCTAGGGATTGTCAAACTTTGGTTCCTTTTGCTAAAAAACATTAACTAAATGGGCCCAAATCATCCTCACTTGATTGAAGGGTGGGAGTAGGTATTTGTTACCAAGTAAAATTGCACTGATCTTTAGATTAAATTCCCATTCCACTTGTCCCTCTACAAACACAAAATAAGATGGTAACCATTCTCACACCTTTTTCTCAAGGGGGAGTGGCCAGAAGACTGGCAAAAGTTCATCTTGTGTCTCTATATGTGGGCCCTGGTAAACAGGATTTAATTGCTGCTGCCTTTTAGGTCCTTGTTCCAAACCTGGCAGATCGTGGACTTGATGATCTTGAAGATCTTTTCCAGCCTTAATGATTCTGTGAACTTAACAGGATCATTCAGTAGTACAGATGTTTCAGATCAAGCTGCAGACAAACAGGTGTATTTCTATCAAATCCACTCTAAAAGCAGTGTGATGCTGTATCTCAATCAGCAGGCTTTATGTGAAAGCAGGTAACTAAATTCCCTTTTTGGAACACATAAAAATTTCTGCTGCATTTTATATGCCACAGCATTTTTGACCCAGCATTTACAGTTGGCCGTAGTTGCAGAATAATAGTGGAAGTTCCTAATCTTTACCTTGGTTTTCACATTGACAATAGAGTAAGTGCACCTGTCCCATGCCTTTTAATTGATGGCTACTTTTGGGTTTTTTTGTGATGCCCTGGTGAGGGCAGGTGTCCTGGACCAAAATTGATGGGCACGTGGACTTTGCCTATAAATGACCTGCAGAAGACTCGGGTGGCTGCCAAACCAGCCCCCTCAGGGACCAGCAAGTTCTGAACTCACAGAGGCACAGGTGGAGCAGCATTTATTAACATGAGCTTGGCTGAAGGGCTTCAGGGCTGGGTTTGGCCAAGCCTGCAGTGGGGGAGGTGTGCCCTTACTTGTCTTCTGGGGTTCCAGGTTTTTTATTTCAGAAAGTGTTAATAACTTGATGAGTAAAGAAGAAAGAAACACGCCTTTAAAACTTGATTTCCTAACAAATGGGCCTACTGGAGATGTTTAAAAGATTGTGTGTGAAAAGTGAATTTTTTAAAAGTGGGTTCTTACTTTCATAAATTACTGTGCATGTTATTTCAGGAAGGAAAATTAAGAAAATATTACAATTATGTCATTACATGTTATTGTAAAGGACTGTAATTCTACAGAAAAAAAGATATTGAGTATAGGTATAAAATAAATAGGCAAAATTGCATGATCTTTAATAGTTAATGGTGGTGCTGTCACCATTGGAACAGTATGGAAGTAGAGTAAGATTCCCTGAAATTTTTGACATGCTACTTCTCTTCTACATGGTAGCTCTTTTCAGTAGGAGCTATGTTGGTATCACATGTCATATATCCCCTGAACATCTCAAAAGCAGCAGTGTTGCTTGGCTCTGCTTCTGGGCTTGAGGTTGAACATGTCCTCTCTGTCTCCTTCACACTTAAAGATTTTTTATTTCCATATATTGTAGCTTCATCATTATAACATTTATCTCCAAAGTATCAGCTGTTGTGATAAGCTTGTCTCAAAAAGCATCTTAATGCAAGGTGGGAAACCAAGCAGACCTGGCAAGTCAGTGACATTTCTCTGTGACTGGAATATTGTATCTGGGTTTGCTTTTAGCTGATAGCTAAAATACAAATGTGGTCATTAAATTAAGAAAAATGTTAAGGATAATTGGATTAAAGCAGGGAGCTCTGTACAGTATATGACTACCGGGGTGGGGGGGGAAGTAATTTTATTAAGTCTTGTTTAAGTTATTTAAATTCTGGATGGCCGATGGTCTTCAGGCATGCAAAGAATGATGCAGATCATTAGGTTTGTAATGGTATCATTAATTGTTTCAAAAAGAATCTAAATCTGTATCTATCTGCTACCATCAGTACTGTAGCTGTGCATTAGAGTTCATGAAACAATGCAGCTGTGGGCAGCTTTCAAAATTAAGTTCAAAATTAGTTTCAGTAAAAGGCTTGGAACAAGTACACGTTCAGATGGAGAACAGCTGTGTTTTGCTGTATAGTTACGAGCCTCTTCCACAAAGGAAATGTGAACATGCAAGAAATAGGCTCTAGTCCTTGAGAGAGCCCCACGCTGTGTGTGTGTATACTCACAGTTGTGAGATGAAAACACCCTGAGGCACACTTTTTTTCAATGTTCTGGTATCCCATTTAATCCCTTTATCTTTTATAATAGTTAAGTGCTATCCACATTATGATTTTTTTTTTCTCTGTCATAATAGTTTTCTTTGCCTGTTTTGACGGTTAAAAATGGCTCAGTGGTTCTCAAGGAGGATGCCCCAGCATTAGCTCCAGAGGCAATTTAGGACCTGAAAGCTCCCGGTGTGGGCTGAGTCAGAGAAAATCTTCTGGTAGGTTGTAATCACTTGCTGCTGTCAAGAGCTGAAGTTCAGTTACATATATTTCACTACAATACTATTGTGTTAGTGGTGCTAAAGGAATAATTACCACTCATTGCTGGTAACCTTTAGGAAGAAGAGAGAAGAACCTGCTAAGACCTCTGTGTTACCATGTCTTGCCTGCTGTCTGTGCCTTTCACCCACTGTCTGTTGAATCTTGATTACCAGCATTTTGAGAGAGAGTTTTTAAATTTGTTTTATTAAAGTGCCGTGCTTGCTCAAAAAGGTCTTTCAAGTTGGTGATGCGAATTTGTATTTATAACATAAACAAAGTCACGTTATTTGTTTTGTTCTCATCTAGGTGCTTGAGCTGGGATTTAATTTCTCATCCTATGGATCACTAAAGAGCAACAGATGGCCTTGCCTCGTCTGACAGGCGCTTTACGCTCCTTTTCAAATGTCACTAAACATGAGGATTACAGTGAAGAATTAGCTGACTTGACGGTAAAGATTTTTTTCTTTTCCAAAGAATAATTGTAACGTATTAGTGTGTATATGGTAAGAATTGTTTACTTTCTTAATTTGCCTTGCTGTTTTATAGGAGTAGGTGGGAAAGACTGGGCTGATTATCTGTCATTTCCTGTGCGTTCCATCGTAGTGGCCTTGCTCAAAGTCAGATTTGCTGTAGCTTTGTGGTTTATGCTGGGCCCTCACAATCATCAGGCCCCCAGGCAGTGCTACAGGCTTGGGGCAGAGTGGCTGGAAAGCTGCCCAGTAGAAAAGGACCTGGGGGTGCTGGTTGACAGCCAGCTGAACACGAGCCAGCAGTGGGCCCCGGTGGCCAAGAAGGCCAACAGCATCCTGGTTTGTATCAGGAATAGCATGGCCAGCAGGAGTAGGGAGGTGATCATGCCCCTGTTCTCAGCCCTGGTGAGGCTGCACCTCGAGTGCTGTGAGCAGTTCTGGGCCCCTCAGTACAGGCAGAACATTGAGGTGCTGGAGCATGTCCAGAGGAGAGCTATCAAGATGGTGAAGGTCTAGAGAGCAAGTCATATGAGGAGCAGTTGAGGGAACTGGAGATGTTTAGTATGGAGAAGAGGAGGCTGAGGGGAGACCTCATTGCCCTCTACAACTACCTGACAGGAAGTTGTAGGGAGGTGGGTGTTGGCCTCTTCTCTCAAATAAATAAAACAGGACCAAAGGAAATGGCCTGAAGTTGTGGCAGGGAAGGTTTAGATTGGACAGGAGGAAGAATATCTGTACTGAAAGAGTGGTGAGGCAGTGGAACAGGCTGCCCAGGGAGGTGGTGGAGTCACCATCCTTGGAGGTATTCAAGAAACGTGTAGATGTGGCACTTCAGGTAATGCTCTAGTGGCCGAGGTTGTGGATTTGTTGGGGTTTTTTGTGGGTGTTTTTCGTTTGGAGTGTGTGTGATTGTCTGTGTTTGTTTTGGGGTTTTTTTGTGTTGAGGGTTGGGCTCGTTGATCTCAGAGGTCCTTTCCAACCATGACGATTCTGTGATTTCTGTGATCATGGTGTGCTATATGGATAGGGTTGCTTGGCTGTGTTAGTACAGCCCTGTTATTTAATTTTTCAGGAAGTGATTTAAGCTGGGCTGGGCTGGGCTGCTATGTTTTTTAGCTCCAAGCTTATGCAGAGCTGGAGAGCCAGTCATCTCCCTTTGAATATGAAGTTCACCTCAGACTCTTGTTGGGGGGTGTTTAGAATAAATTTAGTCATACTGAATTTAGGTACTTTTTTTCCCCCCCAAGAAAAAAATGAATTAAAGCAGTAGATGTGTTGTGGCAACCTGTAATATGAAATGAATTTGGAAACTTGAGAGCTGTAAGTCTCTTGAAGTTCTAATAGTTTGGCTTTACAGAAAATTCTGCCTTGGAAGGAGTAAAGTAGTGAGAGAGATTGTCTGTGTGTATCCTCCTTCCTTATGCAGAGGAAAGGATGTAAAGAACAGGTGGTAGGAAATGCTTGCAATCATTATTACATACTGACTGAGTGCAATTGGAAAGACTTTTTTTCAGTCTGGTGTTTAATTCTAAAAGAACCTCCATATACTCATTTGAGAAACCCAAATATTTTGCATTTTCAGACTAAAAGATCAAAACTACATGAACAGCTGCTGAAGTCTGATCTTACCTGGAAGAAGATAATAAAGTTTGTTGATGACAATTTGGACAAAAAAGAACACCAAACTGTAAATGGTGATTTGAAGACTATATTACAAGCTGCAAAACAAATAGGTAGGTTTTCATTCTCTAGTAGTCTAATAATAGACTGTTCTGTTGAGGTTTGGGGTTTTTTTTCAATCTATTTTCTGCCTGCAGACTTTGCATACTAGTATGATTTTAGTTCTACCTTGATGCCAGGCTTGCCCTGAAACATCTTTCAAACTCCAGTTAATCTGATGTGTATGTGCACAATTTGGTCTTATGTTTTGAAATATTAATCCATTATCATGTTGATATTGTGTGGATATTCTTGCTTTTTAGTAGTATTGTTGTATGGTTTGGTTTGTGAGGGATAGAAAGCAAAAGCAACAGCTGCTTTTGGCATGGCAGTACTCTAAGAAAAAAACAGTCTTGGTGTTATCTGTGTGAATTCCATGTGATTGTAAGAGGAAAAATTGGATTGCTACATAAGCAGGTAAAAGTATTAAATATATATATATGTTTTCTGTTTGAAGTGTTTGATGTTAGGCAGAGAAATAAATAATAAATTTCACTTATATGGAATTAAGCTTTTAAAACTGAATACACATTATGGCAAAGAAGGTGGGAAAACTTAGCTTGATTGGAAACTTACTTTTTGATCTACAGACTGAAACTAATTCAGCTTGTGCTGTTAGCAGAATTTGACTTCATCAGCTCATAAACTAAGCACATGTCTCAAGCTCTAGCTGTCACATATTTAAGAATTTTTGAATGTAATAGGTATATTTGCTCCTTTTCTGGTTGTGTTTCAAGTAGCTTGAACAGAACCCTAAATCAAAGATGGAAAGAATTAATATGTATAAATAGATTTGCTTTCTCTTTGGCATTACAGACCTTAAACACTTTGGGTTTTATTTGTTTGAGATTGCCCTCACAATTCATACTCTTTTATTAGTACTTAAAATATGTTTATTACTGTGCTGTACTAGTAGAGGTAGGTGGTGGACACAGCTGTGATGGAAAGGGAACAGTCCATTTTGGTACATATGGTTTAGAAATGTCTGCATGAGCAACACATTTTGGAGTACAGAAAGGTTAATGAGATTGCTCTCAGTACTCCATTTTAATAGCATACTATTTAAGTAATTTTTAGAAGTTATACTCCCCATTTTTCTCTTCCATTACTTGATCAACTCAGGTTTTGTTGTTTTAGGGTAACATAGGGATGTTAGGAAGATGTCAACACAATCAGACCTGGAATAGGCACTGACATGGTGTTATGGGTATTCTTGATCCATCTGTCCCACGCTCCCCCTGGCTAGCAAATAAAGGCAGCCAGCTGCTCCTCACCCCTCAGTCCTCCTGACCATGGTAGCAGGTTTGAAAGATGTGGTATGGTCAGAACAACAGGTTGATTTATTGTCTTGCTCCAGCTTGTGATCCCAAGTGCAGGGCTGGCTGTTGAGTACCCCTAGACTGTCCACATTTACATACTCTATATTCCCCTTTTCTCATTTCACGACACTCCTCCTTGATGCCCTTTTTGCCTCTCAAATAAACAATCTGTCTGCATTTACTTATTCCAGCTGCTTCCCAGTTTTGTTACATATGTACCCATCCTAGGATCAACCTCACAGGTTGAAAGGGAAAACTTTTTTGGTGACTGACAAATATAGGACAGTTTCCAATGATAAAAAATAATTTTATTATAAATTGTCACAGAAATGTGTAGAAGCATTCAAGCCTACTGTGGGAATATAATTCATTACTAATATACTAAATATTTTTCTTTTTGAAAATCTGAACTTTGAAGTTCATTTCCCTTCATGTGATTCAAACAGCTTTCCTGAAGTGGGTTTTGTTTCTTAGCCAGGAAAATATGTGGTTGCTTTCCATACTTGTCCTCATTTTAGATATTACAGTAATTTTTTGTAAGTAACGTAACTGAAAACTCAGTATATGTTTTTGAGGAAAAGTTGCTTATTTGGAAGGCATTGCAAGATATACTTTGTATGTCTACCTTGTACATAAGCATGAGATTCACCTGGGAGAGGTGGACAGAGGTTTAAATAAGGACCTGGTTCAAGCACCAATCAGGCACAGCAAACGGAGAGATTTGACAGTGTCAGTTTCCTTTAATCTGAATATTTATGTCCATAACAAGCAACTTAGAATAAATGGAGATCATTTACATAGTTGTTCTAAATGTCCATTGGGGTGTAGTTCAATTGTAAGAGCTACTGGAGTAAGATGTTAGTTAAGTTAGGATTGACAAATCTATGATGACTATAAAGTTTGTAATATGACCATATGTAGTATGTAGCAAGTAGCAAATCATGTTTGATGGTGGAAGAACATTTATAAGCAAAATAAGTGTTTGTCATTCTTAGCTGTGAATGTTGTATATTAAAGTAATTTGGCAGATTTGTGTTTTCTGTATTAATGACAGGAATTAGTATTAGCTGTGATTATTTTTTTTTTGTTGTTGTTTTTTATTTCCACTTTTTGCCAAAGAAAAAAAACTCTCAGTATATATTTTTTTCTTTTTGCAAACTTTAATAGCAGGGCCAGTGTGGTGGGTAGGTAGAGCAAATTGTAAGACTTGAAAGTAATAACAGTAATTTTTTTTTTGTTGGAGTGGAGAGAGCAAACCAGATGAAAGCAAATGCATGATTATTTAATTAGAGTAAGTTAAAAAGAAAACATCAGCTTTGACACTTCTGACTGAAGATGTATAATGTTGTAGAGACACAAACCAGAATGGATTATAGTGACAGGATTACAACCTGCACTGACAGTAGATGTTCCAACCATCATCAGAAATGTAGAGTAGGGAAAGGGAATTGCTTGTATGCCTCTTTAGCTTAATTTCAAGGGAATGAAATCTCAGCCTAGGCAGCAGATGCTGTAATATTGATTTACTTTATGGGGAAAATGTTGCTTACTGAAATTATCTGATTGGCTTAAAAACAAAAAAGGGGAGAGTAGCTTCAAGTAGTGCATCTCTTGCCATCTTGGCTGGCTCATTATATTCAGAGGGGAGGGTTAGTATTTTCTCAGATGTTTCCATGAATAGAAGATGCTGATTATAAAGGAGAATTAGCACATAATATACCCAAGAGACTTTTCTCAAATCCTTCAGTACGATTGTTCTTTTAGTAATGTGTACTTCTGTTCTGACACATTAAAAAATGTGTGTTTGTGTGTTAGGAATATAACAGTGAGGTTCATACAGCCAAACTGAGGCCTGTAAGTTTTCAGATGTTGGATTTTATAATGCTGAGAGAGAAGCTGAGCCACCTTTTTCCTTTGAAATAACTTTATATATATACACACACAGACAGAGATTTACAGATATTTTCCATACATAGGTATGTAATTATTCTGTAAATATCACCTCCAGTCCCTTACATGAACTTTTCAGCTTTTCCGAGTGCATCGCAGGGGAATTGAAGAGAAATACTCAATTTTTAGGTACCTTCGTTTATATGTTGTATTTGTAGTTACTCAGCCTCATTCCATCTTGCTTATGCTGAATTTCTTTTGCTCTGTCCTCTTAGACAGTGGGGACACGAAGCCTTGCTTTTGCTAGAGTTGAACCTAACTTAGTTTGAATCAGGTCACAAGTAACAATGCCACAGTAATTTAAAACCTTCCCACTGATTTCAGGAAGTTTTTCAACAGGCAGAAAACAGGGACATAGCTGAGCAAATGCATAGGCCCATATCTGGATAACAGAGGTATAGAGAGGCAGGCACAAGACAGTTTTGATTACTGAAAAGAGAATAGCCACAGAGAACAGCCACATTTACTGTGCCAGAAATGCTTTTGGGGGTTTTGAAAAATGAATAATGTTGCTTTAAAAATAAATAGCTGGTTTTAATAGCTCTTTTGAATTAGCCATGGCAGGGGTTAATCACCAGTGTTACACCTTAAATCATACTGATCTCTGCTGGAGTGCCACTGTTTCATTCTGATAAAACTATAGAATTGGCTAGATAAAGACATCTTGACAGGAGCTGCTTGTAAATCCATACAGTAAGGTTTTAAGATGTTTTAAAATTAGGAAATCTTGTCAGAAAGAACAAAAATTAGAACACTAGTTCTACTAAAAATGTTGTATTAACCTACCCAACTTTTTAGAACGTGTTTCTGTAAACATAAAATCTGTATGTTGTCCTCATTTAAAACAAAAAAAACCCTTCAGTGTACTGGCTTGTTTTGACATTTTGGTTCCTCATATGGTGGTTTTGCTTGTTTTCCTTGAGCAGCTTTGCAAATATTTGTGTGAGAGTCAAATTCATGCTTTTCTGTAATAACAATATATTTTTTATTTGTGTAATTCAATATTTAATAGGTATAACTTTAAATTCATGCAGTTATTTGCTTTAATTTCTTTGAGCGATTTTTCTAACAAACACACATTCTATAGTAATTCTACTGAGATTTACTACATTCTAAAGCTGAGTGTGTTATGAATATTCAGATTAGGGAGTGAATAAACATTGGTACAAAGTGCAAATTTGTTACCTTTAAAAAGCTCATAAATATATACTTGTGAGTTTCAGACCTCGGGCAAGTTTTTCCTTTTACTTGTAAAAATAAGAAAGCATTGGTAATCCTTAATATTAATTTCTAGTAAGGAGAAGAATAATGAAGACAGATGCTTTATGATGGCATACATTTTATAATTTAGTACCTTGCAACACTTGCTACTTGTTGTTATGGTCTTTGTTTCATATCTCTGTTGATGAGACTCACAGCAAGAAATTGAATACAGTAAAGTTACAGGCAATGAAAGAGAATTAGTTTGAAGTGTATTAAGTTACATTTGCTTTTGGTTTTGTTGACAGTTGGAGCTGAAAATGGACAAGAAGCCATTGAAAGTGGAGCTGTTTTTCTCTTTAAGACATTTCACAGGAAAGAATGTGTTGGCCATGATGAGACAAAGGCGATCAAGCAGATGTTTGGGCCATTTCCATCATCATCTGCTACTGCAGCTTGTAATGCCACATGTCGGATTGCTTCTCACTTCACTGAAGAACAGCTTACAGCTCTCATGCAGATGGCTGAAGAGCAAGATGGTGATAACAGAGTGTTCTTTGGTAAAAATATAGTGTTTTCGTTTGACATGCATGATTTGGATCACTCTGAGGAGCTGCCTGTGAATGGTGAGGCCGACGTGCAGAAAATTATAAGCTTAGATTACAACAAATACCTGAATAACCAGCTGAATCACTTACAGAATTACTGTGATGAGAAATCTGATCTCAAGTCTTTGGAAAAAGTAGACGATTCTTTTTTGTGGTGTGAAGTTGGGAAGTATCTGAATGAATCTCAAGGGGGTACCCCTGGAGGACCAACCACAGAAGATCTCTGCTGTACTTTGTATGAGATGCTTGCTTCTACCAAAAGTGATGATGAACTTCAAAATGAGGTACAGTAGCTTATTAACCACAGTGTGTGTATTTGAATGTTGCACAAATATGCAATTACTTCATGTTGGATTCTGCCAGTGTCCTTTATCCAAGTCTTGTCTATGCTTTTTTTTTTATCTTGAGGAAAAATTACATGGCAGCATCTTAATTTACCAGACAGAAGATGGATGCAACATGAATTTTATGTGAATAGTCTCCTTTCCCCCGAAACAGACAGGCTGTTATTTTTTTTGCCATTTGCTCAACTTCTTTGTATTTTCATTTTAAGCAGTAGCCAAATTAAGCTACAGTATAGAAGTTTGACAACTTGCAAAGCCAAACCAAAGTTAAGTTTCTTGGGCAGGTTCCATCTTCTGGTTCACAGCCTTCCTATGGCTGGAAAGAAAGTGGACTGTGCAGGTAGTGCTACTTTAAAACTTTATCGTATCAGTTCTATTTCTTTCAACAAGGAAGGGGGAGGATTTATCACAAGGAGAGAGAAAGCTTGATGGGGAGAGAGAAGGTGCTGGGAGGCTAGAGTTAAAGGATAAGGATAGTGGTAGAAAGTGGAAGAGTATGATTAAAGACAGGTTAAGAAACTTCCAAGGCATGTGCAGGAGAGAAGAATGGATTAATCTGGACAAGAGAACTGGTTTTGAATGGGGATGGGAAAGAATTCCTGAACTGTCATAATTACTTGTGCACTTTTCTGTTACTTTTATTTTTCCTAACCTGTCCTGCTTTCCTCCCCTGAAAACATCCAGTACTTAAATTCTCAAAGTGACTTTTCAGAAAGACCTTAGATGTTGAAAATTTGCTACAGAAATAAAACGAAGGGTAGGAATAGATAATCCTGTGAAAGACAGTATAATGAAAATTGGCTGAAATTTTGCCACAGTTGCAGATTTTATTCTTACAAAAACATTAAGTGATTGAGAAGGGGACCAGAATATTTAATTTTAGATTTAGTTAACTATGTTTTGATGTCTGTCACATAAATATGTAGTTGCTGAAGTTATATTCTTGTATAATATATATATAAATATATATATAAACTTATTTATTTGGTAGTCAGTAGACCACAGATCTGTAAAATACATCTTCAGATTTTGAAACAGTGGCCATGTCCATTCTCCTGTTTAGGAAGATATCACCACCTGTTTGTTATTAAACAAGAAAAAAGTATACTGATAGTGAGGATGTTGGCAAGTGGACATTAAGAATATGAGCATTTTTACATCATTTCAGGTGTGACATTCTGGGTGGTTTTAGGTTTTTATCTATTTAATGAACTCTGTAAGGAAATTAAATCGGTTGCTTTCTCCAGCACTGTACAGCTTACATTTAAAGTGGCTGGCAAGGTACACTTTTTCACTATTTAGAAACATTACATACTTCCTTTGGGACAGTTTGTTTGTCTGGCACATCACTGGTGACTCTTAATTAGAAGAAAATCAATTCTTACGCTTGGAGTGATGTGAGAGTTGTAACTTACTCTCAAAGTGTTTTTAGATCACGTGTTTTCATTGGGGACACAAAGTCTTGTAAAGCTAAGTGACAGCTACTGGAGCATGCTTTTCACTGTGTATCAGATTTTGTTGATAAGTATGGAATGGTAATGATGTGGTAACAAGGCCATTATTCTTAAAAAGGCAGAAAAAGCTGATGGTGAACTACAGAGTTTTGCCCGATAAGTATTGTGCTTTTTTATTATATTTTTTATTAAAACTTACTATGCAGTGCATTCCGCTTTTTGAGTACTCAGTTTCTGGTATGTGATGCTTTCAGAATGAAGACTTGAGACACCCAAGAGCAACTTTGCCACCTACCCCCTCCCAGAATAGCTAGGAAAAAGTTGAAGAAGTTTAGTCCCTCTTGTCCCTCAGTGTGCCGTTCTCAGAGGGTGTTTCTCTTTCGCCTTTGAACTCTTGTCATAAACTATCTGCAGAATTATGCTGCATTTTATTTTGGAGATAACCATCTCTATTTTTAAACCAATGCAGAGGTGCATTATCCCTTTATCGTAACAAAACAGGAGGAAATTTGCTATAGAGATAAAATAACTAGGGGGAAAAAAGGACATGCAGTCAGAATGATGTTACGATCTGGTTTATTCCGCATAATTATGAAAAATTGTGCAATTTATTCATCTGGGGCCAAGGAAAGAACTTTGTTCAAATAAAATTAAGAAACATAAATGTCATTCTGTGTATTAGATTAGATAGTGTTTCCCAGGCAAAATCATGTTAAATGCTGTATAAATGACTAGAAGAAAACTAGGCTGTGATGTGAAACAGCAGAACTGTTTCAAGAAAATTACATTGTAAGTAGTAGTTTGCATATTATGTGAGTAGTACATATGTTTAGTATCAATATGTGACACATTTATTGATTCTGTGACTCTTAAGTTAACTGCTTAGGCTCTTCTCATCTACTTTGTATCTGTGACTATCTCCAGCTACATTAAAAGGTGATGGAGACATGTAATTGAACTGTAGCATCCAGGGCTTCCATCAGTTAAATTCAATCCAGCTGTATTGCAGATTGGCATAGTGGGAAAAAAAAACATGCCTTTTTATTTCATTCCTTTTTATTTAATTTCATGTATCTCATAATTCATCATTGTTTCTACTGAAAAAAAAAGTAGGATATGGCTTCCTCCTTGTTGTCATAAGCACCAGAGAACATTCAGGTGAGGAAAACCAGAGGGTAATAACATGGAGGTTGAAGGTGCTGAATCCTTCCTGCAAGGGTCAAAAACATTCCTTTCAAATCAAAGTAGAACTGAAATCAGAAGAGTACCAGTTGTGGGATATAGGTTTTGTATGATTATGTGTATTCCTTAGTAGATCCATCTAGTAATATACTCATCATTAGAGCTAGAAAATTACAGCTTTATTACTGAAATGCAGTTCTTTTCATGCTTATTTCAGAGTGGAAGTGTAACAGATTTTTTTGTTGTTTCATTAAGTAGGATTGTTTTTCGTTGTGTCTTTGAATGCTTGATGTAGCAACAGACTTCTAGAGTTTTCCCCAGGCTCTGCTATGTGGAGCTCTGTTGTCTCTTGGGATTCTGCCTGTAACTTTTCTTCAGCTGCCTTTGTCACTGCTGGCAAATAATGATATTTTTTTTCCCCCGCTTGAGTTCATCTACATTGTTAGTCAAACCTGTAAATGAAATGCTCTTGGGATCAAGAGCAAGGGGAACTTAACTAATTTGTCAATTCAACGAACTGGCAGGAAGCTCCTCTGTGTCTGCCACAAAAAGAAGTACAAAAGAGTAAAGGAAAACAAAATCTATTTAAACTTTCACAGCATCTGGAAGGGACCTTTTCTGTCAGTCATACAAAATCTTAAACTAAGGAAAACTCACTAATGAAAGACAGTGGGAGAGTTTGTCCCAACTTACCCCCTGAACACTTCTCCAGAGTCTTGTTGCCTGGGTGGTTAAAATGAACCCTTGTTATCTGTTTTCTAGCTTTATTCAGGGCTGGTTTTATGATCACTTTTCCTATGCTACAGTTGTCCTCTCTTTTTTTAAAGCAATTTTAAAAATGAGCATCAAAGAACTGCTTCTAACTTTTATTCCAGACAATGCCTTTCCTTTCATTTTACCCTTCAGGCAGTTCCTTGCCAACTTTTAATTCTTATATTAATGCTTATCTTCACGAATTGAACGAGTCCTCATGTGGAAAATTGCAATGTTTTAAATTAAGTCCAGATGTGAGACAAGTCTTATTTATTCATTTTCTAGATTAATGAAGTGTTAGACCAAGTGATGTATCATTAGTAAGCTCATGCTACGTTTATGCTATTTTCCAATTACCTGCATGTCTTTTTGATTTTTTTTCCAAAATATATCCTCTTAACTCTTCTCCAGTCATATTTATGTGTTTCTTATCCCCACTGTTACTGCACTTGTAGATGTGTACTCCTTGACCTACAATTTCATGTGTCAGTTTTGGAAGATGTATGAAAGAGCATCTTGCACTCAAGCTGCAAGAACAGTGAGCTCTCTGAATTTTGTTCCTAACTTCCATGTGATCATTTTTATACCCATACTCCTTTCTCTTTAACCACCATATCCTTATATCCAAAATCAAATATATTTCTTGAACCAGAGACAAATTTGAATTTAAATTTTAGAACAGAAATTAATTACAGTAACAGATCAGTAATTAACAATAATTAAGAGTCAAAAATTCCCTTTCAGAAGGGAAATTCGTGCTACAGTAACGGACCTAGCTAGTGGAGTCAGCTGGTCTGTGGAGCTCAGATGGGAAAACAGGTCTGGACACTTTCAAAGCAAAAGGCACTGAAATTATTCCCTGAGGTAGGGATAGGAGCCAGTGAATAAAGGGAACACATAGCAGGAGGTGTTTTGTTTTGTTTTTCCCCTCTGTAGTCATCTTTCAAGAAGTCTTCCCAATCTACCAAGTCAAATCTAGTATAGCATCACCACCTTCTGGAAACATACTGTTCCTTTTGAGTAGGGAATTCATATATAAAACTCTTATTAAATGATGGTTGGAGTTAAATAAGGAAAAGATAAGGTTTTCACAGATTATAAAGTATTTTCCTGAGTTAGACAAACTTGGATTTCAATGTGTTTTCTTGATACTTCAAAACTAAGTTGTATTTCTAAACAAAAACATAATGGACAGATTTGGCAGTAGAAGGATGACAGTACAGTTTGCAAGTCACAGGCTACATCATTCACACTGAACCAGGACTGGGCAGTGTTGTTAATTCTAATCAGAATGGAAAATATAGAGCTCAGCAGTCAACAGATAATACATTTTTTCCCTAGCCCTTTAGTTACAGTTGGGGGTTTTTTTTGTTGTTTTTTTTTTTTTCTAGAAAGCTTTTTATCACCTATCTTATGGATACTATAGAAAGATGCACATTTTTTTAGAACATAGAATTTCTCTGTGGTTGGTTTTGGTGGTTGTTTGTTTTTTTTTAATTGGCTGCTGAATTAATTTCTCATATCCATATTAATGTTGGGTAGTATGTTACTCTATAAACTGGGTTGAGGAAGGAGATAAGACCCCTTAAATTTTCCTGACTGATCACTGTTATGTTCGGATTTTTTGAGGGGAACACTTCATTCCTTGTTTTACAATGTTGCAAGAAAGAGTGTTTTGTGAGGCTGGGTAAATACCACCTATCTTGATTATCTTTTATTATTATCCATCTTCCTTATCTATCATGATTATCTTTCAAAAAGGCCCACTGTTCTTGGATTGCCCTCACTTAACAAGTGATGAGAGAACAAGTTACAATTTACAAATAAAAAAAATACACCTTCTCGCTATTACTATCCAAAAATTTGATGATGACTTGAGAAACATTTAACTCTCATTTTTAAACCTGAATTCAATTTTTCATAATTCCCGGGTCTGTATTGAGAGTCATTCCCTCAGCAGTCTCAATATGTAATTTATATTAAGAGCTCTGAACTCTTCACAGTTCACATTATAATACCGACTGTGAAAAGTGCTTTGACATTTCATTTTTTGCAGAGTTGTGTGGTGCTCAGGTGCTAGTTTTGAGATCATTCTTCTGCCATACTGTGCAGGCTGCAGGAGAGGTGCTTTAGAGAAACAGGCTCAATGTTTGACTAATATTTTTGCTTGGCTCAGAGGGTAAGTGGAGCTTGTTTGCATGTGCTGCGGAGCCATTCCCTGAGCTACAAGCTGACCTTCTCCATCAGAAAAGTGCAGTGTGCAGGTGGGAAAGTAGATGTGTACTTTTCTTTCCTTAAGCTAAATATGACATGAACGTCAGCTTTTTGCTGCTCTGTAGAATGCTGGATATTGGACTTCACAAATACTCAGCTTCTCCAAATATCAAACATGAACGTTCTTCTATTGGAAACTCAGTTCTACTTGTCACTAGCTCACCACATCAGTCTAATTGCATGTGCTTCAGTGCTCCCAGAAGGTCCTTCTCTTCCCTGTCAAAGCCAAAGCTTGGCTTTGCTCTATGAACTGCTACTCTTCTCTTCAGGCTTAGGACTCCCAACTGCAGCTTTTCTAACTGGTCTGAAGCAGACCCAAAGGTGCTCTGAGAGCCCCAGTACAAAGCTGCTTTTTTCCCTGCGCGGTTTTCATCACGGCATTATTGAGCAGAAAAAGACAACTTTGGTGTCAAAATGAGATTGGCAGAACTTGTGGCCAATGGAAGGAGTTTTAGTGTATAGTCTTTAGAAAGTGTAGTGGGAAACACTAGTTGAGATGTAATAAATAGCATAATGTACTAGGCATAAGTAAACAGTACAGCTTGTTAGGGAAAGAGAAAATTAAATTGGCTAGAAAGTGAAGTCAGTGGTGAAATGTCTGATGCCAGCATAGCTTTTGCAGTACCTGGGCAATTTTAAGTGTTAGAAGAAATGTGGATGAGCATCAACTCTCGCAACTGTTACACACACAGAGCAGTTGTCCATGTCTTGTGAGATGTTCTTCAGATCTGTAAGGTACCTCATTACTTCATTTGGACATGGGAATTCAGTTGTCTGTGTCATGGATGAAGGTGGGAGGTAGTTTGCTGCAAATTGAGATTTTACAAAAAATACTGCTGACTATGCTGATATGTTGTGGGTGAGATAAGGACTTAAGGTCATTTAAAGAATTACCATCAAAGAAACTCTTCTGTCATTATTTGCTTATGTCCTGCCTGAAATCACTTAAAAAAGTCATCTCCAAACCTCCCTGAATTCAGTATGGTTGCTCTTTTGTCTTTGGACAATTTAGAAGAGTTTTGCAAGGGAACTTTCCTGAGAGCAGACTGAATTTCTGTTGCCATTGTATTACTTTAATGTAATTCTTTACTAAAAGTTTGTTAGGTTTGTCTCTTGATAACCATCATACACAAGTTTACTATAGGAAGTTTTTTTGCATGGTAGAAAAAAAACAAAATTCAAGCTGTCTCTAGAAGTTATTCTTGGTAAAAAATCAGTAAAAAAGTGGCGTAGCTCTTGTTGTGAGGCTTGTTTGAGAGCCCAGTTCAAAAAGCTACTTCTTAACATCTATTTTGACTTAAAACCAGCTAATTTAAATGTTCGTTGCTGGTGTATAAGCAACACCACATGAAACCTTTGGATATGATACTATGTTGATGTAACTTAAGCTACACTTTTCTTATTGTATTTTGAAATTATAAAATTAGCTTCTAGGTTTTTGTGTGTGTGCATCACAGATATTTTCATGTCAAAGCAACTTGTCTCATAAAACATGTTTGGTTTTAAGCGTCAAAGTGACTCTTCTTTTTGTTCAGTAAAAGGACTTTATAGCCCTAACAAATTAACATATCACAAAGCTTATTCCCCATTACCTAGTTCATAAAAGCAGTAACCATTATGGGAAAGTACAGGCATATGTGGATCACCCCTGTGGTGTTTTATCTTTATCTTACCATCAAAGCTTCTAACTTGGCATGAGACTGGCTTTTCAAGCTTGTGTTCTTCTCTTTGTAATTTTACTAAAATTACTGAGAATTTTATATTCAGACAATACAAAGCTTGTGCCTCAGTATTCTTGGCCATGGAGCTTATCTGCTCCCTTTACATATAGAGAAAATAATCCCCTTATTTTTTATATACTTTTCTCCTTTTTTAGTTGTGGCCTTTTTTCAAAATCAGAATCAGAAGTATACAGCTCTGTTGATGTCCAAGGACTGTTGAAACCCCAAGGCTGATAGGGAGCTTTGTCTTTTTGTGAAAACAGAGCCATGCTGTCTCCCTGTATAAGAAACCAAATTGAATGGCATTTGAGTGCTGTTTTTTGAGGACAGAACTTAAGAACTGATGAAAGAGCCATTGTGAGAGCCAAGTTATGCTAGGCTTCACCCTGTGCTAAGTGCTGGTCCCTCTCCTTCCTGCCAGTAACGTTTCCTCTTTCCTGTCAACTCCTTTACTTCAGTTTTTTACTGAGAGAAAGCTTGTTGTATCTTTGAGGTGGTATCAGGCTTGATCTATTCATGGTAACTTTTGAATCAGCTTTAATATATCATTAAACCTAATGAGATCTTTTTCTAGAGCAAGCCAGTCTGTACCTCATAGATCTTTTCACATTTTATTTTCTTTGAGGCTGAGAAGTTCTTTTCACATCCACATGGAGACAAAGGAACAACAACTTCTGCAAGAAATGCAGTCAGATGGCACCTGAAAGATTAAGGCTCACTCATTAACTAGACGCAAAAAATCACTTTCCTCTAAATCACTTTATGGAAGGCAATAAGGGGAGAAGCACCACAAAGAAAAACCCCCCCAACCCATAACTGTGTGAGCCACATAAGTCACAGGTCTGGGTGTCTGATACCCCACATCTGCTGTGGTTTCACTGATGCAGTCTAATGCTGCTGTACTCACGCTGCAGTTGGGCAGACAATCAAAGCAGGAAGCACCAAAAGCAGTAATTTGGATTGGTCTCCTCTAGTGGTCACTTCGGATCTCTGAAAATTTCTGTCTCTGTCAAATCTGGAAGTTAATGAAGAGTCTTAAAACTTGTTTACTTGCTGGTAAATGCACGGAGTGATTTCGTAGGCTTTGTTTCCTTGGAAAGCTAGGCTAAAAATTAATCTTTCCTTAGCTGAAACCCTTTTTCTTCTTTTCTGCACATACCTAAAATTATATGGAAGGCTGTGTGTTTCAGGAGGAAGCTTGTCTTGTTTCCTTCACACCCACTTGGGCATTTGGCAGCCCAGGGTGTAGGAGCCTGCAGCGGGGTCTGGTCCACGTGAGCAAAGGCGCGAGGCCTGTTTCCCTGGGGAAGCCTGCTGGGCCGGGCAGCCTTTCACACATACCTTAATTGCTATCCTAATAATGATAAAACTACACCTTCGTTTTGTTACTCTGCATCATCCACCTCCATTAAGCAACATGAGGTCACTGCTTGGCTTTTTGATGTTTACTCGTATGTTGTAGCTATGCTTCAGGAGAGCAAAAGGGTTGGACTAGAGGCAAACGGCTTCATACTTGTGCAGTAATTCCTAATCTGCCTGCTCCCTGTGCTTAGAAAAGTGACAAATGCAGCAATTAGCTAATAATAGGATTTTTTTTTTTCAAAATTCATTAATAGCTGATCCCAGAATACTTCTGAAGATAAATACTAATTTAAGAAATCATGCAATAGCAAGTTTTTCAATGCTTAAATTGGTCTTAAGGGCTTCTTTTTCAAAAGGCATTAGAGTAGTCTGCTGTTTGTATCTGGGTTTGACATTATTTCTAATTACCCAAGTCTTCAGGCTAAATAAGCTAGTGGAAGTTGCCTTGTGGCTATATGTTTGAAATTTTCAAAATTAGAGCATTTGTGTAAGTTTCTAATTAGTCCATGTTAAAACATTAATGATGGTGGTGATCTCTCCAGTCTAGTTATTTTCACTTAAAAATGTTAAGATAATTTACTAAGATACTTGGTGCTTTTGTGCTTGTCTCTTTGTCAAGTACAGTCAGCAGCTTTAGTTCAGATTTGCACAGAGCTAGAGGAGGCTTTCCAGCAAATATTTTACATTTATGCTGTGACAGATTATGCTATTTTTAAAATAAAATAATACTAATGAGATATCTATAAACAAAACTGATAGGGAATTAAATAGGTAAGATAACTGTTTTAGGCCTATTAAGCAATTTTTGCAAATGCTTTCAATCTGATAGTCTGGTTTTTGAGTCTTTCTTTAAAAAGGTAGTTGTCTGTCTCTCCTTGCTTTTTCTGTATAACTAGTATATATTCAGTAGAAATCATTAGCATGGGGACCTTGCCTCACCTTTCTAATGCAATATGACATGTCTTGTCCTTTGGTTCCTATACTGATTCCTCATTACATTTCCTTCCAGATAGTAAGGCGATGCACTTAAAGTGAAATGTAAAAGTAATTCAAACAAATATGAGTGACCATATAGCATGCTCATCTGCGTCTTTATGGTGACTGAGTAGTAGCTGAAGTCATCTGGGACCTTTGTTATTGAAGGAAATCAGGTTTGCCTGTTGAGCACAATCTGTTCCTAACTTCAAGGAATGTAATAGTTTGGCTGGTATTCAAGAAACTGTTGATTGACATGCAGCCTCTTCAACTGCTGCCCACTGTCTAGTTTATCTCATTATAACTTAATAAAAAGGCAGCTATGAACATTCACCAGATTCCTTTGCTTGCTCTTAGGGTCATGGATGTTGACTTTTCAGGCCAGAATATTATAATAATGTATCAAATCTGAAATGCTGGCACCTACACTGAATACACAATTATGCCTCTGTGCCACTTTCAGTCTCAGAACCCACACAGATTTTTGCAAACAAAATTGCACAGATTTTCCTTCCAGGCTATCCTGAAAGGTTCATAATCTGGGCAACTGTTGGTCTGAGAACAATTCTTGAATTATTTTTTTTTTTTTACATGCAGGTTTTTTTACGTGCATGGTTTAATTTTTCCCATCAGCCATGTAAAGTCATTAACAGGGCTCAAGTGCCATCAACTCGTATCTGCTATTCAAACCTTTGGCATCTTTATTTCCCTATTGTCCCCTTTTTGGAATAAGCACATGAGACGAGTGGTGGAAACTCTCTCTCTCTATATATATATATAAATATGTATGATTCTTGGAAATATTTTCACCATTTTCCTAGCATTTACTGTTACTCTGGTAGCTTTTTTCATTAAAAGCTGATATTGGGCTTTCATCAACATGGTCCCCATCCTTACTGTCATTCTGAAATTCATTGCTTCTAGTTGGCATTTGAATGCTAGAAATTTCATCCTGCACACAGTTGGCTTGGATATGACTCTGCTGGCTCCTGCATCTGAGTAATGAAAAGCATTTCATTTGGAATGAAATATAATACTTAGCCTTGTAAATTGCCAGAGGTGCATCACAGTTGTGTTTTTTTTTTAGTAGGTATTCGAGGGTGTTGTGGATTTTGCTTTTACTGCCAGTTCAGCCACTCCAGCCTATGTTGATAGAATCAATTTATACCATCAAAAAATAAAACTACTATAAGAAAGCTATGTCCTGGCAAAAGATGGCTACTTTTTTTCCTGCTCAGACGTTCATAGAATTATAGAATCATCAAGTCTGAAAAGACCTTCAAGATCATCAAGTCCAACAGTCTACCCTACAACCCCTAACCACTAAACCATCTCCTGAAACACCATGTCTACATGTTTTTTGAACACCTCCAGGGACCGTGTGTTGGCAGCCTGTTCCAATGCCTCACCACTCTCTCAGTGAAGAAATTTTTCCTAATATCCAATGTGAAACTCGCCTGGCATGTTACTTGTGTCATGGGGCTTCATTTCTCCTAGTAGGCATAAGCAGTTTGACACAGCCCCTGATTTTCTCTCCTGCTCTTTGATCTGTACAGTCAACCTGTCACTGTCAAGTGTAACTGCTTTCCATTTTAAGATTGACAGCAGTAGTGATGTGCTTACTTTGTGCAAACTTTTGCCCAGATTATTTGGGTAGTGTGACTATGAATATTACAACTGTAATTCTTGCAGTGGAAAGGTTTTTTAAGAAAGGAAATCTTGTGCTATTTCTGAAGATGTCAGACTGAGCATTAACTTTATTGAAGTTGGATCCCAACACAACTTGTACCAGTTTTCAGGAGTTACCATAGAGTGCAGTTACTAGTTAGATCTTTAATAGTGTCTTCTGTTACAGAAGTTCAGGTTGTTGTTTAATTTGTTGATCACTTTGAAAATGAAGCTTAAAAACTCCAACGAGTGTCAAAGTTTTTCTGAAATGGTAGAAAGCCTTGGGAATGGACCCTGGCATGTTCTTGGAAATCTAAACAAATGAGAAGATAAAGAATGCCACTTCGAAACAGCAGCATTCTGTGGAAGTTCTTAATACCTTAATTAGAAGGCACAGGATTACTCCAATAGTATGAACAAATCTGATGATTACAAACATACTGGTCTTACAAGTCCTCAAGTTTGTTTCTGTCTGCTCTTTTCTACCATTGTCGCCACTTCTGCCATCAGTGGTAGGGGGTGACAGATCTTGTTGTTTAACTTATTCTCCATCTGGCAGCCCTTCTATCTTGGTTTAGCTCTCAGTGGTAGTTTTCCACCCATGATCTCTGGAAAGCTAGCACATGTGGGAGACTTCTTGTCAATAAGAACAGGTCATTGCTTCTGGTTTTCTGTTTTTAGCTTTTCCCCCCTCAGTCTTGAATGATAAACTTGGTCTGTTTTAGTGGTTTAAAATGTTCTTAAAGCCTCCTTTTTCAGACAGCAGCAAGATTACTTAGGATACATAGACAGTTCTCAAACTGCTGGTAAAAAATGAATACCTCACTCTGTCCACCAATGAAGAAGGCAAAATGGAGTGACTTTCCACATGAGCATTGCAGAGTCTGTCATGTGTAAGACCATGTGGGTTCAGTTCACTTTGGCAGGCTGTCTGTAGAGTAGGTTACACAGTTTCACCTTAGTACCCTTCTTTTTGAGCACCTAGCTCACTGGAGATGGAGTAAGTGATACTATTTTTACTTTTCATGACCGCTAGCCATGAAGTAAAATGTATCACAGAATCACAGAATCATTAAGGTTGGAAAAGACCTCTAAGATCATCAAGTCCAACCAGCAACCCAACACCACAACTAAACCATGTCCCATAGTGCCATGTCTACACCTGTTTTGAACACCTCTAGGGATGATGACTCTACTACTTCCCTGGGCAGCCTGTTCCAATGCTTGACCACTATTTCACAAAAGAAACTTCTCCTATTATTAAATCTAAAACTCCCCTGCTGCAACTTAAGGCTATTTTCTCTCTTCGTATTGCTGGTTACTTGGAAGAAGAGACCCAACACCTGCCTTGCTACAACCTCCTTTCAGGTGATTGTGGAGAGCAGTAAGATCTCCCCTCAGCCTCCTCTTCAGACTAAACAACTCCCAGTCCCTTCAGCTGTTCCTTGTAAGACTTGTTCTTCAGACCCTTCACCAGCTTTGTTGCCTTTCTCTAGACATGCTCCTTCACCTCAATGTCCTTCTTGTAGTGAGGGGCCCAGAACTGCACACAGTACTCAAGGTGAGGCCTCACCAGTGCTGTGTACAGGGGCACAATCACTTCTACTCCTGCTGGCCATGCTATTCCTGATACAGGCCAGGATGCTGTTGGCCCTCTTGGCCACCTGGGCACACTGCTGGCCAGGTCCTTTTCTGCTGGGCAGCTTTCCAGCCAGTCTGCCCCAAGCCTGTAGCATGGGGTTATTGTGACAACAATTAAAGCTCATACAATTGGCCTTGGCCCATCAATCCAACCTGTCCAGGTCCCTCTTCAGAGCCTTCTACCCTCAAGCAGATCAACACTCCCACCCAACACAGTGTCTTCTGTAAACTCACTGAGGGTGCTCTCGATCCCCTCATCCAGATCATGGGTAAAAGATATTAAACAAGACTGGCCTCAAAACTGAGCCCTGGGATGACATTCTTCCTTGTAGGGATTTGCTGTTTGAATTGGTTGAAATAATTTTGATAAGGATGTTTTTAGTTTCAGAATATACTGAGAAACAGGAGTGGAAAAAAAGATTTCTGTTCCAAAAAATGTCATCTATTCTGGTTGATGTTTTTCTAGCATGTTCTTAACAGCTTCCAGTGACAGAGATGCTTTGGAGCCCTGTGAAGAGCTAAAGGTCTACAACTAGGTAGATGTTTTAGAGCTGTTGTTTGCCTTGTGATGGTGATGGGGTGGTTTTGTGTGGTTGTTTTGGATTGGGGGGGCAACATGGTAAATCTGGGTATGCTCACATTGTGTCTGCTGGCTTGATGAGACCCTAGTGTTTAAGCCCAGATCTGGTTGAATTGAAAGCATTACATTTCCCTGTCTTGCTTATATTCCTCAGCAAAGAGAAGGTTAGGAAGGTTGAAGCAAGCTTGTATTCAGTTCTTTTTACAATTAAGCTATTTCAAGTGCACTTCTTTTCTTGTTGCTGTTGTAATTATTTTTTTGCTCCCTGCCTTAAGCATTTACCCTTTGAAAATACTTACTCCTCAAATTTACCAGTACTAATTTGCCACTGTCTTTTGAAATATAAAAACAAGGCTGTCTTATATCTTTAGATAATATTAGCTAAAAATGTGGCTGTAAAATGACAGTCAATAGCTATGCAAAAGACAAGAACTAATGATCATTGTTAGTGAAGGCTGGATAAAAGGAAATCCATCATAGTTTGAGATCCTTGACAGCAGAATTGATGTCTAGCCAGCAGTTCCCTGTCCTGTGTTTTTGTAGTTAGCTCCTTCAATCTGAGTACAGCATATGCATTCTTTTTTTTTTCTTCTTTTCCTTTTTTCAGACTGCTTCTCCAATTTGCCATCATTGGTTACTCTAATGAAGGAAATGCAAGACTTTTACATTTCAGAAGTGTTATTTCATAGTCTCTGCAAATTATGCCATCACTGTACTGATTTGCACAAACCTTACGTTTTTCACAGAAACCCTAAGGGCCAGGAGTAACACTTTTTCCTTCTTTTTCTTTTTTTTTTTTAATTTAGTTTTAAATAACAGCTTATATTAAGAAGTACAGATCAGCCTGAAAAAAGGGATCGTTGATGCCCTTGGCACTGTTTAAAATTTTGCAAATATTTGAAGAGGCAGCATAAAGTTATTTTCAGGTGTTGCCAGAGGGCAATAGTCAGAGACAGCCACAGAAAAACTCTCCTTTAAGGAACTGGCAAATTAAATACAGGACAGTAAGAGACCTCTCTCTCCTTTTTGTAGTTAAAACAGAAATACCTGAATCCTACAGTTCTGAAGTCTTACTCTTCATCACATCAAAGTACCTTATAACTTTTCTTCTTACCTGATACCTGAAGTTGTATGAATAATATTAGCAGCAAACTTAAAGAGCACTGAAGAGAAACGGCCCTGGTTTCCTTTTTGGAAGCTGAAAAAAAATGGAGAAAAAATTCTTCAGACAATATTAGAAATCAAGCATGGGTTCTGAGTAACTGTACTGTAATTATTTTGACAAAATAATTATAGATAAGACAGGGAAATACTTTTGGTGTTTGGGTGGGTTTTTTTGCCATTAAAATCAGTATTTGGAAAAGGAAACTTTAAATAGGGAGACGTGTTCTAACCTGCTAGAAGAGAATCATTTGAGTAAGAGAATCATTGGGCCAAAGCAGTGTTTATTGGGATGGGATTCTGTTCTGGTGCACATTGTATACGTTATGTGTTTGAATTGAACATGCTCACAAACACAGCATTATATGTGCAAATAGTACAGACTGAATTTGATACTAATGTAATCTTAATTGTTTCTTCAAATTCCTGCTGTACTCCATAGCTGTGGTTTGTTTTTTTTTCCAGGATGTGACTATGAAAATGCAGTAGGCTGTATCTCTTGTTCACTGGAATGGGAATAACTTCCTATTTATCTGACTTTCATGAGAAGGCATTGGTTCTCCTGATTTATCTTGCTTAGATTGGAGGAATAAATTTGCAGCATAGTTTACATAAACAACCATAAAGAAAAACACACCAAGTTCAGTCTTGAGAAGAGTTAAATTTTGTGCTAAATTTTCTAAGAGAAATGAAGTTTTACTTAACAGACAAAGGTCACAGATTTAAAATATTTCCAGCTCAAAACTTTCTGTAATTTGCCCTTTTTGTAATGGAGACCTTGGCTGTATACCAGGAATGACACCTTCTGTGTTGAATTACTTGAAGTACATTAATTCGTTGAAATATTGCAGTCCTGTTTATAAATTTACATTAATGTGGACAATGACTCATGACTTTGTTTTCTTTGTAGTTGTTTGAACTCCTAGGCCCTGAAGGTTTTGAACTCATAGGGAAACTTCTACAGAACAGAACCCTGATTCTGGAAAGATCTTTGACTTGTCCAAATGATAACAGGTTCCAGATTCTGCAAGGTAAGCGACTACAAAATCATTATTCCAAACCAGATAAAAAATAGTTCCCTAACTGTTCAGTTTCGATCAACAGAACTATCTGTGTATTTAAAAAGTAAATAAAAAAGGGGGGAGGTATGTTTATATGGGCTTAAACAAAGCAATCATGGTCTGGTTATACAGAGGAAAGGAAAGCTTATCACATATATTTATTTACTTTTGAACTGCCTGTGGGTATGTGTAATTTTTAAATTTATTAACTGTTGCACTATATCTGTTTTAATGGATGACTCTGGAAATAAGTTGATCTTTGGTTATTCCTCATCTGATTTCCTGCTTACTCTTTACTACTTTACTATCATCAAACGTAGGTACTGGGGAGAAAAAGCACAGCAACAACCACTTCTGAAAAAAATGAAGTGAAGCTTAAGGATGAATAAGTGAGAGGGGGAAAAAAGGGGTTCAGGTTTTACATTGTGATTTATGTTTTTATAAGATAAATTGCCTGCACAGAGTAATTAATTTAAAATCTGGTTTACAAATTCCTGTTTAAAAACAAGTCTTCTCACTTTCCCTCTGACAAAAAGCAATCTGGTTGTGAATAGGTTGTGACTTGAGATGAGTCTTGCATGGCCATAGCACCGTGCAGCCCATTGCATGTTCACACCTTGCAAAGTTAGAAAACTGTGACTAAAACAAGTAATGGTGGACTTAGGTATCTTCACAATAATTAAAAAATGCATACAAACCCTTTTAGATTTGTTTATCTTAAATTAAATGTTATGTAGGTGAGTGTTGAAGAGTTCACCTCTGATTTTAAACTGGGAGAGGATAGATTTAGGTTAGACATTGGGAAGAAATTCTTTACTGTGAAGGTGGTGAGACACTGGCACAGGTTGCCCAGGGAAGTTGTGGAAGCCCCATCCCTGGAGGTGTTCAAGGCCAGGTTGGATGGGGCTTTGAACAACGTGGTCTAGTGGAAGTTGTCCCTGCCCATGCAGGGAGGTTGGAACTAGATGATCTTCAAGGTTCCTTCCAACCCAAACCATTCTATGATTCTATAATTGTGGTGATGGTTCATCTTAAACTCATCAGAACAACTGTTAGTTTTATCTATTTGTGTTTTCAAAACAGAATGTGTTGCTATCATTGTAACAAGGTTTTGTTTCTTGGTGTTTTTCCCCCTCTGAAATAATCAAGTAATAAAAAACTTAAAATACATTCAGTAGAAACTGAATATAGTAAAACTGTAGTTTTTCTCCTACGTGCAGATTTCAGTTACACAAGTATTTGCTTACCACTTAGCAGGAATAGTATTTTGGAAGCTTTTATGAATTTATTCATAATTATGCTATCAGTAAAATCTATCACAGAAATTTGTGCTAGAATGTGGAGGAAGAGTATTTCCAATGTGTGATTTTGAGACAGTAGGAAAGCCTTACTGGTTGTATGCTTTTTCCACTGATGAGAGAACCCTTCTCTCACTGTAGTAGAGAACTCAATGATATCTGAATATCTTCTCTGAGACTGAAGATGCTCCACCATAAGCTCTGTTTATTAATTTTAATAAGGCTTTTTTATTTTATGTTTATCAAAATGGTATTTCTGATGAGGATTGAAGTTTTATCTTTCCAGAATTGGATTTGAGGAAGGGAATGACTTATCTGCAGAATTTTAGTCAACTTTGAGGAATTTATGTCTTGAGAAAATAAGCACAAGACGAGGAACTGTACACATACTGTATTTTTGTAGCATGCTGTATTATTTAACTATTTCTTATGTAATATACTTCCACTGTAGTAAAGGTGATTGTTGTGCTTATCAGAAAAATCAGGTGACAGTTGTTTGGCCTGGTGTGTCCAGTCTGAATTAAATTTAGTTAGGAAATTGCATCCATTGTTGTCCCGTTTTAATGCGAGAGAGTTAAAGCTACAGACATGATGGGATTGATGTGGACATTTTGACAGTTTATTGGAATTTTTTCAATGCTATGTAACAAGTTACAATCACCTTACCCAGTATGCATGCTGTGAGAGGTAGGAGTGTCACTGTTACTCTAGATGAAAACCGAGTGGCACATATTGTCAGAACATCAGTCCAGTGGGTTTATTTGATGAAAAAGTTTGACTGCAAAAGTACATATGAATCATAATTAAGTACATAATATTCAGTGAAACCTACATAAACTTATAATCTGCAGAGTTTTGAAAGCTAAAGGTTAAAAACACTGATAGAGTTAAAAACAAAACAAATCTCTCCACCCCATTGCATATGAAAGACTTGGTTGTGTCCTTGGTTGTGGCCAGTAATGGCCTGGGAAGGTTGAATGTGACTGGGCTTTTTGGGTTTCCCTGCTCCCCTAGATTGTTTACTGTAATTGTTCTGTGGTTCTGATTCTTCTTGGTTCAATCCTGACGCTTTCCATATAAAGAGAAGGAGTCCTTCTGGTTGTACAGAATAGGATTTCTTTTCTCACTGATTTAGGGAAATTACATTGTGAGTATGTTTTCAATACAACCATGTTATCTAGTAAATATACACCAGTTGTTTTGTGAAGAGGCCGTTTAAAAACAACAGCCTGTTTAATCTGTTTTCACACCATTCTACTTATAAGTGTATAGATGTAAGAGGAATGATAAACGGCATTTCCACTATTGATGAAGTTACAAATACAGAAAAGAAAAAAAAGAAGCCTTTACTGCTAGCCCATCTTCTTGCTTTGCAATGAAGAATTATTTTTTTAATTTAAAAATGGTAACTTTAAACATCGTACCTTTGGGATGTGAGCCGGTACTTTGAGATTTCTTGAGACCAACTCCTTCATGGTCATCAAAAGAAGGGTAAAATATCTTAAAAGATACACACGCCACCCCCCCAACCACCCCCAAAAAAGAAAACAAACCTTGAAACCCAAACCTGTAGAAGAAACCTGGGGAAAATAAATCTGGAATCCAGTACTTACGGAGATGCATACGTGTTATCACATTGCAGAGCAGTGCAAGAAGTTTATAGGAGAAAATGCTAAACCCAATTATGGTTGTCAAGTTACAATTCAGTCTGAACAAGAAAGGCTGTTAATGAAACAGTATCGTCGGGAAGAAAAGCGAAATGCCAGAAAAGAAAAACAAGCTGGGGAAGATGGAGAAGTTTCTGGAGAAGGGCTAATGTGCTTTGATCCCAAAGAGCTGAGGATGCAAAGGTAATAAATGCCAAAAGCTGAGAAATGCTTCTGTTGTAATTGCTACTCAACATAACATAATTTTTCTTTTAGTTTGCTTTGGTAATTAGGTGATTCTGGCTTCAAGTCACATTTTGTTACAAGTACAGAATTTTTTTAGTATGAAAACCTAATGTTCAGGGAAAGCAAACGGTGATCTGCTTAATGAGAATCTTCTTGATCTCATCTGTGTGGGCTGGAGATGGAGATTAGAGGGGCAGGTTATCTTTCTTAGTTCCTGTGCACACACCACTTGCTTAAGATTTATGAAGTCTGTACTAAATCTATCGTAACTATCCTCCTTTTTTTCATCTCAAGATTAATGGATACTATATTCCATGCTGTCAGCTAAAGGTAGTGGGTGGAGAAGGGGAGGGAGATAATAAGGAGCAAATAAGCTGTTGTATTTCGTATTGAAAAAAATACACTAGGACAGGTATTTAACTGTGAGTACATGTTGCTATTTTGTGTAAAAAGAAGCAAAGCTGCATTTAGGAAAGCCTTGCACTTGTTGGATTGCACTTCTGTTTTTTATATAAACAGTGTGTTATAAGGACTGTTTAACTGATGCCAGAGAATAACACTGTAAAATTCCTTTGTTAATTATTTTATGCAGTGTTTTTTTCCTTAAATTTCCCCAGCTCTTGCTCTGACTTAAATATACCACATTTGTTTTTTGTGATGGCTGCCTAAAACGGGCAGAATTGTTGCAGTTATTTTTCTATTCACAGAGAACTAGCACTTTTGAATGCTCGAAGTATGCCAGTCCTAGGTAGACAGAGAGAGATGGACTTTGAAAAAATTCATTATCCACATGTTTATGATTCCCGAGCTGAAGCTATGAAAACATCTGCATTCATTGGGGGTGCAAAGGTACGTGTTTGGTGCATGACTGTCTTGAACAGTATGTCTTCCCCAGGGAATTCTGTGCAGCAGGGTTCCCTTTGTTCCCTTAGAGATTCTCCTCCTTGTCAGAGTTCAGTGTATGAAGCAGTATTCTTTGTAGAGGCTTTTAAACACTTTCATGTTTTCTGTTTTTATTGTAACTCTAAAAGAAATAATCTTGTTCTCAACTAATGTATTTTTTTATTATTATTATTTCTAGGGTCACTTAAATCATTAAAATACTATTTTTCTCTTTCTGTGTTTTGGAAACTGTTGAATTGACTTTTACAAATTGAATGCTTTATGAAATTCCAGCCTTAATGGCATTTGAAATGTAATAAAATGGAGTTTTCTTTTTTGTCTTTTGGGGACCATCTTCTGAGCAGTAAAACTGATTATTTTCCATCTTGGGGGTTCAGTGCTATATATAAAATGAATCAGTGAGAATTGCTTTTATTTTTGATACATTTTTTTGAAGGAAAGAGATAAACCACTGTTCAAAGTGGGTTCTGTGTAATGCCACTTTCTGTTTTCATCCTTTCAATTAATTTTCCTGCAATACCATTTTAGGTCTTCTTGCCAGAGGCAGTTCAGAGAGAAAACAATAAAATGTATGAAGAGGTGAAGATCCCCCATAGTGAACCAATGCCTATTGGTATTGAAGAGAAAATTGTTTATATTAAAGACTTAGATGAGGTGAGTAAACCATTTCAAAGATAATACTTTTTACTTCGTAATACAAAAGTTTAAAGGAAGAATATTACCAATTAATATTGTGATGTGTAAATGCAGCCAATTAGTTTCTTCACTACTGATTTTGAGAGTATTTGCTGAGGGATGTAGTTCAGTGATATAATCCCTTTCACGATGACTCAGATTCAAGAAATTCCTGCTCTAATCTACTTGTTCATGAGTTGCAATTCTCAGTTCTTTTGGCTGAACAGGTAATGTTCAGCTGTTTATGATTTTAAGCTGTGATCTGGATCACTAAAATGAAAAGATTAAGGCAATTATTTTTTCTTTCTGGAGACCACATGGAGAAGTGATCCCAGGCTTCTGTATCTTGACTTGTGCAGATTGACTTGTGACTGCCCACCACTATTTTGCACTCCATGAGACTTAAATGTTTCAACTTCTATTGATTTAAAATGGTGTAAAAGCTGAGGTAAGGGAACTAAATTTGTTGTATTTACAGTCTAGAACTTGCAGTACTCCATCACATGGACCTGCTCACTCCACATTGTGTATGTCAAATCTGTTGATGAATGGAAGATTTGCTATTGATTTCAAGAGGGACATAGAACAAGCTGTATGTGCATATGAAAAAGGCTTTATGTTTCTTAGTTCTTCAGCAGTGTACAACGTGGAAAAATGTTTCCCACTTTTTTCCCTGTGGGAAAACAGGAAATGAGAGTATAAATCTAATACAGTTACCTTGAGCACTTCACTGAGGTTCGAAGTAAAGCTTATGTCTTAAATGAAGACTTAACTCTTTTTAAACAGGAGACAGTTTCATTTTAGAATCTGAATCTGTTCTTTTCTGCTTGGGTGGAATGTCCTGGACAGTGGCAGTACCTAATGTCATAGTTAGGAAGTGACTGGGAGCTTAACCAGATAGAAGAGTTGAGCCACTGCAGCTGTAAAATGCAGCATTTTATGTGACAGTTTTCAGCATGACAGCTTTTTGCAATGAAATGTCTCTCTCCTAAGCTAAATACTACCTGCTAATCTGTAACCTTTTTGCAATAAGTACCAATATTTCCAGAGACAGTAACTTGTTTCAGAAAAAAAATATAGTTCAGACAGAAAAATAAATATCTAAAATAAGTGCTTTGCAGATTTTTACACATGTAACAAAATAAATGTTACAAAATGCAGCAGTTGTACAGATTTTGCAAAAAAATAATCTTCTTTGTAGGTTATGTATCATCAAGAGGTATTCTTTTCAGTTTTACAGTTAAGTCTGGAATAGAAACAGCTTTCTTCAGAACTTTTCTATATGTTTCCTATTCCAGGACATCAGATAGGAGATTCAACAGCAGATACAACTTTGAATGTTTGAACACTTACGTATTTAATTTGTGTTCCCAACTTTGATACCAGTTTGCAACAACAGGTGACAAATTTATTGTTTGTCCAGCTGCAGGACTTGTCAAATTCCCTTTTCCACGAATGGAACTCATAGCTTAGAATCTTGTTGAATAGCACCTTTTTCTCAGTGAGGTAAAGAGGCTGAAATTGCCAATGGGTGCAGGGTTTAAGACGTAACTGGTCAAGATGTAAGTACCCTGGTTAGGGCAAAATTTCTTTTTGCTCTCTCTGTATGGCTGTTCTAGATCTCTAAGCTCATAAAATCTTGGTTGGTGCTTAAAATTTTTGCAAAAAAATTTAAGGCAATTTAGAGGGCAGTAAGTTTTTCTTTCAATATGATATATTCTTTTTTTGTGAACTAGTGTAAGCAACAGCAGCACAATAAAGTCTTTTACCTCTATCCTTAGCATGAATAGGTGCTTATTACATAGGACTCTTACATCTCTGTATAGATATGTTGGTAAGTTTATCTAAAATAGAACAGGTGGGCAAGAAGGAGAGGTGACAGTAAATATAAGTGTTGATAGTTCATGGCAAAATCTAGAGGCATCATGAGGAAGTTGAGAGTTTTGCTGCTATTGACTGTTACGGGATGCCATTAGTAGTGGGGTTTTGATCTAAGACACTGAGTTAGTTTAAACATACAGATTAGCAAGTCAATATACATGTAACCCATTAATAAAGGTCTCCAGGAGCTGTTGTTGCTCTTACAAAGGTATTTATCACACGGCTCTCCAAGCATTTGCTGTTTTATGGAGGAATCCTGGTGGTTTTAAAAATTATAAATATTCTTCTTTGAGTTTATTCATTTAGATTTCACCTGTTCTCTGTTTTACCAGCCCCATTTCTGTTCTGCTTCAGTGAGTTTCTTGCCTTGTCTCATTGCTTCAGGTAGAGAGTATAGCAATTTTGTATAATTAGAAAATTTCCTGCGTCTTCTCCTGGGTTCTTCTGCACTTGGTAACCACCTTGTCCAAGCGTAGAGATGTTAGGTAGTCAGAAGAACTACTGTACAACTGACTTTATGTTGTAGAGGGAAGTGTGCTTCTATTTAGATTTGATTTATGGGAAGTTTTTTAATGGCTGGTATAGATTTCTTCTTAAGGGAAATAAATTTATCTGCCATTGATAATATCAAGAACCGTAGATCTTGACCTGCAAATTTCAAGTGGTACCTTTGCTTAATCAAGGTTAAAAACTTGAACTGCAACAGACTGAAAAGAAGTAAACCTCACTAGGAAGTGTGCCCAATAAGAAAGATCATGAGAAAAATGGAAGCAATACAAAAGAAGATTAGTTCTCCACTAATGCTTTCTATTAGGTATGTTGACAGGAGTGGGTCCGTGAATGTACAAAGACAGAACAAGAAGCTTGAGCTATATATATAGCTAAGAGTATTTAACATACCAAGTATTTTTGGAAAATGAAGCTGGTATTAGCATAAGTATTCAGACAGGCAGCCAGAGGTGGCAGTCAGTGGTGGTGCAGAGACTAAGGACAAAAAGTATTCATTATTCAACTTAATAATCACATTACCTTGCAGGAAAAAATTCTATTACTCAACTACTGGTTTGTGTTTGTGTCAGTTCTGTCTTTGAACAGACAAAGGAGCTCTACAAGAGAATCTGTAAGGTGTAGGCATAACATGATGCTGGTAATGAAACTCAATTGTCAAAAAGTTTAATTTACCTTTAATTTTCCTTTTCAAAGATAAAAGAAGGTAAGATTTAGTCTAAAATGGGCTAATTTGTATTATTTAAAAAAAAATGTTTCACTTTCTACTGAATATTAATGTGAGAACTTTTGGAGTTTCAGAGGAGCTTCTTTTTCTGTGTATGTTTGCAGTTGCTTAAAAGTAAATTTAAAGACTCTATATCTGTTTCTCATCAGTTATATGACTTTGATCACATCATTCAGTGGTTTGGTTGGAATATTTGACTGTGTAACATGCATATTGCAGAATATACTATTAAATTTAATCTTCAGAGCTCTTAAGATTAGAACTGAGTTCACGATAAGGAGTTTATTTGCATTCTGAGAACTGTTAGCCAAAGGTTAAACGTCTGGATCATGTAAGCAGAAGTAATCTTTTAAATGTTTTTAAGTATTAGTTCAGATTACTTACATTTTTCTCATTTCCTTAAGTTGATATAAACTTAGGATGAGGAGAGATGAGAGAAATGTATTCCTCTAAATATTAATTGTAATCTCACATTTTAAACAGGGATAGACTAATTTTAAAAATGTGTTTCTTTTGTACAAATACAAGGCAAAAGAACAAACTTCTATGAACCAAGACCAAAGGGAGCAGCAATGCCTTGAACTAGCCCAGGCATTAACAGGAGGTTCTTATTTATAGGATTGGCAGTGTAATCAAGTTGCATCTTCCACTGCATGGTGGAATGAAGAATTAACACATTTTAGCTAGGTTTGGAGCTGTATTATCTGAAATCTTATGGCCAGTATTTTCAAAGTAAGTATTTCATTTAGCTAGAGCCTCCTTGCAAGGGATCAGAGCTTTTCTAAAAACTTGACTTCATCATTAGTTAAATAATTCCACAGGCAGATTTTTCTGAAGTGTCATGGAATCAATGCCTGGATGAATCCAGATGCTGAGATGAAACTCATGATATAAACTGACAAAAATCCAGGTTTATTAGCTACCACTCCTACCTAACCCCATTATGCAAATGCAAGATCAGGAGTGACCAACCTTACACAATTTAGCAGCCATAAAAGTATAATGTAGCATCTGTCAGAAATGGCTGGCATTAGTGCTTTCCTGTTCCTGTGTTATTCCTCTTTCTCCTTTGTCACCTCTCCTTTCTGTACTGTGATCTGAACTGCTGCACCTCCTGTCACAGTCTAACTCGGTGTCATCTCATGTTCTTTATTTCCTGCCCCTGTTGAGTTGGCAGCAGGAGCTGGTGGTTTGCACAGGGGGTTCTGTGCTGGGGCTCAGGAGCAGCTCTGGAAGTTCAGTGGCAGAAGGGTGTGCTGGCATCCCACAGGAGTTGCAAAGGGTTGTCAGAGACTGTTTGGTGACCTGCTAGGGTTTGTGGAACCAAAACATCCCTTGTGTCTCAACTCAGGACATAGTCCTGTGTTAGACAAACATGAACAGTGCAAGCAGGATGGCAGGCTATCCCCCTCCTCCTGCTCCTCTCCACTTGCCTCCCCTGGTAAATTTCCAGCCACTGCTCTGTGTATGTGCCGACCACCAGGGCTCACCTTGGAAGAAGCCTCCTCCCCTGCCCCGTTCCTGAGCTCTGGAATGTCTGACTGCACAGCTGCGGACCCCAGAACCTTCCAGAAGAACTATGCCGTTGCAGAAGCTCAACTGTATGTTGCCACCCCGAGGGGTGGTCTCTGGGGGATAGTATGTTATAAAAGGGGTGAAAGCACCACGTGGTGATCCACCCACCACCCATGGACCAGGGCCCGAGGCTGGAGGCTAGCAGAGCCAGACAGCTCGCTGAAAGAGATCTTGCTGGAGGGAAGGGTGAAGAT
This sequence comes from Hemiprocne comata, assembly GCA_020745705.1. Taxonomy (NCBI): domain Eukaryota; kingdom Metazoa; phylum Chordata; class Aves; order Apodiformes; family Apodidae; genus Hemiprocne; species Hemiprocne comata. Next base: position 116,580,577 of record CM036588.1, on the reverse strand, counting down.
AGATCTGTCTTATCTACTCATCTATCTTTCCAACTTTCTTTCTCCTTTACTTCGAAGAGTTAAAGCATTACAAACTCCTAGCTTGGTCCCCAGTTCGATCCATTCACCAGTTACAGGAGTAGTCATTTTGAGTGCACGACTTGGCAATTGCCTGCCATTAGCATCTGAGTAGGGAGCTCTTCATGAAGCATTTGCTGTGGTTCCTCAGGGCTATTTGCCGTGGCTTCTTCGAACTGCTGCCCAGACGGTTTGGGGGTATTAAAAGATTCACCTCCCTCGAAACCCCCTGAGGGGGACGAGACAAGGGTAAAGGCACTGGCCCTACTACAAGGCAGCAAATCCCACCTCCAACGTGATTTCTAGATAACTAATCTTCTTGGCACTTATTATTATTTGGAGAGCTGTGTTTTCAACACAGTACGAGCAGATGTGGCTTACAAGTAGTTTGGTAACACCAAATCAGTCTGAAGCATTATGGTACTATTACTTGAGAGAGTGGCATGCTAGCTAGGTTGTTTCAGTAGCAAGAATTTAAAACAATGGAGTAAATCCAAGCTTAGATTTATTAGCTTTGGCTGCTTGACATGCAGCTTGACCAGTACTGAAATATATTCTTTGTACTTACTATAAAGGTGTCTTTGTGCCAGCCTTTTTGCCAAATAAATGTACCTTTAAAGGTACATAAACTAAGGTCAGGGAAAGTTCCTCTTCAAGATTGTGAAAACAGGTTTTACCTAACAAATTGCTGTTGGTGAAAAATGACTTCAGCTTTTTACCTAAAGTAGGTGTTCAGGGTAGGATTTATTTCTTTGTTTCATGTTATTTCCATTGCCTTTTACTAGCACTACTTAATGGCCTAAATAAGAAATAGGGTTTTTTCTTTGCATTATGTGAAGGAATTATTAGAAAATCAATATTCCCTTTTTTCCTGTGATGTTTTCTTGTTTTCAGAGTTGTACAAAGTCTACTGAATGGAAGTCTGAATGTTTTTTGCATAAATTACATTTTTCACATCTAGAATGTTGGACCATTTATTCCACAGCTGATCTTAGTGTTTATTTAAGTTTCATATTTTCCAAGCAATGGTTGGCAGTGGGACTGAATTGAATAGTTTAAAAAATATTTGCAATTTTATTGAAATCTTGTTATTCAGCCAATAGAGTATACTAGAAAATTACTCTGAGGAAAGTTTACATGTTCTGTAATCTTTAGTACCAAGTTAAGACAAGGAAAAAAAACATGTAGGTTAGGATACAATGTTTTTAATGGCTGGGTAAAGGTATGTTAGGAATTGCAGTCTTGTATTTCATGAGTTGGGGTCCAGAGAAGGTAGAATATCTGGCAAATCCTGCCTGACCAACCTAGTGGCTTTCTACAGTGGAGTGACTGCATCAGTGGACAAGGGAAGACCTACAGATGTCATCTATCTCGGCTTCTGGAAAGCCTTTGACACTGCCCCCCACAACATCTTTCTCTCTAAGTTGGAGAGATAGGGGTTTGATGGGTGGACTGTTCAGTGAATAAGGAATTGGCTGGATGGTCACATCCAGAGGGTAGTGGTCAATGGCTCAATGTCCAGATGGAAAATGGTGACAAGTGGTGTCCCTCAGGGGTCCGTCCTGGGACCTGCGTTGTTTAATATCTTCATTAATTATACTGACAGTGGCATTGAGAGCACCCTCAGCAAGTTTGCCAGTGACAACAAGCTGGCTGGTGTGGTCAATATGCCAGAGGGATGGGATGCCATCCAGAGGGACCTGGACAAGCTGGAGAAGTGGGCCTAGGTGAACCTCATGAGGTTCAACAGGGCCAAGTGCGGTGTCCTGCACCTGGACTGGGGCAACCAGGGATATGAATACAGGCTGGGGGAAGGCATGCTAGAGAGCAGCCCTGTGGAAAAAGACCTGAGCATACTAGTGGATCCAAAGCTGGACATGAGCCACCAATGTGCAACTGCAGCCCAGAGGGCCAACTGCATCCTGGGCTGTATCAAAAGAAGTGTGACCAGCAGATCAAGAGAGGTGATTCTGCCCCTCTACTCTGCCCTAGTGAGACCTCACCTGGAGTACTGTGTCCAGCTCTGGAGCCCCCAGCACAAGAAAGACATGGACCTGTTAGAGCATGTCCAGAGGAGGGCCACGAAAATGATCAGAGGGCTGGAACACCTCTGTTATAAAGAAAGGCTGAGGGAGCTGGGGTTTTTCAGCCTGAAGAAGAGAAGACTGGGGGGACCTTTGAGCAACTTTCCAGTACCTGAATGGGGCCTCTAAGAGGGCTCAGGAAGAGCTGTTCACAAGGGCATGGAACGATAGGACAAGGGGTAATGGTTTTAAGTAGGAGAAGGGAAGATTTAGGTTGCACATGAGGAAAAAGCTCTATAATATGAGGGTGGTGGATCACTAGAATGGGTTGCCTAGAGGAGGCCCCATCCCTGGAGACATTCAAGGTCAGACTTGATGGGGCTCTGACCAATCTGTTCTAGCTGGGAGGTGTCCCTGCTTATTGTAGGGGGGTTGGACTAGATGACCTTTAGAGGTCCCTTCCAACTGAATACATTCCATGATTCTATGATCTCCAATAACAGGTTAACGAGAATATTGGGACATAAGATTCTACACTACTATTAATCTTAAAGCCTATGAGTTCCAGCCTTATCTTCTTCAGTATGTGAGTTAATGTGTATTTTATCAGTACTTTAGAATTCCAGAGGTAAAATTTACCATTTCTGCATCAAATTGTATTAATACCTAACATAGCCTCAGCTGAGAGTTTTGTGCATTGTTTTGTTTAAATTGTCTGAGTAAACACTGTTGCTTTAGCTGAGAGCATGCAAAAATGTGCTTCATACTAAACCAGCAGTTTATTGTCCATATTGTGTAAAATTGTTATATTTTATGTTAAGAAAATCTTATTTCTTATTAGAAATATGTATCAAGTCTTCAGCTAAAAGTTCTGTTGCTGTGACATGCAACCTGTAAAGCAGTATTCTGGTCTTAAATTTACCTGTAATCTAAAGTTGGAGAAAACATGTTCTTTTTTGCTGGCTGCTAATTCACTGTCGGAACACTTGCTGTACTTCAATAAATCACTGAATATAATATTTTTAAAACATGTGCCTCAATTGACCGTGGCTTTCAAATTTTTAGATAGCACTATATGAATTCCTGAATGCTAAATAGTTATTTTCCTTTCAGCAATAGAAAACATCTTCCCATTGTGATAAATCTCTGAAAAGTATTTTGAAAAGTATTCTTACAGAGCACTGGAACAGGCTGCCCAGAAAGGTTGTGGAGTCCCCTTCTCTGGAGTCTTTCAAGACCAGTCTGGATGTGTGATCTGCCCTAGGTGTTCCTGCTGCAGCAGGGAGGTTGGATTTTCAGAGGTCCCTTCCAACCCCTGTCATTCTATGATTCTATGGTTATTACAGCCTTTAATACTACGAATGATACTATAGAATTTTTCTGGATTCATAAAAGCTATTAGTTTAAATGCTAATAGTCTTTTACCAGTAAGATGTCCTTTTTTTTTGTTCAGCAGAATCACCGGTTTTATTGTATTCCAGGTTATTAATCTGATCTATTTTGGTTAATAACTTTAAAACAAAACACATCTAAATAATTGAAAGAGAGAAAGAGTCTTGATACGGTCACATCGAACAGGCTTGATATGGTGATTGAAATACAGATACACTGCAGTGATAGCAAGGCTTTATGAATGTTGTGGTATAACTTTGAATTAATTCTGAAATGAGATGTGGGAGTCTGAGTTCCTCGATTTAGCATGGCACATGGATGTCCCAGCTCCAGCAAGGCAGTGTTCTTAGGAGCAAAGCTTAGAAGGGTCAGGGCTTATGACTACCCTCTAAGAGCCATAAGTTGAAAGCTAACACTAAAAGGGAAGGTTAGGAATGAAGTGGGTAGATAATAAAATAAATATATAATAAAGAAATACTTTACAGATGGATAATTTCATCCAGTAATACGAGATTATAATTCTAAACATGGTTCCACTAGTACCTACTTTCTCCTGAAATGAGAGTATGTTTGCATTTCTGAAGTCTGTATCAAAATACATGAAGTAGGTTTCCTTTCAGCACAAGAATTGATGCTAGTGCTGAAGTGAGAGGGAAAAGAATGAACTCAGGAGAGGTATACTGAGGATAAAGACTTTCTTTTTTAACGTAGCGATAGTAAAACACAAAAAGGAAGGGAAGTGTCATCAGGGACAGTGATATCAAAGCTGTTCTAAAAGTAAGAATGCAAGAAGTGGAGATTGGCATTTTGTTTCTGACAAAACCCATAATAGAACTTCTTTTCTCAAGATAGACATCCCAGGTGTGTTAGCTCTTAGGAGCTGAACACAGTATTGGATGTGTTCATCTCATAGCCATTTCATGGGCTTCCTCCAGAGCATTTTATTTTTTAACTTGCACAGTTATTTAAAAAAAACATTTTGAAATGCAGTAGTACCTGGCAGTAGGGATTGTGGTATACCCTTAGCATTTAAAAAATGTGATTTTTGACTTTAAAAAAGATGTGTTTGATGCTATTACAGTCTTTTGAGAGCACCTGTCTCGTAACACAGGATGAGAAATTGAAACAATTTCTTCTGAAACATCTCTGCTTTAGGCAGATGTGTCATGAATGGAGGCTTTGCCTTAATCCATTGTGCTGCTTCGATTCTCACTCCGAGATTATCACAGACCTAAGAAAGTGATACATAAATCTTAGATATTTTTTAAAATGTATAAAATATATATTTTATATACATACATAACACATGTATACAACATATGGAGGGTATATATACATTTCCTGTTAATGCAGAGCTAATTTTTATAGTAAAAGATACTTTCTAACAGAACCATCACCACCGTTTTATCTGTCCTCCCCTTTGCCTGCCTCAGTTTCCCAGACTTTCACTTTTTGTTTTTTAAATAGAAAGATCTGAATGCCAAAAAGACAGTCAAGCTGATGTATGTCTCTTTTACAGAGATATGTGGGATGCAAAAAAGAGAGGAAGATGTGGAATGATTGGAGAGAGACAAGAACTGAAGTAGGATCTTGTGTCAGATTTGATGAAGAGCAAAAAGCAGCTTTCACTGAGCAGCAGCCCATACAGACTGAAATAGTCTGTGTCAATCCACTATGGTGGAAGTAATGTGATAGTTCAGCTCTTTTGGGATGGGAAGAAACGAAGGTGTAAAGGAGCAGATATATCCCATTGCTCAAGCCACGTCCTCCTTGGCCTATTTGTATGATGTGGCTTTTATTTTTGGTATGATGTTGTGGATCAAATCACTGTAATGTATATGATCACTTAAAACCACATTATTTTATAGAAGTTGGGAAAATATTCACCAGAGAAGGATAATGGAAACAGGTTTTTATTCTTGTCCCATAAGGATGGGGAAGTAACACAGGTACTTCCTTAACAGTTTGGGATTAGTGGAGAAATGTGTACATAACTGCTTGCACCCACATTTTCAGATTGTACAGTGTTTCCCTGATTTAAAAAAGCAACCAATGGAACAACTTGCAATGTATCCTTTTTCTTATTCCAAAATCGTGTTCTCTGTCTACCTCTGTCATAAACCTGTCTTTTGGTAGGCTCAGAGCAGGTGTATTTGCTTTGATTTGACACTGGGCAAGTCTGAATCTTTTAGAACCCAGCTGAATTGCAGGTTTCTTTTGCAGTGTGTGTGTGCTGTCTTAGCGCATGTACACACATTTCTCAGATGACTTTTCACAAAGGTGAAAAATTACCTTTTTTCTTTCTGGTGAATAGGCTTCTCCTTGCTATTCAGCTAGAAGCTATTGCCTTTCCCTGTCTTACAGTGTCTGAAAATTGACTGCTTAAAATATGATCTGATAATTTGTTCTCTTAAGTTGCCTTTGTCATAGTGTCTTGTGCAGTTTATTTGGAGACATTTTGTAGTCCTGTGCTTTTATTCCTCATAAGATTGTCACAGCTTTTGTCTTTTCTCTTTAAACATCATTTTCTAAACACTGTTAGGATAGTATATTGTATAATACATTATAGCTTTATTTATTTGTGGTGTTGGCTTATCTGTTTAGATACTAGTAGAAGAGCCTTTTAACATCTTAGAAGTTTGACAGTGGTGTTACGTGAACGAGCCATATTTAAGACACCAGAGAGGTTGAGGGGGGCAAGGATGCTATGAAAAACAGATAAATATGCTCTTTGTTGTCAGTCTGTGTTGTGTTTTTACACACACTTTTATTTACAAAGGCTTGATACTAATGAAAACATGCAAAAAAGCACTGATAAATGTAGATACGGTGAGAAAAAGTCCTTGTGAATATAAAACGGTATTTTCAAAAGTCCTTTTGTGAAGTTGTAATTGAAACTTAAACATATCTTCTAATTTATGTATTTTAAGTACTAGTAATGTACAACTCTTCTATTAATTGAAAATCTGTGAAATCTGCATTATTTCTTCTTGAGTAGCATAACTTTGAAGACAAGAACAATTAATTGACAATATGGGTCAAATTGTTAATACTGTACTAGGGACTATAGAGAACTTAGTCTGTTCTTTAAACTAGTATGGCTGTGTATGATATACTAAAAAAAATTGCTGAAAAATGTTTGTTAGATACTGTCATGTGCAACTTGCATATTCATACATTGATTTGGGATTTTGGTCACTCCTTTTCATGCAAATAGTAAATTCGAATAGGGAAATGCTCTTTTTAATATTAGCATGAGGTAAAGTTGACTGCATCCGATTTGAATAAAACGTTAAGCCTGTTCCATTTTCTACACAGCTGCCAACTGTGTGTGTATTGTGTAGTGCTGCCTCTGAAATGGTTGGAAATCTGATGGGAACACTTACAAAGGCAAACCAGTAAAGGGCACCAGCTGCTGAAAAGCACCTGCTGAGCCACTGTGGGAATAGATGCATCTGCCTGTAGCTAGAAGTAATCTAACAAAATACCTGCTTTTACCTGTCAGGATTTTAAATTGTGTCAAGATTCAATCAGTGAAACTAATTCTGAATACTTAAATGAAAGATAAAAAAAACTGGGGTGGTTTTTTTTTGTGTGTGCAAAAGAGCACTGCTGAGCAATAGAAGGCTGTGAAAGCTTCTTATTCTCAGAATTATTTTGTGGTTTTGTTTTAATCAAACCAGATATGGCAGCCAAAAGTCTCAGCAGCATTGTGCTTAGTGTCTTACTAAGGGCTGCAGTCAGTGTGAAAGACATGATGCTACTGAAGAACAGGCTTCCAGTTTTTGTTTAGCTTAGTTTGAGAGATGGATCTGAGGGGGTTTTGTGAGAGTATATGTTTCTTTTTTCATTGCCATGTGTTTGAGTCATTGCAGGTGGTGATGTGTGCGAAATTGTTTTACATTCAGAAGTCATTAGACAAATTTCCCGACTATTTTTTAAAACTGTTGTACTTTTTGCATTTTTATACTTGAACTCATATTTTTCCCACACGTTGGTGACCTTACCAACCAAGTTCATTATCCCTCACTTACCTTTTATGTTCCTACTTGTAGATCAGGTAGGAAAAACTTCTGTCAGTGCTGCTGCTTTAGTTGGGATTTGGGAGTGCAGAGTGTTCTTGTAGAAAAAAAAGACTGTAAAATTTAGGAAAAGTAATTTAACATATATACTGTAAAACAGTACTGCCTTTTTGGTTAGCAGTAGTGTGAAATTAACTGAAATAGAGAAGAAAATTAAGTTGTAGAACGATTATTACAGCAATAGTTCTTCCTCTGGGAATTTCCTTCTATTTGTCATTCTTTCTTTTTTACTTGATGTGTTAAAATTATTAGTAATTTCAGCTATAATTGCCCCTCAGAGCACTCGGTTAGTTTTTCTGGGTTTTGTTAGGTATTATTGGGAAGAAATAGTTCTGTCATATGTTAAGGGCAAGTTAAAGTAAATAGTATGAAAATATTATCCTGAGGTGGCATCTACATTTGCAGTTTAAATATTTGGTTTTACATGAACAGTTTGAACTAATGCCTTTGTGTACATAAAATAGTCTGGAATTACTTCAGACTTTTTTAAAAATAAAAGTACTGAAAGATACAGATACTTCAATAGTACATAATAATATGAAGTGCTCTTAAAGACAGGTTTAAATTTGCTTTCAAAGAAAGTCAATATTTAGGCTCCAAATTGTGATGTTCAACTGACTGTAAATTGAGTGACTTCTATTTACATACTAAATTTTGCAGCATAAAACCAATGACCAATAAAAATCTGAGTATTTCATGTTCTACCACAATGCAGCTACATGTAGGTCAAAGAAATCCAGCTTTCTGGTTCACAGCATTTTTTTCTCTTGTACTTAGTCACTGTAGTATTTGAAATCCAGTTATATCTACCTGGTGACTTTGCAGCTGTTACGTTTGTTGACCTCATCGAATGATTGTAAGTGAAATATTTAAATTGAGAAAGCAACTTTTTAAGTCTACATTTATGTTGTTGACTGAATATAGAGACATTTGGTATAAAGCATATGCAGAGATCTTCAAAGTTTTCATTCAAAACAACTCAAAAGTAGTTTTAGTCATTTTGATAATTAAGAGTGGAGACTGACTACTGTGCTGCTGCTGCATTCTGTTTAGGGGACAGCCATTTCTCAATGGAATTTCATAGTATGAGTATGGAAGAAGAGTACAACAGTCTGCTTTACTTTAATAATGTACCTGAACACAAGATTTTGTTCTCAGGAGTAAACAATCTTCAATTTAAAGACAAATACTGGAAAGTATTTTAAATTCTAGTTAAAATTATATTCAAGACCACAATTGGTTTTATTTTTAAGAATGTAATCTCAAAGTGAGAACCTTCAAAGATGAGGAAGCATATGCTAATTCTGATATGCTTAAACATTTAAAAGACTAACTTGCACTGAAAATATTTTAGACAAATTAACGTTTGTCTGATTCTAATAATTTGTCTTCCGTTAGCGCAAGTTTCTGTGCTCTCCTTGAGACATGAAACGCTTATCTAGGGTAAGAATCACACACAGAATCACAGAATCACCAAGTCTGGAAAAGACCTTTAAGATCATCAAGTCCAGCCTATGACCAACACCACCACACCATCTAGACCATGGCACTAAGTGCCACATCCAGCCTTGCCTTGAACACATCCAGGGATGGTGCCTCCACCACTTCCCTGGGAAGTCTATTCCAATGTCTAATCACCCTCTCCGTGAGGAAGTGCTTCCTAATATCCAACCTAAACCTCCCTTGGAGCAACTTCAGGCTGTGCCCTCTTGTCCTGTCACCAGTTGCCTGGGAGAAGAGCCCAGCCCCCACCTGACTATAACCTCCCTTCAGGTAGTTGAAGAGAGCGATGAGGTCCCCCCTGAGTCTCCTCTTCTCCAGGCTAAACAACCCCAACACCCCCAAGAGATGTCCCAGGTCTTTCCGTAGTAGAAACGGGATTAAGATTGTCCATCAAGAGATTCAGTTAAAAAAATCACCAAATGGTTTTAAGTGTGTTTAAATGGTTTAGTGGATAGAGGAGCAGCACACCTAAAAGATTGACCTTACATTGGACTTGCAGTTTTCATTGACCTCAAGATCACCTGGTAACTGCCATGTAGAGGAAGTTTCAACATTTTTGAAGCATAGTAGTTGTTTGAGTCTGCAGAACAGGGAGCAATAAGTAATGTAAAGTCTCTTAAAGTGGGAAACATTTGTGTGTGTGTTTTGTATCTTACTCTAACAAAATTATTTTTCTGAATTCTAATTGGAAAATTGGAATTATCCTGCTACTTAATCTTTCAATTAGAATATTGGAACTGAACACGTCAAGTAAGAGTGGAGTTTCTTTCCATATGAATAAGCAGGTGTGCTTTGTATAATAATAATGACAGCAAGAATAGTAGAAACAATTTCTTTCCTCAGCAGCATGTTGGAAATTATTCTGGAGAAGAGAAATAGGAATTTTTCATTTGCAGTAAACCAAATATGGAGGATTTTATTTAGCCATTTGTAGGAATGACTTCTCAATGAACATAATACAATGAAGAAAGCTTCTCCACACCTATTAGTCCTTCTCTGCTTTTGTTCCCTGAATCTGCAAAGGATGGGGTTTTATTCTGAGTCATCTGAGATAATGTAGGAGTTAATTTCCCGTGATCCTGATTCTTCTTCCCCTTGCTTTTGACACCTGTGGACCTTTGTCCTTCTGGACATGTAAGCTGAGACTGTCTCCCTGCCATGCATAATCCTTAGATAGAGACTTTTTGGCTTGCTGTCAAATGTATCTTTAAGCTAAATAACAATGCCTCTCTCAAGTTTTGCATCAGTAATTTGCCTGCATCAGCAAAGAGACCGTTTTGCATATCAATAGCTCCTATAGCTGCAAAACAAAAAGATCTGGTCCAGTTGTAACCTGAAGTATGTATCCTTTTCAAAATAGGTGAGAAAGATCTGTTAAATCTCTAGGGCTGTTTGATAATCAAGATCTATCTTCATTAGCTCGTCAGTTTTTGTGATTTTGTAGTTTTCAGTGTCTTAAATTCCCATTAATCGAAATTCTGAGAATTGCTGACTGGAAGTGCCCAGATGCAGCTCTTCAGAAAGTTTTATGCCTTTATCCTGACCCACACCTCAGTCTTCTGAGAGGTGTTTATATCCTCGTCAATATAACTTACTGCTTAAAAATACGTTTTTCCCTTTTTTTTAGGTTAGTATTGACATATTCTCTCAAAACTGCAAAAAAAAAAAAAAAAAAAAAAAGGAAGGCAAATAATAAATTACATCTCTCTTGATGTGGTGCAGTTGTTTCAAAATTCTGCCAGCTGGTGCAGAAATGGTGATTCATGCAATAATTCAACTTTCAAAAAGGAGTTTCTGTGTTTACTTTAACATTATCTCATAATCTCTTTATTTAGGAAAAATTAGCTAAAACCACTTTATATTGGTTGCATAAAATTGCTTCAGTTTTTATGCTATATGGTAGTAGAGTAACTTTTTTTCTCACCAATATTCATAACTTATGTAATTCCTTTAACTATGCCCTTGTTATCCGTGCTTCTGTTTCTTGGGTTTCTCCCTTTGTCTTTCAGTGTCTACATTCTTGAACAAATGGAAAAGGCTTTTATTGTATTAACTCTTTGATTACAGTTACTTTTGAGATAGTGACTTCCTTTTAAAGAGATGCACTGTGTTTTCCCTCAGGAATAAATTAAGGGAGGATCCATCAGCAGAGCTAGGAGTTTGGATTGGTTGTATACAGGCATAAGAAATGATGAGAGTGTTCTCTGCGTAGAAAAAAAGCAAAACCTGTAGAATAGGCTGTGGCATATAAACATCAGTTTCCTCATAGCTCCATCTAGAAGAGTCTGGGAAATAGAGGTAATGGAGGTTTAAATACATAGCAGTCCAGGAGGAACCTTGCTGTTAAGGGTAACAACATCTAAAAGTTTTAAACTTTGTAGATTTTCCTGTTTCACTCTTCCACACTCTTAGTTTTGTATCCCATTAAGTTCTTTTTAATTTTAAAGGAAAGAAACACTCTTTACTTGATACTGTTCATGTGGGTGAAACATGGGCAAATTAAAAATCAAATCCTTCTATCCTCATACAGTTTTAACTTCTGATATTATTAGGAAATGCCACAACTGTCACCAGGTTTCATTTTGCTAGTTTCCTACTAGCTGCATACTTCAAGGTAATTTTTGTGTGTAGTTCACAAATCACTGCAGAAAGCTCTACGAGCAGGCTGTGTTCTGATCTCCATTTCATTGCTGTTATCTGGAATGATTTTCTTGACTTCAGGTACTTTCGAGTTTACAATAGTGTCACTGAAATCAGACTCTCTCTCCTGTGTGTCTATTTGGATGGCAAAATTTATGTACATTTGTTGTGCTGTAGAAATAGTTGCTTTTATGAAAACTTGTTCCGAAATGCTTTGTTTTCCATTTCCTCAAATCAAATCACCAGAGGGTACAATCATTCCATCTGTAATCTTTTCTCATATTATAACTAGGCCAAGGAACACAACAACTCTCCCAGTGTGAGGAGGAGATTCCCCAAGCTGTTCCAGTGTTCTCACTCAAAACAGTGAAAGCCTTGGAGCTATCATGCTTTTTCATCATTTCCATCAAACTCATTTTGGGTTTATACATGCGGAAGTCTGTGGTTTTATTCTATACATTGAACCAGAGAAAATCTGTCAAAGTTGTATTTTTGATATAAATCAGTGGTTGAATAATTCGGAAATCTATAGAGAAGGTATGACTGCTGCAGTTGTTTGTAAAGCATAGCTTGTCAAGAGACTAGTTTAGATGATGTTGGTGGCAATGTGTCTATAGACTTCAAAGGGGTTTTGTTCAAGTTACATCAGGCATCTTAGCTCTTAGCTGTCATATATGAAATAAAATATTTTCTCTAAAAAACTCTTGCTTTTGATTCAATCTCTCTTATTTCTTAAACAGAGCAGATGGCAAGACTGATGATTTTTAAAATAAACCCAAAAAACCCTAAAACAAACAAACAGACGTGGGGGTTTTAATTTTTTTTTTTTTATTGACTGTGTATTTCAAGGAGTGCTTATGTTACCATAGTGAGTATAAGACTAAGATATTACTATCACTGCATTTTGTTTTTTGATTGAACTGTTTTGGCTTTCCTCTGGATGGAGATTAGCTCTTCTCTAATGAAAGTTTGTTTGTTGAAGAGCACTCACTGTTATGACTTGCATTTAGCACCCTTTTCTTCTGGGTCAGGGGAGAGTGCTACAGACCATAGCAGGTTTCAGAGGTACACTTGGGGAAAAAAGGGAGTATCTTCTGTATCATAATCAGGAAACTCTGTAGAACTACAAGGTCTGGCTAATGAGTCACGTGACTAAAACACTGAAGTGCTGATGGGCTGTGCTCTTTAGAACAGACACTGTTACTACCATGTTGTGAAAGCAGTTGTGTTTTTTGAGCTGTAGCCTGCCTGGAGACTGAACCATATGGACTTATTCATGACTGTAACTTCAGTGGCTTTAACAGTTTTGTCCTACTTTTAAGTTGCTTCTGAAATCTGAAGAATGTGGCATCTCATTCACCTTCAGTAAAAAAAAAAAAACCAAAACAGATTCTGCCATCCAGTGGCTACCACTCTCTTAAGCAAGCAGGGATTTCACTAGTTTATCTGAAAAATAATTGGTCTGTAGAAGTCAACCGCCGTTAATATGTCAGAGGGGAAAAAATTGGTTTTGGCCTTCAAACTAGGTAGCTTGTGCAATGGACAAATTAAAAACAATAAAAAATTCTAATATGTTTGTCGAATTGTGGACTGCTGTGCATCCTGTTGCATTTCTGTCCCATGCCCATTTTTTTCTTCATGATTTTTAATGGCAGAACTACTGTTTTTAGATTACGCACTTAGCTGTACTTACTTTTTGGCATAAAATGAAGTTTTGGGAAGGGTAATCTGCAATATTTTTTCAATCAAATGCGGAGTTGGTTTGAAGAAGTCTTAAGATACTCTTTTTCTCTGGAATTCGTTTCTCTTGTAGCTTTTTTAATCCTTAATGTGTTTCTGCAGAGTCTCCTTACAGAGACTATTATATGCATTGACTGTGTCTTGTGATTGTGAATGTTGGGTATTGATTCGGCAGTGCCTGCATTTTTCTTTTGAGTTGCTTGGAAATGGATTGGTGTGTTGAATGAAAGTCTAGATTCTGGTCAGAATACCACTATTTAAAAAAATAATTCTAGTCCTTACCCAGGCTTGTATAGAATTTTACTTTCTATTAACCCTTATTCCACTCTTCCTGTTTCTGTTTCAGTTGGCTCAGCATCTTTCAGTGAACGAGCTAAGGTTTGTTTTTCTAGCTTGTTACACAGCTTTCTCTGGTGTTTCTGGAACATCTGTTTGTTTATTGCTGTTTATCAAGTCAGTCTTAATCCTTGGTGTTACTACTTTATGGTAGGAAGAGAGGCAGGAAATATTTTATAAATAAAAATATTCATTTATTTTTACTAACGGTTACATGTCCAAGGGCTGTAGTATAAGTAATTTCTTCCAAATGTAGAGGAAAAAAATGTCTTACACTGTTAACTTCAAGATTAAGAGAAGCTGGAACAATATATTCCTAGAAGCAGTTTTAGAAAACACTTCAAAACATCCTTTATTTAAGTTAATTAACAAACATGCAACTGTAAAGAGACCTGTAAAGCCACACATACTCAACTATGTGACTGAAAAATTCCTGTCATTTTTTTCAGAAGATACTTACACCTGAGTTCATTTACATAACTATCTTTCTGCTTTTGTTTAAAAACTGCTTCTTGAAATAATGTACATACTGTGCAATGTAGTGTTTTATTAGTTCAATTCCATAGTCACCAGTTGCGTTTGTGAATTTCTCTCCATAGATCCCACTGTATGCAGTGTTTACCAGTGTGAACTTTATGGTGTTTATGATAGGTTCTAAAACCAGTTAGGTGGAATGGGAGGGAGAAGGAAAAACAACCATTTTCAAAGACCTGTCAAGAAATCTCTAAGTAACAGGCACATTAGAAACCTAAAATTACTAAGGAGGCCATAAAAATAGCTGATTGAACCCAGATAGCACTAATGTAATCAGCAGGTCTCCAGGAAACACATTAACACTTTGTAATAGTCTCATTCATGAAGATGAAATGAATTTTGAAGGTGATACACCAAGGAAACATTATGTACAAAACCCGTGCAAAACAAATAAGCTTTCCCCCTGCAATCTTGAAAGCAGAATAATCTGTGGAAGAACATGAGAAGTGAAAACTGTTCTCATCCTGAAATTCAGCCACTTTAAAGAAACTTGATAAAAAGTACTGGAAGTACTTGCATTAAATCCATTTAGGTTTTTTCTTCACCAAAGACACATAACAGTTTAGAATAGATACTTGAATATATTTGAGATGTGTCAATCCTATAAATACAAATGCAATCCGTGAGATGAATGGAATTTGTTGCACAAGAAGTTTTCAACCTGAAAGCTTTGTTAAGACAGAGGTACTGCTAAATGATGGAGAAGATTTTTCAACAAGAAATAGTGTTATTTGCATAGCATTTTAGTTTACTTTTATATCAATGAATGTTGTTTTTTTAATATTTCAACTCCTCCAGAATAAAACCACAGTTGGCCAGTCATTGAGCACATCAGTCTTCTTCTTCATTTGAGAGTAGAGCATCATGGTGCATTAACTGAAGATTGTAATACACATCTCAGCTTTTCACAGGAGGCTACAACCAAGAAGCTACAGCAAAATAGAATCATAGAGTCGTAGAATCATAGGGTTTGGAAGGGACCTCTGAAGATCATAGAGTCTAACCTCCCTGCTGCAGCAGGAACACCTATGGCAGATCACACAGGAACGTGTCCAGGCAGGTCTTGAAAGTCTCCAGAGAAGGAGACTCCACAACCTCTCTGGGCAGCCTGTTCCAGTGCTCCATCACCCTCACAGTAAATACGTTATTCCTCATATTTAAGTGGAATTTCTTGTGTTCTGGTTTGTGTCCATTGCCCCTCGTCCTATCACGGGACACCACTGAAAAGAGACTGGCCCATTCTTGACATCCACTCTTCAGATATTTATAGACATTAGTAAGGTCCCCTCTTAGTCATCTTTTCTCAAGACTAAACAGCCCCAGGTCTCTCAGCCTTTCCTCATATGACAGATGTTCCAGTCCCTTAATCACTGTTGTAGCCTCTGTTGGACTCTTCCCAGCCATATCCCTGTCCCTCTTGAACTGGGGAACCCAGAACTGGACACAATACTCCAGATGTGGTCTCAACAGGGCATAGTAGAGGGGGAGACAGACCTAGTGCTTATTTCATCACAATGTTAAATAAAATAGTTGATTTGAATAGTTGATAAAGCTCTCATTCCTAAGCTTTCATTACTCGAGATAGTACTAAGTTGGGTCCTACTCAAATGATTTGCTTAGAATTGGAAAGGACATTATTAGTATTGGAGAGACTATTACCACAGCAAATTACTGGAAATTAACTAAAGCACCCAGAATAATGGAAAGGGAGATCTTCAGAAGGTGCTTTCATGGCTGTTCTTTACAGTGAATTTGTACTTTTGTGGTTTCCTACAATTACCAATGTTAGTTGTCAAAAATATCAGTAAGATACTTTTCGTTAGTAGAAGCAGTGCAGGTAATTAAGTCTGTTGAAAGGAAATAATTGTGTTCTGCAGTCTCTTTTAAGTGTCTGTGAAAAGTAAGGAAAAGCAAGTTGATTAGAAAAGTAGCTCACTTTATAAATGGCCTGTTCATCAGTGACAAAAGTTTTAGAATCTTTATATGCAGAGATTGTAACTGTCTGCACAGGTTCTTTCTGGTGAAAATCTTATTATTCGGAGTGACCAAGGGGACCAAAACAAATATTTTTTAAATTGATAATTTGTACTTTATAAGATTTGAACATGCATGAAATGATCATAACTATAATTGCCTATATTAGCTATATAATTTAATTTTTTTAAACAGTCTCTAAGCTTATTTGGGACTACACATACAAGTTTTATGTTCCGTTTGGAGGCTGCAGTTTGTTGTGAGTAGTGTTGGAGAAAGGTCTGGACACGAACAACTGCAAGATGAAGCTTCCTCAGAAGCAAAGAGAAGGTTGTTACTGAATGTGTGTGTGTTTGCATAATTAAACTTTATTGTGCAAAATTAATCATAAATAATTTTTGTAATAATCTGTTTCTTCAGCAGGTTCCTGTGTATTGGTGCCTCATCTTCCATTACAGCAATTACAGTTTGTCATTTTATATGTAAAGATGTGTATTCTCCTAATCTGACCATTGCTGTTTTACCAGTGTTTAATTATTAATAGGTTGTTATTTTACTGTATATTAGTTTTGATCACGCTCTTGGTTAAAAAGAAATTAAATGCTGAAATAGCATGCAAATTTTGATTACAAAATATTATCCTGCTATATTTTATTTTCCTTATGGGTTCAGTATTTGAAGGTTGTGCAGGGATGGTATCCTCAGAATAAAAATCTTGGAATAATAAGTATATTTAAACAAATATCCGAAGTTTTACTACCATATCTTCTTTTTTTTTTTTTTTACTTGTTAATATATGTAGACACAGACACATGAAAAACCTAAAATATGTGTATTGCTTGTTTTAACAGATTGGACAACTTGCTTTTAAAGGCATGAAAAGACTGAACCGAATCCAGTCTATAGTTTTTGAGACTGCCTACAATACCAACGAGAACATGTTGATCTGTGCCCCCACTGGAGCTGGCAAGACCAACATTGCCATGCTGACAGTCCTTCATGAAATTCGCCAGCATGTCCAGCATGGCCTTATCAAAAAGGATGAGTTTAAGGTAAGAGTTTAATGAAGCAAGTAACAGCTTTTTAACTTGGAAGGTAAAACCCATTATACGCTACACGTGGAATATGAAATCAGGAATTTTTCAAGGGTATTACAGTCTTCCAAGTCAAAGATAAGGCTAGTTTTGATTTACTGTATTACTGTAAAAGCTAGTCTTATTTGTGTTCTAAAAATCTTATTATGGGACTAAAAAGCTATGAAAACGCATTTAGCTTTGATGCAGAACCAATTTTCAAAGTGATGAGGCCGTATAAACAAAATCCATTGTCCTTTCAACAGCTGCACACTTATCCAGCAGAGATAACTACTTTTCATATATCACTATTAAGATTTTTCACTGTAAGTGCGTGGCATCATATTTCACAATAAACTGTGATTTGTAATGGTTGCCATGAAACAAACGACATTGTGGGGTTTGCTCATTTATCAAGCGAGTGTCCTTTTGGTGCAGATTGTGTATGTTGCTCCTATGAAGGCTTTGGCAGCTGAAATGACAAATTACTTCAGCAAGCGTCTGGAACCACTGGGCATCACTGTGAAAGAGTTGACTGGTGATATGCAACTGTCCAAAGGTGAAATCCTGCGAACACAGGTATGCTTCATATTTTAAAATGTTGTTCTGTGTGTGTATTCCTGTCTATTCATAGGTGCTCTAGTCTTTTTTGGTTGTTTTTTTTTAAAACTTCTTTCAAAAGTATTGATGAAGCAGCTGAAATGTTCTTGCTGAGTGTGTAATTATATGGGTTATGTTTTAAACAGCGACTTTCAATTCCACGTGATTAAAGCACTAATGCATCTGAAATATCTTAAGCAATGGGGTCATTAAAACTTCTGGGTTTCTCCTACTTAGTCTTATTTCTATGGCAACCCTCTTCTGTATAACCTCTGTATAAAATCTGACCTGATTTCCAGCTTGTGAATCTTAGTGGATTGTGCCCCTGCCCTTTCAGGATTATAAACCAAGTGTTGTATGAAGTGTTTGTGTGAACCTAACATTCATAATTTGAGATTTAGCATTCTTTGATAATAAACATCTTTGAAAAGTTGAAGGTCTGGTCTTGAAATATTAAATTCTAGATAAATTTGAAATGCTGTAACAACATTGTTGCAAATATGTCAAAATAATACCTTCTTTTCTATTTAAAAGCAAAAGTTCCTGTTAATGGCTGATCTTACTTTGTTAAGGACAAATAAGGAGAAGTGTAAGAAACCACTAGGTTAAACATTTGAACTGTAATATAAAGGAATAAAATTTACTTTTTTAGCCTCATAAATAATATTGCATAGATGGAGATTTTTCTGTTTTAGCAGATACTTGTGGTCATACTTATTTCAGGCAAATGCTGTTTGTGTCAGTGAAATACCATTTTTCCAAAATACTGAGGTACATTTACATCTGTTCTTACATTAAGTTCCTTGTAATTACCCTTCCTTCTCCTACCTGGTCCAAGAGACAGAATAAGACTTGGTTGCATTATCAATATGAACATACATAAATGTAACTGTAGTAATTATTGACTCAGATGAGTTATATGTTGCCAGTCTTACCTTTGCTGTATTTGACATTTTTATGGTCAGAGTCAAGAAAACACGTGACAAGAAAAGATGTCTATCTCTGACTAATAATCAAGAGGACCACAGGAATAATCTAGAAGGAAGTCATGGTTAACAATTTTCTTTATTACAAGGCACATATGCCTACATATTAACACACACAGCCACAGTACTGGGATAACCAGTAACTGAGAAACCAGTATCAGTAACAGCAATATCACTGGTACTTCAGCAGAATTACGTTGCAACACTGCCTAAAATTTGGGCTTACAAAATAAAAACCTTTCCAATAGGGACTTCTTAATAATTGAAATAATTTACATAGAACAAATGAGAATGTAAAATTACTTCCTGTTTACACAATACTTTTCAGCTAGGGCACATAATCACGTAGGTCAGAGTTTTAATAGGGAGGGAGCATGTGTAATCAGTGGCAAAAATCAAGTGATTGTGGAAAAGCCTGCTCTGAATGTAACTGCAAAGTTTGATGAACAGGATGAAGGTAGAATAGAAAAGGGCTATTTTCTCTTGCTCTCCTAATTTGCAACATAATTCATAGAATCTCTCCTCATTACTACAACTCTTACGTACATCCAATAAAAGAGCCTAATGAAAGACAAAAAAAAAAACCACACCCAAAACCAAACATTTTCAGGCATTACTAAGAAATGTGTATGGAAAATTCTTTACAAAGTTGAAATCTTATTACTCTAGTAATGGAAAATTATTAATATATACAAATTATTAATTTAGAGCAACATAGTAAATTAATTGCAGAAAGACTGCTCTCCTATTTTGGTCTGACATACCACTAGTAGCATAATTCTTCATTTTCTTTTGGGAAAGTGGCTGAAGTAGATTTATTTATAAATATCAGGAAGAAATGGCAAGGGGAGGACCGAGGTAAAAACTAGGGACTCATCTCATTGCTTTGGAATTTACTTTTTTAATCTGAAGCTCATTCATCTGCAGATGCTGTCTAAGGATTTCTACAGTTCTGTGTGTAATTTATAGGATAGAATCATAACTTCTGGGAGAATGGAGGTGGAAGAAAAATGGTCTCCAGAAGAGGAAAAAATTGGAAAATGTTAGGCTATATGCAACCCAAAATGTAGTTCCTAGATTTTCAAAGGGTCTGAAATGAAAGCATTGAATAATTTCAGTTTTGCTTTTGCATCAATAGCATTTTGCTTCTTTGCTCTTCAAAATATTGAAAATGTTTAAAAGACAAATAGATAAAGCCCCAAAATTCTGGGACTGTGAAATACTCTTTTTTTTTTGTTTTCTTTTGTTTTTTGCAGCTAGTCAGTCTTACCTTATGATTAATCAGAATTGTAGGAGGTGCAGAGGAGAGATAATGCCAATCCAAGAGTTACCAATGTAATTACTGCTTGCTGTTTTTCAGACTCTGGAGCCCAGAGTTGTTTCATCTTGTCTTATCAAAGTGCACAGAAGATGTGTAGCCTTATTATAAACTAAGGAAAGGGCACTTGTGCTGGATCTCTCTTTGAATGTGTTGTTTCCTATGAAAAGCCATGAGCTTTCTTTCATCAACTGTGCATTTAAACCACCTTGTCCAAGCAGGTTCCTTTCATTGCTTTTTATCCTATATTAAATTGATTCATCCTTCAAAACTTTGTCAGCCACTCTAATGTGTGCATTTCTCAGACAGGAATACTCTGATATGTGTTGCTGCTTTATTTATAGTTTCAGAGCTGCTTTGCTGATCATTACCCTGCTTTCTAGCCTTTACTAGTGCAAAAGATTAAGTGCCTGTGTTTCACAGTAAAGCAGTTTTGCTGTAAGAATTAACATTACAGCAGGTGGATGCCTGCACACAATTTAAATACACAGGGACAGTATATACTTTATACAGTATAAAATGGAGGACTAGGATCATCAGCTGAAGTAAATACAGGCATTTCACTGTTTCATTTCATTCAGAAGATCTCAGCTGATTCTTCTACAAACTGAAGGCCTGATGGAAACCTTCTGTGACAGTTGTCTCCTGCCTCTTTTCTGAGCAGTTACATTTTTACCATCTACATTTTCATCTTCAGGTGAATCAAATCAGTCACAATGAAAGAAATAAAAATGAGATTATTGTCAGGTATTAGTTAGAAGTAGCACTTCAGTGACAATCCTGGTAATTTTCTCCTTCCTTTTCATCCTTCATGCATCATTCTTCATACTTTGCCTCTGTGTATTTAAATATGTGTGTTTTGTAAGTGATTACATGCATCTGTTATGCTTATTCTGATGAGGAAAAACTGTTTTATCTGACAAATTGCTAACTGTCTTTCTTCTCAGGACTCCACCCTTAAGGTACAGTGGGGTCTGCCTTTATGAATTTTTCAACAAAAGTTTAAAAGATAAAAATGCTAACAAAAAAAAGGAACGACTGATTTAGGTTTTCATTCCTTTTATGATGGAATACAATCTTCTAAATGTTTTTAAAATATATTCTCCTTCAAAAACATCTCTAGCACAATTTTTCAGAAATAAATTTCTCTATGCTTTCCATGCTGCCATTTATGTTAATCCAGAAGGCATCCATGTCTCTTGCTCCTCCATACATCTATGGTGTTATACATTAGATTATTTTCCTTCTGGTTGTTCCATACTATGCTTTGAATCTTCATTAACAGCACTGGGGTTCCAACATTTACTTCAGAAGCCAAGCTTTTAAAAAAAGTTATTTCTGGTTTTACCAGTGCAGAAAATACCTTAAAAAGAAAAATAAAATGAATTGTTTTGTTGACTGTTCAGTCAGTCTTCTAATCTGCTTCCCACATCTTGTGCAGTGAAAGCCACAGCTACTAGTTACCTAACTGTAAGATGTGGGATGCATGTTGAAACTGTAAGATACAGTTTCCCTTCATGTTTTTCTAACAAGGAGGAAATGTAAATATTTAACGTGTCAATTTAATGTTTTAGTCATAATAGATCTAGGGACCATTACTGAATAATTTGTACATAAGTAAGTGCTTCATTGGAACTGGGAACAGAAGAAAACAAACTTGTTGCAAAAATAATGCTATCTATTATACCTATTCTTGTAGAGAGTTTAACTTACAATTTTAAAGCTTTTTCATAGTCTAAATAAAGGTACATTAATTTTGCACTTTTTTTTCCTCACAAAAAAACAGTCTAAGGGTGTTTATTTCCCTACAGTTGGTATTTTTTCTATGAGCTCTATTGTAAGCATGTTTGGATACTGACATATATAGGAAACTCTGATACTCAGACATCACTTAAACTACAAATTATACTAAGCAAACTTTAGCCATAATATGTTGTTTGTTAAGTTGGTATGGTATGTTAACCTTAGTGTTTAAATAGAAACTATCCAGAAGTAATAAATGGTGTATTTTGCTGGGTAGTATTTCAGAGAGCATCAAGTGTTTTGTTAGAAGGCAATGGATTATTTGGGTGATTGTCCTTACTACTTTTTTGAGCATGCACATATGTAGCTACTCAGTCTTTGCTTTATGCAGTCTAGAAAACGATACAGCACAACTTGAAAATCAATTTGTGGGCTTTCAGATCAGCTATCTTTGACCTTGTGTTTGCAGCAACAAGGACTGCAATAATAGCTGTCTTTTGAAAGTTTGGAAAATACAACTGGGATCGGAGCAGTATGGCTTTATGAGGCAGTCACCCAGTCTGAAGGCACTGCCCTGCACTGGGCACAGTAGCCTGTAAGATGATGAGTAATGTGGTGAGTTAACTTGTACAGAGCAGTGGTATCCTCTAGGGAGTTGCAGAAATGCCTTCTGGCCTCAACAATTTGTAACTTTTAAAGGTAGTGGGCATCAAAAGCCGTGTAGAAGATAATTTCCCTTTAATGGTTTATACATACATAACAGGAAACAAAATTAAGATCCCTGGCATAGCACACTGAAAATCTATGAAAATTTCTTCTACTTGTATCAACTTTAAAAATCATTTTTAAAACCAATATTGTTGAAGATATGTTACTTTCTCTTTAGGGAAAGTTGTCTTACTATTCTATTGCATCTTCAGTTACTGTGAACATTGCTTACCCTTAAAATAGTACCTCAGCAGTTTGTACGAGGTGTGTTATGCTACAGTCCTTGTCAACAATGAGCACACAAATTCAGATAGGTACATATAAGAAAGGCTGATGTTTTAAAGTTTAAATACATTTTCTATGATGTTTTTGCTTTATATTGTGCCTGAGACATGCAGATATAAGCCTAACTTTTATTAGTCCTATGTCTCATGCTTTGCCTTGAAGGCAGCTGGACTGTCCTGAGCCTTGCTCACTATAGATATGTCTTGTTGTTAAGGCCAGAGTGTAAGTGCTTTCTGTGTTGCTAAAATTAAGTCGTAGTTGAGAACAAATCTGGTCAAATTTTCAAAGCAGGCTAATTTCCCCAACCTATAAACCTCTATCTCTGTTCCTTCGTTCTCATATTCTTGGAGTTAAGGGGATTCAGAGAACAGGATAAGGAAATTTATTGCCTTTTAAATAAGTATTATGGGGAAATGAATCAAACTATTTTTGTGCGAATAGTCCTCATTCTGCCACTTCTGACCTATAGAATGCTTTTTTTTCTAACTCTCTTGGAATACAAATTTATTTTTTTAATAGAGGGAAGTATTTTCATTGTTGTTATTCTTCTTGTTGATCAGGAAACTGATGATGAAGAGAGCAAAGTTATTAATTTAAAATATATTATTGGTGTTTCTGTAGTGTTCACATAGTGCTAAAGTACTTCAAGGCCCACAAAAAGAGACTTATACGTTTACTGAACTGCAATGTGGGCCTGCCAGCATCCACAGAAACAGGTATTTCTAAAACTTCTAGGTTTCTGCAGGCCTCCAGGTATCTGTGTCTCTTTTGCATAATGGATTTTATAAAAATTAATTGCATGTCTGATTAAAGAAAGTGGTACTGGAATGAAACAATGCATCTGATCTTAGTCTGCTTTCAACCTAAAGTGCTTCTAAACATTTCTTCTTAACACAGGTAGGAAGTAGGAAACCTAGAGCAGCATTCACCCATTTTTTGGAAAAAACTGCCTTCTTCATAAACTCTTGTAATTTCACAACTCTCAAAAATTACAACATGTTCAAGTAACTCAAATTCAAAGCTTAAATTTGTTTGCTGTAGTGTCCGGTGTCACTGAAATATGCAGAGGCACGAAGTGAAAGATTAGACTTTTTATCCATGCAGCTCAGTTTAATAAAAAAAGGAGGGGGAGGTGGTGAAAGAAGCCCTACTAAACCTGACTTGCACTGTCATTTAGAAAAAAGGCAGCTAGCTGTTGCACTTGTTCTCTGCTCTTTAGCCTGTGCAAGCTAAAATCACGTTGCTTTCAGAGTTTATTCTTAACGTTGCTCACAGTTTATGTAGAAACGATCGTAGCATGTTGCTGAGAAACCATCCTTCAAAGCTTTAGATTTGAGAAGTGGTACCACTTTCCTTTGCCAAGTGCTGCACATGTTGAGGAGCTTAAAAATGTGAATGATTTCCAAGATCTCAATTAAGGAAAAAGATGCCATGGTGGAGCTGATATCCACACTGCAGCCCTGGGAGGACCTCACACTGCAGCAGGTGGATGATGCCCTAAAGGAACCTGTGGCCCATGGAGAGCCCATGCAGGAGCAGGCTCCTGGCAGGAACTGCAGCCCATGGAAAGTACCCGTGTTGGAATAGTTTGTGAAGGATTGTATCCCGTGGGAGACAACCCACACTGGAGCAGGGGGAAATGTGTGAGAAAGGAATGGCAGAGATGAAGGTTTATGGATTGACTGCAAGCCCCATTCCCCTTCCCCTGGGAGGTAGAGGAGTTGGGAACAAAGAAGTTGAGCCTAGGAAGAAGATTAGGAAAGGTATTTTTGTCTTTGTTTCCTCACTATATATTTTTTAAAAAATTGTAATAAATTAATTTCCCAACGTTGTCCCTGTTACAGTAATTGCTAAAGAATCTCCCAGTCTTTATCTTGACCCATGAGCTTTTCCATCTTATTATCTCCTTCTGTCCAGTTGAGGGGAAGTGAGAGAGTGGGGGCGTATCTGGCAGCCACCAAGACCAATCCACCACAGCTAGTTTTAGATTTGGAATTTTTTAAAATAAAGTTACTGTTTTCATTGAAATTTTACTTTTGGTATTTTAAATCCAAGATAAATATGTCATTAGGTTATTGCAAATTTTATTAGTAGGTTATTTTCCTTCTTAGCTTTAGCCAGCTATTTATACTGGAAATGAGTAGTTTAGAACAAAAGGGGAATTCTTACTGAAGAGCATGAGTAACACAGCAGTACTGATAGTGTATTTGAAAACACCAGTGTTGTAAATGAAAAGAGAATTTGTGTTAAGCTGCATTTGCATTGCCAAATACATTTGTTTGATTACTGAGCAGAATGCTTTTCTTGAGGAGAGGAAATAGCCTGAAGGACTGAATGTATTTTGACATCTCAAAGATTAGCTGATTAATTGTACTTGTAAAGGCAAGGCAGAAGTGAGAAGTGAAGCCGAGACCACAGAAGCATCAGAGCTGAATAGGGCAAGTAGTTCTGAGAGCAGCAAATGGCATCAGGGCCTTTGAGTAATATGGATGATCACTCTGATAGATTCTGTCAGCTGATAGACTCTGTTATTAAGTCATGAAGGCTTTATTCCCTTTTGGAATCTGATACTAATAAAATGGAATAATGCTTTTTTCTTAAGTTTTTATCTGCAATATAAAACTAATCAAGTCTGAAACTATTTGAAGGAAAAGAAGGCTATAAACTTGAGGTGCCTTCTGTTTCATCTATAGCTTTTATTTTCTGACACACTGTTTCTCATTTCCTGTGCTTTAACAAGGTACAGAGATGCTTCCAGATAACAAAACAGTGAACTTGATTCCTGATGTTTTTCTCTTCCTATGGAAATGGAAACACGTAAATTTTGTTATTTTTAGAGCATTACATTCTATGATATTCTGATACGTGTGCTTCCCATTTCCTGCATATACAAAGCCCACTGTTAGAAGCTGAATATGCAGACATAGTAATTTACCTCATGTAAATATTGAATACAAGAGATAGTGATTGTTTACAGTACTTTAACATTTACATATTTCTTTTCAATAAGGCTTGTCATGTTGTACTGCATTTTAACAGAAATCAAACGATGTAGGAAAACACTTCTTTTTTTTTTTTAAGATTGACGTTTTCAATTCTTGTCCCATTCCTATTACCACTGCATTTTGTGAAAACTGCATGAAGTGCTTACACTGGAAATTTACATAAAATAGGCAATCTAAAGTGCCTTTGAAGCAAGATAATACTATTTTATTTTCCCATCTCTTGATGCTTCGTCACTGTCTAATCTCCTTCTCCAGTATGTCTTGTCCATCCTGTCAGCTTTCATTCTGATGTTAGTCTTCTCTAAGTGGCCTTCATCTCCAGTTCCATGCCACTTTTTTTTATTTGCAGTTGTTGAAAACACCTGTATTACTGCTAACTTTAGATGCCAGTCTGTTTCCTTCCAAGAACAGAGTGGTTCTTTGCTCTAGACACTTTGTTGCATTAGATGCAATAAAATCTACAAGTCTTTTTTGGTGTGAGGAGATAAACTGTCATGAAGTGGCCATCGGAAGTGATCCAGAGATTGTAAAACAGATACAGAGGAGCCCTCCTCTTTTCAAGTTGTTCATTTCAAAAGAAGAATGGAGCCTGGTTAATACTCCAGTATTATTATTAACTCCTTTTCCAGTAAGCCTAGAATGAAAAGTAGTGCTGAGTTCTATGAACACCCATGGCTTCAGGAGCAAAATACCCTCTTTTGATCAGCATTTGAAATGGGAGATAGAATTTATCCAGAGGACTTTAAAATCTAATACAACAAAGAAAGAGGAAGGCATGTGCCCCTCTCTTTCTGAGAAAACTTCCAGAATATTTTTCAGTAGTACAACCTTGCTGAAAGAAAATTTCCTTTCTTCTCAATTTTCAAAGATACGTACTATTAAAAATGAGTGTCTTTCTTCCTTTAAGTGAGGTAAAATCCTTACCTTTCAAATGAGAGAAATATACCAAAATGTTTAGAACAGAAGTGCTTGCTAAAATGTATGGCTGAGTCAAGAAAGATCAAGACTCTTTTATACAGCAGAAGTATGTATAAAGTCATCTGTATGCCAAAGTCATCTCCATTTCAGTGTCATCTCCATATGGATTTCCTTTGTTTCAGAAGCCTTCACAGGCTGAAAAATAAAATATTGTTCCCAGTCTCATTTTCCATGCCATCTTCAGGGCAAATTGTGTTTAAAAAACCCCCACTATCCAGGATCTCTTTGAGGCAGCAAGGCTTGATGGGGCTCCACAGATTTTTACGTATCTCTTTCTGTCTTAATTTTTAAATTCTTTTTCTGTAACTGCTGAATGTATTTCTCAGTGTGTGTTCCTTTAAAGACAAGGAAGGTGTTTTTCCATGGGTGTCATTTTTATGCAGTATATGCTTTTCCCCCAGTTTTCCTTCCTTCCATCAATTTGGGGAAATAGTAAAGCAGGTGAAAAAAATGTATGTTAAACAGCAGAGAGGCAGTTTGGGGTCTGTAATGTTAATTCTTTGACTGCATCCTTTAAGCCCAGAAACAAAGGCCATAAACTCTGTGACTTCACATGTGGGACTCCTGGTTGTCTCTGATGAGGAAAATAATTAAGAAACAATTTGAATTTTGCTTGTAGAAAAGATTTCTGGATAGCTTTTCAGTGGGTTAAGTTAATAAGCTTGTTTCTTAGTTGAATTGTCTGCATTTTTTCTGTTGTTGTTCCTGGGACACCTACATTGCTTTCTCAGGCTGATGTTATCGATTTGTGCCTTCAACATCATACTTCCTTTTTTTTGGCATCAGCCTTCCAATACCCTAGTGAAATTGTTGGAAGTCCTTCTGCTTTAGTACTCTCCCATTAATATATGTGCCTATGGCAACCAAGATTTTGCCAGGGGGTGGGGGTGAGAAGTACTTCTATATCATCACAGTAACAGTTAGAATAAAAATAGGAGTCCTTTGTAAGAAACTGGAGGTGCTGCCTGTGACCTAAATTAACTTCTAGATTTATGACAGAATCCATCTTGATTTTACTGAAATCAGGCTTCCATTCTTCAGAAATTAGAATTGCTACTTTAAGACATTTATTTACGTTTTGTTGGAAAAAACTTATTTTTCCAAGAAACAGATATAGTGGTTAATTATACCACATGCCTACTTGCTTGAAGTTATTGCATAATCTGTAGAATTTTCATACAGCCTTTGAGAAACCTATTTTGTGTTTAATAATAAAATGCCACATACTCTGATAAAATGTGTAATTGACTGGCATGCTTTGGTATGACTCACTTGGCTAAAATCTCTTTTTAGGTTGGGTTCTAAGGTGGGAGTTAATTTTTGTTTTAGCAGTAAAATGTAGTTGAAACAATGCCAGATAAAATTACAGTCATTTTGAACAACAGGGAAAAAAAAATTGTTCTGTGTGTTGTGTAGTTAAAGGATATAAGGGCTTTTTTGTAATTGCATTCTTGGTTGTGTGTTCCCTTTTATTGGAAGTAATTATGTTCATGCCTGACTTAGCTCCATTTCCTACAAGTTTTTCTAAACTATTTTGAAACCAAAGTTTTAAGTGGTTTTTCTTTTTTCTTTTTTTTTATGAACTTGTATAACTCTTTGGTATTGCACTTCAACACTTACATGAAAATACACATAGATTCAGTTTGGATGAAGAGCCCTTGGTATAAGTATCTCCTTGTTTTCTTTCCCCTTCACTGCGCTCGTTTTTTCATTTACTTTCAGCTTTATCAGAATAAATTCAGTTTTAATATATCTGCACTTGAAGCACTTGCATTAATCACTGTCTCTGCAGAGGTTTGATATTATAGTGGAACTTTAAAAGTACTAGTGTACAAATAAAAATAATTGTGTTTTGGATACACTGTTGATCCCGACTGCAACTGAATATATTGAGAGGAATGCTGTTGCTCTTTCACTGTCTGGGTAAGACCAACAGTGTCACCTGCAGGTGAATAAAGTAGATTTCTTTATTTCTCAAGTGGAAATTTCAGACATGCAAGACAATTTACCTAATGAATTTGGGAAGATCTGGAGAAATAACTTTCCAATTAATATCTTCAATCCATTCCTCTGCTTATTGTGGTTAAGAAATTAACTGCACGTGTCATTCAAAAGAGTTTTTTTTAAGAGGTGCTTGCTAAAAAAAATTTGAAATCATTCTTTAATGTGTATAAAAGATATTTATTGAGAATATACCGCCCATTTACTATTTAAAACTACACAGAAAATGTGTGTGATTTATGACATTAAAATTCATTTACTATGTATGTTTTTATACAGGTGGAAATAATTTCTCAATGATTCATCTCAATTCATTGTGTTAGAATATTGCAGAAGTGAATACGAAGTAAAATGTCAGAAATACTGCATTTGGGTTCAACAATCAAATAAATAAACACTTGAAATATGTATATGTAAAAGATAGCTCCTAGATTGTTGCATCTGTTAATACAACAGATATGAATGATGTAAAAGTTTTTCTGAAAGTAGAATAACATACAAATTTAATTTATGCTAAGATAGAGGACTGCTGTTCTTCAGTATTTTTAGAGGCTTCAGCACCTTTGTCTAGTGCCAGGTTTATTAAAAATTAATTCTAAAAGACACTTATTTCTTCACTTCTCCGTGACTGATCAAGTCGAATTCTGTCTTGATCTTTACATGAAAGTTTTTGAGTTGTGCTATTACGACGACGAGATCATCTGGTGGCTACTGAACCAAGTGTGAGCTGCAGATGTGTTCAGCTGCATTGTAAATACTGATGACATTATCAGAGAGGCTTCTGTGCTACACAGATGCAAGACTGTGGGAAGAAGGAAGCCTGGTTGGAGCTGCTAAGATGTTCTCCCACTTCTGCAGTAGGGCTGAACCTCTTATGGGGAAGCTGCCTTTGAGCTTTGTCTTTCTTTTATGTCATTCAGGTGGGAGGTACTTAGATACATATGTCAGTCTTGTGGATTCTGACCACAGAAAGATTTGAATAGCTTCGTGTGGACTATCATATGTTGACTAGTCAGCTGCAGTATTTAGAGACCTCAATGGTATGATTGTGTAAGATTCAGTAGTAGATTAAGCTTATTTTTTGGCTTCTTCACAGACCCCAGTTTTGGTTTGTACTGCTTTTATTTAAGAAAATACTTTAAACAATGACAGCAAAAACCAAATGTTACATCTTCATGTGAAAGGCACAGTGCTAAGCACAAGGTCTCAATGCTGCTCCATCCACTAGTTTGATCTTACTTTATAGTCTTTCAGACAGTCCATCTTCTTTAGTTGTATGCTTGCCAAGTTTTATTCATTGCTACATCTCTCAAAACAGGTAAATCTTACATTGATTTGGTAACCTTGGTATTGGGGCAGGAATGAGAGAGAGGAGAATTCCTAATGCAGTAGGAAGTTTCAGAGACTTTTAATTCAGTTGTATGTTAATATGCAGATACTGTCAATGCAGTATTAGTATTATAGCTGTAGTAAGTTCAGTTAGCTTAATGCATTTGTATCATGCAGCGTGATTCAGGATTTTTAATCTTTTATGCAGAAAAGTGCTTCAGAAAGTGCATTGTATGTAAGGGTATTATATGTAGGATTATTAAACAAAATACTCAGGTGTTGAAAACCAATCAAACAGCATGTTACTGCAATATTTTCCACACCCCTTTGTAAATCATTTAATGAGACGATGATACTAATAAGTTAAATAAGCTACTTCAGTATTTTTAATCTAGATGGAAAACTCCAAGGCTTTCACACTTTAGAAGTCCCTAGCGATCCTGTGATTTTGTTACTCCTTACTGATGCCTCCAAGCTCAAGAGTGGTTCACAGAATCACAGAACTACCAAGGCTGGAGAAGACCTTTAAGATCATCAAGTCCAGCCTATGACCAACACCACCACACCATCTAGACCATGGCACTAAGTGCCACATCCAGCTTTGCCTTGAACACATCCAGGGACGGTGCCTCTACCACATCCCTGGGAAGTCTATTCCAATGTCTAATCACCCTCTCCGTGAGGAAGTGCTTCCTAATATCCAACCTAAACCTCCCTTGGAGCAGCTTCAGGCTGTGCCCTCTTGTCCTGTCACTGGTTGTCTGGTTCATCCTTATAAGCAGGAATTAAAACAACAGGTGGCAGGAGGCCTGTGGGACAAAAAGCTGACATAAAAAGGAAGCATGCAAGAGGTGGATGCAGTAACAGGTGACCTGGAAGGAGTGTAGTTGCTGTTGTAGTTGGTGTGAGGGGATAGGGTTAGGTAAGCCAAAGCCCAGGATATACATGAAAGGCAGCAAGAAAGGCTGTTGTGTGTATTATTGTCACCGTTCGACTCAGGATCGCCAATTAAACCAGAGACAACAATGCTCTCAATCCCCTCCCACCCAGGTAGGGAAGGAGAGAGAGAATTAAGGAGAAGGACTTAGCTGGATTGAAAGCTAAATTAGACAGCTTTAATTATATGTACAATTATATACAAGTATGTTCAGGAATGTGCAAAAGCCTCTTGCCTCCCCCCACCCCCAGCAGCTCCCCCGGCATCTCCTGAGCTGTGAGCAGTCCTGAAATGTCTCAGCCCCCTGTCTGAGATAACAGCAGAGCAGACAGGGCTGTGGGGAGAGTTATGAGGGTCAGGGCTGAGCCTGGGGTCGATGGGGATGGATGGATGGAGTCCTCCCTGGACGCCGGCCATGGATGGAAGAGAAGGGAAGAAGAAGCAGGAAGGAAGTTGTCTTCTGTGATCTCTGACCTTCCTTGGAGCTTACGTAGATCTATGGAATGGAATCCCTTTGGTCAGTTCTGCTGTCTGCCTAGTCCAGCTCCCCATGAGGGGGGTCACAGATACAATTCTCCTGCCCCAGCAGCCTCTGTAGCAGCAGAGCTAAGAAGGGGCCTTGGAGTCTCAGCAGTAACATAAACATTCCAGTGTTATCAGTCCACTAGCTGGAACACTTGCTGCTAGTTCAAAGAGAGCTTACTGAAGGAAAAAAAAAATCAATAAGAGGAAAATTAGCTTCATCCTGGCTCAAACCAGTACAATTATCAGCAGCAAGACTGGGGAAAACCACTGCAAAATGGGGCAGGGGTCCTGCAGACAAAGGACATGTAAAAACCTGAGATACTTAATGCCTTCTTTGCTTCAGTCTTTATTGTTAGCAATGGCTTTCAACAATCCCAGACCCCTGAGACAAATGGGAAAGTCCAGAGAGAGAAAACTTAATTCTTGATGGAAGAAAGTCAGGTTAGGGCATGTGGAAACAAACTAAGCGTAGTACGAGTCGATGCAATTTGATGAGATTCACCCACAGTCCTGAGGAAGCTGGTCAAAGTCATTGTGAGGTCGTTTTCTATTACCCTTGAAAGGTCCTGGTGATCCTCTGTCATCATACAGAGTGCACCAGGAAGTCTGCAAGTGGTACAAAAGTGGGACAAGTGCTTGACAGATCAGATGGTTGTACAGTCACTCAGAGGGACCTTGACAGGCTGGAGAAATGGGCCAGCAGAGATGTCATGAAGTTCCAAAGTTCAGTGCCATGTCCTGCACAGGAGTAAGGGAGTAACCGTATGCACCAGTCCAGGATGGGGGACAGGATGGGAAAGCAGTTTTGAAGAAAAGATACGGGTGTTCTGGTGGACAACAAATTGAACAAAAGCCAGCAATGTCCCCTTCAGTCTCGGCTGTATTCAGAAAAGTGTTTCCAGCAGTTTGAAGGAGATGATCTTTCCCTTCTACTCATCCCTGGTGAGACACATCTGGAGTGTTGGGTCCAGTTCTGGACTCCCCATTATGAGAGGAACAGGGACATGCTAGAGCAAGTCTGGCAAAGAGCCATGAAGGTGATTAAGAGATAGGAACATCTGATACTTGAGGAGAGGCTGGGGCCATTCAGCCAGGCTATGAGAAGGCTCAGTTAGATGTGGTCAATGTGTATGAGTATGTTTTGTATTCACAAGAGGATAAAGAGGACCAAACCAGACTTCAGCAGTGTCCAGCAAGAGGACAAGAGGCAATTGGCACAAATGGCAATACAGGAAATTCTTTGTAAACATAAGTTTTGTTTTGTTTTCCTGTGAAGATGGTCAGATGGTGGAAGTTTGTCTAGAGAAGTTGTGGAGTCCTTACCTTAGAGATACTCAAAACCTGACTGGAGGCCATCTTAAGCAGACTCTCTTAAGTGACCCTGTTTTGAGCAGTGGCTTGGGCTGGACGATCTCCAAAGGTGTCTTTCAACCTTATCTATTTTGTGGTTCTGTGAAAATCAAGGTTAGTCTGTTTTGATGGAATTGCCTGTGTGATAGTCACTGCATGTAACAATCCAAGCTGAGCAAGAAGCCATTTTAGACACCGTTTTGCTATTTCACTCTTCCCATATAATGATTAAAGATGACATTTTGTCAAACACATTTCAGATTTTCTTTTCCAGTGATGGAAGGCTAATAAGCACTATGCTTTTCATATTTTTATATGTAAAATGAGGACTAAAAATCTGTATTTTGTCTGAACGTTGTCTGAATGCTAAATTCTAAAGTACAATGAATTTTAATAAGTAACAATAACAAATGCTTCAATTGAAGTTCTTAAAGTATTAGCAAAGAATCTGAAATTGAAGTACTTCATGCTATGAACTAACTGTTCATCTGCATATGAATAATTAATGAATTTATTATAAATACCAAATTAAATGTTGTTATAGTTTTTTTTTTCTCTGAGACATTTTTTGGCACTGAGGATATATTCTTCACTAAAACTTATAGGAATATCATTTTCAAGAATGTCTTCTTATCATTAATATTTTATCTATGAAGAACTCGGAAGAATTATTTACTTTTGTTGGTTTTAATGGTCTTTTATAGCTGAAAAGGTTCTTTGCAAAAGCAATCCATGTGTCTGCAAAATTACTGAGTAACTGTTTTGCGCTTCCAGATACTTTTTTAAGCATAGGAAATTTTACAGTATAAAAGCCCAGTCTTTTATAGTTGATGCAAATGATGCATTAAGTTAGACCCTACTCCCAATGTACAATTTAAAGGTACTCAGAAGTCCAATTATCTTTGATTTAGACATGAAAAATGCAGAATAACAGCTGTGCCTGCTGAGTGAATATTCCTCTGCAAAAAGATAGCATATTTGGGTAGGGTTGAGGACAGGTTGCTCAGGGGATGTTTGCCTCTTTTGGCTCCTTTTCAAATGTAACTGCTTCTGGTCAGTTGAAAATGCAAGTAGATTACAAAATAGCATCAGAACAATTTAGAATTTATATCCTCTAAATTGTCATTTTGCATGCTACAGAATATTTTGGGTTGTCCAGCATTTATTGTGACTATTTGTGGAACAAAAACCACATTCTACTTCAAATTAGTACTTAGAGTATTGTCAATGTTACACTTGAAGGTACAACTTTTTCTATACTACATTACAAATTTTTTTTAAAAGACTTTGATTCTAAAGAATCACTTTACATGCAGTAACTATATTGAAATATTCCCTAATTGGCAGTAGAATTAAAGTATATCACAGAATGTCAGGGGTTGGAAGGGACTTCTGAAGATCATCAAGTCCAACCCCCCTGCCAGAGCAGGACCAGAAACTAGGGCAGATCACTCAGAAAGGCATCCAGACAGTTCTTGAAAGTTTCCAGAGAAGGAGACTCCACAACCTCTCTGGGCAGCCTGTTCCGGTGCTCTGTAACCCTCACAGTAAAGAAGTTCTTCTTCATTTTGAGATGGAACGTCCTGTGCTTGAGTTTGAATCCATTGCCCCTTGTCCTGTCACAGGGCGCAAGTGAAAAGAGGTTGTCCCTGCCTTCTTGATGCCCAGCCTTCATGTATTTATAGACATTAATTAGATCCCCTCTTCAGTCTTCTCCTCTCTAGACTAAACAGCCCCAGGTCTCTCAGCCTTTCCTCATAGAACAGATGTTCCAGTCCCTTAATCATCCTCGTAGCCTCCATTGGACTCTCTCAAGTAAATCCCTGTCCCTCTTGAAATGGGGAGCCCAAAACTGGACACAGTACTCCAAATGAGGTCTCACCAGGGCTGAGTAGAGCGGGAGGAGAACCTCCCTCTATCTGCTGGACACACTCCTCCTAATGCACCCAGGATACCATTGGCCTTCTTGGCCATGAGAGCACATTGTTGCCCCATGGATAACTTGTTGTCTACCAGAACTCCAAGGTCCTTCTCCACGGATCTGCTCTCTAGCAGATCACCTCCAAACCTGTATTGGTACATTTTGTCGCTCCTTCCCAGGTGCAGGACTCTGCATTTGCTCTTGTTGAACCTCATTAGGTTCCTCCTTGCCCAGCTGTCCAGCCTGTCCAAATCTTGTTGAATGGCCACACAGCCTTCAGGCGAATCAGCCAATCCTCCCAGCTTCGTGTCATCAGCAAATTTGCTGAGAAGACACTCTGTCCCATCATCAAGGTCATTGATAAAGATGTTGAACAGGACTGGACCCAGAAGTGATCCCTGAGGGACTCCACTAGTTACAGGTCTCCAGCTGGACTCTACACCATTGATCACCACTCTTTGGGTTCTATTGTGTAGCCAGTTCTCAATCCATCTCACTGTCCATTCTTTTATCCCACATATCCTGAGCTTGCTCACTATATATAATAGTATAAAGTATTATAAGTATTTTATTAGCATGAAGTGTATAATAGTATATATTATAGTATATAGTGTTAGGGTACATATTAGTAGCATATTAAATTAATAATATAGAGTATAATTAGAATGTATTATTTCAAATATATGTTTTTGTATATATATTCAAAACATATATAGGGACAGGGGCAGAGAGCAGAACAAACCCCCCCCATAATCCAGGAGGAAGTAGTTAATGACCTGCTATGACACCTGGATGCTCACAAGACCAAGACAGCCAACAGCATCCTGGCTTGTATCAGGAATAGCATGGCCAGCAGGAGCAGGGAAGTGATCATGCCCCTGTACTCAGCCCTGGTGAGGCCTCACCTCGAGGGCTGTGAGCAGTTCTGGGACCCTCAGTACAGGCAGGACATTGAGGTGCTGGAGCATGTCCAGAGAAGGGCGATGAAGATGGTGAAGTCTGGAAAACAAGTCTTATGAGGAGTGGCTGAGGGAACTGTGCTTGTTTAGTTTGGAAAAGTGAAGGCCGAGGGGAGACCTTAGTGCTCTCTACAACTACCTGAAAGGAGGTTTTAGCGAGGTGGGTGTTGGTCTCTTCTCCCAAGTAACAAGTGATAGGATGGGAGGAACTGGTCTCAGGTTGTGCTAGGGGAGATTTAGATTGGATATTGGGAAAAATTTCTTTCCTGAAGGAGTGGCCAAGCATTGCAACAGGCTCCCCAGGGAAGTAATGGAGTCACCACCCCTAGAGGTGTTCAAAAAAGGTGTAGATGTGGCACTTTGGGACATGGTTTAGCTGGCATGGAGGTTTTGGGTTGACAGTTGGACTCGATGATCTTAGAAGTTTTTTCCAACCTAAATGATCCAGTGATACTTATTCAGAATTGAAATTTGAAAGAGGTTTTTTAATTGAAGTTTTGAGAATATTTATCTTGGTGTGAATGCAACTTCAGTGCCGTTCTGTACACTAAGCTGGTATTAAAACTATACAAAATAGTATGAGAACTAATCTGTCGTTCTGCAAAAAGACAAATAATACATATATTCCACTGTTGATAAATATTGGTTTAATTTGATCTTTCAACACCCTGATTATGGAGCTTTCCTAAACTTGCTGCTGAATCTCCTTCAGGGGTTATCTGTCTCTGCTTTTAGAAGTTTTTTTTAATACTATTTTTACAGAAATCTATTTTTTACCTAAGTCCTACTCAAATTTTATTACCATTTTCCTTATCTGAATGTCTTTCTTTCCCAGCCACTGCTGTTTGCTCTTTGAAGACTCTTGCAGCAGTAGTTATCTCTGTTCGGTCACGTTTATTTAGCCTAAGCATCAATTCATTTAAACTTTTTGTGAAGGTCATACATCGTTTATGTTTAGTCATTCTCATTTTTCACTTCTGGACTCTCAGTTGGTTTGCAGTTCCTGAATGAAGTTGCCCAAAACATAATGTATTGCCCCGAGGTCATACTGCTGCTGAGCAGAGTGGAAGGTTGATTTAGAATGTCCAAGGAACACCATTTCTGTTCCAAGGTTTCATTTTTTGCAACAGCATAGCATTTTTGGTTCATGTGTAGAGTGATCTGCTCTTTCTCTTTTCCCTGTACAACTACAGCCTTGCTAGATCTTTTAGATCCTGTGTTTGTTGAGATCATTATTCCTTATGGTCAGATTAATCTATTTGGGCTTTAGCCATATAAGTTAGGCAACTAGTCTAAACTACTTGTATAGACTTGCAGGGAGAGCACTATAAAGACTTCTAAGGCTGCTGGTTTATACTAAGGTGGGTGAAATGAGTGATCTAGAGTGAACCTAGATGACTAGTGTAGATGGTGGATTTCTGAATTAGCAGATAAGATAGGGAAGATTAAGCTCATCCTCTTAGTTGCATCAATTAATGCATCTGTTCTTTTAACTTCATAAGGCATTTTTAAATTCTTACTCCATCCTCTAATGCATTTACAACTCAGTGCAGCATAATATTAATTAAAAGTTTAGTGAGTGTAATCTTTAGTCTGTCATTAGGATCACTCACAAAAGTATGCAATAGTATTGAGGTGGATAGACTCCTGTGGAGCTTCCTTGGATTTGATCCTTTCATTACAACAGTGAACTGGTGGTATTTCCTCTGAGTGCTTAAAGGATCCTGCTGAAATCCAAAGGGTGTGCTAGTTCTTAGTTAACGTAACTAGAGAATAGAAATTTGATGATCATATGGTAGCTTTGTTGCAGTCACTTAACAACCCTGGTTATCATTAATTTAGCATACATCACTGTCTCTGGAGTGAAAGAAAATTTCATCAAGTTGTATGTGCATGAAAGCAAATTATTTGGGGTTTGGGGTATCATGAAATTGGCTCTCAGTGCAGTATCTGTTTTAACACCAGCATCTCAGCTGAACCAAGAAACGTTTCTTCAGCTTACACTTAGTATGTCTATGAGTCAGTGATTTGCATTGATTATCAAAAACAAGCAACCTGGTTTGAGACCAAAAAAAACCCAAAACAACAATATTATTTGCTTCTGCTTGCTTAAAAATCTGTGAAAGAAAATAAAACTGTAAAAGTGTGTTAAAAAGGATATTTGGAACAGAATGACACCATTTCAACCTGGACTTTTTTCACATAATATTGGGTTAATCCTTTACAGAAACAGAACAGAGGGGAAAAAATTGATCAAAAACAACTTCATGAAGATCAGTTCCTCACTTTTAGTGAAAAAGTTACCTCTGTGTTCCAGAGAATTGGTATTTGATCACTGATTTCTGTCAAATACCAGGAAAAGGAACACAGACTCTCTCTTACCCACCCTCTGGCAAATCTTAAAATAGTAATAGAAAATAAATAAAAGGTTATAATTATGCCAGCAAAAGTTATTCTGAACTTTTTATATTTACAGTTAATAATGAGATATGCAGGACCTTGATATGGTGAGCCTTAAAAGTGTGCCAGTATAAATACACAGGAAAAAACAGGAGCTGAAGTAGGCTTTTATCTTTGCCTCCTCAAGTTGTGCAACCCAAGCATAAAGTTTCCCTGTAGAACAGAGGAGGAATGACTGAAACCCTTTTCCTTGCAGCTTTCAGAGAAAAAAAGAAAAAGGAACAAGCAAGTGACCAACCAAGCAACAACATTGCATTTCTCAGAAACTTCAGTGAATTTCCAAAAATGTTCTTGTACTTAGTTTTCCCTTGGAAATTTCTGTCCAGTAAACAAACTTATCAACTTTAGCCCCAATATTGCTACAATTATGTTTAAAACCGTACACAAATCTACTCCATACTAGTGTTTTGTTGTTATTCTACTGTATCTTCTATATGAAAAAGGGGATGGGGGAGAAGAAAATGCTGCACAACACTTGGAAGACTTGAAAACAAGCAGGCTGCGTGCAGTGTCTCAGGAGACAGGCTCTTGCTGAAAGTTGTCAGATCTGATTAAGGAAGCTATTGGTATCAATCAGACCTGACAGTAGTATATCAGAGGTTAGTATAACTATAATTAGTGAATTGATTAGTAGCAAAGAGGGTAATGTTTTGGATCAAACTCCTTTAAAACATCTAGATCATTATTTAAACTCAAAGGCTAAATGGGTAATTATATAGTTTACAACATAAGAGCTAAATTTCACAAATAATGCAAGCTAATCTTCCTTACTATGGTTGTTAAATTAAGGTTTTGTACTGACTCTGACCAGAATTTTTTTCCTAGGAAAAAAAATACAGAAGGCAGGTGCTTTTACCATATTACTTCTTAGTACAGCTGTTGTGATCCTAATGTATATTCTTTTCCATCGTTTGTCCTCAGATTAATGTAGCTATTCCACATGTATATTTGGAATATTCTTTTAACAAGGCTACAAAAATCTGCTTTCACAGCAGAATCAAAAAGGAATTCTTCTGTTCATCAGCCTGACTGGTTGTACTGGGTTTGATTTCAATTTATTGACTGGAACTATTGTATTTGAGGTTCAAAAGTAATGTTGGAGCTTATAAATGAGTTTTGTAATTGCTGGGACATTCAGGACTCTGCCGAAAGCATAAAATTTTAAATCCTAACATACCAACTTACATCTGTTAATTGGAACTGTGAAACTGGGTATACAACAAATAATATTGAAAAAAATCAGTTCATTCAGTACATGTAAGATGTGTCATTAGTGTCCTGCTCTGATAAGGAGGTGTGCTGATATATTGTGAATCAGTTGCCTTTTCATTAGGTGGACTAGCTGGGTTCTGTAAAGGAACCAAATAATCTGTAATTATATTAGTTCCTTCCTTCAATTCAGTTATAAAATAAAACATGTTGAACAACATTACATTTCATCAATTAAAAATTCATTTGCCATTTAATGAGTTCTGAGTGGCAGCTGTAAAAACTTTTTGTTCCCTATTATTGATTGATTATTGGTGGCTTTGGCAGCTTACTAATTGTGACTAATATGCTTCAATTTAATGCACCCCTGTAAGTCTTTCTAAGATGAAAAACTCAATCTTTTATGTAGATACTTTTTCTAAGTATAATCTTATTATTTGATGTTCCTAAGATACTTTTATATATATGTTTGTGTGTATATGTGATCCTGTATTGTCATTACGTGAGACTACAAATACCTGTTAAGATTTGGTGTAGCATTATCTGTTCACCCAAATGTGTTGGAACTGTGTAAAACACAGCATTAGATGGTAGTCTCTGCTTTTTGAAAAAGCAAAAAGTCTGTATTTATTATTTATTATTCCTATTTCCCTACCTCAAATTCCTGTTTGGAATTTCTGCCCTCTGCTTTGCTTTCTATAGGTTTATTCCTCTCCCTGCCTGAGCACCAGCTCACATGAGGGTTTGTGAAATATGTGAATAAACCATACAGAGAGAGAGTGCAATAAAAGGAGGAATAAAGGCAGCATTATGGAAGTGACTAGCAGGCTGCTGCTCTTGTAACATGTTTTGATGAAAGTTTACCCCGGAGTGTGCCAAAGTGTTAGAAGTGTCCCTCAGGGGGTGTGATATCAGATATCTAATATTTATTCTAAGCTCCACAGTATCACTGAATAGAAGGGAAATATTTCCAAATTACACAAAGCCTCAGTGTAGCAGCTCTGCCTGTGGAATTGCAGGATATGCTGCATTCCAGTGAGAGGCTGCTCTGGGCAGATGACTGTAGTTGTGTACAGTTTTGTGTCTCTGTTTCTGCACAAGTAAAGCTCTTGCAGTGAACTTCCTGCCAGAACAAAGCACCAAGCTAAGTAGTTACAGCATGACTAGAGTAAACTGTGTAGTTTGTCCATGTCCCTTTGCCAAAAAGCTGTCAGAAGATGAGGAGTGCTGGCTGTGACTGAGCAAAGCTTCCTCTAGTATCAGCCACATGTTCTTAAATGCTGTTTTCAAGTGTGGTAAGAGAAAATTATAGATACATGTAACAGAGTGGGAAAGAGAGGTGATAAGAGAGTTAGAGCCCTACAGGATGGAGGATGTCTGTTGTAGTAGAAAAGTTTTGTCTACTAGAGTACTTATCTGTTCCTGCCCAGATGAGAACAAAGTGTGTTGCTGTGGTTAGTTCTTTTAAGCAGTCGTGGCAATGGCTACATGTTAAAATTGACCACTTTTGATAGTGGATGTTATTCCTGATGACAGGTATTTCCTGCTTATCTGAAAAATTCCCCAAAAAGATGTTTTCCCCACCATCTATAAAAACTACATGCAGTTGCATACTGGCTTGCCACCTCTAACAGTTCTTGCCTAACACTTGCATGAGCCTACTAAAAATAAATAAGAAAACCCCAACCTTTTAACTTGACACGATTTTGGGAAACACTGTACATAAAGAATTACTGCTCATAACTAATTTGTGAATGCAGCAGGAATATTAAAACAGAGAAGTGAATGCTAAGTTGAAGATTAAGGAAGTGTTTGGGGAGGTGGAACAAGTTGTAAGGGATTTTCTCAAAATATTTGCTTGGTTCATCCTCCATTTTGATCCTTCAGAATTTTGTCCACCTTTTGCCATCTTTGTTACTTTTCCATTCAGAGTTTTTAATTCATCACTCACTTCATGTTACTCCTCTGGAATTGATTTACTGGCTAATTCCAGTGCCTGTAAGATTAGCAATTCTTTATTTCAACTTAAAATCTAATGTTTGATACCAATTTTGTAGTGCTGCAAAAGCCTTTACTCAGAGTTCTTTTGTAAAAACTATTTTCTTGAGCAGCTCACTGGCAGCAAGATCTACTTCCTGAAGGGGGCTGATTACAGCAAAGTAGTTTTCAGTCTTCTGTTCTTGCTTTTTGGAAATGTTTCACATTCTCAGGAATGCCTATAAAATTTCTACAAAATTTTGTTGTCAGGTCTAATAAAGAAAAAACCTAAAATGAGAACATGTTTAAAATTCACCATGTGTACCTACTTTACTAATGAAGCCTCACCTTCCAGAAAGGTTTGAACAGATGTCAGGTGGACTCTTTTGAGACTCGATTTTTAAGACAACAGGGTAGGGAAAATCTGATTTACTAACCTGATGTTTCACAACAAACTCTTCTTTTTTTGTAATCCAAATGTTGTCTAAAAGAAAAATGGAACACCAGTCCCTTTCTGCTGTCATCCAAGCTGATGTTTAACCTGAGATCTGAATCAAGCAGTTCTTTATACAATTTGGTTTGACAGTATCAGGCAGATAGAAGGAATCACCTAGGTCTTCTCTCATTATTTTCTGGAAATCACAGTAATTAGGAAGTTATCTGTGGGAGGATTTTCTTGAGTGTTGATTTATTGTATGTGTGAAAGGGAGAAAAGGTCAGATAAGTTGCAGGCATACTTGGAGGCTGAAGCGGCTAAAGAGAGGAAAGCTGTGCTTGAAAATTATCTTGAAGACCTTAACAGCAGTGGATTGTGTAGTATGGGACACTGTAACTAAATATTTTATGTCGTTCCTTCTTGCCCTGGGAAGTTGTGGATGCTCCCTCCCTGGAAGTGTTGAAGGGCAGGTTGGATGGGGTTGGAGCAACCTCATCTAGTGGGAGTTGTCCCTGCCCATGCAGGGGGGTTGGAACTAGATGATCCTTAAGGACCCTTTTAACCTAAACCTATGAGATTTTCTTATGTGGTTTGGATGTGTGGGATTGTGAATCTGAGGAGATTGCCATCGTTGTAGTGTCCTCAGAGCGTGTGCACAAATTGCTCAGGCAGAAACCGGACCCTACTCACGTGCGAGGTGTGTTTGGGAGAACTTACAGAACCACCTTACTGGCAGGCTGTGCTGACTGCTAGAAATTAATGTTGGACTCTAAGAAATTAATGGAAGATCATTTTATTTCAGTGAGATTATAATCTTCTCACTCTAAGAAAAATGCCAAACAAAATCGAAATAATGCAATTTTTAAAAATCCGTTTTCACAGTCACTCAACATTTTGGCAGTGGATGTTCAAATTATCAGTTAGTGTCATCCCTTTCAACTTCACTTTTCAAAGTGAAGTAATTAGACTCTTTGTGTGAGTGCTTACCTTAACATGATGTAAAGTAAGATGAGGATATGTTAAATAACCCCAAAGCTGAATTAAATATTTTTGGGTTGAAAGATTTATTTTTCTTTTCAAAACTGTTACCTGTTTTGGTATAAAAGTGAAACTGAGCAACAGTCCTCACCTAAGACAAAAAACTCTTTGTGAGAAGTCCATGTTTTCCCTAGCAGAAAAAGTCAGTGTGGAATAGTTATTAATGATAATCCAAAAAGCTTTAGAAAAGGAGAATTGTATGTGTGGAGAGAAATTTAAGTTGACAGTAAAAATATTGACAGTTAACCCATTTGTACTCAGCCATACCCTAATACAAAAAACAGATTGAAATGTCTTGCATGAGTTGCAGTTCATTAAGCAAATGTGACACTTTATTTTCTAGCTATTTCAATACTGAAAGAGGTGAAGTGGTGAAATAGCAATATAAATGAACACGCTTCTCAGTGAGCTGATAACTCAAGTCAGAGTAAAATGAGAAAATCTTAAAAAGATGTTTCAAGACTCAGTTACTGTGTCCTTCCCATGCCCCCAAACAGAAAGCAGAATCCTTTTGCTGAGTCTGAGTTTTGAGTTTATAACTTTGTGGATAAAATACGTTGTCTCTGAA
Organism: Hemiprocne comata; assembly: GCA_020745705.1. Taxonomy (NCBI): domain Eukaryota; kingdom Metazoa; phylum Chordata; class Aves; order Apodiformes; family Apodidae; genus Hemiprocne; species Hemiprocne comata. The sequence goes on along the minus strand of CM036588.1, from coordinate 116,536,889 downwards.
AATTAATCATAAAAAGAAATGCCACTACCATGTTTAAAACTAATTATGAGATGGATCATAATGCTTCTGTTTATGGTTTTAATTGAAAAAATAATCTGTAGCTTTGTTAATAACTGCTGATAGTCAACATTTTCTTTCGGCTGCTATTTTTAATTAGCACTTTATATATTTGAATTCAGTTTATGGTTTAAGACTACAAAGCTCATTTGTTTGGGGGTTTTTTTAAAGGAATTTTTTTCTCAACTGTAATTTCTATCTGCAAAGGAAGCATAAGAACCAATCGTATTTTCTGGCGAGACATTCTCTGGAGATCTCTGGCCTTACTAAATGAGACAGTATATCAAGTATAGCTTTTTAATTCAGGTCATTACTTTGAGTAACATTGCTGTTTTAAAATAAGATCAAAGTAAAAGACTATGATAATGAATATTTAGCCATTGCTCAGAAACAGAAGGATTAGTGATACCATTTTAAATATATGTCCCAACATGAGTGACATTAAAAAAAATCCCAACCCTGCAATCTGAGCATTGCCCATTTAGATTTAGCAAATTAGCTAAGGAGCTTCCATTTGTAGTATTTCACCCCTTAAGGTCTTAATATGCATTGCTAAATATATTTTCTCACTGTTTGCTAGTTAATGTTCTGTGGAGGTACAGCTGCTAATTTTTTTGTGGTTGACATGGCTTATTTTAAAGTGATAAGAGTTGCATCTGTAGTACTGTTACAATTCAGTTCTTACATTATGGTCATACATTATTATGCCACCTATTTTGTAGGAGTATAAGCATCTGAAAAATCTGTATTTGCTAACAAAATGCACCCAGTAATATTTTAACAAAACATAGAAACACCCCCACACAACACCACTCTCTTAGTGTTATTAGTGACTCCGTCTTTTCATGTGTGAAGTTTTAAATATTTCAGAATGGGAACAACTTCTGTAATACCACAAAGTCTCTTCAGGAGATTCTTGGTAATTAGTAAAGACATATATTTTGGTGGTAAAACAGTTGGACTGGAACAATATTGTGAGGCAGTGCAGGAAAAATATTTCTCAGAGGAGAATAAATAAATGTTATCAAGATAGATCTGGTGGAGATCAAGGGAAGAAAACAGTATTCATAAAGGCATGTGTATTGTAAGCTGCATTTTTTTTTTAGTATTTTGAAAGAAACTCAGCAGGATGTAAGCAATCCAGGAGGTTCCTGGAGTCCATTGATGAGAACTTCCTCCTCCAGGTGATAAAGGAGCCATCAAGGAGAGGTGCTTGCTGTATCTCATACTCACCAACAAGAGAGGGGCTCATTGAAGATTTGAAGATCAGAGGCAGATTTGACTGCAGTGACCATGGTGGAGTTCAGGATCCTGAGAGGAAGGAGCAGGGCAAAAAGCAAGCTCACAACCCTGGACTTCAGGAGAACAAACTTTGGGCCTCTTCAGAGAACCACTTGGAAGAGTCCCATGGGATAAGACCCTGGAGGGAAGAGAGGCCCAGGAAAGCTGGTTCATGTTCACGGATCACTTCTTCCAAGCTCAAGAGCAGTCCATATCAACGAATAGGAAGTCAGGCAAAAATGCTAGGAAGCCTGCAATTAACAAGTTGCTCCTGGCCAAACTCAAAAAAGACATCATTGCAATGTCAGTCTTCATAATCTTTGGTCATGGTAACTGGGAGAAGTGACTGAAGATGGGAGAAAAGCAAATGTCACTCCTGTCTTAAACAAGAGCAAGAAGTAGGACCCAGGGAATGCCTGACTGGTCAGTCTTTCCTGAGTAGGTGATGGAGCTAATCCTGGAAACAATTTCCAGGCACATGAAAGATAAGAAAATTGTATGATGAGTAGTCAGCTTGGCTTCACCAAGGGGTAGTCATGCTTGACCAGCCTGATAAATTTGACCGGCCAGATAGATGAGGGGAGAACTGTGGGTATTGTCTACCTAGAGTTCAGTAAGGCCTTTGACACTGTCTCCCACAACATCCTCATAAAGAAGCTGTTGATACATGGGCTGTCATGAACAGACAATGAGGTGGATTGAAAACTGGCTGGATGATGGGGCCCAGAGTTTGGTGATCAGTGGTGCAAAGTCTAGTTAGAGGCCAGTGACTAGTAGTGTACCCCAGGGGTTAATACTGGATCCAGTCTTGTTCAGCATCTTAGCAAGTGGTCTGGATGATGGGGTAGAGTATCAAGTTCACTGATGACACCAAACTGGGAGGACAGGCTGAAAGACCAGAGGATTGTGCTGGCTTCCAGTGGCACTTTGACAGGCTTGAAAATGACCTGACAGGAACCTCAGGAAGTTCAACAAAGGCAAGTGCAAAGTTCTGCCTCTGGGCAGGAATAACCTCATGCACCAATATATGCTGGAGGCTGACTAGCTGGAAAGCAGCTTGGCAGAAAAGGACCTGGGGGTCCTGGTGGACACCAAGTTGAACAAGAGCCAGCAGTGTGCTCTTAGTGCATTACACAAAGTGTTGCCAGCAGGTTGAGGGAGGTGATCCTTTCCCCTCTACTCAGCACAGCTGAGACCTCACCTGGAGTACTGGGTCCAGTTCTGGGCTCCCCAGTACGAGAGAGACATGGACATACTGGAGAGTCCCTTGAAGAGCCACAAGGACAGTGGGACAGACAAACCTTATTAAGTGGTCATACACATAAATACACATAATCCTTTAGTCCTAAACCATTGATTACTTCCTGGGTGGTAAGACTGCAGTCCAGCTGCCCACAGTGCCTAGGTGTACAAGGGTTGTTGGATAGCAAGGGGGCTGTAGTCCAAAATCCTGTGGCTTCAACGGGAGGGTCCCTCCACCACATATCCGTGTCACACCGATCTGTTCAGCTATTTCACACACACACACACACATGGCTTTTTGTCTTCATGTGACAGTGGCTGAACACTGGCTGAGGTTGCCCAGGGAGGTTGTGGAGTCTTCATCCTTGGAAATACTCAAAAGCTGTCTCTGTGTTCCTGGGCAGCTAGCTCTAGGTGCTCTGCTTGAACAGGGGAGTTGGGCAAGATGACCTCCTTGCAGCCTTAACTGTTCTTCGATTCTGGAACTATGAAGTCTGTCAAACTGGGTTTCAAAAATGTTGAGGCAGCAAATCAAGTGTTTTATAAAAGCTCCTAGTATTATTCTAATGGTACTTGAGGTAATTGAATGTTCTGATGCAGAGAAATGCTCTTTCTCAAATTTGGACTAGCAATTTTCATGGAAGTGTTTTTACTCCTTCTGTTATATAGAGTATGTGATAGGGAACTGATTTTAGTACTAACATTAATGTGTACCGTTTGTATTTCTCACAGCACCATGTTTGGAAGTCACCTGACCTGTCTTGATGTTTTGGTTTTTTGTCTGTCTGGGATCTGGGATGTGCAGAAGTCTTCATTTTTCATACATTAGTACATTCTGTTCTCACAGATAAGATTTTGTTTGAGAAGAAAATGTCATGAATCACATTCTGTTGGGTAATCATCTGGTGGAATTTGAAATTGGGTACTAGTAGTATCTGGTCAATAGTTTAAATTATTTTTTTAAGTATTCTACCATGGCTGCTTAGAATATAGCAAATGTGACTAAATTAAAACAATTTTGTGCATAAGCTTTTGTAGGGACTTACTAGTATTATATTTGGTGTAGAAGCCTTATCATCTAGTAAGGCTGAACTGTGTGTCATCTTAGTGTTTTACTTCTGAACATCTGAAGTCAAGAAAAATATCATAAAATTTGATTTTTATTAAAAGAACTGATAGGGATCAGATGCATGTTTTTCCTGTCCAATTATAGACTCAGTTTTTATTTGTTATGTGAAGTATGGGTTCATCAAATACTCAATATTAAAATGTAGTTATTAACTGTTGGTTCTCTTTTTCTTTAAATAGAATTTTTGAAAAAATATATTGAGAGAAAAAGTTTGGTTGTAATATTGCTTTAAGAATCAAAGGCCTTGATATTTATGTTAAAATAACCTTGGAATCAAAGTCTGTCAGAAGAAACTACATGTTTGAGGGAAAAAGTTGGCAATTTAATTAAAAATACTTTGTCAAATGAAGTTAAACTGATAGAAGTAGGAAGTAGTTGCAATTTAGAATTCCTATTTTAAAAGCTCTATCATAAACCTAGTTTGCTCATCTATCTATCACTTGTTATATCTGTCCTCTAATAGGATCAGGTAATGCAGGATGCTTGTCTGGAACGTACTCAATGTCAGTAGAGTTTTAGAAAATGTGTGTCCTGTTCTCTAGATCCTGTCACAAGGTGAAAAAGCTTATTTATACACATGACCTAACTACAGGTTCATGGTCATTGGGCTGTGTTTTCTTTCCATATCATGCCTATTTATCAAAGCTGTTAGAAGTTAACCCACTTCGCCAATTCTTCAAATTCTTCAAAGATTGGTAGTTGAATATTAAAAAAAAAATTCAGTCAAGATAATCGAACCCCATCTTCTTTTACTCATTAGAGCGTTCATCTTGCTCTGGATACCAGCTGAACAAGATTTGCCCAGTTTCTAAACTTTTCTACTGGGGCCTATGAAACAACAGAACCTGAATTTTCCTCTGTATTTTCTGAGTGATTTCTGAACTGCAAAGTCTCAATAAAGTTTGGAAGTTACCTTTTCCAGAACTGCTGGAAGTTGTTTAATCTGTTCTGCCAGTGCAAGGACCAAGATATCAAAATGTACAACTTGAAAGTATGGCTTAGGGGGAAAGGATTTCTTGGGGAACTGGGAGCTATCAGCTCGAGCTTAGGTATAAGGTGGGTCTTAGGTATAAGGTAGGTCCTTAGACCTAGGAATCACCTAGGTCTTTTCTTATTATTTTCTGGAAATCACAGTAATTAGGAAGTTATCTGTGGGAGGATTTTCTTGAGTGTTGATTTATTGTATGTGTGAAAGGGACAAAAGGTCAGATAAGTTGCAGGCATACTTGGAGGCTGAAGGGGCTAAAGAGAGGAAAGCTGTGCTTGAAAATTATCTTGGAGACCTTAACAGCAGTGGATTGTGTAGTATGGGACACTATAAGTATTTTATGTTGTTTCTTCTTGCCCAGGGAAGTTGTGGATGGCCCATCCCTGGAAGTGTTCAAGGGCAGGTTGGATGGGGCTTGGAGCAACCTGGTCTAGTGGGAGTTGTCCCTGCCCATGCAGGGGGGTTGGAACTAGATGATCCTTAAGGACCCTTTTAACCTAAACCATTCTATGATTCTGAGAGATTTTCTTACGTGGTTTGGATGTGTGGGATTGTGAATCTGAGGAGATTACCATCGTTGTAATTATTAATTGGATGCTACTAACGGCCATCCAACACATGTAGATTCAGCAAACTCTGTCTACCTCATATATAAAGTCGGTAAAACTGAAGATAGCTTTGTAAATTTGGCATTGCATTTACTTCACTGTGTATTAAATACTGTGTTTTTATCAGTTTGAACCTGGATTTTTCAATGTAGATGCTTAATAATTATTTTTTTCTGCTCTATTAGATGCTTGTAACTACTCCAGAGAAATGGGATGTGGTGACAAGAAAAAGTGTTGGTGACGTAGCGCTCTCTCAGCTGGTAAAACTCTTGATTCTCGATGAAGTCCATCTGTTGCATGAAGACAGAGGGCCAGTACTGGAAAGTATAGTAGCACGAACTTTACGTCAGGTAAGAGTGAAAAATTTTCAAAACAATTTTATTTTGGTCAAGAAAAGATTCCAGTGTAAAAGGAGAAACGTTTCGACAATGAAATCCAAATGCTTAGGCAGCTTATTATTTATTTTTGTAGCTATTCTGTATTGATTATGAAGAAAAATTGTTGTCTTCTATCTTCTCCTGTTTTGTATGAACTATCAGATTCCTAGGACACATACTTTGTTATGGAGCTATTTATTTATTATTCATTTACTTAACATTGATTTACTTACTGTACAAGTAACAGCAACATGGATAATTGTTAAGCAAATAATAATCAGGTTAATGTTTTAATATTACAAAATTTGACGGTATTTCTTACCAGGAATGGTGATTTTTAATTAGCAGTTTTTCTAGGAGAGGGTGTTTTTTTTAAATTGAAATTAGTATCTTTAGTCTAGGTGTGCTGGTTTGGTTTGGCTGGATTTTTTGGTAGCTGGGGAAGGGGCCCAGGGGCAGCTCTGGTAAGAAGCTGAAAAGCTCCCCCTGCTCCAAAACCTGCCAAGGAGCCATTAGAGGGACAATAGATGCGCCTCTGCCATTAACATATGAAAGAACTGAGGTAAGAGCTGAGCAGAGAGAGCACTTAGTAAAAAGAAAATAAAAGAAGACCTGTGCTGGAGAGGTGAAGTGCAGTGCTGGGGTGAAAATCCTGGTGGTTGGCGAGGAAGAAGGGGAAGAAGGTGCCCAAGCAGAAGTATCCCTGCAAGCCATGGTGAGACGTCAGGCTGTCCCCCTGCATTCCTAGAGGAACGTGGTGGAGCATTTCCTGGGGGTGCCAGGAGGGGTGAACTTGGTCAGTGTACTTGCATTTTGCTGCCAGGGGACTCGGATTATGCAGCTGTGGAAGACCCCAGCACCAGGAGAGGTGCCTGTTCCCAAAGCAGCCCGTGACTCTGTGGGCAGCCTGTGCTGGAGCAGCTTCTCTGGACCTTGCGGGAAGAGCTCATGAAGGAGAGGTTTGTGGAGGACTCTCTGCCATGGGAAGGGACCCCATGGGGAAGCAGGAGAGAACTGCAAGGAAACTTTCTTCCTGAGGAAGGAACGGCAGGAACCACCAGCCTGTGAACTGACTCTAAACCCCATCCCCATCCCCCTGTGCCGCTGGGGGGAAGGAGGGAGAGAAATGGGGAACAAAGTGATTTGGGCCTGGGAAGAAGGGAGGGGTGGGGGTAACGTATGTGAGCCCTGCTCTGTGTGGTGTCTGTGTCCTGCGTGTGTTTGATTAGTGTGAAATTAATTTATTATTTTTTCCCCAAGTTGAGTCTGTTTTGCCCGGGACCTTAATCGGTGAAGAACCCTCCTTGTCCTTTATCTCAACCCACGAGCTTCTAGTTGGGTTTGTCCTCTTCATCTCAGGGTGTGTGGGAGAGGGGGAGTTGAGTGGGTGGCCATGTGGCTGTTTCTTAGTTGTCGTGTTGGGCCTAAACCACGACACTAGGTAAAACTTTAAGCACTGCTAGAAAAACACTGTGTAATTTTTACTTTAGCATAATGGTCCTTTTTTTTTTTTTTTCACATGCTTTAGTGATACTTTCTGAATAGCACCGTTCAAAATGGCAAAAGGAGAAAAGGATGAATGTGGGGATTTTTTCTTAAAGCTTGTACAAAGGAAGGATTCAGAGTTAAGCAGTAAATAAGTCTCGGGTGACGTGCATTTACAAGAAAAATAAAATGTGGAATTTTGGGATGAACAAAAAGGCTTCAATTAGGAGTAATAAAGAATGGTAACAAGAGGATGGAATGCCTTGTTTGTTTGTTCATCCAGAGCAGAAGTATGTCAATACAAATACTCTGTAACAAATTATAAATAAACTCAATTGCTGTTGTTACGGCTCTATTTGTTGCACGTTCAGTGATGAGAGCCTTTTAGCTTTCAAGATGCTTCTTTCTTGGTAAGGCTACATTAACCTTGTTAAGGATCTCTGAATCATCTGATTCCAGCTCCTCTAGGAACAGAATGCAATTAATGTCACAAATTTCCTGCATAAAGAAAAACAGAAATAATAATTCCTTAGAAGAAGCTAAACTTGGAAAGATGTTTGGTGGTTTTTTATAGAGAATGGGGCTTTGTAAACTTTAGACTACCTCAAGGGCACTAAAGCTTAATTTGTTTGAGATTGTATTTTCTTTCTTAAACGGATTTGATTAGCTTGTTTTCCTTAGGTGTCTTTAAAGTAAAGCATATCAGCAAAATTTTAGCATTGACCATAATGGTCATTGTCTTCATGCCAGATTGCAAGACTCATTCATTTTTAAATGTGATTTTTTGTGAGACTCGTAAGGTTGGCTTCACCTGTCCAATATAGGTGTCTAGAGCCATTTTATCTGCCCAACTTTATTCAGCCTTGCATCCTGTTTCTGCTTCATTTGGACACAAATCTTCCAAAGATACTTTCCTTTTGTGTCTGTCAAGCTTGTGCAGGTAACTTGAGGAATATAAAATTGAGGTAATTATATCTTGGGTACTGAATCCTACCCTTAGTACATTTATTGTAACATAGCAGTATCTTGCTTCAATACTCATTTAAAAAAATAGCTCTCTAGGGTGCTTTAATCTTCTAGGATTTCAAGGCTTGTTTTATCTACCAAGTTGGAGTTCAATTCATCTGGAATTGAAGCTACTCATTTGTAACCCTTTCTTAAGTGAAACAGTAAGGAAGAAAAAGAACCCTCAATTTTTAAATTATCTAACTTACCACCTTTCTGAAGACCTTATTTATTCCAAGTTGATAAGAAAGGTGGAATTAGAGCCACTATAAATATTTACAAGAAAGTAGTTGAAGAGAGGGAAAAATTACGGTATGAAAATACACTAAAAAACCCCCACAGTTAAACAGAAAACAAAAATACTTGTAGAAGTACTTGGAATTATGCAGTAGAAAACAATTTCAGACAAAAATATTTTGTATTGCAAGGGAGCCTGGGGACAAAGAAACAGGTGAGTTATGTACAAATGTTTTAGCTTTTTAATATGGAAACAAATATAATAAGAGGGTTAGTTTGAAAAAATTACACTGAAGTGTTACACTGCAGCTTCTGAGCCTGCAAGCATAACTCTGTGAAGTTTGCAGTATAAATCCATAACTAATTATGAAATTACTGGAACTTCTATTTGGTGACTGAAAAAAACGTAACGTAAGTTTTCTGGTTTCAGAAGTGTTTCAGTAGAGTTTATTGAAAATAATATTAAAGATGTTTCAGGTGTAAAAATGCCACACCTAATAGTGTTTTAATTGTCTTTTACAAAGAAAAAAATACTTGGTTACATCTCTTTGGTTCCATTCCCTGCTCATGATTCTGTTTTCTGTGTTTTGATACAAATTCATAAATGTCCCTGGAGCCAAGAATATTCAGCCCATCCCTGGAGAATAATATCCTTCTGACTTCAGTGATTCTGTATGAGACATTAAGCTCCTCTCCAGCCCTTCTGAAAGTAGTTCTAGAATGTCTTTTTCATTTATATTTTTTTATGATCATACTCATTCAGTATTCATGCACACAGGAGTTAAGATTAATTTTTCAGTTCCTAAAAAATCAACAAAACAAACCAAAAAATTGGCAACATCAATCTAAAATATCCTTATGTCAATTACACCACTGCAGTCATTGCTGAAATCCATTATGTGATTTGTGTACTGGTTTAAGAAATCAGAAATATTGACTAGTTTTTCCTGATTGTAGTGGGGGGATTCAGAAAGTGATTAGACAAGTAATTCAAAGAAAAATCCATTGCAGATTAATAGTCACTAGGATCAGACTGGAGACTGTAGTAACCAGGGGCTATGCTGGCAAATGGATATTTTTGTGTATGTGTCTTTTTAAAAACTAGCTACTTGGGCCTAAAACTGTGCCAGAAAAGAATGTTTTGAGATCCATAATTATTTGCTGTACAAATACAGCTATACAAATACATCCTCGAAACATAAATACCCTGAGGCATTACCAGCTCTGTCCTAATGCAGACCTCAAAATACTTCAATTATGGTTGCACTTTCCCCCAGATGGACACTGAGTCACATCACTTACTGTAAGACTTTGACATGTTCATTTTAACTTATGGCATTTGTTAGACTCAGGGCTTTTTTTAAAACCTGGAAGGAGCATATATATTGGAATTGCTGACAGTTTTACTTTCAGGAGAATGAACAGTATATTTGTGCATGTTTGCACTTTTCAAATTTTAGAGGATGTTTTTGCAAGTGATTTAAATTGACTTTGCTAAACATTTTGGTAGGAAAATTGCTTTGAGCTCTGTTATATACTGTAGGTATAACATCAAACATCTTTTTTGAATGCCATTTACAGCTTTGATGTTTAAAGTATCAGGCTACAGCGTAATGCAGATGTAAAACTGAAATGCTTAAACTTTTTAATCAAACTTTCCACACTTCTGTAGTATCTACTAAGCTTATTAGCTTGAAAGAAAAAAGATTGACCGCTCTTAAAGGACACTGAGTTATTTTGTAATAATTATTCAGAGATTTTTATTACTTCTTTGCTGCTTATGGGTATTTTTTTTCACAAGAAAACACACTGAATATTATACTTGAATGATACGTGAGGTTTTGGATACCTTCTCTGAACTATGTGGATGATAAATTAAAAATAGATGCCCTGAAAAGGGCCTCTAAGAGGGCTAGGGAGGACCTGTTCACAAGGGCATGTAACAGTAGAACAAGGGGTGATGGTTTCAAGCTAGAAAAGGGTAGATTTAGGTTGGACATTAGGAAAAAGTTTTTTTAATATGAGTGAGGGTGGTGGATCAGTGGAACAGGCTGCCTAGAGAGGTGGTGAAGGCCCCATCCCTGAAAACATTCAAGGTTGGGCTTGATGGGGCTCTGAGCAATCTGTTCTAGTTGGAGGTGTCCCTGCTTATTGTTGGGTGATTGGACTAAATGACCTTTAGATGTCCCTTCCAACTGAATACATTCCATGATTCTATGATCCTATGAAAAACAAAATCCATAATAAGATTGATAGGATTTTAGCGAACTGAAACTCCCATTTTAGACACACAAATACTGTTCTCACTACAGTCTTCAGATTTAAGTTTTAATTGCTTTATATTTTTGTATTAAATCAGCAAAGTTGCTACATGAATACTAGGTGGGACAGCACAGCAGGCTGTAGCAGTCCACGAGGTTCCTGGGGTGCATTCATGAGAACTTCCTCCTCCAGGTGATAAAGGACAAACGAGGAGAGCTGCTTTGCTGGACTTCATATCCACAAGGGAGGGCCTCATAGGGGATGTGAATATCAAAGGCAGCTTTGGCTGCAGTGACTGTGAGTGGGTGGAGTTCTCCTTCCCCTGGAAATTCTCATGTTTCCTTTCTGGGCTGCCTTTCTTCATGCGACCTTATTTAAGAAACTTTCCCTGTCAGCTGTCATGCAGTTTCCCTTGCTCTGAGTGCATTTTCAGTAACTCTAGTTCCTTATTATCCCCTCTACCTCTGTTTTTTTCTGTCCATTTGTTTTCCCCTTACCTGCTTACTAGAAGTCAGAAGAAAACAAGTTCAGAGGTTTCTCACCCAAAGCCAAAGCCTGATTGTTATCAAGTTAGGAGTTTCCATGTGCTTCGAATCCCATTCTTGAATTAAAAAAAACCCCAAACTTGAGCAGTTTGGAGGAAAAAAAAAAAAGGCAAGGCTGATAGCTAGTGGCCTAAAACCAGCTGATTAGCTCTATATATCTTGTGTCTAATGATAGCTCACTGTAGTTCCTTTATGTGTCTTTGGAAATTGGAACAGCATTGGCATTTCATTTGGTTCTTGATATCTCATCCTGAGTGACTGCTGTTAATCTTCTGTCTCTTTGATGTCCCTTATAAAGGCTAATCAAGTTTCTGAGCATCTCCTATTACAGGATAAACCAAACAAGCTTACTGGAAACTTCTACAATATTTTGTTTCCTGCTGTAGTGCTTTGGGACCCTTTTTGCTGAACTTTCTTACCTTTGCGATTGTATTTTTAAAATATGTCAACAAAATGGGGGATAGAACTTTTGTGCTAGTTTTGGTTGTGGATATACAGGTAGAATGTTTTCTTCCTATTACTCAATTCTGTCCTTTTATACCTGTGATAATTGCATGTACGTAATTTGCTAACAAGTCATCTTCAGAGCTTGCGTTCAGATGCTTGTTCATGAAGTCCTCAGACAAACCTCATCATGGTTGCTGCAGGATTCACTTGTTGCTGTAAGAATGGTTCCTGAGAATAATGTCTCATTTTGCAGCTGTGGCCTGTTTTAGAATGAGCTAAATTAAAATAAATTTAGCTTGACCATCAACCTAGATTTATCTGTATGGCTGACACATACATCAGTTACATTCTGCCAGTCACCTGCTCTTCTTGTCACCAGTTATTTTTTATTTACTGCATATCGTGGATAAAATTATTTCATGCAGGTGGGCTTAGAAAGCAATTAGAAGCATCAGTTCTTAATTGATGTTTTTCAAATATACATTCTCTTTAGAATCTGTCAGTTCATCAGCTTGTGATAAATTTAATAAATTTTCTTGCTATTCTCTGATGTTATTTTCAAACAGGAGGATGTGCAGCTGTATGTCAAATGCCTTACATGAGTCTAGATCTATCTTGTTATGTTTTCTGGCAATCCTATAGTTGTGTAAAAACTGCTTTTTTAAAACAACATAGTTTTTTAAAAACAAAACCTAATCTGCATTTGTTTGGAAAATGTTATGTATCAGATATTTGAATGCATCTTCAGAAGCTTTTCTATTACTTTGCATGCAAGTGATGTCAGGAAGTCCTTCTGCATGTCATTTTTTATTATTGATAAGTGAACATTTTTCCATTTTCGTGATATATCCAGGGAGTTTAAAAGGTAAAAGTGATTTTCATACGCTTCATGTTATTTCATAACTGATAAAGCAGTTAAACTGATTTGTAGAATTGTTCATGTTTCTTCTTGTTTCTTTGGAAACAAAACAGTAAGCACAGCATGAAAAGGCATTCTGCCATTCAAGAATAACTGACATGTCACTGTGCAGGGCATAGAAATCTCTTAATAAGTATATCCAAAATGTCATTTCTTAAGGCAAAGTATTGTATACTTAATATTTAGCTGAGGGAAAATAATATGGCTTCTAATAGTGCTGTCTGCATGGTTACATTTTTTCAGGACCTCTAGATTTTTAAATATGTTCTAAATGGAGGACTGAGAGATCACAGTATTTTCAGGGTTCATTGGAAGCAGAGTAAAATTCATTTATAAAATTGCTTAACTAGATGGTTGCCTGGTAACAAATGCATTCTGTGCACTGTGTTTGAGTTGTAGGTAACGTCCTATGTAGAATCTTCAAAACAACATTAGTAATTGCATTTTTACTGTGTACTTTTGATTTCAAAATTTTACTGTTTTTTCCATTTTTGTTCCTAAAACTAGGAAAGCACCACCTATGGGGACTGATTGACAACTTAATTCTTTCATTAGACACTAAACAAGATATCAATAAACAAGTAAATGCTGCTGAAACATTCTAATAAACTTTCTTATTAGTAATTTTGCAACACCTTTAGTATTACTTTTTAATGTTCTATGAATTCCTCTTTTTTTTCCTTTCTTTTTCTCCTTTTTTTTTTTTTTTTTTTTGGATAATGGGAAACACAAAGATCATGTGAAAGGCTGAGACTTAGAACCATTCTGTGTGTAGGGTGGTATCTAATTAATAATTAATGTGAACCCCCATAGGCAGCACTTCATTCTCACCACTGTTGAGCAGGAAACTCAGGAACCTATGTTTTATCTAAGAATTCATCTTCTTGTATATTTAGACTGAAAACTAAGTAATCCTTGTGTCTGATTTTTCATTTATCTTGTCTTTAGTGTACATCTGAAGGGTATACAGACTATAAAGGGTGTGTCGAAGTTATCCTGGGTCATCTGAATATCAGATTAATTTCTAACTAGTGGACAATTCTTCAAAGATGAAAATATGTAAACTTGTCTGCTTCACTTAATTCTGTGCTCGAGTTGAACAATCAGGGATATGCTTTCCAGCTTGATTGTAATTCATTCTGTGAATGTGATATTTTAATACATGGAAATGGGAAGACTGCCAAGATCAGAAAGTTCAGGAAGAACTTTAGAAGTCAGATAAAAGAGTATCTCTATGCATGCTCTGTATGCTCTCAAGTGGTGGCTGTAATGTAATGAGATGATATGCAAATCTTAGAACTTATTAGGAAGAAAATGATCCTGCTGTGATCAATTTGCAATCCAGAGAGGCACTTCCCATAACTGACCCTTTATAATTTACAGTGTAAACACAGATGATGCCTGAATGTGGAAACAGGTACTGGGTAGCTATCCTCTGTTTATTTTTTCTGGATGCATGAAATCTCACAGTGTGATAATCAGGTTCTGCAAACGTGTATGGTGAACATGCTGTCAATTCTCCCCATGCCATAGTGAATGCTTCTGAATTAGATATACTAATTAGATATGTCAATTAAATGCAGTTATGGCAATTTTCTTTTTTATTTCCTGTATAACATCAAACTAATAAAATATAGTAAAGCTTTCAAAGAACATGATGTGCAAATACTGTGACAGTTGTTTTCTAAAGAAAGCCTTGTAAGTTCCAAATGGTGCTTATATATTTACTGAGCTAATTAGACACACATGAAGATTAAAATGTTTAAGATTGTGTGCCAGTAGTGAAGAAAACACACTTAGCTGCATACCACCAGGTATAGGGATATATGGTAGGGAATGTCAACAGAAAACTTTGTCACCCAGAATGTCTTTTCAGTAGTTTTTACTGCAAATTCACGAAAAGACTGTGTGTTCATAGTGTCATGTATACGAAGGCTTAATCCCTAATTGGGACTTCTAGGACTAAGTAATAAGTGTTCCAGCACATGAAAAATGTTAGTGTTTGAATGGAATTTAGAAAAGGCATCTGCAAACTTTCAAGACTTCCTTTTCTTGAGAAGAATCTGAGAGCAAAAGATATTAATGCTTGCTCTTCACAGGATGCTCAGAAAAGTAGATGAAAAATGGATGCAGAGAATGCTGTTTTAAAGATGTGTTACAATTCTGAAAGCCATTATGAAAAATAAAAGTCTCTACAGTTGTTGGACAGGTGAACAATAGATAAATAATTAAATCACAATTACAATCACAGTGACAATGCAAAAGTAAATAATGTGTTATGTTTGTGTATTCAGGTAATTTGGTTTTTGTAACTTTTAAGTTTAGCACAGTTTTAGTCACTGCTGTTGATATATAGTCAGATATAATTAAAAGAATAAACAAAACTCATTCTGTATATGTAGGTGATGATCTGCTGACCCAGAGGGTTTTAGTTACAGTCTGAATTTCATGTGAGCATAAATAATGGGGACACTTGTTATGATATGTTTTGTCTTTTAGGGTAAATGTGCCTTTTTTTGCTTCTTGATTATTTTTAATACAAATTGATGATTGATATTTTGTCTTGCTTAGTGGATATAAAAGTAAAAAGATGTTTTAAAATATTTTTTTGTTTGGATGGCATTGAAAGACATTAAAGAAATTGATTTTAGAGTCTTTAGAGTCTTAATAGTCTTCAGTTAATTATAAAGAGTAACAAAATGTTACTATAAAGCAAAAGGCAGTATTGGCTGATTTACAGCACTCTGACTTGATTTTTGTGGATTGATATAAATAGAAAGTTTATTGCCCAAATGATTTGTAAATTTTAGATTTATAAATTGGAAAAAAAAATGAAGTAGGCACTCTATACATATGCACAAATATATGTAAAGTATAATATAAAATATGAAAACACCTATTTTGTTTAAAAATGTCCCGTGCATATTAGTAATTTTAATTACTTGCTTGTGTTACCTCTCTGCTGCAGTTTTCATGTGGAGTTGTTGTTATTCAGAGTTTTCAAACAGCTCCTTAACTCCAGGGCTAGGCCAGATCAGTGAAGTTAAATGGCTTCTTTTTACAAAAGTTTTAAAAGTGGCAAGTCTCAGTAAACTGTAACTGTCCTCTAGGTATAGTTTATGTTTTGAAAGAAAACTCGGAACAAACAGCTTACAGTTAATTGCTGTAAAAAGTCATACTTCCATGGTTATTCAGCAGAGTTCTTATTGTTTATATACTTGAAATGCTTTCTGGCCTTCAGATGAAACTGAGCAGATTTTCAAAGTAGTGATTTCAGGCTCCGAGGAGATTTGAAATAAATTGTTATTGAATTTAGCAAAATCACATCATGTTTTCCAGATTGGAGCTCAGTTACACATTCCGATTGTTGTACTTATTATCAGGTGATTGTGAACAAAGGACGGGATGAATATATCAGCAAGTGGTTACTGTTGTATAGATTCGAGTTGTTTGGGGGTTTTTTAATGTATAAATATTAGGTAAATTAAGCTTTTGTACCGGGCATTGGCAGCGGGGGCTGCAGGGCAGTCCCTGTGAGGAGCAGCCGGCGCTGCCCGGTGCCGGTTCCAGCCGGTTCCAGCCGGTTCCAGCCGGCTCCAACCGACCCCCCGCAGGGCACAGCTCAGCGGCCAAGACGGTGACACCTTTGGGAAAGCGTGTTTAAGAAAGGGTAAAAACACTGTGTAGTGGGTGAGACAGATAGGAGTGAGGAAAACAGTGTGAGAAACAGCCCTGCAGACACCACGGTCGGTGCGGGTGGTGCTCCAGGGGAGCAAGCCAAAACCAAACCACAAATGAAAAAACACAAACACAAAAGAAAAACATCCACTCCCCTCCCCCAAAAAAAAACCCAAACAACAAACCCCACCTGTAATACCTCACAGCTGTGTGGTTGAGGTTGGCTGTAGCTCGTAGGTCATCACATAATCCAGCTATTAAAACATGTAGGAAATAGCAGTTACTCTTTGTAGTCTGAAAGGTGAATGCTGCTTTTGTTCCTTGCAGATGGAAGACTTTGGAAGATGAAATCTCTCATTTGTCCCAGTCATGGCAAAATCTGCATTTACATTTAAGATTTTGTCGTATATGGGCTTTTCTTTGCAAAGCTGCTCTTTGTATAAGGGCAGAAGGGTCAATCATCAGGTTTTCTGTGTTGTTTACTTGGTTGCATCCACTGTTTAAGCATTTATTTTTGCCATGGGACATGTCCATTACCAGGCAACACAGTGGTTTACTTGTCTACTTGATGTCTGTGGAGTCGTGGGAGGTGGTTTCTTTTGGGATTTAGTTTATTATTTTGGTGCACTTGTTATTCAACAGTTTTGTGTTATGGTATGGTGTGTTTTATCTTCCTTGAGAATGCTCTCCATATAATTCTTAATCATCTTTTTTGAAAACTTTTAATTCATCTGTTTTAATTACATGGTACTTTCTTTCACTTAAACACCTGAGTGATTCAAAATCTGTATTCTAAGTAAAACCTCATATTGTTTTGAACAGGGCTTAGCCAGATAGAATTACCAGCCTTACTCATCATGAGACATTCACACATTTGATACAAGTTGAGAAATTTGTATATGGATTCAGTTTTAGTGTCTAAAAGCCTTTTGATGAAAATTACTGTGAACTTTGCTTCTAAATTATTATGCTAGTAAGAAAGTTGTGAACCAGCCTACATGGCTATTAACATTTCAGAGGAAATGGGAAAATTCTTGAGTACTTTCCTCATTCAAGTCTTTTGGCTGGTTCCATTCTTTTTGAAAATTACCTGGCAAGATATCTAATATGTAGGCTCTTATATGGAACAGATTATTTCATTCTAAAGCACTATTTCTGTTCCTTATTGAATGAGAAGGCATGAAATGCAAACATTTAGGGAATTTAAAGTACCTTCAGCTCTGCAGAAGTACTGCTACATACTGGAGAAATGGAGATGGTAAGGAACTAGAAAAGATTGCCTGAGAGATTTGTGGAAAGGTCTAAGCAGAAGCCAAGACTGAGGAATGATGCAAATTGCATTCTTCTTTCTTTTCAGAATTGTGGTGTGATTTGGACTAAGGAAGAAATGAAGCCAAATTATCTGTCCTATTTTTGCCTATAAATTGGACTATCAGTTCTTAACAAAGCCAGTTTTACTTCTCTTGTTCCTCAATGTCAGTTAATGACTGCTAACCTTTTGGAGGGCAAAAGTACAATAAAATAGAAAGATGAATAAGCAAGATTTTATGGAATTGCAGAGTGCTCTAGTTTCTTCAATACAGGGTAATCACTAACTCATATCTGTTCACCTTTTCTAGAAAGTATTAAGTGCTTCTTTCACATTACTGGACGTTTTGAAACTCTGTGCTTGATTTCTTGGCTTGTTACTCTTGGATCGTTTACAGGTTTTCTGTTTTTTCTAATAGGTTGAATCTACACAAAGTATGATTAGGATTTTGGGCCTTTCAGCTACCTTACCCAATTACCTTGATGTTGCTACATTTCTACACGTCAATCCCTGCATTGGACTATTCTACTTCGATGGCCGTTTCCGACCTGTACCACTGGGGCAAACCTTTATAGGAATTAAGACAACCAATAAGGTAAAGAATCATGGATGCCAAAGAAAGGGTTGCAGTTTGTTTTGATGGTGCTTCACATATGTATGTGTAGGGGGTACCAGTTGATTATGCTAGAGGTGTTTTGTGAAGCGCATTTTCTTCTGTATACAGATATATATAATGAAGGGTGCTGTAAGAATTGTCTTTCCTCAGTTTACAGTAGTTTTAAATAGGCCATATTGAAATTGGATACAATGGTATCTAGCTTGGTGTTGCCTCCACTTCACTAGTAAGTTTGGCTTGATGGAGGAGAAATCATCACCCTCTACTAGAGCCACTGTACCAGCTGATTATTCTGCCTTTCGCATTTCAGTTTTCCATTTGCTAGAAGCAGTGGTGCTTCTGGTTTGGCTGTAAGGATACAGGAGGAATGTTGAAAGAAAAATACTCATTTATGAAATCTGGAGAGATGTTAATATGCATTAATACTAGTTGGATACAAGGTATTGATTGAAACCTTAGCATGCTCAGCCATTGATCTTCATATGTGCACCTTTGATAGAAAACACATTAAAGTAGTTCCTAAATAAGCTTCTTTACATTTTGTTCTCTTGCTCATCTTGGAAGCATTAAGGCCATGGTTAGGTATAATATTCTTATTAAAAATCCCAAGTACAGTGCCACTTGACACATAAATTATAATTCTTCTTTTAGTACAGGAATTAATGCAAACACTTTTCTGTAAGACTTCCCATGCATCTGACTAGCTGATAATCAAAGGTTATATAGCTCAACTTTTAGAAAAATCTTATTCTACTAGGATTTCACTTAATAGAAAGCAAAACATTTTCAATCAATAGTGAATTTCAGAGCTTATTTTTTTGTAAAAATGAATATTGCCTTTCATACTAGGTTATTTAAGTAGTTCATTCCATCTGCAGTGCAGGAAAGAAACTTACTTTACAACTGTAGGGACCCATTTCAACACACAATAATAGTTTACCATATGGTGCTTACCATGATTTGCATATTTTAACCTTCATTAATTGTTTCAAGTACCTCCACTGTTTTTTGCTGTTGCTTTTCTTTAATCTTTCCCTGATACTTGATTTGAATATTTAGTTTCTTTCCACTGTATGGTAAGAAAAAAGGAAGGACTCCCTTTGTTCATATTCACTTTAGAATGCATTTCTGATTTAAAAATCAAAGAAATAATCAAATTATCCTTTGATATTTGAAATTATTTTAAAAACAGTAAGTTTTCTAAGAAAACATGAGGTCAGGAGAAAATATTAGGAGGTTGTAGCTGTACTAAAATGTGAGTACCTGGCAGATCAAGACAACTGCAATGTAATATTGCCTCCAGGATTTTGTCTTTTTGCTTTTCCGAAGAGTGTCATTACAGAATTCATAAAATAAAATACATTTTGCAATCAAGATAATAAACTTTATAGCAAATGAAAAGGAAAAGTATGAAGTCTCTTTTAGAAAGGATTCCATTCAGGATAATACTAAAGTTGCCAAATTATTGCCAATATCAACATCGTTCTGCTCTAGATGAGAGAAGAAACTTAATGTAAGAACCCACAGAATCAAAAGCAGTTCTTGCTGATACAAAAATATAGAAATGTTACATTACCTTATATTAAAAGCAACATGATGTTGTTTTTCAGGTGCAGCAGCTCAATCATATGGATGAAGTATGTTATGAAAATGTGCTGAAGCAAATAATGGCTGGACACCAGGTATTTATTTTTAGGAAATTAGTGAAATTTAGAACACAAAGGAATTAGTTTTCATCATCATCATGATGTCTTCAGAAATATTTTGTAATTTTTTACTGTTAATATTTTGAGATACGTCACTTCAGAGGTAATCTCTAATCTTGAACACACTTTTATAGAAACAGCATGCAAAAAATCTGAATTGTCCAAATAATGTTAGTTTCTAGCTAAGGTGAGAATTCCTGGTACTGTATATATCCCTTAAATAATTTATATATACGTCTCACTTTTTAAAATGACAAGGCAAAGTAGTTCAGTATTTTAGAGAACTTAGACTCGATTACATTTAATGATTAAAAAAACAAAAAATACAGCACTTGGTTATTCTTCTTAGCCTTCCCATATCTTTCAAATTCTAGTGTCTCCTGTTAGAGAGGGGGGATGAGAATTATTCAGAGTGTTCAAGATAAGGGTGCACAAGAGCTCAGTATCTGTCATTTCAAATATCCTGGAGTTTGTGTTTCATTTTCTTTTCAAAGGGAGTAATCCTTCATTTTGCTTTACAATAGAGGTTTCTGCAGTGAATTTTCAGTTTTGATACTCCC
The DNA here is from genome assembly GCA_020745705.1 of Hemiprocne comata. Lineage (NCBI taxonomy): Eukaryota > Metazoa > Chordata > Aves > Apodiformes > Apodidae > Hemiprocne > Hemiprocne comata. The sequence continues at coordinate 116,516,438 of CM036588.1, read as the reverse complement.
CTCTGCTAAGATGGTGGGTTTACCTTATTTGCCTGAATGGTTTCTCATTCTGCTGTCATTGTGCTCCTGAATCACCCCCTCAGAACATCTCGTTTTTGTTAGAGCTTTGCACATGCAGCAGTGTGAGCAGCAGTAGTTGTAGCAGGTATGGCACCTGTCTGAAGCAGGAACAATGCCAGTGCAGTGTGATCCTTGAAGAGGCTTTGCACTAAATCACATACATACAAAACCCTTTCCCACACTGTCAAGCTAAGATTTTCCCTTTTGCACAGAAAATTCAGATAATGGTGTTTTTTGAAAGATGAACAGTTGGTTTATGTCTTGTGGGGGAAACAAAAAAAATCAGCAACAGCTTCTTAGTCCTCCTGCTCCCCCTGGTTTAACACCATGCTTCCACTTGTCTCCTCTTTTTGATATCAGTTACTGCTGTTACATTCAGAAAACTTTCATGAAGAGTACATACCCAAATGCTGATATATTCCTCACTGAAGACTGTTAAAAAAAATTGTTGACAATACCAAGGGAACTTTAGTTTATTTTCTTCACATTGTCAATTAGGTACATACCTCACTAAATTCCCAACACTGAGGTACCTTCATTTGCTTCTCTTTCATTTCTTGTTATGATTTCCTGTATTTTCACTTGCTGTGGATAAACCTACAAGCAGCAAATTCTTTAAATCAGTGTGTCTAAAGAATTAACATATCTTGGATTCCTGGCAGGAAGTTGCATGCTGTTCCACCTTATTTATTGCACTTTTCTTCCCCTCTCCTCACACTGAGAAAAAAACTTCTACAAACATATATAATATTATTTGAAAATTTCAAGTACAATAAGCTGTTTAATTCTAGCAGAAGATGGTTTTGTAGATTTCCTGGAGAACAGTTTTAGTTCCTGTACTAGGGGCTGAATGCAGGAGTGTTTTGTTTGATAGCATGAGCTATGGCTGAAAGTGGTCAAGTGAAGAACTGTGGTCTACTTGGTGTTACAGTTTCAGCAGCTGACACTTATTACTAGTCTCAGAATCTGAAATTTGTATTTCAAATGAACAACAAGTTTTCTTAGTTTATAGAAATCTATTACTTTGTGTTTATGTTCACCAGTCTCTTACAGTCATGCTCTGTTACTTGTCTTAGCTTGTGTTATCCTTGAAACTTGTGTTTATTTACATCCTATGTGTGTAAAGTTTGTTTGCTTTTTAACAAAGTTGTGGTTATTCCTAAACAAACTTGTTAGAAAAATATATTCACACCTTCTGTCTAATGCTTCAGAAAAAAAATTCCACAGCAGTTTTGTGTCTGTATGGAATTCAGGAAATTGTTGGAATTTTGCAACTATTCATGCAGTAGTGTGTGACAAACACTACTATCTCATTAGCAGTGCTCCAGAAGAGCCAAAAACCTACCTCTTCTTACACTGAAGCACAAGAAAGAAATACCAGAATCTGAGAAAAATACTTTCTCCCTTCTAAAGTTCCATGAGTTAAGGTACACCTTCCTTCTGGGCATCAAACTTTCACGGTGTTGTCTCTTTTGAAATCCTTTACCAGAGTCTTTGGAATAAATAACTTAAATTCAGCATTGTTTGATTATCAGCTATTCTGTTAACTCATTTTCAAAGAATTGCACCATGCCAGGACTGAATAATTCTACTCTTATGGAGGTCATGCTGATGTGTCTGTGTCATACTATAGATTACAGCATGATGCTTGAGTGATGTTATGTGTTCATGTGTTCTAAGAGATGTACATGTGTTTTCATTTTTTAAGACTAAGGCTAGTAGGAGGTAGTTGCATTCTACAGACGTGTTTTGACAGATGGAGAGAAGCTTTTTATGTTGATTTTTCAACAGTATCCTCTGCAGGACTCCAAGCTCTTCCTGGCTACTGGGAAATTAAGAGTTGGTGATTCAGCCTTTAATTTTGATGCATCTGCTCAAGCTAATGAGACATCTCGTTTGTAGGTTTCACTTTGAATTAGCAAATGCAACTGAAGCTGTAACATTTGTCTTACAATGCAATTCTCCTCTTGTTTAACTTGTGAAAAGATATAATGGTAGATGGCTTGCCCTACTGAGTTTCCTAGGGGTTTTCATCCAGAAACTTTTTATCGTGACTGAAGCAGTAAGATCAGAAAATGTCCCAGAGGTTTCCAGGTGCTTTTTAAGTCAGTGTGCTCTTTTTGTAGCATTACTAACAATGTAGATCTTCATTAGGAGGTTTCTCTGTCAGATCCTCTTAAGACTGCTTGAAGTGAGAACCTCTTGTGTTAAGTTGGCTTTCCTGGGACTGTCCTTCTGTGCTGCTGAATTTACTATGTTCTTACATTATCTGAAAAAATGGTAGATCCTCTCCGACTGATACGCACTTTTAGAGTTTTATTTCTACCTCTTAATAAAGCAAAGATCCTTTAAACGAAGACAAAAAAAAAACAAAAATGAAATTACACAGTTTGTTAGAGTATGACTCCACACTTAGTTGCAGGTACTGTTACTGTTCTGTTGAAGACTGGGTGAAGGCTCAGTGACTGAAACCTGTCGTTCCCTCAAAGTGATTACAGCTGTCTTGTGTCAGGCAGTCACCTGTAGTAGGCCACGTGCATTCACACTATTAATTCAGCTACAGAGCAAAGCTTCTTCACGTGTTGTCTTTGCCTTTGGTGTTCTTTCAGCACATCTCCTGTGTTTACTTTCTGCACCTTACTTTTCTGCATGTTTTTTTTCTGACCTTCAGTTCACTGTTACTCATCTTCTGCCACAGATACCAAAGTTTAAGTCCTGGTTCCTTTGCCCACTTGCTATTCTGGCTGTTTATCACAGTTTTCAACTGCCTTTGGCATTCTCCTGTCTTCTCTTTTCCTTTTAAGACAACTAATATCTCAGGTATTTCCCACTGCTTTTGAGACTTCTCTGTATAACTTTGAGATGACATATTGTCTGTTTTAACTTTTCTTCCGCTAACTCTGGTACTCGGTGAAACTCCTTGAAGGTTTATTTTCTCTCTGAGCTTTTTCAGTTCATGGCAAAAACTGACTGTTCAGTGGAAGTTATGACATCTTTTTGTGGTTCTCCATGCCATTGCTGCCTGTGCAGGCATGGAGGCTCAAGGTACTTAAATACTGAGGCGACATCATGGCTTTATAGGAAGTAGTTTCAATATGCAAAGAAGAGTTTTTCTGATGGCCAAAGATGCCAGGTTGTCTGTTGCAAAGAATCTGGATTTTTGAAAAAGTAAATAGCTATTGAAAGCCTCACCTCAACATCCAAAAGCAGATGCACTAGAAGTATTCCTACATATTTAGCAACAACAAAGGTTCACTTGAGTGCCAGCGGGCTTTAGGAACTGTAAACCAGTGGAGATACGACATCCTTTTTAGAATTAGCATGCTGGAAATGTTACTGCTGGGACCAAAAGAGAAAAAATGCATGAAATGATGAACAGCCTTAGACAAACCAGTGATGCACAGTGGTGATTTCAGACTGTCCGTTTTGTGCTTACTTCAGTTCAGTTTTCTTAAAAACCTTTTGAAGAAAAGTGGTTTTTCAGGTAATAGTCAGTTTCTGAGCTTATGCTCTTCTGATTTGAACTAGTTTCTTAGGGTTAGCTAGCTTCTTCTGTCTTACCATTTAGCTTTTGCAGTATTGTCTCAACTGCATTTGACATACCTACTATGCTTTACCTTTATCTTTGAAAATGAAATTTGGATTTCTTTTAATGTACAGAATGCAACCATGTATACCTGTTAAATTTTTAATCAGTGCATGCATTGGGTGATTAGTATGCAGTTCTTTGGAGATCGAGCTTGCTTTACTAATTAGAATTTATGTACTTTGAAAGTTGTTCTATACCACTGTTCTCCATTTAGTTCATTAGAAGTAATATTAAGATGCTATATATTTTTCAAAAGTCTTTGAATGATTTTTAAGTCTCACCTTGCCCAGATTGTTAATCAGGATTTTTGATGTCAGGTCTGAAACAGATTACACTTGAATTTATATAGTCAAACCTGATTCTGTGCTATATATTGCACATGAGGCATTCTCTTTGTCTGTAGCTGTTCTCTGTTTACAATAATTGACTTGAACTCTCCAGTACTAAGAAGTGTCATCTTGTTTTTCTTACAGCACTATCTTATTATACCAAAAAAGAAACAGGGCAATTATTTTAAATCTATTATATGAAATTGTCAGAAGCAAATTTGACAGGTATTAATTTCATCTGTAAAAATGATGGATTAAATTTCTTTATTATCAGTTTCCTAGCTGTTATTTGGTTGCAGAAGCTGGGTGAAGATAAAAGTTTAATAAGCTTAGTTACTGCAACTGTTGGCAATGCTTCTATAGCTGTGTCACCAGATAAGATTTAATAAAACAGTGTTTTCTTCAGAGGTCTCTGTGGAACTTAGTAACTTGAGAAATAGCTTGTCCTAGTATTTTTCTGGGTGAAATAGTGTTTATAGCACACTTTGAACGAAGAACTCTGAAAAGTTACTGCATTTGTTAAAATGTTTATAAAAACCAATCTAGATGTTTTTTTTCTAGACTTCCATTTTATAGCCTAAAGGGTTTATTTCAGTCTCAGTTTTTGTAACTCTCTATCTGTACAGATTGCTTCTACTTCATCACCTGATGTAGCTTATTTGCATATATATGTGTGTATATTGCTTCTGTTTGTATGTGCACGTGTACATAGTTGTACGACAATACACAGAGTGTAAAGTGGTCTGAGAGGACAGCTGAATTATGCCTGATCATTTTACTTGTTACTTCTCTGTCAGCTGATGAAGTGAAGACTTTAATACTTGGGATAGTTTTCTGCAGAATTTCTTTTGCAGCTTTTTTGCACAATTAGGGCCCATTTGTATGTATGGTTTCCTTAACAAAACCACAGACAAATTAATTCAGTGATGCTGCACTGTTTTTATGTTCTGCATATTCATCCTTTATTTATGCACTTCATTTCCACTATAACTGCCATTTGCAATTTTAAGGATATAATAGTTCATAAAACCTTATGCCTGAATAAATGAAAATTTGTATCTTCCTTTAATTAAAAATGCTATATTGATGTGCTGTGTAGAAGATACGCTTTAAAAAATGTTATATACCAGATGTTTCATGTTCTTGTCAAATGCTATGTGTGTACTATTTTCTTCCTCTCCATTTTCTGGTCAAATCTTTTGGGCTTTAAGCATTTAAACAGCTTGACAATACCTTGTCAGTTGCCTATATGAACAGCTCAGGACATTACAGGAAATGGATACCATAAGAAGTTATGTATGTAACAACTCACTGCTCTTCAATTAGGTAGCCTTTAAGTGTTCATGTGCTATATTTCTGCTCCCTGTGCTGATTTTTGCACATATATTTGTCTTCACATAGTAGCTTGTCTGTATATGTGTACTCAGGTGTTCATGACAACTTTGTGTAGACCAGAAGCCCCAATTTAATATCTTTTAATTATGCATTCACAAGATGTTCAGTCTATGTGTGGTCTCATACAGCTGCACCATGGCAGTATTGGGAATACAGCTGTTTAAGGTAGCAAGTGCTACTATTTAGAATTATTCTTCTTTTGATATTAAGAATGTACATGGAACGATTAAAACAAAAAATCAAATTTCATTCCAAATGGGTAGCTTCTCACAGCCTAAAATTATATTTAAATTAAATAATACATAGGTGCATCTTGAGCCAGTTGGCTTTTTTTGGGTGACCTCAATGTTAAGTTACAGCTGTATGACTTACAAGTGTGGGAAAGGCAGCTTGAGCAGTCTTGTAGCCTAATGTGGTGAGTTTTACTAGCTCTGTGTTAACAGCTGTTTTTCCAACATGGGACTGCAGACCATTAGTGGTCTAGAAGATAGTGGGAAGGTGGTAAGTCTGTGGATCCCTGTCAGCTTCGTATTGTTGTTTAGTAAGAATTTAATGGCAAGGATAAATGCTACTCCAGAAAACATATTGAGGATTGTGAGTGGTCCAAAGCTTTGAAAATTCTTGCTCTGTAGCCCTGAAAGAAATGGATCTTAGCTTAGTGCTTAGTTTTACATAATAGGTAGTATCAACCAATAAACCTCCTGAGTATTGTCAAAACTTCTGTAAATTATTCAAAAACATTGCTGTCCACCAGGACCTTATGCTTATCACAGACTTTTAAGAGATGTTACCAGAGAATCCAGTAGTTATGTAATTACAGAATCACAGACTGGTTGGGGTTGGAAGGGACCCCTGGAGATCCTCCAGTCCAACCCCTGCTAGAGCAGGATCCCCTAGAGCAGATCACACAGGAACACGTCCAGGTGGGTTTTGAATGTCTCCAGGGGTGGAGACTCCACAACCTCCCTGGGCAGCTTGTTCCAGTGCTCTGTTGCCCTCAGAGGAAAGAAGTATTTTTTTATATTTAGGTTAAACCTCCAGTGTACCAGTTTGTGACCATTGCCCCTAGTTCTGTCACTGGACACCACTGAGAAGAGTCCTGTCCCATCCTCCTGACACCCCCCTTTAGATATTTATAAGCATTAATGAAATCCCCCCTCAGCCTTCTTTTCTCTAAGCTAAACAGCCCCAGCTCTCTCAGCCTCTCCTCACAGGGCAGATGCTGCAGTCCCTTAATCAGTGCATTTTAGTTTTAAATGAACAGTAATATAATCAGTACTAATAAGAAAGTAGCTAGAAAACCTGACTTTTCTGTTCTTTATGTGTTCAGTAAGTTGATTTATGTTACTGAATCTTAAAAAAACCAGAAGATACAGAGCTTGACATGGCAATGTTCTAACTGGTTTTGCTTAAGTAAAAGGAAAAGGAATAGATATGAAGATTTCTCCAGTATCCTCTATGGTCCTTTGCTTAGGTAAAGCCAGATAGAATCTGTGGTTTCTGGGTTATTTTTTCATATGATGGATGGTGTGTGTATATATATATATATATAAAAAAAAAAAGTATAAATAGTTTTGGAAACATGAGATACATGGTAGACATGACAGCTCTTATTCTGGAGTGATATTTATCAAAAATAGAATTTATGGTAATGTAGAGGCATTTTATTGTACAAAGTCAAAATAGTTAATGTCAGAACAGGACAAAGGGAAAGGCTTGAAACAAACTCTTGCATGATCTTGTTTTTCTAAAAAAAGATCCAGTGAAAAGCTGCTTATAATTATGAATAATAATTGTCGTTCAAGCCCACTGGCATCTACAAAAATGCAATTGTTAACTGCCTAATGACATACATTTGCATAGTAATAAACTAGATATTCTTACTTCATTTTGTGTACAGGAATAGATATTGCTATTTTTATTTCTGTCCTGTCAATTAAAATTTGGAATCATTTCTGCTACCTGTAGGAGTCAGTGAAGTATTGTTTGTTTGTCATACTAAATTATTTGCCCTCTACTTTAATTTCCATTCTAATTTTTCCTCTGCATTTTGCTGTATATTCAGATAATTCTACAAATGGAAGACAGCCTAGATCCCATTATAGTGCTATGAAATGGGTTTCCTTTAGTGTCCAGAATCCATATTTAAGCATTGATTCCATAACTGAGCATTTATTTTAAAGGCCATCTAATGTAATTCAAAATACAGTGAAACAAGATCATAAACACAAGTGCTTGCAATTTTTAAAGTAGTTAATAATTTAGAACTTTCTAATGTAAATTAAATCAGACAAGCCAATCAGCAGACATTAGTGGAAAAAGTTCATAACTGTTGTGTGGGTATAAAGGAAGTGTCATGAAGTTTCATGTGAGCAAGTACTTTTTGCTCAGAAGCATCCTCCCATTGGTGCTGCTGCATACACAAACTGCTCTTCAATGTGGAGTTTTGAGATCATCAGTGTCTCCTCTTTTAATCCTTGAAGCTTAATGTCAAACCTACGGGTCCAGAACTGTTTTATCCATAGCTTTGAATGGAAATTAAACAAAACCTCTGTATCTTTCGTCTTTACGTAGTGGCAGAAGACACAAGGTGGTGTTTTACATGAGCATAACTGGGAGTCTCTCTGAAATGCCTGTGCACTACTACATGTATCATATGGAACAAAGAGGAGAAATTCTGGGTCTGTGTCCAGTTGCTGAGCTAAGACCACACAGAGATCACAGGGTGATTCCATAGCTGACCTGACTGAGTAGTGCAACGGGTGGGAACAGGCTCTTGAGCCAGGTTAGGCCAAGATGGCAAGAGACTTGCTTGTGTGTGAGGGCACAGCAGAAATACTTGGAAATCTACTGAGGGGTGGATCAGGAGCCAGCCGACAAACATGAGCTACATTGTTGCAGGATTTTGCTACAGACCCACCAATCAGGAATAAACTAAGAGAAGACTCATATTCACTGTCCATTGTCTTCCTGGAGAACCTGGTTTTCCTGTACTCCAGAACCTGAAGGGGGCCTACAGGAAAGCTGGGGAGGGACTTTTTACAAGGGCTTGTAGTGAGAGGACAAGAGGTAATGGATTAAAACTGGAGGAGGAGAGGTTGAGGTGAGACATTAGGAAGAAATTCTTGAGTGTGAGGGTGGTGAGACACTGGGCCAGGTTGCCAAGGGAAGCTGTGGAAGCCCCATCCCTGGAAGTGTTGAAGGGCAGGTTGGATGGGGCCCTGAGCAACCTGGTCTAGTGAGAGGAGTCCCTGCCCATGCAAGGGGTTGGATCTAGATGATCTGGAAGGTCCCTTCCAACCCAAACCATTCTGTGATTCTATGATGTTGTCTTTGACCTGAAAAATGAATTCACCATTATGGAGTTATCTTAGAGAATGTTTGTTTGAAAGACATGTTTTCCAGTAGTAAAAGTTAGCACAAACATCTTTACTGTCCAAGGCAGAGAAAGGGTGTTTCAGTGGATTTCAAGTGCCTGATTATATGTTTCCATTAATTCTTTTAGACACTTTTGATATATGTATATGTGGTGTGTTTTTTCTCTAAGTGAAAATATAACTCCCACTAGCATCTAGTTACATGTCTCTGATAACAGAAAAGTACTAGTTCTTGGAGGTATTTTGAATACTAGCTCACTTCCCAGTGCTTTTGTGATGCACAAACACGTTTCAGAAAGATTACAACCTGGACTATGCAACTCTTGGGGAATGCAAGCGCTTTCTGTGGTGAATTTCAAATAAAGTCTTGTCTTTGGTGAAGACATTTGATTTGTTTCATACTTCAGAAAAATTCTGGGGACGTAACCTAGCTAGAGACATTTGCTTTCTCCTTTCTTGTATATTTTTTATCATTTAAAAGCTTTGGTTTCAGAAGAGCAGCAGCAGACGCTTTCAGCACTAGGGCTGTATGTACCACAGCTAGCTTTGAACTGCAGGGTACAGATCTAATTACACAGCTTGTAGCTGTGGAACTGCTTCTCTCTATTCTAAATTACTTTTCCTAACTTATTTGCATAATTTAATGCACGGAGATTTTGCCACTGAAATATAATATTCTGTGACACAGTTAGGACAGCCTGAATTAACCCTCTTAAGACTATATTGCTGTCTCACAAGGTATTTGGTAAATGCTTTTCCAGCTTGTTGGGGGAAAAAATATTCAGCAAGATACCAATTTTTAGCTAAGGCTGGTTCTTTACAAACATATTTGTTGATGTACAGAGATCACAAGTAAACATTAATGTTAAGATGGGGCATCTCTTATCAGCTAATAAAACAGCCCGTTTTTGTTAATCAGACTTAGTGTCTGTCTGCCTTTCACTGAGGAGTTATTTTTATTGTCAGCAATTTGTGCAATCATTTTAAATCTAAAAATTTGGTTAAATGTTGATATGTGATCTTGAAATACAAAACAGTCAATTAATTCAAGCGTGCATTATTAGTTTAAAAACAGTGGGAGGTAAATTTCATAAAGAAAATGTGCTACACATCTGAAAAGTAGGTGTCTTTCTATAAGAACTGTAGAAAAGCTTCTATGTAGAGGACAATTTTACAATGCTTCTTTTCTTAATTATTGTTTGCATAAGAAGGTCTTATGCCTTTCTGAACGAATGATTGCTATGATTTCAGACATTGTCTTCAGTTAAAAAAAAAGCCATATAAAAGGGTTAAAAGAATTTCAAATGTGTTTTTTGACCAGTGAATATTTTGAGGGTTTTTATGCATTAGACGTTTATTTCTTTTAGTTCATTTAGTGCAAGAGATTTATTATGGTAAAGAAGTAGTTCTGTGTCAGAACACATCTTTATTCCAGAACATTAAAATCATGTGATAGAAACAATAGAGAATGGTAGAAAAAGAAGAGATGGTCTGTTACATAGAACAAATAAATGCTTCCCTGAAAATTTAGATTTTGTCCTGCCTCTGACAGTTCATGTCTGATGGTATAGAAGCTGAAGCTGCTGAAATAAAAATCTTCAGAACTTCATACTAATCAGGGCTTCTAAATTTTGAGAATTATGATATAGGGAAGCACTGATCTGATGATTCAGAGTATTGGGTGTTCATGGCTTCAAAGGAGTTAATAGAAGCTCTGCTCAGAGTTATCAAATCACGTATAGGAAGCAGTGGGATCTCACATCTTGTTTCACATTCAGTGAATACATTTACCTTAGTTTCACTTGCAGAACAGGAATATGAGGACACAATGTTGTATATGTTATTTTCTTGGTGTTATATAATCCTGACTTCTTCTAATTATTAACTTCACAGCAAATCCCATTGTTGTTAATTCTTGAGATCAGCGTTTGATCAGAGTATGCTAGATAAAACAAGATAATGTATCTTGTAAAACAAAAGTATGCTAGATAAAAACAAAATCTTGACTCATTAATTGAGCATTGAGTATATCACACACAGAATGTGGCAGGTGAATTTTCAGTGTAAGAAGGAAGATTAAATACAGACTGTGTTTGTTAAAGATTGACTTCCGAATTTAGCACTGTCCTGTTTTGCATGGTAGCCCAGCCAGGTCAGGGTTGGCAATTTCACGTTGGTTTTCTTTTTTTTTTTTTATTTCTCCTGCCTAGCTGCTATTCCTAATGGTGTACTTGAAGCATCTTCCAGCCTCCTGTCAGAGAAACAAGCTGTTTGATTTTTCAGTTCTTGTGGAAAGCCCAGCATGGAATTGCACTCATCCGTTTAGTATCAGCTGCCTGTGGACAGAAGCTTTAGAAATCATAACTGAAGTTTTATCAAGTCTACACCAAGCCTCTGCTAACTGAAAGCAAAAACATATGCTCTTTAAATATTAACCCCTCAGTTCACTGAGTAAATGGAGTAAAAAAAGAATGCTGACACTCCTTACGGCTACAGTTTATTTTTCTATATAGTACTGAATATCTGAAAGAATTTTTCAATATTATTGATTCAAATTTATTGAGTATAATGGTTAAAATAAAAGATAAAGGGACCTTGGAGCAAGCATAAAGTGCCTTGGATCAGATGGCAAATCCCAATCCATCTGTCTTCCACTTCTTGAAGCATCTAAACTGTGAGTGCCTCCTAGTATCAAAGTTTGTAAAGCTCTCAGGATTGTTTCTGAAGATATGCTATGGCAGGAATCACAGAATCATAGAATGGTTTTGGGTTGGAAGGGACCTTAAAGATCATCTTGTTCTGACCGTCCTGCATGGGCAGGGACACCTCCCACTAGACCAAGTAGCTCAAAACCCCATCCAACCTGGCTTTGAACACTTGCAGGGAGGGGGCATCCACAACCTCCCTAGGCAACCTGTGCCAGTGTCTCACCACCCTCACACTAAAGAATTTCTTCCCAATGTCTAGCCTAAATCTCCCCTATTCCAGTATAAAGCCATTACCCCTTGTCCTTTTGCTACATGCCCTTGTATAAAGTCCCTCCCCAGCTTTCCATCAGGCACTGGAAGGCTGCTATAAGGTTTCCCCAGAGCCTTCTCTTCTCCAGGCTGAACAGCCCTAACTCTCTCAGCCTTTCTTCATAGGAGAGGTGCTCCAGCCCTCAGATCATCTTCATTACCCTTCTCTGGACTCTCTTGAGGAGCTCTATGTCCTTCTGTGTTGGGGGCTCCAGAGCTGTATGCAGCAGAGAGCAGAGTAGAGGGGCGGAATCTCAGCCTACTGGCCACGCTGCTTTTGATGTAGCCCAGCACACAGTTGGCTTTCTGGGCTGTGAGTGCATGTTGCCAGCTCATATTGTTTTAGCTGTTTCCAGGTAAAAGGCTCCAACTCCTTTTCCAGCACTGTTGGTATTCTCAGCAGCGTTAGAAACATGAGAAAATATTTCTCGTAAACGTTTTGATTGGTGTTTTCATGGCTTTTGAATGCTGTATCAGTGACTCTGCTGTTACAGTGGTAATATTCTTGTGGGCAGTAATATTCTATGAGTGTTGCAGTAGTTCTTTTTTTATTATTATTTTTTTTTATCCTGTTCAATTCCCTGCCCAATACCCTGGACTGTATAATTTTATTTCTGCCAAGAGTTCAATTTTTTCTAGGAAATTTCAGTTCATTTTATGAACTTATTTCTTAAGGCATTTTGGTCTTTTCTAGTAGCCCTCACAGATGTGCTTTTAATGTCTGCATTTCTTAACTCATAGGTATCATATCCAGCATCTCAAGTAGATGACTGCAGGTGTGCCCAATTCTCTGTAACTGGTACATTGGTAAATCTTCCATAGTGCTACTTCATATTTTTTGTCACTTTTTAGGTTAATCCTCAAGTCTGTCAATGTTTCAAATAAAACCAAGGCACCAGACTTCGAAAAGAGGTTCAGATTCTTTTCTGCTGAGCCAAACTGATTATTGAGTGATGTGATTTCAAGTGTGTTAATTGAAATGTTCAGTGGTCACAATGCAGTTATACAAGATACTTACATTTGTATGTTTGTGTGATACTCTATAGCAAAGTGTCAGCTATTAGATTTTATGTTTCTACTGAAGTTCATATTGAGTTTCTAAAATTTCTGGATGACTAGTAAAAATTAGGTGTGAATGTTATTGCTTCATCCACCGCTGTACAACTTTTATCACATTTACATCCCAAGAAAGAGATTGAGTTACATCTGCTTTCAAGGTGAGGTAGAATTAAGAGCAGGGAAGAAACCTGAAAAATAACAGGTTTTCTTCTAAGTTCTAAAAATAGTTTCTCCTTATGTTTTTGCTGTTGCTTTGTCTTAGCAGGGTCAGGACATCATAATGGCATCTTCAGAATGTCAGTTCCTAAAGTCTCTGAGTGACTATGACTGGAACTAAGAGGGATTTTCCTGACACTTACAGTTTCAAGAATGGGCTCTATACAAGCGTTGCAGTTGCTGTTCATTTATACAGTAATAGAAAGGAAAATTCTTCAATTAAGGGCCTATTTTCTACTATCATCTTGTCTGTGACTCTCTGTGTAACTGTAGTGAATTACAGTTTTACCTGTTCTCATCTCCCAGTACAGCTTTTTTACCCCTTTTTTTTTAAAGTAGATACAGGCCACCAAAGTGTTACACCTACTTTTTTTTTATCACTCTAACTTGGTCAGTTTGAGGTTACCTCCTAATATGACTTTTTCTCTGTATCTTGTTTAAAGAAGCCATAAAGAACTACACCCTGGTCAGTTAAAAGCTTTATTGGATATAGATACACACCTGTGTGCAGATTTCCTTGCTGCTTTTGACTTGCAGATTTGTTTAACTGTTTTTATTAGTTCCTTTCAAACTTTAAAAAGCATTCCTACTTGGAGCTGCTCTTTTAGCTTTGTCCTTCTAGCCATTTAACTCCCACCCACTCAAAAAAAAAATCAGACAGACCACACTTCATTTGGTCTTTGATTGGGAATATTTAAAAGGTTAGGAGAAGCAGTAAGATATTTATCAATATTATGTCAAAGCATGCAGAAAGGTATTAGTTTGCTATGTTTGAACTTAATTTATATTAATGCTGTGTAAACACCATCCTTACAGTTCCCACTTTAGATTTAAGATAGAGGTTAAGGATTTCAAAATTAATGCCAAATTGAAATAAAATAGAATCTAAAAACTTAAAATAGAGTGTAAAACAAATAACAAACCTATTTTGTCATCAAGTTATAAAACTCCTTAGTACATATGTGACACTCTTTTTGTTCCTCTTTGTTTAAGGAATAAACACTTCAAATGTTTTTACACTTCCTAATTCAGAAGTTTCAAAGTTACTTAGCGGAAAAAAAAACAAAACATTCCAGTTTCACCTTAATGCCCAAGAATATAGTTCCTCAGTTTCTCAACTTGCAGAATTTAGCCATTTTCACAAGATTAATTTTTAATCTATTCATCGAATAATCCAATATTAATGTGACTATTTTTAAAAGGAAAGACATTTGCAAACTATAAAATCAAGTCGATTTTAAATGTGAAGACTTTTTTTTCAGTGAAACATGTTGACACAGTTTATAAGGGAGAACTCACTGAAGAAGACATAGTGGATCTGTCAGTAACAGGAAATTGCTATTTTGACTAGTTATGTATTTTTATTTAGACTTTCTATAGAAAAAAATTACAAAAAGGTAAATAGACAACTAATCCTTAAGCAATTAATTAAGACAGAAAGGGCATAACACTGTACTTTGTTACATTGTGGTCTGCTTACTTTTTGAAGAAATTCAAAAAATATTTTGCCAGCACATTGTTTTTAAGTTAAAAGAAAATTGGTATGTTGCTGTGACAGGTAGCTAAGAATACTTCTATTCTGATGAAAGCTAATAATTAGGAATTACAGTGTTACATTTTTCCATCTTTAATATAGTATCAAATAAGCTAAAACAGGTAAGGAGTAATTGCTCCCAGTATGCAAATAGTTATGCACACATTGTTTCTCTTTTTTTCTCTTTTCTGTATTGTCACCTGAATTAATTTTCTTCTTTTCAATTATAAACTTATAAATTATATAAATTCACAACCATTGTGTCTACTTTTATATGAAATTATATGCGTATTCTACATTTAGAGTTAAATTATTAATTTCCAAGTGAAGAACAGAGGCAATAACTTATTTAATTATGCCCTGAAAACTGCTACTTTCTTAATAGTGTTTCATTTAAAGTAATTCAGTTCTACGCTGAAAGTTGATGCAAGGATGAAGTTGCCAAAAGGCCAAATTTAGACCTATAAATTTGAGATAGCAATCTTAAAATTCAACTGACACTGCCTTAAAGCAGAACCATAACTCCATGGTTATGTTTTTAATTCAAATTAGATGGACTTGCAAAGCAATTTTTGCCACTTATTCAGGAGAGCCAGACACTCAGAAGTTTCCATACATGAGTTTTAAAACACAGAAGTTGTCATACTTGATCAAACTGAGGTGGTGTGGGACCAAGTATGTGGAGTCAATTTAAGCAAACACTGGGCAATGCAAAGGGCTTAGGTGGACAATATGGAGTGTTTTCCATAGTGTACCTTTCCCAGCAGTATTTGGTTAGC
Source organism: Hemiprocne comata (assembly GCA_020745705.1). Taxonomy (NCBI): domain Eukaryota; kingdom Metazoa; phylum Chordata; class Aves; order Apodiformes; family Apodidae; genus Hemiprocne; species Hemiprocne comata. The sequence continues at coordinate 116,501,083 of CM036588.1, read as the reverse complement.
AGACATTCAGAGCTGTTATACGTGGTATTTAATCACTCTCCTACATCAATCAGGGGGCTTACTGCTTGATTAATCTTAAACACACCTTGAATCTTCATATCAGTTTAAATTCCTCTATATACGTATCTAAAGCAATAAGTATTAACATCCCATTGCTGTCTCTTGGTTCAGATAACATATGTGATGGTAATAAGCATACTCAAGTGACAGTGGGGTTGGTTGGATGATACCCAGCTGTATCTCCAAAGCCTACTGGGGAGGTGGGTACAAATAATATTTGATTATCAACTCTTAGCTGATATTTTCATTGAAATGTCCACAATGTTTCCAAGGTGTCTTAGTGATAGTATGTGGTTTAAAACCCATAATCATATCTGTTCGTTTAAAATGTGTGTCCCCATATGTGTTTTGCATTTATTGCTGCTTAATTTCATTCTTCTCTTTGATTGTTAAGTGGTTTGGAACTGCAATATCCTCCTGAGGTTCTTTATAGCCAGAGTTTGTTTCAGCCATCTCACACAGCTAACTTGTGCCATCAGGAAACCTACCAGATCACTATTTGCTTTCCAGATCATTTAGGATATGTTAAATAACACATCTTTACATTGCTGGTAATCTCCCTACTCTGTGAAAATGAACTATTTATTGCCAACAATTGCTTCCTATCTTTTAAAGACTAAAGAATTAAAAAAAGAACCTTCTCAAAAGCTCTTTGAAAACATTTAATACAATACAGGCAGGATCAGCCTTCAATCTCCCTGAAGCAACATTCGTTTTCTGCAGTACCTCATGTATTAACTTTTTTTGTTGTTATTCCTATAGGAATATTTTGTAATTAAAGTGGTTTTGTTTATTGATTAAGGCTTTTGATACTTCTCATCAGCCCTGTTTCTTTCTGTCTTAAGGTGATGGTGTTTGTTCACGCTAGAAATGCAACGGTACGAACTGCTATGGCTCTTCGAGAAAAAGCAAAAAACAATGGTCATATTTGTCACTTTTTGTCACCCCAAGGATCAGATTATGGGCAAGCTGAAAAACAGGTAAGTGAATAATTTATGTTGGTAGTCTTCACAATCCTAGAATTGATGTTTTTACGAGACAGTCCAAGATGGGAATAGGTTAAGCATTTTTGAGCTCCTGGGAAGATGTATTTTGCTCTGAAGGGACATGTGGAATTGCTGAATTGAGTAGAGGAAAGGAAAGAGTAAGAGTGAAGGAAAATTGCTGCTCCTTTTTAGTTTTTTCAACAAAAGCTGATAATAGCTTGTGTTTTATGCAACTGGTAGTACTTGAGAGAGGCAAATGTGTTGATAAAGTCTTAAATATTTTGGGCCTTTATGAATTTTGGGAGGGTTTTAGATACTGTGTCTGTCTTTAGGTGTATTAAATACGTTGACTTATACCTCTGAAGAGAATGTGAAGTGATTCATACAGAATTACTTAGAGATCCATTCAGACTATAAATGGAGTGTAGATGTTACAGTTGGTAATTTCAAATTTCTATTTTCTATTTTAGAGAAGATATATTTAAATCAGGATCAAGTGTCTTCTTTCTGTTGAGATGCTTCTGAAAAGCTCGAATAAACATTTTCAAAACTAATTAATAACTTTCATGCTGATTTATTAATTTATGCCCTTATATTTCATAAAATAGCGGATCAAAAAGCGCCCCTTTTTCTAGTGGAAAGAAAGTACCTTCTGCATTATAAAAATAACATCAAACCTGAACCTGGAGATCACTGTTGAAAGTATCAGGGCTTACGTAGACACTCAAAATTCTTGCTAAAGAAGTTAGGAAAAATTATGTGCTTATTTCAGCTGTGCATATTATGTGAGGCATCTGTCAAAGAAGAATTTGTCCAATTCATTCTGTATGCTGGCAAAAACCACTGCTGTATGTTTAGTTCTTCTCTTCATTCTGAGATTAAATGAATTAGAAAACATATTTTTACACTGATGGGAATAACAAGAATGTCACAGAGAAAGTTTTAAAGCTATTTGGAATACAGGTTACTGGTACCTGTGCTTGGATAGTGATTTAAGGTAGCATTTACAGTACACATTGAGAGATGTGGTGGCCTGTAAGTTGCTTGACTGCATATCTGAAAAAATATCTTTTTCTAAGGGTTTTTATGCATCACACTGAAATCTAGGGGATATCTAGATATGAAATATATATATTCATATATATGAAATCTATATGAATATATATATGAAATCTATAGGGAGTAAAATAGCAAGTTTCCCTGCTCTTTCTTCTGTCACCTACATCCCCACCCCAACACACATCCATTTGTCATGAAACCCAGCATCTGTTCTAAATCAAATTTTGAATTAAGGATTGTTTTTCCAAATGTTGATCTCTGTGAAAGATTGCAGAAAAGCTGACTTTGCTTTAGAAGATACTTACAGAAGTTTTACAACTTTTGTAATAAACCAACTGGCCTTCATTGCAATTAAAAGCAAATGAATTTTTCTCTTATATTTCATGGGAATCTTTGATCATGTTGACTACTTTCTGCATTATTACAATGGCAAAAATGCTTCTTTTGCCCAGAAGCTTTAGGGACTCCTATGTTATAAAATGCAACTGAAGAAGTATGAAAGCATGAGTGGTAATTGTGAAGAACCATTTCACATACTGTAATACATCCAGAGGCTGTAGTTCTCTTTATACTACCTCAGAATCTTAGAAAAATAAAATAATAAATAATCATTAAAATATTTAAAATATTCTTATCAAAATTCCACTAATAAATTGGTTATTTTAATGCCCAATAAATTTCATTGGGAATTCCCTAAAAACTGTCACCACAGGACATGTAGTCACTGTATGAAAGATATGATTATTCTCCATTGGAAATGCCTGAATCTTTTGTTTCAGTAACTTTTTTTAATGTAATGAGTAGATATTATGACAAGAAGTCTTTAAACATAGAATAAAAGGAAGCATGTACCAGTGTTGGATTTTGTTGGGTTTTTTCTTAAGGTGTCAGTGTCTCTTACATTAAGTAATACAAGATTTGTGATACTGGTAGAGATTCTCTTCTGATTTATTTTTCAACTATGAAAAGCACATTTGAAATCAGGGTATTTTTTTAATGAGCTCATTGTCTATTCCTTATAGTAGTTGTCTTATCATCTTTAGACCATATGCTACCAGCCAAAATAAAGTTCCCAGTAATCCTTCTCCATGAGGGAGTGAGCTGTTGGTTGCCAGAATTTCCCCTGCTGGGGTATCCTGGTTTTGACTAGCCTCTTTCCTGGCTGCTCTTAAGCTTGGGCAGGAAATCCTAGAGTCATAGTATTGTAAAAGGCATTTTGAAAGGTGTACTAGTCTACAGTACATCAACAGGAACAATCAGCCCTGTTTATAGCACTTCTGACTGCTTCAGAAAGTGATGTGTAATGTGAATGTCTTTTGATGTGATGTAATACTCACTACTTGTGACTCTAGCAGGCAGGTTACATCTCTGAGGCAATGCATCTTGTGTACCATATTGGAAAGGACAGTCAGGGAAGAAGAAAGGAGTTGTGCTCTCTGTTTGTTAGATCTTTGGCTGTGCAGAGCTCCACATGCAGACACATGCAACTCCTGTCTGATCAGAGCAGGGAGGAACAGACAGGTTATAACAGACCACTGTCCATGGAGGGGTAGTGGATGTGACTTAAGAGGAGCTGCTGGCAGAAGTTTCCTGCTGGCAGACCTCCTATTTTCATGGGAAATTTCAACCATCTTCTAGGATTGTGGTAGCATTTTTCAGGCAACCCATGAAGTTCATAGGCTGCTTTCAGAAACAGCTTTTTCATCCAGCCAGGCATCTACTTGGCTTGCTGCTCAAGCAGGGAAGAACTGCAGGCAACTGTTGCCACAAATGGCAAGTTTGGTTGCAGTGATGAAGCTCAGTATTCAGAGGAAGGCTGAGGTGATAAACAGCGTTAGGACTGTGGTCTTTAGGAGAGCAGTCTTTGTGTTATTCAGAGAATTGCATGGCAGAGTCCCCAGGGAATCTTCCAAGAAGTAGAAGAATCTCTCTGCTTTTACACAGAAGAAATGGCTTAAACAGGGAGGAGTTTCACTGAAAGCAGTCATGACTTAGCATCAGGATGCAGGAACTTGGGAAAGGGAGAGGTAATGAAAATGAATATTTGTTGTAACCTTAACTGTAAATGCTGTTAATACGTAACGTGAATAAAATATTGTCGCTATATACATCCATGTGAAATGTACTTCTTGTTCTAAGCAAATTCCCAAGGGAATTTCAACTCTTTTTGAGGGGAAACTACAAGGAACTGAAAGCGTGAAATTGCGATGTGAGAAATTATGGACACTTTCCCAAGAGAATTTGAAAAGTTCTTAAGAATTAGTACTTAGGAAGAGAGCGAATGATGAGACCAAATGTAGTTATGAACGAAGCTGATGATTGGCTTGGGAAGCAAGAGCAAGAAATAGGACTCTTAGTAACAGAACAAATTTATAACCAAGGACTGATAAGAAGGAAGAGGTATGAAGACCATAGCAATGAATTAGAGAATCTGTGCTCCAGCATAGCACACATGACTACCAAGAGACAGAATAATAAATTAAATTCCTCCAGTGATCAGTACATGTGATACGCACATTTTACATTAATGCAAATTGACATTATTTGACTTCTTATGCATGTAAATATGACCTAGATCTTGAGGAAAAATATTAATGGTTTTATTATAATTATACAAATTATATACTCCAGTGTATTAAGGGCTTCTTCATTGACACGTCAATAAACTTGTAATGAGAACAAAAATAGAGTGAAGGCGTAGTCATACTGAAGTTTTTGGCAAAACTTTGCCAGTAACTTTTCCCTACATACTTCCAATTGTCCTCTTTCAGGATGTGTTCAACAAAAAAGTTAAATTAGTTTAATTTTACTTACTAGAAAAACTAGATATTTCACTGGTTCTGTCTCTGTTACCTGATAAATACTATCTGCCAAAGGAGTTTTTAAGATATGAACAAAATCTAAGACTTTTTTCTGTTCATAGGAAACTTGTTGCTGTTTAAAATAAAAATGCATGTCACAGATTGAAATTATTATGCCACAGCATATATCTTTGAGGCATATTTTTGTTTATATACAGTTACCACAATAAGGATACTAATCAAATAAGATATATACTCTGCCAAGGCAGCAACTCTGCATAAACAATCATCAATAAACATAAAATGAGTAATATGCTAGCAACATTTTGCTAAGCAATTAAGGCTGACATATTAAGACTTATGAGTACACCAAAGATTTCAGTGAGCAGAGCATGTGGGGGTGTGTTATTAAGACTATCACTGTTCAGTCTAAATTTTCTTTTCCTGTCTTAGCAGTAAATATTTCTAACAGAAGTTACTATAGTAACAGCAATAATGCTCATGTATTTTACCAAAGGGTTTTATAATCATGTGGTTTGTCATAGGAACTTTTTGCACTACAATTTTGGAAGATTTCAAAGTGTAACAGATAAAGACAGAAGGCTCAGTGAAGTCAACCTGAATATAAAGAGGGTTGTTTTTTCCCTTAAGTTTCTGCTCCCCCTGCAATACACCCATCCTGTAATCCAACACCTAGGGCTGGAATAGGGCTATCTGAAACATGTGCAATGCACATCTATGTTCAGGTAACCTGAAAGTGTAGGAATTTTCTCCTCCACTGGTAATTCTAGTACTGGAGAGATTTACTAGCTAAGGTAAGAACTTCAGTACCACAATGGTGAACAGACAGAGCCTAAGTATGTAGGCATTAGTGACTGTCAGCAGGATTTATAACTGTTCCTCTTCCTACCATTGAAATTGTCAGTGGAAAAAAAAAAAGTGAGAAACACTGCAGACACACACTAATGGATTCATACTTTTTGTGGAAAAGAAGGACCCGCTGTTGTGAAATGTTTATAATGTGGTGCAGAGAGTTGAGCAAGGCCTGAATTTCTGTTTGAGCTCCAGTAACAGTATCTAACGTGTACAGTCTTCATGTGTGTCATTCTTCATGTCTGAGTTGGCCTCCCTACTGCTCTAGGCCTAGGATCTTTCCACTGATTTCCACAGTTTTCACTGTGAGAGTTCTTATTCAATAAAATAATAGCAAATTGTTATCAAGGGTTGGTCAAGCTACTCAGTAAGTCTCTTAATGGCAATTTTCTTCCGTCCAGGAGAGTAGTGGGTAGAGCTTTGATACATACTCTTCCTTAGTCATTTGCTGTTCAGAGAGACTACTCCTCTCAACAGTCTTTCCATCTGACTTGGCACAGCAGTTCACATGCCTTATATTATGAATCAGACACATCTTACACAACAAACTGAGTATTAACATGATAAAACACATGACTTCTCAGGGTTCTTTTAAAAATCCGTTCTCAAAACACAACCTAGGTTCTCTGTTTTCAGATATCTCACAGCTCAACCTGTAGGTGAGCAAAATGGCACTGTGGAGCTGACCTGTCCTTGCAACCATTACCATTCCTTCAGAGTGCTTCTCATTTCCAAACTGTACCTTTAATCAGGGTGATCACATTTTAAATTTCTGGTCACCAGTACAAATACCACATATTCATGGGTGAAATTAGAGAATGTGGTTCTCTGAAGAACCTCATGAGACATTCTGTCAAGTCAAAGTTTCCACACACAGTTAATTTCTTTGATCATCATTGCTTAATTTTAATCTCCTTAATAAGTGAAATTCATTTTATATAGTACTAAATTCCCAGTGCCACATCAAATAAATGGGATTTCTGCCAGAAGTCTAACTGTATTATGTCAATGCTGTGTGATGCAAAGTGATTAATTTAAGCTACATAATGATAATATCATGTTTGTCTGACGAGCTATTTTGTATAAAGTGATGTTTATTGGCACAGTTCTCAAAATATCAGACTACAGGCCATACAGTCTTGCCATTTCATTTGACATGAAATTTAGCAATACCCAGCAGAGAATAATCTTGGTAATGTAATATAATCCTTATTTTGTATTCTGTCTACATTGTTCCCTGTAGTGGTTGAAGAAGATGTTTAGAAACATCTGAAATCCAGTGTGTGACTTAGAAGAATAAGCAATGCCCAAATCATGCATGTTCTAATCTAGACACAGCAAGTATAAGTGAAGGCTACTTGAACACACAGGAGGAACTGAAAAATGGAATAGTTAAATGCACTGTATTCTTTGCTGGCCTTTGAAAGCAATTTTACTAATCCTCTTAATTATCTGTCGAATGTTGTTAAATTATTAGAAATTAATTTTTAGAGAACATTCATCAAATATTTGAGGTGTAATCATTTGTTTGATATTTAATTATTTCAGAGCAAATCCTCATTTTATTTTTATTATATTGTTTTACTAATAACATATCTAATATTTGAGATGCCATTAAAAACTATAAAAATAAAATGAGGATATGTATTCAAATATATTAGGCTATATTAAATGTCAAACATATATTGAAGTTCCCCAGCTTTTTAATTACAATGGTTTTTTACTATTGAAAAATATTTGCTAATTATTGCTTGGAGAATAGAATGAAGCTCTTTATATTTCTTTCATGGGATGATTTATTCAGTAGTCCTGCTTAAAGGTCAGAGACACAATTCAGGAGATTATGTGGTCCTAACAATTGATGGTTTAAAGCAAAATGTGTTCTGTATATAGTGATCCTACTGTTTTAATGAATCCTGAGCTGTGGAATTTAGTATGAAGAGGGATATAGATGGACATTTAGGTTTTACAGTGGCCTATTTACTGAGAAATATATTATGAACAATAGAAAAATGCCTTCAGGTTTTTTCACAATATTCCCATATATTAGACTTAACTTTAACTTAACTTTTAACTTAACTTTACAACATTAACTGTTGTAAAGTGAAATAAAAAACTGACAGAAACAGTAAACAATTTATTTTTGCTTTTCCTGACCTTTAAAAAGGAAAAACATTTGAAGTTTGATGTGTGTTTATTATGATAGTTACTTTTTTGTGTCGCTCTAGAAATTGTATTTGCACAGTCTTAGATTTGTAATCCTGTTTTCTATTTGTAGTTCTCTGTCCTTCTGTACATTATAAACAGTCTACTGGAATTTTCTAGTGGTTTTAATATTAATTAGAAAGTATAAAATAAGTAGTATCGATTGAATTCCATTATCAACTTACTTTCTGAAAATCAGTCTCTGATCCAAGGATTTCACAGTTGTTGGCTTGTCTTTTGAGCTCTGATAGTTACAACACTGAGGGAACAAGTACCAGTGCTCTGCTATCCTGTGAAAGATAAAATGGACCTTTTTTCCCCCCTAATCTATGGGCTTGATCATATATTCTGTTTTATCTATCATGGGGCTTCACTTGATGTGCAAAAATGCTTAGTTTTATCCTGTTTACCACTAGAAAGCTGCCTCATGAATATTTGTTCTACTTCCAGAGCCTGGGCTGTGTTAGTAATGGCACTTCTAGAACAAAGTGGGTTAGGAAAACTTTTTCTAGCATTATCTCTGAGGTTGCAAATACAGCTGACAGGAGTGCTGGTGGTTTGGTTCAAGGAACTACAGAAAGGCTTTTTATGCGTTTTTACACAACTTTTCAGTAATTTCAGAGTTACTCAGGTTAAAATTGGTAATGGATTTCATCACTGTAAATGTGAGGTTTGATACCTTTTCTTACTAATCCTCCATGGAAATGTTCTGATAAGCTGTAAGATAATGTGTTGCCTCGCCTTAGCACTGGGGATGTGTTAGTGTTGCCTTTCATTGTTGATGATGATTTCCTATTAATACTAAATGTGCTTAGTAAGATCATTCAAAACTGTTGTCATATTTATTTTATACTATGATTAAGCTTCTTTCTTTAAATGACATTTATCACAGCTTCCTGCAAGGTAGTGCAGTATTTGCATTCAGTCAATTCAGGTCTTAAGGTAAATATATTTTTTTTAATGTCTTCTTCAGGGTGCTGAGCCATCTCATATAAACTACAGTAGTACCTAGAAAGGTTGGACCAGATGATCCTTGAGGTCCCTTCCAACCTGGCATTCTATGATTTGTACCTATATAGAAACTGAAATTCCAAGTTGTATTGCATAAAGGAGTATTTTAAATTGTTAATTTGATTTCAATCTAAGATTTTTTTTTTTATGTTTTTGAACAAAATACACTGAAACTTCTTTCTTTCTGGGATATGGGAATGATATCAGGCTCATGGAGGTTCCTTGATGTCAGGCTGTGACATTACTTGCTGTCATGAGTAACTCAACAAGTTATTTGGTTGATTCTGCAGCCACAGAAGTTTGCACTGTCCATAGCAGCAGATGTGTATTTTTTCCTTTAAAATTGGCATAAATGTTGATATTACTTTAAAACTAAATTATTTCAATAGAAAGAAGTGAATGTATTAGAGCTACAATATATTTAACTATTTTACTATGCATGCTTAGCTGTTTCTTACATGAGGATTTGTTCATCTTGTCTTTCCTGGAGTTTTAACCTCGTTCTGTGTCACTGACAGAAAGTCAAGCATCATTCTTTTTTCTTTTGACTGTAAAAATCTCCTTCAGCTAGCTGCTGAAGTGTTTTAACATGTAATCCAGTTCAAAAAGAAGTTTGCTGTGTCTTTTTTTACACTAGTTATGAAGTGATAGGTTCCCCAGGTACAGTGATTTCAACTTGAAATCCCATTGTTACATAAAGTATATATGGATATCCTATGGCTGTTCTAATAATAAAGAAACACATTTCAGAAGAAAGCTTCCAAGCCATTCAGGAGGGAAAAACAAAAGCAAACCCCAGTATGTTGGTTTGCTTATTCACAAGTTTGGGAAACATGACTACTACCTTTCCACTACTACCTACTTGTTTTTTTGCCAGTGCTTGCCTTTACCATATGTATTGAAGTTCAGTTATATATTAAAAATACATAGGATTTCTTGAGTAGATAAAGCTCCCTTTTCCTGGTATTTTGTTCTGTCATTTAACAGGTTCAAAGGCTGGAAATATCTGGTCACTTGTGAACACACCAGCAAGAGGAAATTATAAGAGAATATTAAAGTCAGCATAGGTGTTCTCTGCCCTAGCCCCTCTTCTGCCCTCCCTCAAAGAGCTTGGCTGGCTCAGCTGTTTTCAGCTGCTTTTAATCCCTAGGGATTGTTCCAGCTAATAAATTAAAAAAGAAATGCTTAATTTACTAATGACCCCTAGGTCTCGCAATCCTTTTCCAAGATGTGCCAGTTAGTTCTTGGCTGCAATGCATAATCTTGTGCAATATGTTCACAGTGAAACTGTAGACAATAATCATATTTTTCAGGCACATTTTCTTTATAGGGTGCACCAAACCATACTGGCAAATGCTTCTGGCCACATGTAATTTAAGTAGCTTAGTATAGAAACCATATGCTGATAATAGTGTATCAAGAGATCCTATCTTCTTAGGAATTTATTTGTCAGGAAATAGTGCAGCTAGAGTAGTTATTAATAATGAAGAGTAATGATTGAAAAGTTAATAGGAATTTGTGTTTTTCTGCATTGTGTACTTACAGTGAATGCTGCTTGTTGATGATTAGTTGCATGGTAATCATTCTCAGACATGATACTGTTCAGTGATGCATATTCTTTAGAAACTATATTTTATTTCTTTTACAGGAACTAAACAGAGTACATTTTCTGAGGTCCAGTGAATTGTTATTTGATTTTAGTTTTTTCTCTAGCATCACAGTTGATTTTTAAAGGATCACTGCAGGGGTCTCAAATTACTATTCTTTGGAGTTACAACTCAAGGTGATAATCTTTGGGTTTTTTCAGTTGTTGGTCATTGCTTTGAAGATGCAGACCATCACAGAACACCCTTTGTAGTGGCCTTTCCTGAAATAAAATTCATAACAAAGCCTGTACTTCACAGTTGCCCTGTAGAATAAATCTGTGTGCCTCCTTCTAGGGTTACTCAATGTTTTTCCTTCAAAATATCACTATTAACTGACCATGTTTCTTTTGCTCCCTGAGGATTTGTGTGGATTTATTTCTTTATATTGTTAAATGATAAGTATATAGGATATCTTTAACCTGATTTTTTTAATTGGAGTTTTTTACCAGGCATAATTGCAAAATACATGTTCAGAAATACCTAATTTGATAGAAAACATCACTGCAACATGGGAAACTATCTCACCCTCTCTCTTTAAAAACATGATTAGAATAAGTGCAATTAAATGAATTCACCTGTTGCATTAAATATTCTGTTCACTTAGGTATGGATAGATTTCCTCCTGTTAAACCCAAGCTGTGGCAAACATTACATTATTTGTTCCCAGTTAGCAATTAGATGCTTGATTCAGTTTTTCATTTAGCAAACACGATTTTTCTACCAGATGGAGAAAAATACTAAATCTCACTTCAATTCATATTCTTAATTTCATTTATTTCAAAATAAGAAAGCTCTCCAAATACAGTTAATTTTGCTTATGGCTTGATGGAATTGTTTAGCTACCCGTGCTTGCTGTCTGAGTTATTATCCACATTCCCACTTACAGCTCCCCCAAATACCCTAATTTAGGCAAATTTAGTTGGACTTTTTGCCTATTCCTTTATTTGCACAGTATATAGAGTAGATCAGAACTGGACAGAACTCTTTTTGTGCTGATGTTTGCAATGATGTCTTAGTTATAATGAATTTTGAAGTAATGAGTCAAATGTGTGCAAGCTTTTAAGAATTTTAAATAAAAGAGCAATTAGAAGCAACCATTAAGAGTGAGGGAATTTAATTTGATCCACAGTCAGTTAATACCACATACTGAGAGCTGGAGGTGCTTTGGAGAAAACATAATAGATTAAAAAATGATTAATCATACTTTTGGAAAGTCAGGCAGGTTTATTTTTCTAGAGAGCTGCCAAATATTTATTGCCATATACTTTTTTTCTGGTTTTAAGTTTTACAGTGTGTACAGTCAGTCTGGTTTTTAGCATATCCTTGATATGTTTTATATTATCAAGATTTCTCCATAGCAGGAGGCCAGAAGACAGGGAAGCTTTGATATATACGATGTTTAGTTTTATCTTTTGGTTGTCTTGAGTGCATCTCAGGCTCCTTTGAATTGGTATTTCAAAAGTCAACCAAGGTTCCAAAGGATGCTCATTGGAAATCATTGTCCTGGAGAAAAGTGTTGTATTGTATAAAACCACAGACAGCTTTAGGTTGTACAAATACCATTGCATATCACCTATATCACAGTGACATTATAATTTTGCCTCAATTTGCCCAATCTCTTTTCAACAACCTAATTCTTTCAGAAACCTCTCTTTGTTGCTAGCAGATTGTTGCATCAAAACCAGCAGAGACTGATTACAGATTTCCAAACATAAACTAAAAACCTGTATTATTTTCTTGCAACTGCTGAGATTTTGAGTTAACATCATATAAATGTGTATTTGGATACATCTTCGTAAATGTAGCATGTTAGTAATTTTTGGCTCATTTGGCCAAAAGACAGAACTCGAATTTAAAATTATGTATTATGCTAAGTGGGAACTAGACTAACACCATCATGTTTTTGACAAGTCTAGAGTATACACAAACTGTGCATGAACTATAAGAAGAACTGATAGGTAACAAAAATTAAGCTTACTCTGTACTATGGAATGAAAATGAAATTACTAAAAAAAGCAGGAGGCAGATTTGGAAGTGTATGGTGTGTGATAAGGTGCTGGAAGAGTGCAGATAGGTCGACAGCAATATTAGGAGATTTTATGAATTTCAATCATTAAGTATGAATTCTTAGGAAAATGAAATGTTCACCTTTCCCATCCCACCAAACATCTGGACAGTATCAGCAGAAATGGATTACAGAATTATTTTTTGTCAGTAAATCTAAAAAAATGGGAAATGTGTAAACTTCTAGAATCTAAAATCTTATTTACATGAAATTACAAGAAAAATGTCAGGCTTTTGGTAGAACAAGGTCTTAAACTAATTCACTGTTCGTATTTGGGTAAGACGTACTGAAAAGCATTGCCACTGGGAGAAGCTTTTTCCTAGGATATTTCCTTCCTGTCAAATACTAACTTTATTTACTAGGTCAACCAACTTGACTAAGAATCAGGATTTGGTTTATGGTCTTCTGAATGCCTGTTCTGTTGCCAGCTGCTGTGGAACAAGCAGAATCTGTTTCTTCTCCAAGCAACAGTCACATATGATAGATATGCACTAAATATTTTAAGAAATTCTAAAACCCCACAAGTGCCACGTCCTATTCTTTACCATACTCCAAATGGAAAAGCCTTTTGAGATTAATCCTGTCAACACTTCTAATACATTCTCTAGAACAGGGTAGTAGAACAATATTAAGAGCTAGGGTGATATTTCTAGAACGTTTGGACACCAAATGTGTGGGATTAATTGGAATGAGTTTCAGACAGTGGTTTCATTCAGCTTCAGACTTGGGTAAAATCATTCCTAACCTGTAAGGAAAACTAAAAAAGCCAACAATAGCCAAGCAGGACAGATCCTGTTTTGACATATTTGCAGATTATGTGCATATGGCTTGAAAACTTTTCCAAAAAATTTACAAAAAAAATTCAGATTTGAAAGGTTTTTGGCTCCAAATTTGTATTTCTTTGGATACTTCACATTTAAAACAGTTCTAGTTATACAAGGAGAAGTTTTCATCATCATCCTGTCTTTGCAGAAAAGTATTTTGTTGTTTTGATGACCAATAATAGTTAGGAGATCTTAGCAAAGATTTTGAATATTTAATTTTCTGAAGTCAATAGCAGTGGAATTTAAATTGGGATTAATTTATAGATTATAATCATGCACTGGTTTTAATATATAAGCCTATCGTATCTTGGCTTTATCTATATTGAAATCAACAATCAGTTAATCAGCAATTGGTCCATTTTAATTCTAATAAAAATTCTAATAGAAATTGTGAAAATGTGAGACAGATACGGACATAGGCCAGCAACTTCCCTAAATATTGGAAGATTTTTTTATGAAGCTTAGCCAAGGTTGTAAAAAAAAAATTAGCCAATTGTGCGTGTTTCCCAATAGATGCAGGAGAACTAAGACCAAAATTAAGTTTGTATAGGTAAAGATAAGTAAAAACATTTATATTAAGTTAGCTTTTCCTAACAATCAAAAAATGTCTTCAGATAAGAAGAATAAATAGGGGGTCTATAAAACTGTGTAACATAATTTTTGTTACCTGGGGAAGAATGTTATGTATACAGCTGCTGATTGCCTGAACTCATCAAGACCTGAGATGGTTTGCCCTGCACACCATTCGTGTGCTTGTGACCACTAGGGTTTGCAGCATCTTGGTTCTCTGAAAGCCAGTATTTTATGGCTCCTGCTCAGTTTGACTGGCAAATTCAACCTCTGCTTTGGAAATCTTCTGCATCAAAACCTTGAAAGCATCAAGGTTTCTGAAATGTTTTTTTTAATTATTTTTTTTCCAAATAAGTACTTGTAAGAGCGTCTCTAAAAACATTATCTACTTGAATAATGACCTTGAGCATCGTTTTTGAAGAAGCCATGTTGATTTCTGCTAACTACTATAAGGATCTGTCATTTTCTATAGGTGGTGCTGTGTGATTGATAATGATCATGTATTAACAGTATGAGATGAAATTTGAATTTGTGTTTTGCAAAACTGTCGTATCTGTGTTTAAGGTTATGACTTCTAGTTCAGTAGTTGGTATGCTAGGGAGTCTTCTCTCTCTTTTCTTAAGATAGACAAAAACTGTAGGAAGTGAGTTCAATGTTGGCTTATAAATTTGGAAGTTCTAAAATATCAAGAACTGTTGACAAAATACTAAAAACCTGGTAGTGCATGAAGGCTTAGGTTCTAGAATTTAGGGTATCAAAAGATTTGCAACAACCTTTCTAGACTCTTTGCAATAATAATAAAAGCAATTAGATCAGGAATCAAAAGCTGTTCTATAAAGATTGAAAAGTACTGCACATTTTTTGTCTGTGAGGGTGCTCCTGGCTTTGATACAGATTATTTTTGTAATCAAATGTAGAATTCCAGTGCAATCTTAGATTCTAGAGGTCTCTTTTTCCAAGTATTGTGCTACGCGTGTTCATCAAGGACAACAACCAGAAATCTGAAAAGAGTTTGAAACCTTTTGCCACATTTTCATTTAAATTGTAGTATTGCTGAACAACTGAACAGAGGCCTAGTTGCTTTGCAGTTGAAGGAGCTCATTGAAAAACATACTGAAGCTAAAAGAGAATGTTGGCTTTGGAGTAAGCCCAAAGGACACAAGTTAATACAGCACAAAATAGTGTTTCATAGAGAAAACACAACACAGTGTTTAAACTTTTTGCATATGTGGATTTTCTGCCAACTTCTGGAAGTGAAAACAATAAGAAAATGGGGGTTTGTCCCAGTGATTCATGGGTAAAAACACTCATACAGGTTCACCAGTATTACTTAAAATTCTTTTAATGACCTGTTACGGACAGAAATTATTATTAATTCAATAGTTATAGCGTAATAAAAAGGTGTTTGTACTGCAGTGTAGCATTGAAAACGTATCTGGTTTCTTGCTCCATGGGCATGTAATTTCAAAACAGCTGTTACAGTTACTTTCAGGTGTTCTCTTAGATTTTGTTCCTGTGAGGGATGATATTCCTTGAAGTAACCACCAAGATCTCTCGTTTAAGGAATATATCCAAGGTGATGGTTAAGGGATTTCTATCCTTTCGGAGTACTGGACAGATCTACAATTCATTGGTTCAGAATCAAGTAATAATTCTTTACTCCTTTGACTGTCATAGCCCTATTTATCATTTTTTCCTACGTGGTCCAGTTTCTTTAAATTTCAGACTTCCAAAATTATGAGAAAACAGATAGATTTATGAAATTGAAGCGACTATAGAAATGGGTGGAAGGTTGCCAACAAAACCCACGACTATTAATAAACCTGTAAAAGGAAAAACCAAATGGTAATTAAGAATTTAAACAATTTAGCTAGAGCATATTGGGGAAAAAGCAAGATGTATAAGATGCTTTCAACATGCAAATTCATGTTCGATGTAGATGCTTCATGCAGTTTTCACCATGAAACAGATAGTGGTAAGAAAACTAACTTAATCCAAAACCAGTAAATAAATTATTTCAGTTATGTATATATGAATTCCAGCTATTCAAGAGGGCTCAGATTTTAATAGCAGAGTATATCTGGTTGGGAGCTGCTCTTAACAGGGAGCTGGGGGGACCTGAATTTCCCTTGGAAGCAAGAGGAGGCTCTTAAGTGAATCCTTCAGACTCAGTGGAATTAATTTATTTCCCCACTAATTCTTTGTTTAAGGGTTCGTGATGTTGAGGAACAAATTAAATGTAAAATATCTTCAAAATATTAGTCTATTGTGGACAAAAACGTTTCTAAGAATAAATGAGGTGAAACATATCACTTAAATTTTTAAGGAAACAAGGTGAATTGGGATTCTTTTTCATTTCATTTTCATAGCGGTAGTTTTCAATGCTGAGCATTGAGAGCCACCTTGTGGCCGTACTTTTTAATGCACATGGATGGTGCTGATTTTATCGTAGGGAAAAGGCCGCTGGTCATTGTTAGAGCATTTCGAAGAGTGAGACTTGACGATAAATACATAAGCACGTTCTGCTTCCAGGCATCTAGCCTGAGGTGCAGCTGTCTGCTTGAGTGAGAGATGGGTTTTCACATTCTTATGAAATTTCTGAGATACTTTTTTTTATTCCCTCATTTCTTCCTTTCCTCTTACTTTCTTGCATACATTAATGGATTAATGTATAAAACACAAGAAAGATAAGTTACATGTGTAATAAGTCTACTGTATATACTTGTATAGTATATATATGTACAAAGTACATGTGTAGTACTAAAACATGGGCTGCATTCACTGTTGCTAAAAATAATAAAAGTTCTTCAACAGTTCATGTTTTAGAAAGCTGACAAAACTTGCCTGATAGTTTTAAGCATTTATTTTTCTATGTCTGCTAGTAATTGTTTTGATTACTGGAATAACAGTTAATAATAAATAGAACTATTCGGTATTTGTATCTTTCAAGTTTGTATTTACTCGTTTGAAATACATGAATGAAATTAGTTTCAGGCATCAGAACTGCAATTAGTCAGAGAAAGCACATGAGGATGAATTGATTAGTCTTAGACACAGCTTCGTAAAATAGCTTTATGAATTTGTGTCTTTTTCTGGAAGAGAGACGTCTCAAAATTGATGGTGACTGTGAAGGGGCTGATGTAAACACAGGTAACCATCAGCTACAGAAAAAAAATCTACTTTCCTGCATTTGGTTTTCTGTTCTGTAATATAAAGTATATGCTGTGTGTAAAGGTAGAGGTTGAATCTGTACCAGTACTCTATCAAGGATTTTCTTTGGGAATTTTAGGGGGTGGGGATGGGATTCCACACAAAGTTTATAGTTATTTTGGGTATTAGTGGAAACCTTTTTTCCTCTGTGGCTGCATTTGTATTGAGGACTTTGAGACAGCTTCAGGGTTTCACAAGCAACTCATTCCATCAAACAGAAAACTCAAATTTTACTCTCAAACAAAAAATTAGTATCTGTAGAAATTTGCACAGATAAGAAGAAAAAAATCACTTTAACATCTGCTGTCCTTTTTGGTTGTTAGGGGAAAATTGAAATTAACTAGGCATTTAATCCCATACTTTGTGTGACAACAACAGTTTGGGAACATTTCAGTTATAGTATGTTCTTATTAACTTTGTCACATTGGAGAAAACTGTTTCTTGCCATACGTTCAAGTAGCACTATGACCTGTACTGAGTGTGGTGATGACAGATTCTGTGAATGAATTGCATCTTTTGTCCATGGCACAGAAAGCACTATGGGAATGGAATATCTTATGGGAAGGTGCATAATTGTATTTGTGGTTTCTAACAAGTACAAAATTAATTTATGATAAATAATGCCACCTGATTAAGTTGCCAATATCACCAAAAAAAGATTATAAAGTCTCCATTCCCATTTTTACCATTATGTTCGTTACTTCTTTTATGTTCAGGCATTTAAAACTACAGGGTGATCTGATCAATTTTCATGTATAGGGCCATTAACTTTTCAATTGTTTTTCTTCAGCTTCTCTGTGATAGGAGATACTCAGTATCAGAATAAGTAGGGATTAATGTGAAGACAGATAATGCAAATTCCAATTTACTTGGAATAGTGAGCTATAATTAATAGAGCTATTATTGATATGTGCCATCTGGAAGTGCTGAGACAATGCCACCTGAGTCAGTTACAATACACACTTGTTGCAAGGGAAGGATATTTTGAGGTGTATTTTGTCTTCATTCCTTTCCAGGGTAATTCTTGTTCATTAGTCTAAGCCTGAAACATGCCAGTGGAGTGCTTTTCAAGGCACACAGATTCTAGGAGACTGCACATGGTAGCTACAAACACATGATGTGTCCGAGCTCCTGTTGTAGTTTGGAGCATTCCAGGCAGTGGAGCCAAGAGGATGCCTGAGCTGATGCCTGAGCAGACATGGGGTGGTCACAGAGCAGGAGCACTGTATGAGTCCTGCTGCCTGGTGCTCATTGTCTGTGAAGGGTGCCCAGACTCCTACTTCAGCTGTACAAATCTGCATGTAGACATCTACAGTGTTTTAATCTCAACTGAGCCCTGCCGTATCAAGCTGCTGGCAAAATGACCTGTCTCAAATACTCAGGCAGTTACTTTAGTTTCTAGGAACATTTCCCTGCATCAGATGGCAGTTGCTGGCCCTCTTATCTTCAGTTTTAGCAATATTTAGATTAAACAAGTATGATGCAACTATCTGGTTATCTCAAGTGATGCCTCCTCAAAAAAGAAATAGAGGAGGAAATCTTTTCTGGGTTGATCTCAAGATTGGAAAGGCTATGCCAAGGATTTTAAGTCACCAGTCTGGTTATATAAATCAAATCAGAAAGGCTGTCTGATACTATCTCAGAAAACATGCTCAGTAGGTTTTTCTGTAGTGAGTGGTCACTGGGGATAGTAGAGGTAACACCAGTGTTACAGGCCAGCATAGCCTCTGTGTTTCCATTCTGTGTAAGGTTTCTGTGGAAATACTGATGTTGAGTAGCTTCAGATGTTTAGATTGGAATTCAGAAAGTAAAATACTCTTAGATGTTGTGAGGGTCTTACCCCTCACTAAGGGAAAAATTGTCTCCCATAAAGAACTATTCACCTAGTAAAGGAGACAGGACTGCACCAGGACAAGCCTGGGCAAGTCCAGGACAAGCCTGGGCAAGCTCCTGCTAAGCCCTGGATGGGACTCTTGCAGCTGGCTGGCTAGCTATCTGATTGGCTGAAACTATATGTAAATGAACAGATTCAAAAGATGCGCCAAATCAGAAGGCTCCTAGGGGCTATAAAGAGACCGCTCGCAGGAGCTCTCTTGCTTTTCGCCGCTGGACCTCCCTGCTGCCCTGCTGCCCTGCTGCCTCGCTGCCCTGCCACCTACTGCCCCGCCGCCTCGCTGCTGCCCTGCCGCTGCACCCGCCTACCTGCACCCGTCTGTGCCGAGGAGGAGAGGTTAAAGAGCCACGGATCTCGGCTACGGAGGCTAGGTCTCCACCCGAGAATCCAAAAAGGGGAAGCTTGAAGAACTATACAGCTACTACTCGAGAGCCGGGCTTAAAGCAGGAGCGCTAAGCTCAGTATCTGCTAGCCCCACTGCCTCGAGAGCACCTAAAAGAACAGCGAATCTCCCCAAAGGCGCTCTCTCCCCCTCCCTCCTCCCGTCGGGGAAGACGCCCGCAGCCTGCCGTCTGCCGCCAGCCGCTTTGCTCTAGCGCAGCCCGCAGCCTTAAAGCCGCCGCTACAGCTGCCGTGAAGCCTACAGCCTGCCGCCGCACCCAGAGCCGCTGCTGCCTTTGCTGTAAAGCCACCGACCGCCACGTGGAAGCCGCCATCTTGAAGCCGCAGACCGCCACGTGGAAGCCGCCATCTTAAAGTTACAGACCGCTTGGTGCAGCTTGCCGAGACTGTAAGATTTAATAATATTTCTTTTTCTGTCATTAACCGTAATCTTTCCCCGGGGTAAACCCACAAACGGCCCTCACTTCCACGCACAACGTCGACCCTATTGAGAGGGAAACCGCGTCGCGCTATACCAGCCCCCTCTATCATCAGTTTTCTTTCTTCAATCTAAACTCCCACACACATACACACCCCTTGCGTCCCACCTTCTAAATTTACCTCCTACACATTTGTAACTCCATTCAAACAGTTAAAACATATAAAATATAACTCTGTGTCTGGTCTTCATTACGTGTGGACGTGTGTGCTCTCCTATTTAGGGCTTCTGGTATATCATACATTGGCGTCATCGCCATCCCCAAAATCAGGGGCGAATCCTAAATATATAAGGGCTAACCGCTCGAGCCCATCCGAGTCCAAGTCACCGCTTGGACCGGGACAGATGTGTAAACCAGTTTCTAAAGATGAGTGATGCAGTAGAAGTTTTTAAAATAGTTGTCACATTAAATCTGATCAAAAGTTAGTACGGGTTGTGAGTCAAAGATTTTCCACACTTTCACTTTTATTGTGATTTTAATTCATAATTCAATAATTCATCTTGAAACCATTGAAAACTGATATCCTGGTGATAACCCTGTAGTATGTGTGTGTCCTGGGCTACATCAAAAGAAGCATGGCCAGCATGTCAAGGGAGGGGATTCTCCCCCTTTACTCGGCTCTCATGAGACTCCAACTGGAGTACTGTGTCCAGTTCTGGAGCCCCCCACTTAAGAAGAACATGGAGCTCCTGGAGAAAGTCCAGAGAAGGACCACAAAGATGATCCAAGGGCTGGAGCACCTCTCCTGCGAGGACAGGCTGAGAGAGTTGGGGTTGTTCAGCCTGGAGAAGAGAAGGTTCTGGGGAGACCTCATAGCAGCCTTCCAGTGCCTGAAGAGGAAGGAAGGCTGGGGAGGGACTTTTTACAAAAAAGGCTTGTAGTGATAGCACAAGAGGTAATGGATCAAAACTGGAAGAAGTAAGATGTAGTTTAGACATGAGGAGGAAATTCTTTAGTGTGAGGGTGGTGAGACACTTGCCCAGGTTGCCCAGGGAAGCTGTGGAAGCCCCATCCCTGTAAGTGTTGAAGGGTAGGTTGGATGGGGCTCTGAGCAACCTGGTCTAGTGGGAGGTGTCCCTGCCCATGCAGGGAGGTTGGGACTAGAGGGTCTTAAAGGTCCCTTCCAACTCAAACCATTCCATGATACTATGATGGAATGATATGTCTGTGTTACAAAACTCCACAAACATGGTATCTGCTTTAGCACTGAACCGTGGTACAGGGTTCAGAACTGTGCAGTCAGATCGAGTTTCTCTTTATATGGGGGAGCTATTAATATGTCTTGAAAGTGATTTCAGTGTTAGTTATAGCACTATTTTACATAGATAGTATTAGCTTTCAGTCTAGGTAGGGAATTATTTTTTATGTATGCTTTTACTTAAGTTTTTTTTGTCACATAAAACAATGTAAAGATACTAAGTTTTAAAATGTGGTAAATTACATAGACATACTGATTTTAAGGCAAGAGTTGGCATTGTTTACTATTTGCTTTCCTCCTAGAGTCGTGACAGCCCAACAAATGTAGCATTACAAATACAGGTTTGAATATTAGTTGAAGTATTTTGTAAAGCCTTTTCAGATTAGGCTGCTTTTAAAAGAAGGCAGAGTTGTGAGATGAAAAACTTTTTTAAGGAGAGGTAACGCATGAAGGATGTAATAATCTGAACATATAGGACTATTAATTGTCCAGAAGAAAGACTGTTAATATAATTAAAAGATTAAAGAAAATGAAGCTCACAATATGGCATCTAACACTTTTCAACAGTCATTAGCACTAATGTGTGCATGATAAGTAAACACAGTATGAAAAATGGAAATTAATCAGGGTTGGAGAGAGACTGTGGAAGCAGCACAGCTCCTCTCCTCTCACCTGTTTTGTGCTGCTATGCTCTGTACTGAGTGAGAAAATAACAGTCTCCTTACTTCTTCCCATACCAGGTGATTTAGTTTCCATGGTATGTTTGATACATGAGATATTTTCTTAAATTTCCTCTGAGATCCATCTGTCCTGTGGGTAAGACCTTTAAACTTAGCTTGCTAAAGAAACGTTTTAGCCTGCCTTCAAATACTGGTATATGAATTACAGTATCTTAATAATAGTGAGCACCTTGGTCTTGACAGAGGATTTCTAATCTAGTTTACAAACCCCAGACAAAGCAGAATGATGAATTCACATAAATGCAGATTTTTTTTTCTCTAATCTTTGTAAATATATATTATAATAATTACTTGCACAAGAAAACAAGATATCCTTTGCTCAAAATACCCGAGAGGAGCTGTATGTGCTATTGAAGAACTGTAGATGTAGAAAACAGGCTTTCAAAGCCAAATGTAATTGTGCATAATCACTGTGATTTTTAAACTTTATAAAGCTGTTAAATTGCCGGCTTCCTGAAGTACAAAACATAATGTTAGCAAGTGACATAAAATATTAGGACTATAAATGCTGGATTTGGGGTTGTTTTTCTTCTAGGAGGTGAGGGTAATAAAACTGGTTTTGGTAGATGAAGTTTCTGAAGTCAGTGGGAAAACACCCTACATTTGAGCAGGATCTGGCTGTAAAGTTGAACTCTACGGAGGTGGCTGCACAGTGCTCCTTTCTTGCATCAGCTGGTTTCCTCTGGCAGCAAGCCTAATAGCTGCCTCAGTTTAACTGACAATCTGTCTCTAAATTCCCCAGTCTGCTGGCCAAGAGAGCAGAGTAATACAAACCTTCTTGTTTCATCACTTATTAAGTGCTACTTATGTGCCCTTTTAGATGTGCAAAGACATCATGCTACCTTTGAAGCCGACTCTGAACGGTGTTTGATAATCCACGGGCCTCACAGTTCCACTCAGGTTGCAAAACTTGAGAGAGCAGCCTGCTAGCCATTTGGAATAAAACTAGCAAAAAAGACAACACGGTTTTCAAATGTATTGATTATAATCAGATGATGGTGTTGCTAACCAGTGGTTTTTTGTCCTGAAGGTACAGTGGAAAAAGTTATGGAACAGTAAGGCAAGGAGATAATTCTGGGAGAGGGATGAGGATGGAAATCTGATGGGGCATGCATTTGATTTGGGACAGGGGCACAAGGAATATAAAATACATAGGAAACCAGGTTTCACTGGTCCAACCACTTAAAGGTTTCTGAAGAGACTTTTTTGTGTTTTACTACTTTACCAGATAAATGAAATAATTATCACTTCTTATAATTAATCAGAGGATAATATACAAACATTGCAATATGAAACTACATAAACATCTGTAATTTTTCATATCCTTCAGAGTGCTTGTCTTGTAAGATTTAGCATTGAGTGACACCGAACTACAAAGTGTTACTAAGGAATCCTTGAACTTACCTTAAAATAGCAAAGACACAGAAAGAATAAAATGTCTTTAGTTCTGAGACTTGTTTAATACTATTAGCACGCAAACAAAATAATGTGATTGCTAATTACGTAAAGAATTTTCTTAGAGGTCTTCGTATTTCACAGGTATCAGGGAAAAAATTTCTTTTTATGGTGCTGTAGATGGTCTAATATTCTAGTTTGGATTTTTTTTCATTTCTGCTGTTATGTTTGTCTCTTCCATGCTGTAGGGCAGAAGCTAGAAAAGTGAAAAAGCCAAGCCACACTATCAAATCAAAAGGCATTTAATACCTAGGTTTCATCTCTCAACATTTTTTTTTCCTGTTTTAAGATACATTTCTGCTTTTCATGGTCTGACATACTGATGCCAGTCTAAAACTACTTGAAAACCCTGTAGACTATTAATTCAAACTACACATTTCCAATTGCCTGTAACACTTGTAAGAGAAATTCCATTCTTCTGAAGAATCCTCCATCTATTCCTCTGCGTAGCTGTAAAGTTGTGGTGGACTGTTGTGGTTTAAATGTGATATGAGAAATACGCTTAATGTTCACAAATGGATTTTTTCCTTGCAGGGTTAATGATGTCTCAGTGTAGCCTTTGAGGGGTTGCACTAGAATTCGTGATGATATGTAATAAGGAAGCTGCAGCTATATTGGAAAGATCTTGAAAATACTTTCAGCTTTAGTTGTCTCAGAGTAAAAATGCATCCAGTATTGTCATGGCTCAGCAGAATAGCAATTTTGAGTACTAGGAAGCAAAGGAGGTATTCTCAAATATAACAAATATTTTTGTAGAAACTGTGCAGTATCAGTTTCCTGTTGAAGCAGAAATATTGAAATCTTTGCACAGTTAAGCACAGCAACAAAACGTTCAACTAGCTCTCTGAAGGATGTCAATATTCAGTCTGAAACGGGTACAAATTCATCCTTGCTGTTACAATGCTGCCCTTGCATGGCATCAAACTGTCTATATCCGTTTCTTTTCATGCTGTGTATCTTTCCCTGCTGTTTTCTAACAGCATACTGAAAACTTCCTCTGTCAGCAAAACAGATCAAGACTGATGACTTTTTCATCTGTTTACTCCAAGTAGTTAGCAAATGTGGCAACAGGAGTTCCTGTCTCAAGGGCTGGAGAATAGATACCTTGCTATACTTTATATGTTCCATGTATCTATCCCCAGAGAGAGAACAGTTTAATTCTAAATTGATGAGAAAGAAAAGCAGAGCTTTACATGATTTTGCATGCATTTTAAAATTGTGATGGTATACAATTAATTCAATCTTAATTGATAGGTGTTTTCATGTTATTGCTAAACTGAAATGTTTTGACACTTACTTTAATATGAATTGAGATTATTAAGGCACAGGTTTCTGTTCAGGATGAAGCCCAGATTTCCATTATACTGCAGCAGTAAAACAAGTCTCTATATAATTTTTATTACACTTGCTATAATCAATAGAAAGATGCTTATCATTGTACAATATATAAAAATTGTTATTTTTAATGCATTTTCACTCGGTGGTATTTAAGCTGCATCATTATAAGGAACATTTCCTTTCTATCTAAACGTAGTTCTGTTTTCCATGTGTGTTTTCAGGGAGTTATTTTCCATTCTAAGTTCTCATACCCTTTTGTCTGAGGACCAGTAATTCCTTCAGTTGTAAGACACGCACTGCAGTCTGGCTTGAAGTGAAATGTTAGGTGACTTTGGTTGTGTTACAAAATTCTGGCTGGAGTTGAGGCAGTGTACTGTCTATACAAATAGTTCCTTTTTTGCTTTATAATATCTAGGCTTCAAGTGAGGTAACTTGAAACTGTGTCTGCATCCCTGGTGTCTTGTTGCAACTCCATCATTTATGGTGTATGGTCAGACTTGCATTCATGATTCTTTCATTCTTGGCTTGTCTGGCTGGCTCAAAAATGTAATATTTTAGCAATACTAAATTTTCTTAGCTACTTTTGTTGGTGAGGTCTGTCACACTTTTATTTTCTGCATTATAAATTACAGAACTGAGGAATCAAATATTAAATTAAATGCTTAACTCTTGTTCAGGTTTTTTAACCTCATTGCTATTCTTCCCCCCCATAGACTCTTACTTCATTCCCTATGCACCATGTAACTTTTCCAATGAAAAAAAAAGATGGGGCTGCTATGATATAACTTGGTGTACTGTAAAAGAGAACACTGAATAAGGCAAGACATTTCTGGATAACATATCAATCCATTCTTTACTTGGTAGTCATCACTGCCTAATGTGCTAACTGGATGAAACACAACCTTGTGCAATAAATAGCTTATGATCTTCGGTGAGGTCAGGGCAATAAAAAATGTGCCAGAAATTCTGCCTCACACCTCCTTTCCTTATGAATCAAAAAGAGAGGAATTTTTTTAAAAGAAACTATTTTCTGATTGGAGCATGAAAACATATGGCATGACGTTCCTATTTGTGCAACTGCAACATACGTTTTAATTTGAAAAATCACAGTAATATCTATCACAAGCAAAGTACATCAGGGAATCATTACATTTCCAGATATAAATTCCCAACAGTTCCCACAACTGTGTAAGGAGTATTCCAGCAATAATTAATATTTGCTCGATTAGCAGTTTTCACTCTTCACTTTTGAAAGCTGACAAGTCTTTTTGGTCCATATTTACAGAATTAATTTTCCTTTAAAGGGAACAAAGCTTCCCAAGTTTTTTCTTCTAAGAACATCTACAAACACCAACCCTGTTAAAAGTAGAGGAGTTAGCAACTTGGGCTGAAAAGTAAACAACAAAGTCTAAGTAATAAAGAGAAACAAAAGACTGTACTAAAATATAATCAAAGCATATGTCAAGACTGGTAGTCATACACAAGGCAAGTTGTAAGGCTTTGAAGAAAAGAAGCCATTGTTTCTCTTGAATAAAAAAGTACAAGTGTTGGAAGATGCCAGTCAGAACTTGGATAGGCTGCTTGGCAATTGTTCCTAATTATCTAAACTTCTCCCTTCTCTTTTTCATACAGTTTTTCTAATTGTGGTTTAAATACGTTAAAACTGAATTCTTTGTTACTTCAGCCTGCAGTGGCTGTGTGTTTTACAAACTACAGAAACTCAGTATCTTCTATGGACCTGAAATATTTTTGAAATGGTAGCTCTGCCCTGCAGAAAATTGTGTGCATGTAGAGAGAATTGCTTTTAGTACAACTGAAAAAAATAGTCTGTGACCTACTGAGGACTAAGGACAGACAGATTCCTATTCTAAACAAGTGTTTCCAAATTACAAATTGACAGGACACAAGCCTAAATCAGTAGAAACCTGGATACACACAAAGAGGAGAAAATCCAGAAGAAAAAGTCATACTACTGTAATCCAGAAAATTAATCCTGAATTATGTATTCCTGTTGATTGCACTCAAAAAACTTGTTATCTTTATATGGGTAGAGGAAGATGTTTAAGCAAAGCAGTCACACTCCTCTCCTTTCTTTCTCCTTCGGAGGCATTTTTAGAGCACTTTACAGAACTTACTGAGGTGATGTCAGTAAATTGATCACATCAGTAACTCATAGGTTTAAACAATGTTATCTTTAATACAGTGAACTTAAATCTCCAGAGGAAGACAATTAGATTATTGACTTTTCCAGGAGAAATTCAGACTGATTCACATTTGTTAGCTAGAATTACCTTCTTCAAATACTGCCTTGCCAGGTACCCACTAATTATAACCCAGTGAAAGAATAAGTGCTGGACAGAGATATTACTTCAGGATAACTGTACAAAGTTAATAGCTAGATACATTTAAAAAGTGAAGGTGTAGTGAATGAGCATGCATACTCATTAAGTAGAATAGCATACTGGCCAGCCTACATCCATCCAGAAATGATCTGCTAGGTCATGCAAGTCATTTTGGTTAGGGAGAGCTCTCAGAAGTCTTTGCATTCTTCACAGGAACCAGATGCAGGGTGAACAGTCAGTGAAGCTGGTGCTGCTGTTGCCAGGAAAGAGCAAAGGAATTAATGTGAGGTCATATGAACACAGCAGCACTACCTGAGTCTGATGTACTGAACTGTTGGGTATCTTTTAAATAAAAGTGACTGATTTATAACTTTACAGAAAAGCTCCATGACAACTTGTTTATGTATGATTTAGTGTATTACTATGTGCTTAGTAAATACTAAGAATTTTTCATTTCATGCCGTTTCTCAAGCAGTATGAAAGGTAATAGAAGATAAGGACCAATTGATTAATATATATTAATTACAGAAATGTAGCCAACTTTTAAATCATTCAGGGAAAATTTCCTTCAAAGTTAATTCTTTGCTTCTGTAGTAAAATAATTTAATTTTATTCTTGCCACATAACATGCCACTTCATCCTTGTCCTAGAAACAGCTGCCAATAGCTTAGTTATTATAGCTTAGCAGACAGTAGCTATTGAATAATATAAATAAAAGTTCTAATTCATAAAAGGAGCGTCCTCAGGTAAAATTGTAGCTCAAATGCAATCCTTTTTTCTCTCTTTAGACTCCAATTTGTACTTCTTCATGTCCAGTTTCTTTCATAAACTATTGGATAGTGTCACTGGTCATCTTCATGGTTTAATATTTTCTCTAGGTTTCATATATTTGCTCTAACTGTGCATATTAAGGAGTCTCATGGGTTTTTTCTGTAACAAGAAATGATTATATTTTTACTTCATATTTTAAAACACCTTCTCAGGGTTTTATTGACACTTGGTAATTCTTGATCTCTCCCCTTTGAAACAACAGTTGTAATTAAAAGATTAAAACTTATGTGGAAGATTTAAGTTATATAGATTAATTAATATGCAATATGTATGCTGTAAATTCTGAAGAGCAAAAATGATGAATGAGCATGCAATCCTTTGATAATTTGTTTCCATTTCTCTCAATCCTCATACATACCAAAGTCATGTTAGGTTTTTATATTTAAGGAACAGCAACAAGTCACTGACGGACTCTTCAACTTCCCTTTTTTCACTATGCTTTTCTGACCTGTCCTTTATTCCTGAATGGGTGGAGACTTCTCCCATCTTACCTTGGTCTCATGAATTTTGAAAGACAATCAGTGTTCTTTAAATGAACCAGTAGAGCAGATTCAGCAGCATGATTCATATGAATGAGGCAGAGGAGGTAGTTGTCCTGTTGGAACTTCTAATCATTTAGAAAGCCGTCCTAAGAATTATTCTTCCTGGAGAAGAGGAGACTCAGGGGGACCTTATCACTCTCTTCAACTACCTGAAGGGAGGTTGTAGTCAGGTGGGGGCTGGGCTCTTTTTCCAGGCAACCAGTGACAGGACAAGAGGGCACAGCCTGAAGCTGCTCCAAGGGAGGTTTAGGTTGGATATTAGGAAGCACTTCCTCACGGAGAGGGTGATTAGACATTGGAATGGACTTCCCAGGGAAGTGGTGGAGGCACCGTCCCTGGATGTGTTCAAGGCAAGGCTGGATGTGGCACTTAGTGCCATGGTCTAGATGGTGTGGTGGTGTTGGTCATAGGCTGGACTTGATGATCTTAAAGGTCTTTTCCAACCTTGGTAGTTCTGTGATTCTGTGATTCTGTGTGAATTAAAGAGCTAGTACTTTGTAGCATGTAAGGACAGTGCAGAAAACGAAGTATGGGAATGAATTGCTCAGAATTGCTCAAACCAGTGAACAGGTATGATGGTGCATTCTGAAAACTGAAGTACTGCCCTATTGTCAACTCCACAGAAAGGAAATTATAGAGTCTTACAGTCAGAAGCATGAAGTTTTGCTATAGTAAGGTGATCATGAGGAAAACACTAGAATAGCCTGTGCTGTTTCTGTTACTGGAAGAAAATGGATGATAGTCAAAAGCTGTGTGATTAGTGGGGAAAAACACCAAAATACTAAGTTGCAAATAGTATCTTCAAAATGAGGAGGCAGAAAGAAAAAACAAGTAATTTACAGAAAGCAAAAAAAAAAAAAATCTTACCAATTGGTGGTGATCTACTTAGTCTGTCCTAGATGAGGGTGACAACTGGAGATTAAAGAAAAGACATAAATCGATGTTTCACTTCTCACAAAGTAATTTATTGGCAGCTGCTTCTCATAATCAAGCCTTATTACTCCCTTTTACTTGTTTTTTAGATACAATAAAAATATAGCTATAAGCCTATTAAAATTTAATTCTTTAATTCACATAGTAATGCAAAAAACATGCAGCTTACTGTTCTATGCATTGTGATAACTTAGTGATACCAGATGCAAGAAAAGGGTAAGGAAAGGTGTTATCTTTTTTAAGTCTTTAGCTGAAATACCCTAAAGCTTGATTAAATGGGGTTTTTTTCTCCCATGTATGCCTCACTTTTCATTAAAGTTAAGCAGGAGATTTTTCTACGTCTTAATTGTGACATTTTTAATGTGTCTTAAGCAAGAACTGCATGAAATTCAAGACATTTAAAGGAGAAATATAGGTGGCAGCAAGCTAAACTAGGAATTTATTTGATACATACTGTTTTAGATGCACACACACATGTAAGCAAAGGTCATAAATCTACAGCCCTCTTGAGCAATAAGGGAGGGGAAAGAAAATCAATTCTAATCAGGAGACCAGTGCCAGACCTCATAATAACAACTTCCCCAAACAGCTGAGGCACTTAGTAAAATTTCATAGAAATTTTAAGCAAAACCTCTTAGTTTATAATAAAACAAGATGGGAGTAGTATAACTTTTTTATAGTTCCACTCCCCTTATTTTCTATTTGTTAATTTTTTTGTCTCTTTAACCATTAAAATCCAGATTTAATAGAATAGCCATGCAGTTCCATTGGCACTTAGAGCTTCCAAGGTGTTTTTGCAATTATGTTACTATTGGGACAAATCCTACCAGGAGAGGTTGAGGGAACTGGGGTTGTTCAGTTTGAAGAAGAGGAGGCTGAAGGGTGACCTCCTTGCTCTCTACAACTACCTGAAAGGAGGTTGTAGGGAGGTGGGAGTTGGTCTCTTCTCTCCTGGGAATAATGACAGGACGAGAGGGAATGGCCTGAAGTTGCACCAGGGGAGGTTTTGGCTGGATATTAGAAAGAATTTCTTTACTGAAAGAGTGGTTGGACAGTGGAACAGGCTGCCCAGGGAGGTGGTGGAGTCACCATCCCTGGCAGTGTTTAGAAGAAATATAGATGTGGTACTAAGGGACATGATTTAAGCATTAACAGGTAGATAAAGGTTATGGTGGGTGGATTTAGGTTATGGTTCGACTTGATGATCTTCAAGGTCTTTTCCAACCAGGTTGATGCTGTGATTCTGTAAAGGATATGCTGTGTGAGCATTCTTCCAAGCCATGTCTGAGATGTGAGAATTATTTTTTTATTTTCTCAAGTCTAAGTTTATAAAATAGAGTTACTTCATTGTTATGGAACTAACTTGTATCCTGTCTTTGTAATTTAAAATAACCCCAAATTTATGGAAAGAAAATAAATTCAATTTCTGTGCAATTAATGGAATCATCCAGGATAGTTAGTAATTTTATTTGCTTGGCATTTGTTTTTTCTGTGTCAAAAGTGGGCTGTGAGGTTTTCAGTTTAAAAAGTTCATCATCTTCTGTATTGGAAAAAAAATTATTGTGTAACCTGGAAATTCAGTTCTTCATAGATTCAGTAAATGACCAGGCAAAACCTGTGGCTATTAAATATTTCAAAGACGATGTTTTAGAATGTGTGGTAGATTTTAGAAGCATGCAGATATTCTTTCTAAATACAACTATGTGGGTACATTTAGGTGTTCCTACATTTTTTTAAATGGTTGATAACTCTTAAGCTTGTAAGTACTTGCCTGGAGAAGAGGAGGCTGAGGGGAGACCTCATTGCTCTCTACAACTACCTGAAAGGAGGTTGTAGCGAGGTGGGTGGTGGCCTCTTCTCCCTCGTGACTGGCAATAGGACAAGAGGAAATGGGGTGAAGTTGCACCAGGAGAGGTTCAGATTGGATATTAGGAACAATTTCTTCCCTGTAAAATTGGTAGGGAATTTGAACAGGCTGCCCAAGGAGGTGGTAGAGGCACCATCCCTGGAGGTGTTCAAAAAACAGGTAGATGTGGTGCTTCAGGAGATGGTTTAGTGGTCACAGGGGTGTAGGGCAGAGGGTTGGACTTGGTGATCTTGAAGGTCTTTTCCAACCTTGATGATTCTATGATTCTAGTCAGACTAGCATTACTGTATCTTAATGTGTTTTCTGTCACAAACTTTTTCCCTTCCTCCTCCTTTTTCCTATATTCACAAGTTCCCTTCTTTAAATTGTTGAAAATGTAGATTTTAAAACTGGACACAAATACAGCTTCCTTCTGTATGGAGTACAAGATTCTATTCTTTGTAGTTTCCCATTAGTAATATTTTTAAATTGTGGAGATTCGAGAACAAGATTCGGCTTTTTCAGCTAGAGGTTTCAAGTCTTAGTTTTTATATTGAATGATTGTGCTTTTTAAAAAATAGTTATTTCAATACCTGTAACAGTCATGTGACGTGAGTACAACAAGCTCTGCTAAAAATCAAAATTTCTGGTGGTCGTCTTATCACATAGGAAGATTTGCTTTATTTGAGACGAAAGCTAATTGCATTGTTAAATGCTTACACCACATTCTGAATGTAATCAAGTTCAATCAAAATTCCTGTGTCATAATTATTCTCAGATTTGCAGCTGAAGTGAGTTTTTTCACATGCCTGTCCTCTGTGAGATTTGTTGATAAACTATAAATATAAGCCTTGGTACATTTGTGTTCTGTATGAAATCTTTGTTTCCATTCATCAGCTCATAAAGAGTAAGCTTCATGAACTGCACTGCCACTTTCTTAATTTCTTATTTATTAATTTTATGCACTACAGCAGTTAATTAAATCTGCCAAAAAATTATGTGTAGTTCAAAGCTGAGTTTGATTTCCTTTAAATGAAATGTAAATAATTACTTCTAAAACAGGAAAGATCAGATATTGAGAAGCTGGATAATTGTGAAGCTGAGAAATGTGTTTTTCCGAAAATATTTTTTTCTCTTCATGTCCTCTTTTATAATTGCATTCCCATGTCCCTATTTATTTCTGTGTTTGCAGAGATTTATTGTTCATGTTTGGCAGTATGCCAGCACTGTGAACCATATTTTACTTTGGTTTACCCACTCGGTATCCCTTAAGTCAACTTTCAGTGGCTGCGTGTCAGGTACTACTAAATGTGAAGATTTAAACTAATAATAATGACAACAACAACAACAATTTATCTAAAATTAATTCACTGTAATATATAGGGCTGAAATTACATTTATAATTAAAACATAACTATTGTGGTCTATGGAAAAGGAGAGATTCTCTGCTGACAAAGAATAAAACTGTTTTAGGGAAAGATCAGAGTCATCATTACCACAACCCTCTTGGTATTATTTGCAGCAGTGATTGATTCTGGAAGGCAGTGAGGGCAGCAGTGAGGAATGTGGAGGAGATGGGAGGAAAATCAGAAGTATTTGTGGCAAATCAGGGACATTGAAACATGAAGATCTGATAAACCAGTAGCCAGGGGTGATGGCAAAGAGATTGTGTATAGTGTACTTTCTGACCTGTTTAAGCTTATCTAAGCTTGGTTGAAGGTCCTTTATTCCAGTTTACAACAGGGTTACCACGTCATCTTAATTGTAATAAAAGAGCTGTACTTTTTATGACACTTGAGCTTTAGCCCAAAGCCTTCTTTCTGAACAGAAAGACTACAGTTCCTGTTGGGATAAAATGACATCAACTCTGGTGGTTTCGGTTTCCTCTTTAAGTGACTGAATTTCATTTTTGCTTCCCTGTTGCTTCAGGAAGACACACTCCGAAGCAACTGGACTTTCAGGCTTTAGTATTTGGAGTGGAAATACATTAGTTTTTCTTAACTTTGAATCAGTATTCAGTTTAGGTGAAGTATGATAAAGCTAGCAGCCAGAGATAAGGGTGACATGCTTACAGACCATGTAGGCAGCAGGAGGTGGGAGGGCCTGAGGAGGCCCAGCCTCCTCCTCATGAGGAAGGTAAAAATGAGGGGTAGAGAAACAGTTTGATTCCATACTATGAATTTATTAATCCACACTGTGCCAAGTTGATGCAATGTCTGGTGGTGAGGAAGGGTATCCTCTCCTTAATATTATGGATAGTGTGCGGCCTGCTGCCTTAAGCCTGTCCTAGCTGCCTGCAGAGTCTGACAGACTTGCTTTTAGGAAAGCCAATATGTGAGTTCTAAGTTTCAGTGTTCATACTGGTTATCAATAAGTTTGGATCTCTGTTTAAGTTAACCTATATTTTTATTAAAATATTCTTTTAAACAATTAAGTATATGCTTTGGAAAGTAAGAAAAGCAGTCAAATTAATTTCTAAGAAAATCATTACATATTGGCATTGATTAAAAGTTTGACTTTAATAGAAATAGTTTCTTTAGTATGACTCATAATAATATTTAGTGGGGTTTTTGTGTAATTTTTTTTAATACAATGCTTCCTGTACTGTAATTAGAAGTTAATTTAATTTTGTCCATTCTAGGTACAGAGATCCAGAAATAAGCAGTTACGTGAGCTGTTTCCAGATGGATTTAGTATCCATCATGCAGGAATGCTGCGGCAAGACAGAAGTTTGGTTGAGAACTTGTTTTCTAATGGACATATTAAAGTCCTAGTGTGTACAGCTACACTTGCCTGGGGTGTCAATCTTCCTGCTCATGCTGTTGTTATTAAGGTAAGAGCTTCCATGACTCTGCACATGAGTATTTGTCTTAAAAGAAGCCTGTAAAGAAGTGTAGGTAGCAAGTTCTTTATTTTGGGTTTTGGGCCTGGAGGGGAAAAATGTCTGATTGACTTGAAATGTTATTTATATCTGATTAAACTGATTCTCTCCAGTGGGAGTCTAGTTTGTATAGTAAAGATTTAAATATATCAAAGATTATGAAAGGATTAGTTAAAGTACACTTCTGAAATCATGCTATATTTGCCTAATTTCAGTATTCAGCTCATCAGGATTATATTCATGTGTATTTATGTTAATTTTTATTAACTTTTCCTCAACCAGGGAACACAAATATATGCTGCGAAAAGAGGCTCCTTTGTTGACCTTGGAATTTTAGATGTCATGCAGATATTTGGTCGAGCTGGACGGCCTCAGTTTGACAAATTCGGAGAAGGCATCATTATTACAACTCATGATAAACTCAGCCATTACCTGACTCTTCTTACTCAGCAGAATCCAATTGAAAGCCAGTTTCTAGAAAGCCTTGCAGACAACCTAAATGCAGAGGTAACCTTTGATTCATTTAGAGAAACTAGCAGAGTTTAAAGGAATAATGTTATTTGAAACAAAAACGCAATATTGTCCCACTTAAAAGACCTAAAATGGAAATTTTATTATTATTGGTAGTCTCTAGCTATGTATGTTTAAGAGGAATGAACTGTTACACATGTGAATATGTTGGGGGCCTTTTACAAAATGTGTTAGTTATTAGAAGTGATACAGAGGTACAAAATACTATTAAGATAAAACTGTAGAAATACAGCATTTACCTTTTAATCAGAAGTGTTTTATTATAATTTAGTAAATGTTCTGCATAACTGCAAATTAAAATCTGCAAAAAAAATGAAATAGTGTGTAAACAAACTTACTTCATATGATTGACTGCAATATTAGAAGAATAATGTGCCTGCTTGTGAACTCTTCTCTTTGTTCTCCTTTACAGTGGTAATCAGAATGGGTTTATTATAAGTAATGCAAGTTCCCAGTTTGCTTCAGTTTAAATCTTAACATATATTTTCTTTGAAAATGCAGTGGTTTTCAAAGTATTGACCTCTGTCACATTCAAATATAATGATTCAAAAGCTGTCTATTGTAATAACCAATTAAAAATATGTATATATACACACAGACACACTTTTTACAAGGAAACCACAGAAAATTAAACACGCTTAACTGAAGAATACTGTTTTTTGAAAAGCCCTGGACATTTTTTCAATAGAATTAAAGGAATTCAGGTAAACTGAATTGTCCAGTGATGTCTTAAAATTGATTATCCCTTTGACGGATGTGAAGTTTATTTGTCTGTTAGGAATAGTATTGTTTTTTTCACATGCTTTTTCTGTTTTATCTATACCACTCTTAAATATTTTTATTTATTTATCTTTTCATCACTTAAAAGTCTTTTCATTATTCAATCATAAATAATCCTTTTGAACAGAATTTTGAAAAGGAGCAGAAATTGATACAACGACTTTTGAAAACGTTCATTCCTTGATTCTTTACAAAAGACTGAGTTTAATCTTTCATTATTTTTGTTTTTTCTGATTTGTTTGTTTTGGTGTTTTTTTTTAAGGAGGTCTCATAAATTATTTCTTCATCTCCTGTTAACAGGAAAAACCTCTGCCCATGTGCACACGTTCCTGAAATTCCTTCCAGAAGTAGAAGAGATGTCCATAGCGATTTAGTGACTTTTAACAGTATTTGCTAATGCAAAAAAAATTGCTAGTAGACACCACGAAAATCATTTGGATACATTGAAGGTGTAAAATTAAGAAGTTAATCCTCCTGCCCTATTAAAATAGTAGAACTAAGGAAGAACAAAATAATGGAATAGAACAATCATTCAGTTTCATAGGAGGTAATCATCCAGACTTACCCAACCAAAGACATACAGGAAGTATGTGATGTACAGCATAATAAAAACTACGTCAAGTGCAGCACTTCTACCACAGAACTTCCACTACATGATTTGGGGTTTGGAGAAAAGTGCAGAAAATTGTCAAACTGCTTTAGACAGGGCTAATGCTTTTCAGAAATGTAATGGTAGTGCTGTCTGAAAAGAACAGTGTAGTCATGGCTTTACATTACTGAAGTTTCTGTGGCTGCAGCACAGTAGCAGCATTTGAAGATCAGTCGGAATTTTGTTAATCGCTGTGATAAATGGTTGTTAATATAAATAGTAATGGAAAATGCTGAAAAACAAAAGAGTAACAAGGGGATGAAACCACCATTTTTTGTCATCTGATACGTGTGATGTTACTTATCCCTCTCTCATGACGTGCAGGAAAAATGAGCGCATGCCAGATTATAGGAAATCAATACTGTGAGCAGTTAATAAGAGCTCTTGTGTTAAATTTTTTTTAAGGAAACTTCATCATTTCTTTATAATTTGAGTCAGTCTAAACTTCTATGTATGCTATTTGATCTAAGTTAGTGAAATCTTCTAAGAAGGATACATGTGTTTTGGAAAGGGTATGTTATTCTGGAGATTACTATTGTATAGGCTGCAGCATACTGAAAAATAAATTAAAAAAAAAAACAAAACAAAACAACATTTTAAATAAATACCATCGTATTGATTAGTAGATGGTCCTAAGAAGCACATTTAGTTTTGGTCATCTTTTATAGATACTGTCTCTTTGGCAGTAACTATAGCAGTATATGGAGACAAAACAGATGTTTATTTACTGATTTGTTACAGAAATCTAGGCAGTATCCTGATAACCACTGTAACCTTTGCCATAACAGAGCCTATTGTTAGCATCATGAAATCTGCTCTGATATGAATAAAATGCCATCTTTTAGGAGCAGAGCTTGCTTGTATTACAAGTTACTCTAATGCTTATGCTGTAGTTGTAAAGAGAAACCAATTAAAGGCAGGAAGCTCTGCTGCAATGTTTGAATTCATAATTATAGACAAATTAGTAGCTGAAGGAAGAATTCGTAAAATGAAGGCAGCAGTTGGAAATATGGGAAGAATCCATGTTTCCAAAAGATTATGAAGTTTCTTTTATCTAGACTAGGTCTCTTGGCAGAAGTAGTTAAGTGGTAAGAATGAGGCAATGCTTCAGATACTTGGGGTAATACAATATGTAATCCCAGCCACACAACCACTAAATGGAATCCAGAGCTTCCAATCCTGTACGTAGGCTTATGAGTAGTGCAGTAGAGAAAATTTGGGCAAGGATGCTAAAAAAAGCAGGGTATTTTTAATTCCCATTTCAAAATTAATTTTCTAGGAGCAGAAAATTGTCAGAGAGGATGAGCAAAGGAATAGCTCAGCTTCTGTGAAAGGAACACATTAATTTACCTGCACACTTCAGACAAGAACAAAGACAAATGGGAGATTATGTGACAGTTTTATGAAGTAATAATGACATGGCAAAAGATTGCATCTCTCCTGGGGTAAGAACCAGGCAATATTGGCTGAGGTGAGTCAGTGGCAGGTTCAGAAAACACAAAAGCTGGGTGGTTAGACTACAGAACTATTTGCTGCAGGGAGCTGTATCTAAAAGGTAGAGTAATTAAAAAAACGTACAAAAATTGAATAAAAATCCATTGAAAGATATAAAATGAAAAGGCAATAACTTTAACTAAAAAACTCGAGATGCAATAGTTTAAGAATTTGGGAGAAATGTATATAGTGCTTGCTTCTCATTGCCACCTGCTGCCCTTCAGCATTTGCTGCTGTCTAATCTCACAGACAGCACACTGGCCTTTCCCACTGCTTTTGTTCTTAAGTGAGGTACAGATTGGGAAAAGCTCATCTACACTCAACTTCATTGAGTTGACCCCAAAAATTAGACTTTGAACACGTATTTTGGCACCTCAATCCACTGAGAATGCTCTCGTGCAGATTTTTTTTTGAGGATTGGTTTGGTTTGGTTTCAGGATTTATTTTTTCTAAAAATGAGCAGAATAGTAAATGGTTAGTGATGATCAACATAGACATGGAGATGCCCTTTTCCTTTTCTGCTGAGGTTGTGCCACTGGCCATAATGGAACGTAAAAAGGAATAAAACTAACAGCTGGTTAGGGTGCTTAGTCAAGAGGAGCAAGTCCAGCTGGCAAACAGAAGATACCTATGGCTGTATTTTCTGGAAATACAGGAAGAAAGATAAGATGCAGGGGATGTGGTTTAATTAGACCATAAACTTTAACTTATCTGGGAACTATCATCAATAGCTCATACAATGCAGGTCACCATTCCTTCCCTAATTGTTTCCATCTGATAGAGCCCCCCCTGACATCCACAGCTGGACCCCAGCTTGTTGCTGGGATGACTCCTCTCCACGGAGAGCTTAGAAACTAAGAGGATTTGCAGTGCTGGACAGTAGGTACACCTTCCCCAAGGGTCTGCCTTTCCTTGCATTGACTTATTATTTTGTCGTGAAGCCAGGAATGGAAAAGGTAGTGACTTGTTTAGTTTTGACAAACCTCTTAAGCTGTTTTTTGATATGAAAGAGTGGGCAACTATTGTGGTTTGCAGAAGAGACAGAATTCCTCCAAAGCCCTTCTGAAAAGTCACTCAGGAGCTGGGTGACTGAATACCCCCGATCTGGGTATTGGGCAAAGTGCAGGCTTGGGCAACTGAAGGTTTCTCCCTGGGTGTCCATGGCCCTGGGGACTGACTGACCTGCATGTGACCAGCAACCTCATCCGTTCTTCCCTCACCTTCTTCTGCTGTGTCCAGATGGTAGAGAAGTTACTTGGAGTTAACAGTTAATGACAACTCAGATGTACTTCTGTTGTACTTATAAATAGTCTTTGGTCCCGTGCGACTGGAGGAGATTCTGTCCCACTTGGGCCAATGCTAGTAGCACTAAGAAATTATTTCAAAAGCCATACAGGAATAAGACCATAATCACTTCAAATGCTGAAATAGTAATTTCACTGTGTGTAGACACACCGGCTTCCAAAGCAAACAGGAAACTGCTCATTACATTTTTAGAAACAGTCCTTGCTCTCTTACCTTAACAACAAATATTTGATTTACATATAGAAATTTTTCATCCATGTGATCTGACTCATTTATAAAAATTTAATAACAATTAAACACTAATCTGTATAGAAATATCAGAGAGAAAAACTTCATTTTTCACAAACTGCCCCCAAAAAGCCCTGCTCCTTCTATCTGTTTACACGTTCTTGAAAATCAAAAACACCTCCTCTGAAATACTGCTCTACTGGATAAAATCCATGGAACAGCATTCGTAAAAAAAATACTTAATGAAAATGCAAACTACCAAACGCAGCCCTCAGGGGTGGTGATATCAGCCATTGAAAAATTAGTTGCAAATTTGTTAAGTTGATTATTTTTTTCATTTAAAATGGCACCGTGGATTGGATTAATATGGTACTCAATTTTCGTGTTGTGAGTGCAACAAAATTCTATTTGAACAGTTTGGAAAAAAAGCTTTGTGTGATGACGACTGCAATCAGACAATATGTCAACGTTGTAAATATTTCTACTCGTTGGCTGTTCCATGTGTAGCTAAATACCTGGTTGAGGAAATACTGGCAAATGTAGAACTTTTTTTCTTTTAATGGAGTGTCATCTTGTCTATTTATAGCTTTTATGAACATTACATATCCTAGCTCTTAACAGAGGTCCTCTAATAATTTTGAAAAGAATTTGTTTCATAATTACTCTCAAGTGTGTTTTAATAACTTTCATCATTCAAACGGTTTTAACAAAGGTATAAATTTTCAAACAATCCGTAAGAACAATACTTGAACACTAGATGGCAGCAAATATTTAGAAGTTGCCTTGTTTTGTTGGGTTGGGTTTTTTTTGCTTTTTCATCTTACACGGTGAATAGTCATTGAAGTTGGAGGAGGAAGGAAAGTGCATTATTACATTTCGGTACCATATCTGAAGCCCAGCTGTATTTGATAATCACTTTTTCCCCCTCAGTTTTAACTTCTGAAAATAAGTTGTAATAAGTTGAAAATAATTTGTAAGTGATGCGATCAGATATTTGAATGAATGAGGCAAAAAAAAGTTGGTAGGTTTCTTTTTTTCTTCTAGTTGTCACACTTCAGTGTTCTTGGTAATGAGAATTTTATGTTTTCCTTCTTATTAAAGTGGTTGTTTGGGGGAAAGTGTTATTGTTGGGCTGTGTTGTTAGGCTGTTTCAAGTTGTGTACAGAAAGCTACTCCAATTTTAGAAGGAAACCAAATGCTGAAATTAACCTGGATGGCAAATAGAGTAATACTAACCTGTGGGCTGTGTTAGGTGCTTTCCCTGGAGTAGTCTGTGGAGAGCTGAATGCTTTTGTAGCTCCTTCAGTGTGTTGTGTAGCTGTATACTTTGAAAAACAACACAATGGAGCTTCCCTCAGCCTCATTATGCTGCTGAAAAACAAAGTCTGACTTCCAAAATGCATGACACCCAGCTTGGAGTCACTCCATGCTAGTAGTCGTTGATATCAACAAAGGTTTGCCAGATTTAGGTTACTTTAACTCAGGGCAGATTTCACTTGTGTTAATATTTTTGTCTAAGTGTTTATTTTATTTCAAAGAAATTATCTGTATTATTATTAAGGTCTAGATGCTTAGGTCTGAACGTGAATATGAAGTCACAGTTATATTGGGGGTCTGGGGTTTTTTTTGCTAAGTCATGGGGAGGCTTTATATGAAATAGAAACACCAAAAAAAAAAAAAAAAAAAAACATTTAAAAATTATTAATGGATCACAAAAATTTGGTACAAGGGAATTCTACTTGTTTTAAACAATGAGCAACAACAAAAAAAAAAAAAAAATCTTTGTTCATGGGATATGCAGGAAATACTAATATCTTCTGGTAAGATCAGGTTAGTTGGAATAATAAGTAAATGCTTCTCATGAAGGTAACCAATACAAAATAGAGCTGAAGTTATTAAGTAGAAATATGTGTAGTAAATAATTTGGTGATAAATCCATTGAATTAGTAAATAAAACGAACTATCAAAAAAACTGTTTTAGTATACCTGATTTGGCCTTGAAAAATAGATAAATAACTGTGTGTGTTTGCATATGACCAGTTCAATTTTATTATGTTTTGATATAACAAAAATGTAGTAGGTACCTGACTTGCCAGATACAAAAGGAGAAAACCCTGTAAAAACTGGGCACAAACATATTCCCAAGTATGAGGGCATGCTGAAGAAAACCCTAAAGATTGATGCTATCATTTGGTGTAGGACTTGAACCAGAAAGTGCTTTGACATTGATATGAAAAATGAACCTTTTAAATATAGATTTTTAAATTATCTTCTTTAAATTATCCCAAGCAGATTTGCTGAAGAATTATGTTGATCTTTGTGTCATTTTATAATAAACTTGCTCAGTATCATCATTTAATTACAAAAATCCTAAGTGGTGTGGGAAAGATCATGGGAGTCCTTGAATCTCTATTATGTCACAGAACATACCACATTATTAACTGTTTGTAAGATGAGTAAATGGTTGCATTTATTGTCCTATAATGATTTTAAAATAATTAAAGTTAGAAAAATACTGACACTTTCTTTAATGATACTGCTCTAAGTTGCATATGTTTTCAGCCAAATATTCATGTTCAGCTGTTACATACACATCTAATTTTGTCTCTTTTCCTATTTCCAGATTGCTCTTGGAACAGTAACTAACGTGGAAGAAGCAGTAAAGTGGATAAGTTACACTTATCTTTACGTACGGATGAGAGCAAATCCATTAGTATATGGCATCAGTCACAAAGCTTATCAGGTATAAAATGCATTTTGAAAAAAATCTGTAACCTGTTCAGGGTCTCTAATCCTTCCCTGATGTGAGGATAAATATTTACTATTTCTACTTAACCTGACATCAGCAATTCTTTTAAAGTGCTTAGAAAAAGGAAGGTATTTTCTGTAGAGAGTATTTTTAACACTAAATTAAGAGGCCCCTTCTGTTCACATAAAAATACATTTTAACTAGCCAAGTGATGTTCCAAAGGACAACATTCATTCTTATCAGAATTCTTAGCCTATTGTCAGTGTTTCAGTTTTGTACATTAGATAGAAATAAAATGAAGCATTCTTGGTTTGCTTGCTTTCCTTGCCCTCATCAGCTTTTGGTTTAGAATGTTTCAGCTCATGACATTTTTAATTAGGTTATGTTTTTTCTTTCTTGTGATTTAGTAATTATAATATTTTTAATTAATTTATTCAGTTTAGTTGTTTTGTTTGTGGGGATTTTTTTATTTAAAAGTGTTCTATTCAGTGATATAAATCAGCATAGTTACATAAGGGCTTTTTAAGGTTTTTTTCATCATCTGTAATTTTTAGTTTAATTGTTTACAGATTATCTGAATACTGTTACTTTTTTTCTGTACAGTTGTTTATAAGCATTTAATGTTAAAACAGTTCAAACACAGGCAGTTGAGCCTGATGTAGGTGAAACTCTCACAAGTGTGCAGTTTTTTTCACATGTCCTGAATCTGTTTTGTGACTTAATCCTTAG
Source organism: Hemiprocne comata (assembly GCA_020745705.1). Lineage (NCBI taxonomy): Eukaryota > Metazoa > Chordata > Aves > Apodiformes > Apodidae > Hemiprocne > Hemiprocne comata. The sequence continues at coordinate 116,458,427 of CM036588.1, read as the reverse complement.
TCAGACTGTGAGCAGCAGTTGTTTTGATCATTGTAACACGTAGACATCTATGTCAGGAGATATTTTTTGATAGCTTTTGTGTCTGATAGTGGAAGCTGCAGTGGAAATAGGTAGGCTATTGTTTAACCAAGCTTCTTAGGTAGACACCATTTGACCTCTGGTCATCTCAAATCTGTTTTCTATAAAAACATTACCATATAAGATCATGTAACACAAATCACAAAGTAATAGATAAATTAAAAGCAAAAATTGCTTTGTTAGTGAGAAGAGCCTTGTCCCATTCCTGTAAGTTCCTTTTCTTTTCTCTTTTCTTTTCTTTTTCTTTTCTTTTCTTTTCTTTTCTTTTCTTTTCTTTTCTTTTCTTTTTCTTTTCTTTTCTTTTCTTTTCTTTTCTTTTCTTTTCTTTTCTTTTCTTTTCTTTTCTTTTCTTTTTTCTAATCAGTTATTTTGACCAGTGTTACTAACAAATTTCAGATTAAAAGAAGTGCAACCATGGTGGTGATAACTGGTGAAAAAATTAACAAAACACTAAGAGAGATATTTTTTATCAATTTAAAAAATAATGAACAAGAGTTGCTCCCCATCCTTGCTTTTGTGTTTTTATTCAGCCTTTGAGAAAGTGGAGATTGCCAGTACTTGTCTTTTCCTGCCACTAACCTCCTTTCTACCCCTTCTGTTCCATGTTCTAATAATAGACATTCCTATTTTTGTGTTAACAAACTATATCAATTAGAAGTGTTATCCATTCATGTAGGAGCAAAACCAATGCCAATCTCCTTATTTTCTAAATAAACCAGTATTAAACTTCAAAGCTAACATGTTAAAGACAGTATATGGGTGGTGTGGTGCCAGATGCAGGCATAACTAGAGATTTACTCACTTAGGCCTTTTCTGTTCTTTCTGTTCTGGTTACACGTATCCAATTTTCATAGTTGGTGTCTTGTTGTTTCTTACCAGTGTTGCAGTGTGCCAATTTATAGCCCTGTTTTGGCTGGCAGTCATCATCACCCATTCAGAATCCATAACCACTGTGGGTCACACTTCCCAGCTGCTTGGTGGGGCTGAGGAGTTGCAAACTGATTCTCCTCTCCCTTTCCACAGGCACCCACCACATGCAGTCATTAATTCAGACCACAAAAGGTCCAGCCTGTCCACCCTAAAGGGCAGACCAGGACAACCATGCACCTGCCATGTCCAGACACATTCTGCACCCAACGTGTTGCCTTTGTGATACCCCTGTTCCCCACCTGGCCCGTTTCTGCTACGCCTAGAATTAGGTCACTCCAGGCCCACTGCTTTTATTTGTGACTTTTCAAGCTTTTTTGCTAGAAGTGCCAATAGTGACTTTCACTGAGTGGGGAAAAGGGCCAAAATTTACTAGGAGCAGCAAGAAGAAATAAGAAGTGGCAGGAAAAAGCAGAACAAACATGAGTATCATCTTAGTAAAGCCTGTGGTATGAATTACAGGCATTTTCTCATCCTTTAAGTTTCCAAAGGCAAGGTAGCTGTTGTGTTTTTTTTAAGGTAACCCCTCTGTCTGTATTCTTCCACTCTTTGGTGTTCCCACAGTTAACTAAAGCTTTTTAATTCTCAGAAGCTCTATGTTTATGTTTAGAACATCTGTAAAACTTAGAGGAGCTTGTCCCCAACACTCCTCTCAGTTAGCTAGAGAAAAAAATGGGAATTATAATGCACTTCATCATGCATTCTTACATTTCCATATGGATACTCCAGACCTGCTTGGTTTCTTGCTGTGGACACGCCAAGGCTCAGTTTTAAGAGTATGGCTTAAAGCTAGTCTAGGCTGTATCTTTTGCTCTGTGGGATTCCTAATTATGTAAGTTCAACAAGAAAGGTGCTAATGATGGATTCTCTACACTGGAATATTGTTTCACAGCCTTTTCAAGTTGGTGACCTTTCCTTTAAAGCAAAAACCTTTGTAAAAAATGTTTGTCTACTGTTACAGCTTAGCTTTTGCATATGTAAGGCAAAAGATTGGCTGTTAATTTGGTCTGCCAAAGGAGTAGGGAAGTGTTTTGATATTTTTTAAAATTTTTCCCCCTCCTCAGTTTTAAGAAATTTTAAACATCTGGCATCTTGATAGTTGTTTTTTTTAACACCTCTGCTCTGAAATCTGACCCCAATGCATGACTTACTATTGAGAAAAGCAGCCTAGATCTTTGCCATCTTAGCTTTTGATTTGAAACTATAGCAAGCCATAACTAAGGAGAAACAGCTTCAGAGTACCTGGTAAAGGCAGGGATTATTAGGAACTAGTCTTGCAGCCAGTTTGTGAAGATGGCTGTCTTTGTCTGCAGCTTCAGTGAACGTGAGATGAAGCACTTCAGCACAAAGATGAAACTGAATCCTGGCCCAGGGAAAACCAGAGCAAACCAAGGCCTGGCAACTCTTAAAGCCTGCTCCTTTTTGCAGTCTTAGTCATGTATCTCTGGTGCAGATTTACCAAAAGGTCTGGTATGACCTGCTCTGTAGGAAATCTGAACTATACAGGCCCTGAAGTGAGAATGCTGCCTGTGGACTTGAATAGAGTTTCAGTCTTTTCAAATTTGGTGACTAATCAGTGCTTGTGTAATTAGAGCCATATCTCAGGTGCACATATACCAGAGGGTCAACATGATTATGAATCCCTTTTCACCCATCCCTGTCAGTCTGGGTACCCCAGGTGCATGATGTGGCAACACACAATTACACAGCAGTCCCACTCAGATGGCAGTTTTGCCCAGCCTCGTATGTACTAAGGAGGTAATGTACATTATCACTGGGACAAAATGTCCAAGTTTCTGAACTTCTATATGAATAGAAGTGGTGTTGGGCACAGCAAGCTCTTGGTGTGCTGTTAAAATGTATGTTTATATGGTGTGTGTATAACTCAGTAATTAAAAATATCCTATCTGACACACCCAAAGCTTTTCAGGATGTTGCAGGTTTTTTCTAGTAAACATTTCAGTCTTCCAATTTGAAGCTTATTCTCTTTGGGATACAGGTAAAGCCATCCTCATGTCAGATACCCAGGCAAGGCATATCTTCCACCATTTTCATGAACCAAAGATACTGTAGGGTGGAGTGTTTTTGTGAAGTGATACAGTAACGATAATTTCATGAAGAATATGTTATCATTAAAACTTCTTTCAAAAACTTCCATGTAAATTTATTTCAGAATCATGTTACTATTTCAGAATATTAATCTGCATTGTACTAATACTCTTGAAGCACTGTAGAATAAATATTATTCTAATTCTTTTGTCTTGTATGGACAGGTTTTGGTCATTAATATCAATGTATCTGGTATCAGTGAGACCTCAGGAAAATCTTGACTTAATAACTGTACCTTCCCTTTATTCGATTTCTGCCTTTCTGTGACTGGGTTATCTCAATAAAATTATTTAACACTTTTTTTTTTTTCTGCTATACAAATAAATGTGTGTGTTTTATGTCTAGATGGATCCAGGTCTAGAAAAGCACAGAGAGCAGTTGGTAATTGAAGTCGGCAGAAAACTGGACAAAGCCCGCATGATTCGCTTTGAAGAACGAACTGGCTTTTTCTCTTCAACAGATTTAGGCAGAACTGCCAGCCACTACTATATTAAATACAATACTATAGAGGTAAAATATGATCTTCTATTTTGGTTTGGTTTTTTTTTCCTTCTTTTTGAACCTTTACCTAAAATAGTTGTAAGATATTACAGAATATGTAGCTGATTTGTTCAGTGTATTTTGAAATCGTATCTACTGAAATGGGGAAAGAGGAAATAGAGAGGAAAATGAAAGAAACCAAGTATAAAGCAATACTGAAAAATTAGACTTGGTGTGAAATGAGACTTGAAATTTCTATAGTCTCTGCCTAAAAGAATTATATCAAGGTGAATTATAAGAAACACCTTGATACCAACAGTGTGTGCAACCATTGATATCCGATAACATGTTCAAGTATAAAATCTGATAGCAGAAAAGTTGCCAACCTTAAACAACTTTTGGCACTGTAATCAGATTGTGTTGTAAACATGTAAGTGTATCTGTAATACTGGAAGTTTCATTTGAGGTACACATTAATCTTAAAACCTTTATTTTTCAGGAAATAAGTATTTTTCTTTAATAAAAGCTTAAGACACTGCATTAATAATTTTTAACTGTTTGCTGCCACTATGCCTAATTAGTTTCACAGATTTAGTCATATACTTTTTTTTTAAAGCCATAGATTGCATGTCTCACAATTTTGGGGTGCCTAAGTTTTAAGGAACTTTTTTTTTTAAGTACTGAGAAATCATTCTGGAAATTGTTCCTCTTTAAATTGCATCACTCTGGTCTTTCAATAACTTACTTACACTTAAACCTTATATACCTTTTTAAATCTTGATCAATGTTTCTTTCTTTTGTGCTGTATGTATATTTTTATTTTCAATATTAAATAAATATTTTTTTTTAGACTTTCAATGAGTTGTTCGATGCTCATAAAACAGAAGGTGATATTCTTGCTATAGTATCAAAAGCTGAAGAATTTGAACAGATAAAGGTAAAGTTGTATCCTTTCATACAAATAATATGTTTTAGAACGAGACACTTTTGTAGTACTCACTCCATAACTAGTAAATGTCTACAGGCCCAAGTTTTTTTAAATATTAAGCACCATTATAAAATGTTTCCTAAGTAGGTGAATTTGCCAAGAATTATATGTGATCTCATTCGAATTTATATGTAGTTCAGCTTGAACTATAGTGCACATTTAGTAACTAGTTACGGATCTTCAAGAATTCCTTTTAAATGCTTTTAAGAACTTTTCAGCTCCTTAATTATTAACAGGTGAAGATAAGTGTCCACTGGAATGATGGACACCGAGGGGTGAGATAGTTTTTCTCTATGAAGTTTGAACCATAATTAGTTGTCTCCCTGAACAATTTGCTTTATCAGAAATGAGGTAGGAGTCACTGAAGTCAAGTCTGTGATACACTTCATGCAGGGAACGATATTAGATTAGCAGAAGGATACATTCTGATAAGTTATTTTCAAATTTGAAATTCCTTTACAGGAATTTTGCTCTGCAGGCTGGAAGATTACTGCACTATTGTACTGGCTTCAAATCCAACTTCCCTTTTTGCCTCCTGTGTGGGCAGAACACAAGACAGTACATTGCAAGCCAGCATGAGCTCATTTGCCTGTGCTTCCATCTCACAGAGGTGTGAGCCAGACTCCACAGGGTTTGTTAGCTTGGGCTCATCACCCTTTTACCACCGTTGTACAACTTTCAGATCAGAGCTGGCTCTCCTTCACCTGGCTCTGCAAACTGGCAGTGTCAGTCCCTCACCATCTACCTATTTCCATGTTTGCACACATTGCCTGAGTGTTACCATCTCTTTATCTGATGGGGAAATGCTCTCATCTCTTCTATTATAGAAGATAATAAGCAGTGAGGTTTCACAGTGGTGCATGCAATGTTTCCCAAGCTAGAAGGGGTTTTTATGATAGTGTTACTGCTTTGCTAGGTCTAAATTTAACATAATTGAATATTTAAAGATAAGCAAGTGGAAAATATAATGTGATATGCTTGTATATTTGCAATAAAGGTAGTAGTGATTCTTCTTGACCAAAGCACTAGTTTGCTTTCTCAGATGTGAAAGTTATCACATCAGTGCACCATCATTTCCAGCTTTTTGTGATTCATTTGCTGTGCAGCTCTGAATGTTGAAACTAGTAATAGGTTTTCACAAGAATAGTTCAGGATTTACCCCTCTGTGTGGTACAAATTGTGAATTTTGTTAATATGAATCGTATCTCCATAAAAAGCCTGTATTTTGAGATAGGTAAGTCACCAGTAGCTGAAATACAAATCTGGACTGACCTGTGCTCCGCTATGCAAGAGAAAAAAATTATCAAAAATTCTGTTGTAACCAGAGCATGATGTTCCCTGGACACTGGAGTCATCTCTGGTGGTTCTTTCCTTCATCTTTTTCTTTCCTGTAGGACCAGTGGCTGGATAACTGGGGGTTTTAATTCAGCTATTTTAGTGTCTCTTGTATGTCAGGTAGTTGGGTCCAAATGAAAATTACTTTCAGTTGGTTCCCTGCAGGGACCAAACATTTACCCTCTTTAAATAAGTTTTACACTAACAGACTATCAGTAAATCAAAGAATATGTAGATTTATGCTGGTTTTGCCATGTAAGGGTCATTGGTTAGAATGTGAAATGTTATGCATTATTCAAACCATAGATATGAATATTTCTTTACCCATATTAAGACTTAATCTTATTAACAGTGAAAATTTTAATATTATGAATCATAGTACTTCACAATTTTGAGTTAAAAATGTATTATGCCACATGCAAACTATGTAACTATAATGAGTACATTTAATGTTAATTCAAGATTGTCCTAATCCAGATGGACAGAGGTTTTACTCTGGTCAAATAAGAAATGAAATCTCATCAGATGAAGGATGGTAGGGTCAGAAGATTCAATTTTTGTGGCATATCAAATTTTTGTATGTCAATGGCAACCTTAATAGATGGTGATGAATAATAAAATGTAATTGTGTCACTATTAAGATAGTTTCAATTATAGTCTATTAGCTACATTATGGAAGATGTGGGTTGCTACTTTTTTTTCTTTTTTTGCTTCTTTCCTTAAAACTAGAGACTCCATTTAAAAATAATGTAACTGTTTTATAAGGAAAATTTGATTTCAGTTTAAAAATTTTTATCAAATGGCTCCAGCCTCTTCATAATGTCTTAATTGTGCTTTAGGTAAGAGAAGAAGAAATAGAAGAGCTGGATACCTTACTGAGTGATTTCTGTGAACTACCTGCTCCAGGAGGTGTGGAAAACAGTTATGGAAAAATTAATATCCTCCTTCAAACATACATTAGCAGAGGGGAGATAGACAACTTCTCCCTTATTTCAGATTCTGCATATGTTGCACAGGTAAAAATAGTAATTTTTACAAATCTGTTGCTGTATTCTTCTGTTTTCATTCTCCCAAATGTTTGCCATTATGCAAGTAAGCCTTTATCTGCAACTTTTTTGTGCATTTGTATGCAAATTGATTTCAAAAGCAGAGGCTTGTGTGTGTACACATGTAATATTTAAGTGGACAAGATTTGCAAAAGCATAGCTTGGGAGACTAATGCATTTTTTTGTTAATTACAAATGTACTTTTTGTTCGTATTACCCCTGTAGTCTTACTATATTCAGTAGTTCTAACGTCAAAGTTAGAAATTTTATTCTTAAGTTACTGGGTTTTCTTGTAAATCTGGAGAACTGTCACAATCTGCTTTTATGGTTTGTGTACTTTTATACTTCATTCTGCAAAAAAGGAATTTGTTTTATTCACATACCTTGGTTTACACAAGCAAAGCTGTGCTATTACCATTTTATTGCTAGATAGAATTGTGCAAATTTACACAGCAGTCTGTATATTTGTTTGCCAGCTTGATTTGACAATGGTTGATAGTTACCCAGCATATTTAGTTATTACACAGAATAATAAGAGAACTACAAAGTCTGGCATAGAACTGCTCGTGTACACAACTGGAGCCCATCTTAGAAAGAAAGGGGCAATGCTGGAGAGTTTAGAATTCTGGATTGTGAAGAAAGTGACAGAATGGGCATAGACAATCCCAGATGTGTGACAGTAGCGAATGTATAAAATACATTATAAAGTTTTACCTCTTAGCCAGTCTTGCCTCCTTCCCTCCTTCCCTCCTTCCCTCCTTCCCTCCTTCCCTCCTTCCCTCCTTCCCTCCTTCCCTCCTTCCCTCCTTCCCTCCTTCTTCCCTTCCCCTCCCCTTCCCTTCCCCTTCCCCTCCCCTTCCCTTCCCCTTCCCTTCCCCTTCCCTTCCCCTTCCCTTCCCCTTCCCTTCCCCTTCCCTTCCCCTTCCCTTCCCCTCCCCTTCCCCTCCCCTTCCCCTACCCTCCCCCTCCCCTTCCCCTCCCCTCCCCTTCCCCTCCCCTTCCCCTCCCCTCCCCTTCCCTTCCCTTCCCCTCCCTTCCCTTCCCCTCCCTTCCCTTCCCCTCCCTTCCTTTATTTCTCTCTCTCTCTTTCTCTCTCTCTCTTTCCCTCTCTCTCTTTCTCTCTCTCTCTCTCTCTCTTTCTCTCTCTCTCTTTCTCTCTCTCTCTTTCTCTCTCTCTCTTTCTCTCTCTCTCTTTCTCTCTCTCTCTTTCTCTCTCTCTCTTTCTCTCTCTCTCTTTCTCTCTCTTTCTCTCTCTCTTTCTCTTTTCAACAGCAACATGTCACAGTGAATAATTTTGTCCTTTTTGGAAAGGACTGATTGTAAAATTGCATTTCATTGGTGCTGAAGATGAGAGTGAAATATTCAAAAAATATACATATTCTTCAGAAAGGTTTTCATACTCGCATTGCCTCCTTTAGAAGGGTCTGCATTTCGTAGCACGGATGGGAATAAATGAGAAAATTCTGAATCATTATATACATCATAAAAATTGCGGTACTTGCACAGCAAGATCATTTTCAGTATGATTCTTTTAATCTTTGCTTTCAAGACAGTTATTTTTATTATTCTGTTTCAATTATAACATTTTTAGTGAGGCAACATGGACTTCTCAGATCCCCGTAAGTTGTACATGTGGAACCAAATTGTGAATTTTTTTCATTGGGTAGGGACTATTAAGAAACTAATCCTTTCTAAGTAAAAGAGATGTGCTCCTTTGGTAACTTACACTTCCTATCACAACCAAATAGTTTTCTGTTTTTTATACCTGTTGGCAGTTCAGAGCCAGTAGAGAATGAATGTGCTATAGTCAGTGAATGGAGAACAGAATTGCTAATTCAGGCATAGCATGGGTGGGCAAAAAAACCAAACAACCCCACCAAAGAAACTACAACTTCATAATACATCTTGACAGGTTTAATAAAAGACTATAATAACCTACCCTTTCAGGATAAGACTGACTGGATTCAAGCTTATGTTAATAGTTATTTTTCTAAGTCCAAAGCAGTTTTATACAGTTTAGTAATACCATAGTCTCAGATGTCTAAACAAAAGTCACTAGGTGTTAAAAATCTGTGCAAATGTTGTGAAATGGATTGGGGAATGGGATGTTATTATGGAAGAACAACTGAGGTGAAGGATTAAAACTTGAATTTACATAGAAACTGAGTTTGCAGGTGTATATTTTATAAGAGGAGAAGGAGGAAGATCTTGAGTACAGTAAGTAGATTTGTTTCAGAAGTGATAGAGATGCAATAAATGTAGAACCGTGATCAAAATTTTATGGCAGGCCTGCCACTACAACTTTAGTTAGTTGCACGTGTTTCTTTTCATAATTTCTGTAGGCAGTCATGAGGTAGTTTTGCCACTAGAATGTAATGGAAAAATGAAACAAGTTTGAAAAGAAAAACCTATTGTTATGGTTTGTCAAGGGCGGGTCTATGGGGTCCTTTTCATGTTCCAAAGAATACTTGAGAGAATTACAACATTTTTGTGTTTTTTTCCCTCTCCAGAATGCAGCTCGTATTGTTCGAGCTCTTTTTGAGATTGCCCTCAGGAAACGTTGGCCTGCAATGACATATCGACTACTGAACCTCAGCAAAGTCATTGACAAGCGGCTGTGGGGCTGGGTTAGCCCTTTGAGACAGTTCTCAGTGTTACCCCCATCAGTCCTCTCAAAGTTGGAAGAGAAGAACCTCACTGTGGACAAGATGAAGGACATGAGAAAAGATGAAATAGGTGAGAAATCAGCAATGCTGAACCTGCTTAAACTATTACTAGTCTAGTTAGAACTAAGTCTGAGCCGCTCCTGAATGTACCCGCTCTGGTCCGCAGGCCGTGCAGACACATTAATGTGGTATTATGGTCTGTCCAAAAAGAAGGTTAATGCTGTCTTCACAGTTTGCAATATGGCACAGCTTTGAGGGTAAGGCTAGCCCATACCCTGCCAACCCCAGAACACATGGATGGAGATGTATGTTGATATGTATTTACATATATGTGGATATATACATATTTATGTTGACCTCGGCTTCCCTTCTTGCTCACAATACGCAACACACGGCTACAAAATGCATCTGTTTATTTTTGCCAGTTGACAATATGGCCTTTTTTTATTATTATTATTATTATTGAAATACTAACAACGTGAAAAAGAATAAAAGCAGATTATTATGTCCTGGTTTACTATCAGTATAATGGCCTGCTTCTGAAACACTGCATTAATTTTCAGCAGACATGGAGAATTCATTGTCGCTGGTGTCATTGCAACAAAATCTTAATGGCATTTTTTTAAGGATTTGACACTTCAGTAATGAGAAATTCCACAAGCCTACTGATAGACATTTCTAGTAGGTGTGTATAAACTGTTGTGCATAAACTGTCCACCAGCAGACTGAAGTTGAAAAAAAAATTAGCCTGCAATATGTGTCTTTTTCCTATCTTAGCATATTTTATCTTATTTGGGCTTTCTTTGCACCTGTTACTGCAAATTTCTTGAGAGGCAAACTGCCATTTTTTAAGAAAATCTAATTTTACAATAAAAACACAATTCATAGTCACTGCTTTTTGGAAATTATGACCTTCAGTTTGATATTACTGTCATTTGATATGAGAGCTACATTCCTAAATTAGGAAGCTTTGTTATATGCCAAGTTTAGGTTGGAAAAAGTTGGATAAATATGTAAAAGTTTGCAGAATTAGAGGCTATATTTTATTTAATAAGCTAAGCCAAAGGACTGTGAGAAAATTTTAAAAGCTTGCTTTAACTGTGCATTATAATATATATTCATTTTAAATGTATAAAAATTAAAACATTTTATTTGAGGTGCTAGCATTATCATGCTTTTCTGTTCAGAAGCATTCTATTATAGCACTTTTCTATTCAGATTTGTTAATTTGTTGTGTATTTGTGCAGTCATTTTTAAGACTCAATATTCTTTTCCATTAACTGTATTAGTACTTTCTTTTTTTGTTCTTATTTCTCCCCATACCTGCCCTTGGAGAAGCAAAAAATTTTGTTTTAGCAGTACAAAACCAGTTTTGCTTCCTTCAGCGCACTGGGACCAATATTGACAAGATGGAAATATGTCCATGAATACCTGTAAAATGTCAAGTTTTGCTTTAACTTAGTTTGAAAGTTGGCAAAACTTGGGATTTGACTGTGAAAATAGGTAATTGCTGACTATATCTAATGGTATTTCATATTCTCCAGCGTTATGAACATCAAAGCAAGTAGATCTGTACATCTCTGTGAAGTATGCTGGCATACTTCTCCCTGTCTAGCCTCTCTTTCTCACACCAAGGGTGTGAGGGAAGTGTGTGCCTGGCAACTGCCTTATTTTTATTTGAATTCAAAGCCACGTTGAAATGAGAAATGGCACAGCTTCCACTGCTGCCCTGTTCTCTGACTCCGTACTTCCACTCTTAGTATTTCTTCCTTTGTAAATGTTATTGTGACCTTGTAGATAAAATAAAAAAGACAGGAGCTAGCTGGCTAACTCAGTGCATGGCCTAGGGAGAGATAAAAGCCTCAGATGGGTGCCAGCTCTCCAAGTGAATGAGGAGCGTGTTGTGTGCACAGATCTGTGCTGTGTCCAGCTCTGGAGCCCTCAACACAAGAGGGACATGGACCTGTTGGAACAAGTCCAGAGGAGGGCCACAAAAATGATCAGAGGGCTGGAGCACCTCTACTATTAAGACAGGCTGAGAAAGCTGGGTTGTTCAGCCTGGAAAGGAGAAGGCTCCTGGGAGACATCATATGGGCCTTCCAGTACCTGAAGGGGCTACAGGAAAGCTGGGGAGGGGCTTTTGTCAAGGGCTTGTAGTGAGAGGATGAGGGGCAATGGTCTTAAACTAGAGCAGGGTAGATTTAGATTGGACATTAGGAAGTTCTTTACAATGAGGGTGGTAAAGCAGCTTGCCCAGAGATGTGGTTGGAGGCCCCATCCCAGGAGACATTCAAGATCAGGCTTGAGGAGGCTCTGAGCAAACTGATCTAGTTAAAAAGGTCCCTGTGCACTGCAGGGGGGCTGGACTAGATGACCTTTAAAGGTCCCTTCCAACCCCACAGATTCTATGAGTTTGTGATCCTGGATTCCAGTATACCACAAATTGGTCAACACCAACCTAAGTGCTATTGCAGTGTAACCATGGAGTTGCCAGAAAGCCAGGAAATCACTGTATTATCTGAGATAAAGTACTGGTTTTTCAGGATACAGATGACAATTGCTGTAGAGTAAGCAAAATTTATTCTTCTTTCATTAAACATACTTATTTCTGTAACAGTCAGCTTTTGTTCAGAAAGTTTTCATGTATTTTAAATGACATTGATAGTTTCTCATAATATGACTATTAAATAAATAAATAGATAAAATAAAAACACACAAGAAAACCAAAACAGGGAGAGAGAGTTTTACAATGTTTTACAGAAGTTAGGAGAGGACCATTTTTCACCCTAGCAGACAAGTAACCAAAACCTCAGTACTGTCCCATACAAACACAAAAGTTCCCCTCACACATCGTGATACAGAAAGTGATTTTTGGCATTAAAAAGTATACTTGCCTACATGAGATTATTGAGTCATATCATTGAATATTTGGCCACTACCTTTACTTAACATGATTTCTGAAGGTTTTCCTCTAAGTGAAAAAGCTTGTCACTGTGCATGTATGCTGTAATATTGCATATATTGCCTAATTGTACCAATATAATTGTTTTGGTTTTTAATAGTCCACTTGCTGGAGGTGCACTTATTTTACCAGCTGCAAATTAAACTGATTAAATATATGTTAACACTTGCATTAGGGATTTGCTTCTAAATCAAGATGACCATTCATTACTTCAGAGTACAGATAAAACACCTGTGTGAAGCAAAACCTGCCAGTTTGTTAAATAAACTGAAGAGGGAAAGTCAGTATCAATATAAAAAAATTAGCAATTGCAAGATGTCGTGCTCCTAAATTTCATGCAATAGCAAGAAAAAGTTTGTATCACCGTTTCACTTTGCCCATAATGCAAATAGTAGGATGGGAAAGTGTGCACTGGAACCATGTAATGATAGAAAATATCAGCCATTTGTAAGGTAGCTTTTAACAGTAAGTACCTATGACCATTACCATTAAAATTTAAAATATACTTCATGTAATTACATAAGCAATTTCAGTGAAAATGTGATAAATTAGCCTTCTTTGCCTAAACAAGCTAGAAGTTGCAGTGTTTTTCAGGAAAAACTGAAATCGCTGCTCCATGCTTGGCTTTATATTTAAGAGCAAGAGAACTGAGATTTCAGCTGTAAAATTCAAATAGGGGGGGGAAAAAATTTAATATAGTCACTATTGCCTTAGTTACCATGACTGTGATAGAAACTAAAAAACATTGCAAAGTCTAGTTTTTCCTTTGTCCCAGTTACACGCTGGTGTATTCAGAAGGATCAGAGCTGCTGGGAGATGTTTACTAGCTGCATGCGTTTTTAAGCTGTGAACTACCTCTGTTCAGTTCTTTGAAAAGCATTCTGTCTGCTTTGAATCACGACACAGGAATTGTAGAAGTTCAAATGCATGCCCTTCATCAAGTGAAAGGTCAGTGTTCATGCTTTAAAAAAGAGCTATATGGCTTGGTAAGAGCCTGGTCAAAAAGTCAGTAAAGGAAAGGGAGCCAGCTTGACATAATGTTTTCAGTGTGAATTCTTAATAGTTATTTTAACCCCTTAGTTCTAGCCAACAGAGGGGGTTAATACTGATTTTTCTAGCCTCTAAATTGCTAATTCAAGTTAAGTATTACAAAATATTCAGACATGCCAGGTCAAGAGAGTCAGACATTTAGGCACCTAACAGCAAAACAAGCAAGCAACACTACTTCTCCCCAAAAGCCTATTTGAAAGTCAGAGTTGTATTATTTTTCCTGGGAAATGCAAATTCGTCACACCTGATGTTTTCTTGGCAGGTCATATGCTGCATCATGTGAAGATTGGGTTAAAGGTAAAACAGTGTGTCCATCAAATCCCCTCCATCGTCATGGAAGCAACGATTCAGCCCATTACCCGCACGGTGCTCCGGGTGCGACTGAACATCGCTCCTGACTTCACCTGGAGCGACCAGGTAAAAGAAAAAGGAAGTAGAGGAAAGAGGGGGGAAGCATTATTTTAGCTCCAGTAAAGGAGATGATCACGGGGAGTCCATAGCTATTTGAATAAGAAAAAAAACCAAACAAAAACTTATTTTAGCACAAAAGTGTCGCGATCCGGGCTTTGGTGAGTGAATTAATTTAGGCGCGACTGTGTTGGATGCGTGGAAGCTCGTGTCTCGCGGACCAAGTTTTGTGGAGCGGTATGTCTTTAAGCAAGCACGCACACTCGCTCTGCCTTACGCTCAATTGCCAAGCACACTCCTGTCCGCGCTGTCCTTCCACGCCTTACGCTTCCTCCGTCACCGGCCGTTTCCCTCGCGGGAGAACGGAACCGCGGTTCGGGAGTCCACAATCGCTTCGCGGCTTGTGCCGCGTCTCAGCCTCTCACACACTCACTCGGTTATTGAAACAGCCCGAGAACGCGCACCCGGGGACTCGAGCGGTCAGTCCCGTTGCTTAAGCGCTCATACAACCCCCCCCCACGGGTATTTACGGGAAAACCGTTAGAAAGAAAGGCTCTGGAAGCTAGGGGCGGTTTGAATTATGTGCTTTTTACTTTATAATTAATTCGAGAACACAATATAATTAAACAACAACAATACAATTTGCCCCAGGAACCAATAACTTAGCCAAGGGGAATGTGATCGGGCACCCGCAGTTTCTTTAGGAGAAAGGAGGGAAGGAGCAAACGGAAAGGGAAGGTTTCCCAACCCCCCTCCCACCTCCCAGGGAGGATTATAGGATTTCGGGAAAGACGGGAAAGGAACGAGGCTTTGGGGCGATTTTCTTACGTTCCGGCCGTCCCGTGGGAGTCGGAGACCAGCTCCGGCTCTTGCTGGCCAGCGGCTGTTGCGGCGACTCTCTTCTAGGCGAGCTCCGCTCCCCTTAGGGAGCGGCTCGAGCCCCGACGAGTAGCGGCGCGCGTTGGCTGGCTCCCTCCGGCGTTTTTTCCACGGCGGCTTCCCGAGTCCTCTCCCTCTTCTCTTCAGGTGCCCCCCCCTCTGCGAGCGGCAGGCGGCTGACAGCTAGAGGCAGCAAACAGCTAGCGGCTGCAGGCGGCTGACGGCTAGCGGCTGCAGGCAGCTGACAGCTAACGGCTGCAGGCGGCGGCAGTTAGCAGCGGCAGGCGGAGGCAGTTAGCGGCGGCAGGCGGAGGCAAGCAGCAGCGGGAGGCAGCAAGCGGCGGCAGACAGCGGTTCGGTCCTTTTTTCTTTCAGTCTTCTCCGAATCCGGGTCCGCGCGCGCAGCAGCAGCGCAGGGGAGGGGGCTCCCTTTATATTGTGGGAGTCCTTACTCCTGATTGGAGTGTGCCCCTCAGGATTCGCCCTCTGATTGGTCCTTCGGGCGCTCCACTGCCTGGATACCCGCTTGAGATGACGACATTACATCGGCTTTCCCGCCGAAAAGTTCCCGCCGAAAAGTTCCCGCCTCTGGGCTCTGACAGGGTTTGTTTTTCATTTTAGGTCTAACATTCATGAGAATCATTTTTATGTGGGGCAGGTTTTATGTCCTTGGGGCATGATCCCCACACTTCACCCCGTGATTCTCATGATGTCATCCCGGGTTTTCCCATGAGTTCCCATAGTTATTGTTTCCTGGGTTGATTTGAAAGTTTCCCTCACAGGGGAAATAACTTGTCGTAATAGATCTCCACGCAGGGAGAGTTTGTAACATTGTTTCCCCATACAAGGGGTAATTGAATCATAAAAGGCAACATTATTCTCCCTTACAGGGGAGCTATTTCAATTAACCTTGAATAAAATATACTCTTTAAACACTTGAGCAAAATATACCTTTTAAACACTTGAGCAAAATATACTCTTTAAACGCTTTTGAATGAAGCATGCTTTCTGAACATCCTTTAACATTAGGCTCTGAACCACTAAAACTTTTCACTATTTTAAGCCCCTTCTTCCTCGTTTCTTTCTTGAGAAGGAGGAGATGAGGTGGGGTGAATATTCACTCCCGGCTCCTCAATCAGAGCACCCATCTCCAAATAGATTGGATTTATTTCTGGGCTTCCCTGTGAATTCAGTATATTACTGATATTTTGACCAAGAGTCACAAAATTATTCTTTGCCCATGGAGAGTGCATTAATTTTATATTACTGTTTTGGGTCAGGGCTTCAGTCCCAGGCAGATATATTAGCAAAACACAGCTCAGAATTAATATTACCATTCCTGCTTTCTTCATTCCGGTATTCGTAGTCTTCATTTTTGCTTGCAGGAGGATCGTCGTCTGTTTTTCTTTCTTCACTTCCTCTGGCATAACCGTATACTCTGTAATAATCTCAATTGAACAGATTACAGGGTTGCAACAATCCATTTGGTACTAATTTTATATTCTGCCCCCTGTTTATCTTTGGCTTTCCAGGATTTTTCGTTGTAAGGAGACTGCAATATCAATTGAATATTACCGATATTGGGTAATTTAACCAGGACTGTTTGACCTACAGCATAGGGGTTTTTGACTCTATTTCCCAATGGACTGGAGGAAGGTGGTTCTGGGTAAAATGCATTAAATCTGGGGCATCCATTGATTCCCCATCTATTATTTACCACGAATAAAGCAAAACTAAGTCTCTCGTCCCATTGAGGACGATGAGGCCTTAAAATTCCTTTCAGCAGGCCATTGGTCCGCTCTACTATCCCATTTGCCTGGGGATAGTAGGGCGTATGGAAAACCCATTTTATATTTTCTCCCTTCGCCCATTGTTGTACCAAAGTTGTCTTGAAATGAGAACCATTATCGGATTGAATGGTCTCAGGCTTTGGGAATACAGCAAAAGTTTCTTTTAAAAAGTCCAAAGTATTTTCCCCATTTGCTCTATATACTGATTTTGCCACTGTTAGTCCTGAAATGATTTCTACCATGACAATTATATATTGCTTCCCCTTAGACTTCCTAAATGGACCAATATAGTCCACTTGCCAGGTAGACCAGAGAGTTTTGTTACTTCTCAAATGTAAATCCTCTTTCATTGGGTGCTTATCATATTTGATTTTGCATTGGTCACAGGAAGTTATTATGGTTTTGCAGGCTTCTCGTGAAACTGGCCATCCACGAGACTGTGCTTCTTTGTACAGGTCATTATAACCAGAGTGCCCTCGCTTACAATGTAACCACTCAAGGAGCTTTCCCCATTCAGTGGTTTCTCCTTTTCTGATGGCTTCTCTAATTTCGAGCCAATTTATCCGGGCCAATTCATCTACTTCATTGTTCCATTTTGCAGCCTCATTGGTCATGTCGGCCTGGTGAGAAGGTACCCACCCGACATGGAAATTAGGATTGTTTTTGGCAATTTCCAATATTACTTTCCATTTTTCTGATTGCCAAACAGGCACACTGTTAATTTGCCATTGGTTTTCTTGCCAGAATGTAATCCATTCAGTGCACCCTTTATATACTGCATATGAGTCTGTATAAATATATACAGGCTCCTTGGTATCCTTCTCTTTCTGGATTACATTGTAAACTGCATCGAGTTCACCTACTTGGGCACTACCTGTCCCTTCATTTGTGATTGTTTGTTTAGTTTTAATGTTTAAGGCTGCAGATTTGAATTTCCATTCTCCTCTCTCTCTTTGAGAGGAGGCATCAGTAAACCAAACAATCTTTAATTTATCAGTAAACTCTGGCGATTCTTTTATGGGAGATGGAGTCTTTTTTGCTAGTTCTCGTTCTGGGTCAGCTTCGTATAGTACATCCTCCTGTATGTTTAAAGTTTTATCAGGGCCTTCAGAGATAGAAAATAAGTTAGAGTAAAATTCGATCTGACCGTACCATTTACGAGTGGTTTGCTTTTGAGCAATTCCCTCTGGGGGAGCTCTCCCCGAAGTTACCTGCTTCAGGACCTTAAATGGTCCTCGCAACACCACTTTTTGGGTCTTGATTAATTTTTCTATCTCCTTCAGTGCTGTGACAACAGTAAGGAGCCCTTTCTCCCAACTTGAATATCGCCTTTCGGCCTCTTTGAATGATTGGGAGTAAAATCCCAAAGGTCTGGGGCTTCCATCTGGCCCTCGTTGCCACAGGTGGAAAGATAGGCCAGATTTTGCAAAACCCCATTCCACAATGATTGGATCCGTGGGATGAACTGGGCCCAGGGATTGGTGCATTTGTATTTCTAGTAGAATTAGTTTAAGGGCCTCTTCTTGAGTATCACCCCAGTCCCAATATTTTCCTTTCTTTAATAAGTCATAAAGAGGTCGTGCGATAATGGACAAGTTAGGGACATGTTTTCGCCAAAACTGAATTGTACCCAATAACTCCTGTAATTGTTTCTTATTTTCGGGGATCTTTATACTTCCTAATTTCATCAGAGTATCCTGAGGAATGTTCCATGTGCCCTTCCGCCACCGAATTCCCAAAAACTTAACTTCGGATGCAGGAGGCTGGCACTTATCCTCAGGGATTTCAATATTGAGGCCTTTAAGGTGGGTTATTATTAGGTTATAAACTTCCCCCACCCTTGTCTCATCTTGCCCTGCAATCAAGATATCATCAATATACTGATAAACCTTGACGTCATCATAATTTTTTCCCAAAAGGGCCTGTTCCAATTCTTTTGCTAAGGCATTATGGGCCAAAGTTGGTGAATGTTTATAACCCTGGGGAAGCCGGGTGAAAGTATATTGATTACCGCCCCAGGTAAATGCAAACTGGTCCTGGTCCTCTTTACGAATTGGTACCATGAAAAACATATCTTTGATATCCAGCACAGCCATCACTGGATGTGCTGCTTCCTGGATTTCTGATAACAATTCGGCTAAATTCGGCACTGCTGCTGCCAGAGGTCCTGTGTTTGCATTTAACCTCCGGTAATCAACTGTAAGTCGCCACTTCCCATTGGATTTTTTAACTGGCCAGATGGGGGAATTAAAGGGCGAGTGAGTTTCTATTATTATTCCCCTTTCTTTCAAATCCTCAATCGTCTCTTTAATTCCTTCTCTGGCGGCCAGAGACACTTGATATTGTTTTGTGTTAATTATCCGGCTTTGTGGTAGCGCAGGAGCTTGCTGTAAGAGCCTAACATTTAGAGTGGGTGTACCAAAATTCCAGCAATTACCGCTGTCATCTCTCCACGCTCTTCCTTTTAGTATATCCATTCCCTATAATTTATTGGGAATGTCACCCACTATCATTTCTGTCCGAATTGTCTCATCTTCACCTGGCAGTTTTAGAGAGACTTTAGCAATTTTTTGTGGAGTGGGCTGACCAAAAGCACCACTCACTAGCATGGATTTTCGGGACAGATTAATGCCACATCGCTGTGCCACATCTTTTCTAAGCGTGGAAATCTGTGCTCCTGTATCCACAACAAATGTAACCGGATATCTTTTAGGACCAACACTACACGTGAGTTCCAAATCACCCCGTGAATTTTGGGTTAACCTTAGGATGTTTTGCCAATCGAGAGAAGGCAAATCCTTTTTAGGGTCAGATTTGGATTCAGTAGTTGGCCAATCATTTGTGTCTGGGGCCTTGGCTTCCCACGTTTGTGCCCAATTATCACCTGCGATTTGATTGTGATTTAGGTGGATCACCTCCCGCCGCCGTTTTCGCTGGCGTTGTCTTTTAGCTTTGGGAGGTTCATTTAGTTTCCCGAATTGGAATTGTCTTCTTTTGATTTTGGAGAAGGCCACCTTTCAATTAGCTCTTTAAGGTGGCTATAACTGTAGTTCCGTGACAACAGGGTCGGTGGGATCCCCTTGCGACGAGCTTCCTCCTTAAGCCGCGCAAACGGTCCCGGGCTGGAACTAGCTCGAGTTTGGGAGCCATTTTGATTCTTTGGTTTGTCACGTGTTGTATTGTATCCCCTGCTGCCCGAGGGCGTAGATGGACGCTCACCCCGCCCACCCCCTGACGTCTGAGGGGCGTGCCTGGATGGGCGTGCAGCCACTGCAGCATAGGAAGGCTTGTTACTTTGAGCCAATTGCCTCACTTTTTTGGGGTCGTATTCAGGAATTTCGTATCGCCTCCCGTATTCTGTCAATTCTTTTGCCAGATCTCCCCAGGTATAGGGGTTCTCGTCGGGGTCCGAGTTGGCAATTCTGGCTTTAATTTGAATAGCCAAATTTTTCAATTGTCCGGGCAATCCCCGAATCAGGACATCCATCCTTTCTGGCCGGACTTGTAGGAGAAGTGGGGAGTCACCATTATTATTTAGCTCTCCTTGGTAAATATATTGTATTACGGCAGCCTTATGTATGTTTTCCATCAAGTGATTGATGTCCCCTTTCAAAATGTAAGGTTCACCCCGTGACATGGGGTCTAATAGCCCTACATTGTAGGCTGCTCTTTGAGTGATGGACCAAGGGGCCTCTGTATTCCCTGTTGTTAACAGTATTCCCGGTCCCCAATAACCACTTGCCTCATTTTCTGAAAGTTTTATGTTATCCCCACCGTCCGCAGACACACGGATAACATACTCAGTGTCTGTTTCCGTAAATTTTTTAGAAAAACGTTTTTTCAAGTCTGCCAATTCAAGAGGGGTGTAAGGAACCTCCCTCCTTGTTGTAAGGGTGCGGCCATTCCTGGCCGTTTGGACCTCAGTCTTAATAATCGGTCTCAGAGCTTTAGGGTTATCTTCCTCTGAGCCCGATGAGGAAGACCTCCGGGAAGTTCTCGAAGAACACCGGGAGGAGCTCTTCGACAAATTCCCGACAGCTTCAGTGATTTTCAGCATATTCTCGCTGAGGGCTTTGATGGACTCGGCTACTTCCCCTTTAAAAGAGGAGAAGTCCTTCTCTAATTTATTTATGCTTGAGAAGGCTTCAAGCCGTTTTTTCGCTTGCGCGATTTGGGAGGTAGCTGCCCCAGCCAAAGCTTTAAAAGAGACCTTTTTGACAGACTTATCGCCCAGGCTGCTATCCTCCGTATCGCTCGAGGTTTTATCCTCCGAAAATTCGGGAGGAGGTTCAATTAGGAGGCTTAATGTTTCCCCTTTTTGGCAAGATTCAGCGTTATTGGTGTTATTGTGTTCTCGAGGTGACATCCCTGCCATGTCCCCCCCACTCTTTTCAGCAATGAGTCTATATTTTTCTTTTTCTTCCCATAAAATATAAAGTAGAGTTATATAAGTCCGGGCATGGTAGTACTCCATGCCTCGCCTCTTAACTCTACGTTTTTGGCCCTTTGAGAGACTTGAAGGGCAGTCGAGCCTCTCCAACATCTCAGCCACATTTTCTAAACTGCCGTCGGCATAATATTTACCGACTATTTCAATAAATGTATGCGAGGGAAGATATTCGAACTTATTAATTTGCTCCCAAAAGGGGGCTAAAAACGAGCATTGCTGAAAAGGGTGCAAAGGTAAGGTTGCTGATTCGTCGGGAGTGACGATGTGTTGTTTGAACAATAAATCCAGGAGACCCATGTTTCTACCGGTTTTTGGGTTTGTATGAGGCTATCCCACTTCTGACACCAATTTAAGATGTCGCGATCCGGGCTTTGGTGAGTGAATTAATTTAGGCGCGACTGTGTTGGATGCGTGGAAGCTCGTGTCTCGCGGACCAAGTTTTGTGGAGCGGTATGTCTTTAAGCAAGCACGCACACTCGCTCTGCCTTACGCTCAATTGCCAAGCACACTCCTGTCCGCGCTGTCCTTCCACGCCTTACGCTTCCTCCGTCACCGGCCGTTTCCCTCGCGGGAGAACGGAACCGCGGTTCGGGAGTCCACAATCGCTTCGCGGCTTGTGCCGCGTCTCAGCCTCTCACACACTCACTCGGTTATTGAAACAGCCCGAGAACGCGCACCCGGGGACTCGAGCGGTCAGTCCCGTTGCTTAAGCGCTCATACAACCCCCCCCCACGGGTATTTACGGGAAAACCGTTAGAAAGAAAGGCTCTGGAAGCTAGGGGCGGTTTGAATTATGTGCTTTTTACTTTATAATTAATTCGAGAACACAATATAATTAAACAACAACAATACAATTTGCCCCAGGAACCAATAACTTAGCCAAGGGGAATGTGATCGGGCACCCGCAGTTTCTTTAGGAGAAAGGAGGGAAGGAGCAAACGGAAAGGGAAGGTTTCCCAACCCCCCTCCCACCTCCCAGGGAGGATTATAGGATTTCGGGAAAGACGGGAAAGGAACGAGGCTTTGGGGCGATTTTCTTACGTTCCGGCCGTCCCGTGGGAGTCGGAGACCAGCTCCGGCTCTTGCTGGCCAGCGGCTGTTGCGGCGACTCTCTTCTAGGCGAGCTCCGCTCCCCTTAGGGAGCGGCTCGAGCCCCGACGAGTAGCGGCGCGCGTTGGCTGGCTCCCTCCGGCGTTTTTTTCCACGGCGGCTTCCCGAGTCCTCTCCCTCTTCTCTTCAGGTGCCCCCCCCTCTGCGAGCGGCAGGCGGCTGACAGCTAGAGGCAGCAAACAGCTAGCGGCTGCAGGCGGCTGACGGCTAGCGGCTGCAGGCAGCTGACAGCTAACGGCTGCAGGCGGCGGCAGTTAGCAGCGGCAGGCGGAGGCAGTTAGCGGCGGCAGGCGGAGGCAAGCAGCAGCGGGAGGCAGCAAGCGGCGGCAGACAGCGGTTCGGTCCTTTTTTCTTTCAGTCTTCTCCGAATCCGGGTCCGCGCGCGCAGCAGCAGCGCAGGGGAGGGGGCTCCCTTTATATTGTGGGAGTCCTTACTCCTGATTGGAGTGTGCCCCTCAGGATTCGCCCTCTGATTGGTCCTTCGGGCGCTCCACTGCCTGGATACCCGCTTGAGATGACGACATTACATCGGCTTTCCCGCCGAAAAGTTCCCGCCGAAAAGTTCCCGCCTCTGGGCTCTGACAGGGTTTGTTTTTCATTTTAGGTCTAACATTCATGAGAATCATTTTTATGTGGGGCAGGTTTTATGTCCTTGGGGCATGATCCCCACAAAAAGTAAATTTGATCGTAGGAATGGAATGACCTTTAACACTTTTGCCAAAGGCGGCGTCAAAAGATAATCTTTTTATTTCCTTTAACTGGCACAGGGTTTCACTGTTTATAACAAGTGCTTATGCTGAATATTAATTGTAGTCACAGAGAGATTTGAGTTACATACCCAAAAAGGAGAAGCAAGAAAAAGGGAGACATGGATGGCTCTCTAAACTATGAATTAATGTCAAACAAAGAAAATACAGCCTTGAAATACAGTTCTTGTGCACCAAGTTCTGCTGCTCTTCATGGCTTCCCAAATGTGCATTTGCAACATCAGTGCCTTTTTTTTTCTGTTGGGACTTGCCTGAGCAGAAAAACTGAGATATGTTTGGAATTAAATTCATTGATATTTTATGGTCCAAATGTATATGAAATGAGTTGTACTAGTTGCCCATTTAGAGGTACCCACACTCTTTGATTCAGAATGTGTTCATTAGGAATAGATTCAAGATAAATCTAAATGAAACGCCAGTGTCCACATGGGGGCATTGTATTGTTGCTGGTACTTCTTAAACTCTATAGAAACAAGGCAAAGATACCTCAATGTGAAAGCATATTGTTCTTTTTCTGTGCTTAGGAGATTTAAACTTAAGATAAATTATTCTGAAAAGTGGATATTAAGTACTCTTTGTTTTATTAAAAAATAATTTTAAAATCCCTTAGATTACAAAATTACCCTAATCACAAGTAAATCACAGTTTTATTCCTCAAAAAATCATACTATTTTAGAATTTATTTTCCTTGCCAAAAGGCTTTTTCTTTTCTTTTGGAAGTTTCACCAAGTTAGCTTATGGATGGGAGATTAATAATAAAATACAGAAAGATTTTTTTTGCTGCCTGGATTTATTACAGAAATATTTGAATGGATTCCTAACATAAGTTGTTTTTCACTGCCTTATTTATGTGCAACACTTCAAAAGGAAAATAAGCATTAATTTTTAGGATCGAAGCAAGTTTTTATTACTCAGTCTTTCATCCACTTCACCTTTAATCTATGAAAGACAAAAAAACCCCATGACTGTTCATACTAAACTGTATCTTAATACAAAGCAATTTCTCAATCAATTTTTAGATTTTTCTGCAAAATTTATGTTGTTCTATATTTTTACAAATTGAAAAGGGGTCCACACAGAATTATACTCTCTTATTTTGAATCTGAACTTCTAAAGTTATAAGAAAACTTTGTCAAAAATCTATTTTCTGCTGTGACCCTTTGACACAGTTTTCCTAATGGTTGCTTTGGAAACATTATGATCATTTCATCAGTTCAACTTATGAAGCTCTTCTTATGTGAATCTGTATATTAATACTCATTAAATCTTGGAAAAGTAGGTGTTTTTTTGTAAGGTAGCTATTGATTTTCTTGTTTCTTCAGTGAATGAAAGTTCTACTACAGTAAATAAAAAAAGCTGTTAATTTTCAATAGTCTCTAAAAATTAATAACTGTCTTTTAAACTCAACCGTTGACACTCAAAAGCTGCTTCTCCATCATCACACAGTATTTTAGCAAGTAATTCAGAAGAAGACAATAGAAACTTACAGCTGTAATTAGTACAAAAACTAGCTGCCCAAAAAATTCCATTTTTTTGAAGAATTGGAGTAGTTAAATAAAATAATAATATTAAAAACTTAAATTCTCAACTGAAATACCTCTCCTGGCTAACATTTGATGGTTTTAAGACTGTGCCTTCCCTGGGGTGCTTAATTCTAGAACAGTCTCATCACAAAGTTTGCACATGCTGTTACAAGAGAAAGAAGATACGTTTTGGTAGTCATGAGATATGACATCAGCTTGATCTTTAATGCCTGCATTTTCTGTGCTGGGAGCCCTTAATTTTGTTAAAATCGTGTCAGCCATATTCCAGTGGAAAATTCTTGTTCTGTCAGTAGAAGCAAAGGACTACAAACATGCTCAGACAGAGCAAGTAAGCCTTACTGCAGCCAGGAGGAGTCCAGGAGAAACACAGAGTAATACAACTGGTATTAATTAGCCAAGTCATGTATCAGACAAGCAGTTTTAAGGCAGTGGTTGCCCAAAATACAGGTAAGTGTCAGTTCTTAAGAGCTCCCCAGCGTTCCTGCGGATCGTTACTGGAGGGCGTGTTGTGTTGCCTCTTCCCACACTGCCCATCTCTCCCCAGCAGCTTTGCCACAGGACTCTGCAAAACCAAGATGCTGTGACAGTCGATCATAACATTTCTGAACTTGGAACTTTATCTTCTTTCCTCTCTTAACTTCTCCTAAACCCTGATGAAGTAATATTCTCACTGTAATTTTTCAAGACATCACCTGCAGTGACCTGTATCCTTTCAGTGAAGCTGCTAGTGAATTCAACTGTAGTGAAAATGTCCAGCTACTTCTCTATGGCTCAACTGTGTTAAAAAGGCAACAAAAGCACCTTAGTTCTGTTCTTAGTGTACATATTTTTCTCTTCAAAAGCCAGTATAGACTGTTTTCCAACAAATACACAATAATGAATTACATTTAAAATAATACGTGCTGCATGAATCAATACCACATTCCTGTAGCATTAAAATCACCATTAGAAGCAACTATGCACTTTGTGTTTTTTCCTATTAGATAAGGTTCAGGAATAATTCCAACTTTTTTTCATCTTCATGCTTGTTTTGTACAGAATCACAGAATGTTAGGAGTTGGAAGGGAACTCTGGAGATCACTGAGTCCAATCCCAGTGCCAGAGCAGGACCAAATCTAGGGCAGGTCACCTTACCTTCTTTTACTAAATATTTAAGTAAAGTGCTTGCACATTGGCACAAGTCATTTATTCTGAGAAAGAAACAAAAATTCTTAACTGAGCATGCCACCTAGCTATGATTTGTAGCTGGCATTGTAAAATAAGGTACACAACAAAGCAAAGAAAAATCTAGGATGGAATAAAGTGTTGCCAAGTGGCATGGGAATCAAGAGACAGCTCTATTTATGTTCTTCTCATTTCACCTGTAGCACCAACTAGATCCATACCCTTCTGAATCCACTTACTGAATCTTTCCACAGGAGAAGGAAAGAGAGAAAGGAGGAGAGAGGAGTGTCACAATTCACTGTCAAGTTTTTCCTAGGATAACGCTTTAGACTGAGAAATAAGCAGTGGATAGAAAAAAACAATCCTCTATCCAAAGACAGAAGTACAAGGAGATGGAGTCCTTTTTTAGGACTCCAGAGGAAGCCCTGGGAATTCAGTCTATTTATGAACAGCTGATGCACCAGCTTCAGTTGTATTTATATCATGTCCATTTGTATTATATAAATCTTAAGCAAACTCTTATTGAAACATAATCTTTAAGCAGACTGGTCCAATGTTCTATTGCTCTTATAATATCTTGTTATATAACGTTATATTGCTCTTACCTCTATTTTTTATATTGTATGCCTGCATCATTTAGAAATAGGTCCAGTATACTCAGCAAATCTTAAGAACCTGATTACAACAAAGTTATTTTTTCTACTCTTAAAGGTACACGGCACTGTTGGAGAGCCGTGGTGGATTTGGGTAGAAGACCCCACAAATGATCACATTTATCATTCAGAGTACTTCATCATTCAAAAAAAACAGGTAATGGATTTTATTCAGAATCTCATACAAGACAAAAATGAAGTTACTGAGATATGGATCTGTAAGGTCAAACAGTAATTTGGCCTAAGCAGCTTTCCAAATCAGTAGCACAGCTTACAGTTTCAGATGTACGTGATAAACTTGAACTTCCACAAAAATGTTTTATAATCTCAGATGTGCCTTTCTCTCCTCTTTTGGTGGGAGAGATATTTCTAAGTGAAAAAATAAGGACTGCAATGGTTTTGTCTGTTAAAAGTAAAAGGTGAAGAGCCAGCCTTATTTTTACCCTTTGAAGTTTGTGGGAACAAAATCTATTCCCAGTGGTGAAATATTTTATAAAGATATGAAGATTTTGTACATGGACTTGCACACATACTGTATTGCTTTTTGTTGGTCATCCTTTTGGAAGTGAGGCAAACTATGATTTTTTTCAAGTTAGTAATTTGTCTGTGCGGTAATTATTCTCTACACATTTGCTTTAGGTCATTACCAAAGAACCTCAACTGCTGGTGTTCACAATCCCAATTTTTGAACCTCTTCCTTCTCAATATTACATTCGAGCTGTGTCCGATAGATGGTTAGGAGCAGAGGCTGTATGTATCATAAATTTTCAACATTTGATTCTTCCAGAAAGGCATCCACCCCACACAGGTAACTTCAAATTTGATAATTTTGTTTTAATTCATCTTGCTCATATTGAGGTTCCCTAGGAGGGTGTGATTAACCTCTTAACTCCTGCTTCATTGTAGAAAAGGATATGGAATTTCACTTTGAGATATATTTGTATTATTGAGACTATTTCTTCACTAAAGTTCTCTAAAGTTTTAGATGGCTGAACCAAAAAGGAATCTCAGCATATTACCAGCCTTTAAAATTTTGAAAATATGACACATACCACTATTTTTACTACAATAAATTCATCATAGCAAGCACTGTTACAGCACAGAACACTGCATTTCAACTCAGCACTCCTGATCAAGTCCTGGCCTTCCCCTCCCCCTCCTTTTTCAACACTTGGCACAGAAGCATATGTTTGTGTTTTGCTTCTTTTTTTCTGGATACATAAATTGCATTATACATTCATTGTGCCTGATGTCATTGGGAAACCTTTCCACTGTAACTACATTGGGCTCATCTAGCAGCCTGTGAAGTGAGTGCCTTCAGAAATGCTTGGTTCTCATACGGTGGTGTCCTTTGGCATGCATAAATTCACATGTGTTTGTGAAGTGTTTAGCTATTGTTATACTGTACCTACGCTGTCTGGAAAAGCATGTGTAACCTTTTTATCTAATTGACTGATCACTGACTACTATTCAGAAGAAACAGAAAGATATTTACACATCACCAGTTATGGAGCCTCTAGGATTTATGGTAATTGATTTCAATTCCCATCTGGTTCCCACTCAACAATGAAGTACGTAGAGGCTCTGCTAGGCAAAAAAACTTCTTTCTCCTCAACAGAGACCAAGAAATCACAGTTTCAGTGGGAATGATAAAACAACCATAAAGTATCAGTGAAAAGCATGTGAAGAACATTAGACATCATTGCCTCAGTAGATTTTATGACTCCCATATCATACCTTAATGTGAAGCACCCTGAAAGGACAGTGAGACCTCCAGCCACCAAAAAAAAAAATATGAATCCCCCCAAAAAAAAACTTCAAAGCAAGCATCTGCATAGCAGAATCACTGCAGTCTCCTTAATTTGGTAGGATTCCAAATCCAATCTGCTTATATATATCATCTTCCAAATTCCACAATCTCTAATTGTTTGGATAGCAGATGCCCTCAAGATATGTTGAGTATCATACATTGAAAGGCTGTTTGTTTATTTATTGAGATTATGTCTTCACTTACATGTCTAAAGGATTAGATGCAAAGTTTAGTTGTACTCATCTGATTTGTATTACTCCAACTTAGAAACTCCAAAGAATCCTTCCTTCTTAAATAGATTTTTTTCCTTGAATCTGAAATATACAAACTGTGCTGTCCTCCAAGTCCACATTCTGTTATCATAAGAAGCTGGCCATACACACAATCTAATACAGTGAGTTTAGAATTTATGACAACTGGGTTGAAAAAACCACACAACAGCTTTAAGAGAAAAGTTTATTTATGAACAGCTAGTTCACAGCTATCAGAATGCAAACAACAATATTTGTCTAAATACTTCAGAGCTATAAAATCAACATTTCATTATTCCTCATCAAAGTTAAAAATAACCAAAATATGGACCCTGTGTCGTATGAGACATTAAGTAAAACAATTTTCAATACAAGTTGTTTTCCACTAAAGTATTAGTTAATATCTTTGCCTTTATTATAACCTATGCTAAGACATGGCATCTCTTGTCATGCATTTATGTTTGTTTTGGTTTTTTAGAGCTTCTGGATCTTCAGCCTTTGCCTATCACAGCCTTGGGACATCGGGAATATGAACTCCTGTACAAATTCACACATTTCAACCCTATCCAGACTCAGATATTTCATACACTTTATCACACAGACTGTAATGTTCTTCTTGGAGCACCTACAGGTTCTGGGAAAACTGTTGCAGCTGAATTAGCCATCTTTAGAGTTTTTAACAAGTATCCCACATCAAAGGTTTGTAAAATAGGTTTACTAGAATCCTTTTGGGTAGGCACGTTTTCAACAATACAGAAATCTAGAAAAAGACTATGGCAAACTGAATTTTGCTTTCTCCAATTCATACCTCTCTGGATTCAAAATGGTGCAGCATTATGTATGTCATACTTTTATTTCAACTTTATATATTAATCAGTGTACAACTAGAGTTAAATCTGAAAACATGACACACATATGCTGGATTTCCTTTCCAGTACTTACCTTGGGGTTTTGTTTTCAAAGTGAATAAGTATGTGTCTTGACTTAGCCATCTTTTTCAGTTACAAACATTTTACCTTTAAAGTCTTTGGAAAATATATTTGTATCTGTGAGACTTAACCACAGAGTAGCCTTTGAAAGTAACAGAAATCATGTATGTAAATCCCTTCTTCATCTTTGACATTTCAATTTCTTCATGTTCAAAAGATTCAGAATAGCTAATCATAAATCTGTAACTAAATACTATTTCTACATGTCAGAGTATTCCCCACTGCACAACAGGCTTCTTTGAGGAAAATGCCGTGACATTTTGCTTAAAACAATCAGCTTTTTAATTTCATTGGTAATGTTGTCATAATTTAAAGACATAACTAGAAATGGGGTAAGATATTGCTTGCTGGAAATGCTTATTATTTCTGTTCTAGAATGTTAGTTTGCAGATTCTATAGTCCTGGCAGAAATGGCATTATTTATATAGGTAGGATTTGATATTAAGTGATATGACCAATATTTTCATTTCAAGACATTCTTTCTGTTTCTTAATTTATTTGCTTGTTAATGGCTCATGAACAAAAGCAGTATTGTCAAGTGTTAAATCTGTTTTAAATATAATCCTGTTGTAGGTAATTTAAGGAATTCAGGGCTTAATCACTTTATAGATTATGAGCACATTAAATCATTTTTTCCTGGTAGCTGCACTTTCATAAAGGTTTCTTGTTTAACTTCTAGTTTTGTGACTTTCTTTTGCAGGCAGTGTATATTGCACCCTTAAAAGCACTCGTTCGTGAAAGAATTGAGGACTGGAAAGTTAGGATTGAAGAAAAACTTGGTAAAAAGTATGTTTCTCCTTCCCTAATCAGAGAAATGAGAAGCAAAAGAACAGCCCAAGTATGAATAAAAATCAATTATCAAGTATGAATAAAACCTATGGAATACTTCTGAGTATTTCAAAATAGGTTTGCTGTTGTATAGTAGCTTTCCAGTACTTGAAAAATCAAAAATGCTATCAGTAGTCATTGTAGTGCTAGCAAAATCAAAACTAAAAAAAGAATACACTTTGATACCCAGCTGTTTTCATTCTCATTACTTACCAGTATAACCAATATGAAGCTCAGATTTCTTTCTGCAGTATCCTGGGACATGCAAATTGCAATTCAAAATAAGCTTTCTTTAGAAACCTCAGCTGGAAGGAAGTCATAGGAGTTGCATGAACTGTATACTAGTCCTTCTTATATTGTCCTTCTTACATAAATCAGATAAAATTTCATTCCTTGGTAACCTTAATTTCTTGGTGATCTTCTCAGGTGTTGGAGTTCAGCCATTACTTCATGATATATAATGTGTATCAGTCATGTTCATGCTTTCCAAAGTTACACTATCTTGAGTTAAAAATTATATCCATAGGATGCATTATTTAGGGACTTTCCCTTTCCTGTATATAGCTTTTTTGGTAAGTTAAAGCTCAAAGCAAACCACAGGTTTCATAGAAAGAGGTGCTACTCTGAAATTACTAGTGAAATTCCTGCTATTATCATAGCAGTGACTTATTAATGGACAATTTTGGTTTTTTTTCTATTTTAGTGAGGATAAATTATTTGCCTCATAATTTAAAAATATTTTCAGGTAATATTCCCTTTTTGAATATCAGTTAGGGCTGAAATTTGAACAAAAGATACATATAACAGGAATTTTTGCTAGATATTCAAGCAGATGTAAGAATGTGTCATAGAATTGTCAAAAATCTGTTATATTCATTCTAAAGCAATGGATCAGCTCAAATGCTGCTTGTAGAACTCAGAAGGTTAATAAAGCAAACATTTGGAAAAATTCTGCTTATCTTCCAAAAACTTTAAGTCAGGGTAATTTCTGCTACAGGCTTAATGGAACTTCACCAACAACTGCAGATGCGCTGCAATCTCGCCTCGTTATTCAAACCAGAGATCTATACAGAACAGCAGGCAGCAGCTTGGTAGCTTTCTAGAAAGCTTTCATCCTGATTATGACAGGATGTTATGATTCACATTATATCATACTTATATTCTTACATTATGTTCTTTTTGAAAAATGAACCATAGATGGTTTGGGAATCATATTCACCCTTTTCTAAGAAATGGTATATATGGTGTACGTGGTATTAGCTAGGAGAACAGAGAGACAGGTTTATTTACTTAAAATCATGTTGAAAATCCTGTATTTGACCAGAAACTGAATGACTTTTTTTTTTTTAATTTTGTGTATTTTCTCTTTTAAGAGTTAATATTTAGGAATTATTATTTAAACTTTGTAAAGCCAAGCCGCCCTCTTTTTTGATTACAGGGTTGTAGAGTTAACAGGAGATGTGACTCCTGATATGAGAGCAATTGCCCAAGCTGACCTGATTGTTACTACCCCAGAGAAGTGGGATGGTGTCAGCAGAAGCTGGCAGAACAGAAGCTATGTTCAGAAAGTTTCCATTCTTATCATAGATGAAATCCATCTGCTAGGTGAGCATGTTGGTTTTAATCAGAATTGGAAGAAATGTGCTGGTACTTGTGATATAAATATACTTTTGGTCATCTTAACTTTTTCTTTTCCTCTGTTTTTCAATGGACTTCCCATTTCCTAGGGGATGACAGAGGGCCAGTGTTGGAAGTCATTGTGTCTCGAACAAACTTCATCTCATCTCACACAGAGAAACCTGTAAGAGTAGTTGGATTATCCACTGCTTTAGCAAATGCCAGGGACCTTGCTGACTGGCTAAATATTAACCAGGTACGAGAAATGTTTCAGAAGATGGACATGTATTTGTGCTGCAGAAAAACAAAATAGCAATTTATAAAGATAATCCGCAGTTAAACTTGAAAAAAATGTTTTCCTTCAGATGGGTCTGTTCAACTTCCGACCATCAGTACGCCCAGTTCCCCTTGAAGTGCACATCCAGGGCTTCCCTGGCCAGCATTACTGTCCTCGCATGGCCAGCATGAACAAACCTGCATTTCAGGGTAAGCAACCAGCTCCTAGACTTTATCCTCCATTCTGCAAAAAGCGAAAAAAAAAAAAAAAGGCTTTGAGCACTTTACACAGTTCATTTGCAGCACATTTACAACATGTGTTAGTGTATGTAACATGTGTTCCTCTTGGCGTGTATAGGGGGAATCTGCTCTGATAGTGGCCCAGAGCTATTTGTCTGAAGCCTAAAGCGTGCTGCAAATGCAACATGTAACATAGGAATGGGATGGATTTAGAACAGAAGAATAAAATCAGCGCTAACGAAGGGGAAATAAAATGTGTTTTCTCTTAGTGTTTGACACCGTAAAGAAACAGTTGTGTACAAAAATATTTGAAATTTTGAAAGTAATCAAACTGTTCATATTATGAATCTGCGGAGGTATTTTCATATGGATCACTGTATGTAAGTGTTAAAGAAATTGTGAACAGAAGTTGCAAGTCAGGCTAACCTCCTATAATTCTAGTTTCAAAGCCATAACCATAAAATTCAAAATTTGTAGCGCATCCAGATATGCTTCTGTTTTCAATTTTTTATTCTTAAGAAAGCTGGACAGCAGGAGAGATTTAAGAAAAACTCATCTTTTATTTGAATATGTTTTGGGTTTGTTACATAAGGAATATTTATTGTATCAATTAAAAATAACCTCCAAAATAAATTTTGTAACGCGAACTGCTGTTGATTGTGAGGTGACATTTGTGAGGTGACTTTTTAGCTGCTTTAATTACCCTTATGACAGAAGCAAAGTATTGATTGTGGACTAGAGACCAGTCTTGACAGCTCAGATTATTTACACCTCCACAAGAGCATTGTACAAAAACACTAATGAACAATAAATCTGTCTTGGGCTGTTCTGCCACACCTGTTCCTGAAGCAACAAAAATCCATTAGATGCTGGGCTTTTAAAAGATATAGATATATTGGCATATATAGCTGTAAGGTATAAATACACATGAATTACCCTGTTTTGATAATTTCAGAACTTTATAGTGTGTGTGTGTGTGCAGGAGCACATGCACGTGAATTTAGGAACAGTATGTGATGGTGGATAGTATGGAATATTTTTCAGAAATTAACAATTTATGAATGAGAAGTACATTAGAAAACACACAAATGGATTTATAAGAGATTTAGAGAGAGTATTTGAAATTCTACATACACTACATACTTCTAGTGTTTGTTGTTGTTAGAAAATCTGTAGACATATGATTTATTGAGGGCTTTTTCCACCACTTGTTTGACCTGATATAGTCAAGGATATTTTAGCATTTCCATGGCAATACTTATTCCTGAGACCATAAAAATTTTGCTGCAACCTGAAACCTTTCAAACATGGACTTAGCAAGAAAATATTTTTTTTAAAAGTCCTAGAAGCATAATTGGTTTAAATACATCAGACTAATTAGTAAACAACAGAAAGAGAGTTCTTTTTGTACCATAATGCCCACCTTTCTCAGCAGCTATTGAAAAGCCACTTTCTGCCTTTTCTACTTTCTCTGGTTTTGGTAGATTGAAGTGATCCTTTGCAGGCAGACATGAGTTTATCCAGTCTGAGCTCAGGCAGAAAGCAAGTTTTGGACCTTAATGGCACTTAGCCTGAGACAACATATCCCAATTGGGTGAAAAAAAACATTACATAGTTGTTAGGCTGAGATAGAGAAATTCACAAATTTTGAAGTCTGGAAAGTTTGTCCAGGTTTTGTGGTGTTCAGGTGGTGTTTTTTCCTAGCTGCTTCTCTTAAATCTTCAAGTTAAAATGATCACTGAAGTAGTAGGACAAATTAACTCAGACTCAGCAAAGCATAGTCATATGATATTTGATTCAGAGATGACATATGCTCACCTGAGTTGTATCGATCTGGCAGAGGACAGACTAAGTATCCATACCTGCATACCATCTTCAGAGAGGTATATCAGCTGGCTAGGTATTGCAAAGAGAAACTCTAGTTTTTGTCATTAAAAGGCCTATTTCTCAAGTTCTGTTTTCCCCAACAGCAATTCGAAGTCATTCTCCAGCCAAGCCTGTTCTTATTTTTGTGTCATCGAGACGTCAGACAAGACTTACTGCCTTAGATCTGATAGCTTTCCTAGCCACTGAGGATGATCCCAAACAGTGGCTGAAGATGGATGAAAGAGAGGTAGAATCATTTTACTTGCATTATTGGTGCTTTGCTTCTCTTTTATTGATGGTTGTTTGAAAAGAAAATACATCTAAAACACAAGAGTTGTTCGAGGGTAGATCTTGAAACAGCTATGCACATGCTGAATTTCAGTATGTATAAAAATCTGTTGGCATTGAGACTATGTAAGTATCTTTGCAAGATCTGAACTTTAGAATGCAAAGTCTTTTATCTTTGTTTTTCCTGCATATCTATTATTAATGCTAGTTCCGTTGTCCCAGACAACATATATCACATGATACAAGTCTTTGATACAAAGATAAAACAAAGCATAAAAGAGGACTAGTGTTCTCCAAAGTTTACAGCTGGCAATCTCTGACATATAGATATTGACCTGGAATTTAAACCAAATCTCTTCCAGTGTTTTAGGAGTAAAATCATTATAAGAACATAAATATTACAAAGTCAAATACTCAGATGTTAAGCAATGCTGGAGTAAAGGTATAAATTTTTGGTTTTTTTCAAACAATATAATCTTTTAAGTACATTTTCTTGTGTTGTTTAAAAAAAATGCATTTCTTGCAAAATATGGGTGATAGTCAAATAATAAACAACCATTCAATACTCTGTTTTACCTGCATTCTTCAAAATATACTAAATTTTATGTACTTGGTTCTGCATCTGCTCTGAATACAGAATTATTTCTTTCCTTCTGGACTAATGGTATTGACAATAGTGTGTCCTTGCTCCAAAACAGTTCTTTTGGTTGATATTCAGGTTTCCTAGATTTTGGAAGTTAGATTTCTCTAATGGTTGCAGAGATTCTGCATTGGAATCTGTCATAACATGGGGCCAAAACACAGCAAAATGCATGACTCATAAACACAAGGTCCAAATTGGATGTTGCATGAATATTTATATATCAACAGTTGTATGAACAGTTATACAATTGTATCCCAGAAATTATATGCCAAAAAGTATAGGTTTCCAGATGAGATTATTTTATTTTGTTTGCCTTTTGCTAAGAAGTAAAGTGTGATTTTTCCAAGATAAAGCATAACCTCTGTATTCTTCCTCTTTTGGATGGATTTTTAAAAGAGCAAATGCACTACTTGGCTGATAAGCTACTAGTACTAAAACACACCTCAATTTGATGCTGCTTTTCTAACTGTATAACCTCTATTTAGTGTTTTCTTAAGCATAACAGAAACACTTCATATCAAAATGATTAGTGTGTAGTAGAGTACCCTAGTACCTTGTGCTAGTTTACTGTAGTGATCTCACCTACAATTAGAATACCCAACATGCAATTTGCCCTAAATGGCTTGCACTGCTGTGAAGAGCTTCTTCATGTCCTGTGAGCCACTACCATCCTGAAAAGAACTGTAAACAAAGCTTCTTGCCTGGCTGGTAAAGGGTTTTGTTTAGTCTTTGAGTTCCCTATGTTTCAGAATATGCCTCTGAAGGTTTTGAAAGAGGAGCCAACAAAGACAAGCAGACTTTGCATTTATTAGTTTAATAACATTTGCATATGATTTGTATTTGAATTAATAAGCTGAATGTTTGGAGCCTAAGATACCTACCAAGTTACTCAGTTCTGCTTACGTAAATATAAAAGACTGAGGATTAAGCCCTAAGTTGTTATATCTCTACTACTATTATGCAGAACACAATTGTGTTTGAAGTACCTGAAATTTCAACTGGACATTTCTTTAGGTAATTATGGGACCAGTTTGTAGCTTTGTGTTTTAAATGAACATGATTAGCTTGAGTTTCATTTGACATTGAAGCAAAGGACAAAGCTATAGCAGTGCTTCATAAGTAGTGTATGTACTGCTGAACTCTTTATCCATAGCAATTGTTTTGTATTTAAAAATTCTAATGTCAAGTTATATTAAAGTCAAACTTGGACTAGGTGAAATAGAATTATCTCTGTATTGCTATAGCATTTTAAGTTTTAAAAGTTGAACTAGTGCATACTTACTTTATAGTAGGTATTCCCTATCTTTAACACTTGCCCAAGTGTTTCAAGTATTTCTCAATTCCACATGGGATAAAAATGGACCAGTTGCCTTTAAACAGGAGTTTTTGTTGCCTGTCAGTTTTTCACATTTGTTTTTGCCAACCAGTGTTCCTTTAGGGGAGACAAA
The DNA here is from genome assembly GCA_020745705.1 of Hemiprocne comata. NCBI lineage: Eukaryota > Metazoa > Chordata > Aves > Apodiformes > Apodidae > Hemiprocne > Hemiprocne comata. Next base: position 116,421,765 of record CM036588.1, on the reverse strand, counting down.
TTACTTTATATTAAAAGTATTTGTAATTGCTAATTGTGCAATGTGTTGAGATAGAAAAGATTTTTCATAAATGAGTGTATACGAAGCTTACAAGTTTTCAACAGGCCTTGGCATTTTTCTTCATTCAGCCTTATTTGTATGACATTAACTTTGGCTGACAAAAGAATCCTTTGAGAACTCACTGGTTAGTTTTGCTTAATGATGTAATTGGGTTTGCTACACGATGGCCAAAAGTTAGTCTAGGTTTGTGTTAGCTTCCTAGTGGGTAGAGTTCATAAAGCTTAAAATGCAGTAAATAATGCCATCCATAATAACATTTGGAAGACTTACACTGAGGTAGGCACAGGCTCTTACAGTCATGAAAAATGGTTTTTCTCTGTTACCCTGCATGGCAACTTTTCTGTGATGGTAACAAAGAGATTCAGACCTTGTGGAGGAGGAGAGAGACCAATACTAGATCTTTGATAGCTGTTTATCAGCTCTGCCATTATCTTAGCTTCCCTCATCTTCTCTGTAGAGATTCTCCTTGTAGCAGTAATGCCAAAACAGGCTCTCATTTGCAGTGTGTGAAGAGTTCTGTTCCCAAAATTCCAGCCTACTTCACCAGTACTCTCAGATAACGGGCAAATTCACCCCTGTCTCTGCCACCCAGCTCCAATATCAAATTCAGATGATATTTCAAAGGACATGAACTCATATGAAGCTTCTGGACTACACATTTGTATGTGTAAATGAGGCACAGAAACCACCCTTCACGTGTTGGCACCACAGTAGACAACAGCATACCTGGATCATGGAGGTATCATACAAGCTCTTCTTTCCCCCAAAGGAGTCAGTAGTCTGACAGATGCGACTGAATTATAGTCAAGAAGGAATTTCATTCTACACTGATCTACTGAAAATATTTATTACAGGCAGCTCTCTGTGGTTTTGGAGATGAACCTACATGGATGCATTCCTTGAATTTCATGTCTGATGTACACTTTCCTGCTCATACCCATGTTCCTACAGTATTCAGAAAGCTGAGACAGTAGTCAGTCTTCATAAGACTGAACTATACTTCATGAAAATTGCTATTTCTAGTACTGATAATTTTTTCCAGTTCTTCTGGACCTGTTGTTGCACAACCCTTGGTAGATCTGTTTAATAGGTTCTATCCAACTAAGTTTCAGGCTGTATGTGTGCTTTTTATGAAGAAATGACCACTCAAACACTTCATGTCTAGTTTAGTCTGAGCAAGGAAGCCTCCAATGATGTTGAAATACCCTAAGTACTGAGATTTGTAGCTGGTTCGTCAAAGCTCATCCCTACATTTGCCACTTTCTATGAGTAGCACGTACAGAAGTTCTTCAGGATTTAAGCAGGACTGCCATATTTGGCTTAGAGTGTGAGTAGGCAGTCTCAGGAAGAAGAAAGTTACCTATTTTAGAGCCTTAGAGGTGGGTTTTTTTCTTTTTCTCAAAGGTGCATTGTCCATGCACATTCCAGAATGAGCTCTCTATTCGTCTTAGGATTTGCAGTCCCAACACAGAGTTTGTTTTTCACTAAAGAGTGAAGAAGTAAGAAGAAGCAGCAGCCTTCCTTGCCATTCCCAGTAAGACTTTGCCATTTGCAGGGACTCTTCAGTAGACATCACTCTGCAGACATCATCCTAGTTGTACTTCTGAGGCACAGGTGTATCCTACAGAAATGTGACCAGGCAGTGCATCTCAAAGAGAAGATTGTCCCTGTAAATGAAGTAATTCTTTATTTCTTTTTATTGTTCATTGATGCCATTGTGCCAGTGAAAAAAAGAAAACCTTACACTTTCCCTCCTTTTTTGTATAATCATGAGATTATTTTTAAATATAAAGCTTCTAGCTAAAATTCTCATTTGGAGCTGTCAGCCTGGACTGTTACATTCAAGCTTGTGACCCATTATTTATCTTTTTAAAAGGGAAAACAGCTCAGATTCTCCTTTTGGAAACAGGCAGTGCCACCCGTTTGTGGTGGTAAGCTTGGATAAGATCAGTGATACTGGTCTACATTAAAAGCTGACTGAAGGGGATCAAGTCCTCCTCTTCCAGAAATTGCATCTACATCTGTGGTGGTGGCAGATGTTGCAATCTTTTTACAACATAATTTATTAGAATCAAGTCTTCAGTTTATTTATTTTTCTCTAATGTTTTTACTGCTTTTTGTTTTTAACGTAAAACAAAAGTACAAAGTAGTATTTATTGTTTATTGTGTGAAGTTAGAATACAGTTCTTACCAGTAAACAAGCAGGGTGTTTTCTTATTTGGTGGGCATTGTTGGGGTTTTTTTTAAGAAATGTATTCACTGGCCCAATATTTGGATTTTTTTTCAATACATTTACAGTGCAAGGACTGAGAACTGTACCCATGTATGCAGCATTAAGTTTAGAGCACAGTGATTTTTGCATTCTGCTTTGTGCATCATTTTACCATCTGTATCTTGTTAAGACTGTTCTTTATGAAACCTCTAACTAAAAATCCCTTAGCACAAGCATACCTACTGTAATATTCAGTAGCATCCATACCAGGTAATTGCCAGCTCCCACTGAATTCAAGGACACTTGAATGACAGGTATTCACTGAATCTAAAAGAATGAATCAGGCCCATGCTGATTTTGCTGCTTTAGAGATGTGAGTGTATAAATGTGTGTGATCTAATTATGGATTTTTGTGTGTGTTTGTACACTATGTGGAAATATGCATAGACATATGCATGAAATTGAATTAAATTTTACCACATAGTTCTGTTTTGCATTGCTAAAAAACCAAACAATACCCCCCCCCAAAAAAAAAAAAAACAAAAAAAAAAAAAAGAATTGTTAGAAAGACAACAGATGACTTTTTCTTCTCTAACTTGAAATCAAATAACCTATTATCTCCATGTTATTGTTCTGAGGTAATGCTGTGCTATAAAACAGGAATAGAAGAATCTGGTCTGTGTCATGAATAGGTATATTGCTGTCTGTTAGATGAGATTTTTAGTGTTAAATGTAGATGCTTCAATAATACATCTCAACTGTTTAAACCGTGTTTTAAAATGTTTCTTCAGTAATCTGATTTGAGGTGGTGTAGGCATCTTGTTTGCATGGGATAGTTCTGGAGTAAGAGGATGTCAACTCTTCATCAAAAATAATTTTACAAGATGGCTTTTTTTTTCTGCCTTTAAAGGTCAGGAGGGGCACCCAAGAATTATTTCTAAGTGTTTCGTCCATTATAGCAGTTCAACTTCCTTCTACAAGATGTAGCTTTTATGACACCAAAGTGTGTCATAAAAAATTAACATTTAGTTATAACAAGGAGATGTTTTTATTTCACTTAACATCTGTAGCAGATGTGAAATATGTAATTATTTTTGTAAAAGACTTCATAACTTTCACGATTCTTTTGTTTGGCACATCTTTCTTCTATTGGGCATTTTAGACAATTGATAAGCATTATTCAGTGGCATATGGTCTGAGTCTGACGTGCTTTGAAAAGAGTACAGAGTACTAATAATGAGGATTCTGTGAAAATGGGAAAACCAGCACAACAGATATGCTTTGAGAAAGTATGGGTTTTTAGCATCTTGAAACAATATATCACACTCAAAGGGACAGAATTGGGCTGCACAATCTGTTAGCTCATTCTTGTCCAATCTGGTCTCCTCCTTTCTTTTGGAGCCAGCATTGTCATCAACTTGCTGAATTATACTCTGACTGGAATGTATTTCAGGCACAGGGTAATGTATCTACTTAAATGGAATCCTATCTTTCTACAAAAGCTTTTTAAGTATAATAAATTTTAAAATATAAAAAAGCTCTATTAGCTTAAAGTAAATGGTTCAACAGTTTACATATGTGCAGGAACAAAGAAAATGACTACTTACTAGTTTGAGAAAAATCTAGCTCGTTCAGAGATCAGAATATAAAAGGCAGAATTAAACTTTTATTTTTTATAATAAATATTTTGCAATGCTACTAGAGTCCCAAATGCGTTTTGAAAGGTTTTTTTTATTAAAAGGTGGATTCCTCGTCAACTTAATGTTAGAAAGGCACAGGAGGTGTTTGTGTTTGTTCATAAAAAAATCTGTGAAGGACCCACACGGGCCCAGTCCTGCCTCGCATCAAGTTCCCTGCATTGGTGTTGTATGGGCTTTTTTATGTCAGTACCATGTGTATTTCCTTCTATTATTTTTACTTTACTCTTCTTGTAAAATGTATTTTCTTCACCCTTTTATGAGTTAATATTACAGTTGTTTTCAGCATGATAAATAGTAATGAAGTTTTAACGGTGGAGAAACACTAGATTTGTTTTACAGTCACAATGCTGTGTCTGTCTCTGCTTAATGAACCTATTAATTGTGCCATTATTTCTTAATAGAAAGTGATAATACTCTTACACTACACTGACATAAGAGACATATTTTTTAATAAATAGTCATGAGAATTTTAAGCCTTGGATTGTGCCTATGGGTAAAATAGTTGTGTTTATTACATTGATTTATGTGAAAGTAAGGGGTCAGCTAAAAATGACTAGGATTCCCTGCTGCTAAAATGACAGGATAGCAGTACATGCACCAGCTCTCCTGCTAAGGGTTCTTCAGTTTTCCTGTGGTAAATTACAGAGCTTTGCAGGTATGACTAACAGCACCACAGGCCACTGCTGTAATACAAGTCAGAGGGAAGAAAAAAAAAATAACCACCACTGATTGTAAAAGCAAGAAGAACATCTCTGAATAAATCCCCAGCAGTGAGAATTTAGGATGTTTTATGCTGGCAAAAAGGTTTAGCTCAGGTTCTGTCCTGAAAATAACTAACACTGTAAAACTGCCTGTGCTGAAGAAGCAGTTAATCACTGTAGACTAATCCAAATCAGCTAATTTGATCCCTGTACTCTTCTGAAGGAAAAGGGAGTTTAGATTCATTATTTTCCCAATACCAAATTCTGCTCATGTGAATAATGAAATAAATGTCTTTGGAACTGGCTTGTTCCCTTACATCAAAGACGTAACTATTATAATGTGATGATTCTTGGTGGGGAGGAGAAAAATTAATTCAGCAATGTAATATCTTTTGTCAGTTTTTGAATGCAGACATGGAGTAAATGCATTAATTTTTTTCATGTATTTTTCTGGTATTTATCGGAGCTATTTTCAACTTCTTCATCTTAATTCCCTGTCAAATGTATACATGTGACTATTATTTCTCAAAGTGTCTGTCTAAGCATAAGGAGTCTGTGTGCTGCTACTACCACTTCATAAATCCATAGCACAAAAAGCATTAGTAGTTTAAAAAATATATTCAGTAATGTACGTTGATGATCATAATTGTAGAGAAAACAGTATACAGGGTCTCATTTCCTCGAGCTATTTTTCTGTCTTAGAAGAAAAAATCTCTAAGATTGGTCATAATTCATATTGTCTGCACTGCAGTCACATGTCTACATGGTGACTGAGGGAATCAAAGGTTTGCTGATTGTATCTAGATAGATAAACTTTATCCTTTAACATATCCTCCTTTCATTCAATTCTTTACTCTCTTCTACTTATCTACCCCTCTTCTTGTTTCCCTTTCCTAAATAGGCTTATCCCTCTTCACTTCTCAATTCATTGCTATTTTTCTTTCTGCTTCCTTGCCTTTTGGTGTTTTATAGCCCCTTTCACTCTTTTCTTCTGTAAGCATCATTTTCTTTTATACATGCCAGCTCAGTTTATACAACAAACCATCCGTGTCCTATAGTACAGGAAACTCTCAGGAGCATCCAGGCAACTGCACTGTGAAGGCAAAAAGTTTAGGAGCTTCCATTGACACATCAGTTTGATTGGACCAAGACAAAACTTGCACAATATTTTTTTTTAATTGGGTTCTCTGTTACTTCCATCAGTTCTGGTTCCGTTAGTCAATACTACTTCAGCAAATAGACTTTTTAAAATGCTTTGTAGTTTAATCTTCCTGACCCAATTGCTTGATTTACCAAATCCATATTGTTTGTTTGAGTTTTTTAAATCCTGAATATGGACTATTACATTCTCTGGGGTTTTTGTACCTTTTAAGGATGCTTTTTTGTAATAGTAGTGACATGTGTTACATGGGTTTAGACACGTGAATAATTTTATTAAGGTCTGAGAATTATAAGAGCCAGAAAACATTTAGAGAAGTTTACAATTCTGAACTTTCCAAGTGCAACACCTCCAAGTCCCTGAGGGGGAATGAAGAAATCCCAGCAGTCATGCAGGTATCATATCTCAGTAGTTTGAGATACTCAATCTGAGATGAGACTGAAGACTCAGTCCAAATTCTTCACTTACTCTGAGTAATTTGTTTCACCACTACTTTTTTTTGTCTAAACTTGGCTGTACCTCCTGGGTTACCCATAAATGGTGCTGCCCATGAGTATGCAATATCGTCATGTCACTGCTGGTGGCACCAGGAAACCACTAATAAGAGACAAGGTTTGAAAGTTCCTGGCTATACTTTTATTAAAATTACATAAAATAATATGAAATAAAAGTCAGAAAATAGGCTTTAGAAATAAAATAACAGGAGGAATATCGTGGAGTATTGCATAATAAAATTACCAAACAAGACAGAAGTTATCAAGCTCTTGTTTGTCACGAGGGGCTTCTCACAGAGGTCATCTTCAGAAATAAATGAGCTTATTATGGAATTTACTGCTTGAAAATATAGGCAAGAAATGTAATTAAAATTATAGTAGTTAAAATTATTCTAAGTGGTCAGGGACATGAGATTCGAAAAAATGGTAATAGTAATAAAAAATAACTTTTTGTCTGAACTTCTGAAAGTTTTAAATGTAGACACTAATTGTATGTTGGTTTTCACTACAGGGTTTGAGTCTGTAAGTTCCAAACTCGCTCAAAAAAAATTTCAAATTAATTTGCACTTCAGCATGTGAACAGGAAAGTTTTTAAATGAATAATAATTGCAGAATTATCAAACTGAAGAACCCTGTCTGTCTTTTCATAGCCATTAGAGAGAGGCAAATTTATTTTTCATGACTGTTATGATGTTACTGGTCACAGGGATTTGCTACGTTTTTATCCCAGTTCTAATCCCTTTGATACTAGGGGTTGCATTAAACAAACACAGAGCAGAATGCCCAGCATTTGCCAGACCTGTCAAGATATTTTCAGCATTTTCATTTCCTTATCTGCACTACTTAGTGTGTCAATAAAACCATGTGAATGTTGTATTCTGCCATCATTAATATAGTGTTTGATTTTTATTTTTTTTTTGGACTAAAACCAGACTATTCAATGACTGAAGAGTATTTTCCTGTTTGTATAAACAACACTGAGCAAACTCTCCTTGCTATTAAAAGGATAAATATTAACAACCCTGAAAGTTTAACAATTTCTGAGTAATATGTTTTAAAACATGCAACTAATCTTTCTCTTACAGATGAACGACATTATAGTGACAGTTAGAGATTCAAATCTGAAGCTGACACTTGCTTTTGGAATAGGAATGCACCATGCAGGTCTGCATGAGAGAGACAGGAAAACTGTGGAAGAATTGTTTGTGAACTGCAAAATCCAGGTACCTTTGTTCTTTGAATTCTGCCATAATGAGTTTTACATGGAATTTTAAAAGTTGGCTTTTTGTTACATTTACCTCATTGATCTTTCCTTCTGTTTTAGGTTCTTATTGCCACAAGCACATTAGCTTGGGGTGTAAATTTTCCAGCTCATTTAGTAATTGTTAAAGGAACAGAATACTATGATGGAAAAACAAGGCGTTACGTGGATTATCCCATTACAGGTACTCACATAAATTATGGAAATGCTCAGATGCTGAAATTTATTTCAAGCATATGTAAATTACCTGAATTACTTAGTAACTGATCACTGAAAATACCTAATTTGGCTAGACACTAAGAGTGCTAAGGAAAGGGTTTCTTTGTTTAATGCAAGAGAACTCCTTAAGATTTTATGTAATAATGAAAATGTTTCTGTTTGGCAAATGTTTTTTCCATGCTAAATTCCTTGAAGTGAATCATCCAAAATAGACATTGAACAATTAAAGGGAAAATATAAAGTCATATTTAGCTACCTAGCTAATTGTTTAAAAGGAAGTTTTCATGCTTCAAATAATTTTTTTCAGTTTGAAACCTTTTTAAAATAGATTTCTAACAGTAAACTTAGCCATGGTTTGAAATGCAACAGTTGAATCACACATGTGTGAGAACATAAAATTTATACATAGTCACTTGACAGTAAACAAAAAAACCTTCACTAGTCTAGTATCTTCAGTGTTGGAAGTGATACTTGAAGTAAGTGATACTTCAAAAATAAGCAGCTCAATTAAATATTTGAATTTCTGGTTTGATACAGACTTCTATTGCTTTTGGCACCAGTAAATTCTGCTTTTCATAAACTGAAGTTCTGCAGTGTTTCCAACCAGCTTAAGAAAGTGAACCATGGAAGAGCTTCTTTGAGTGTTCAGGCAGGGAGAATATTTGTCTGAATGGTACTAAGCTTAAAGAATGAGGACAAGCTAAATTTATACCAGGTTTCCTGTTCTGTTTTCCCTTTCTCTTTTTGAAACTGAAAGTTTATTATTAAATAATCCTATACTATAACAGAGAGGTATTTACCTAAGGACAATCTAAATGTTATTTGTAATGTCAGTAGAGGCTTGCATCTTTTTAACCACACACACTCTTTTCAGCAAGAGAAGCTTACTAATGAAAAGAAGCGCAAACTGAAAATACTACAGGGGTTACTTCTCCAAGTAACCCATCATAAAGCTTAATTTAGTGGTTAGTGCTCTGCAGGAAACTTGGGATCAATTTCCAGAGAAACTCTTGTTCAGAGATTCTGGTATGACCTGGGAGCTTAGCCATGTACAGTTGCATTCTGTGACTGATTTAGGCTGATGTAAACTTAGTACAAACAGTCTCCACAGGGTAGTATCTCTCTCGTCCCGACTGGAAGAATAGTGACGACTGACTTTATTGCTCACTGAGGAAAAGTGATGAGGAAAGAAATCAACTAACATTTTAAATTTTCTGTTGAATCAGTGGGACTGTCAGAGAGAAGTAATAGGGAAAATTATATATTCAAAAGAAATCAGGAACTCAATAAGCATTGAAGACTTCCTATGCTGTTTTGGAAATCTGTTGCACAAGTATAAAGGCTTTAGGGAGTGCTTGTACTTTTACTCTGTGTTGCCTTCTTGAATTCAGGTGACTGGGACATTAGGGGTTGTTTAATTCTTGACTTTTCAATAAAACTTGGGGGGCTGGGGGATGGATGGAATGCCACCATCTGTGATGGAAGCATTTTAGATTTTGTTGTCTGCACTGCAACAGAAAATGCAGATTCCGTACTATATGAAGAAACATGTGGTGTGGTTTGCTCAGAGCATTTTTATTTTTAACTTTCTAGACAGTATGTATGCATCTGGAAGTTCTGTAGATAGGTAGTACAGTTTTGCAGCAGCAATAAAATGAAAATGTAATGAGTTTCTTTCTGAAATACTTGCAAAATTGCACAATGCTGTCTTTAATTCTGCCCTCAAGTTATGCCTTCGCGGTACCGTCATGGTATGACTTGGTTTCCCCCTGCTGAGGTTACCTTTCTGTATGAGGGATGCATTTGGCTCCAAGGAAGCAGCTGAGGGCAGAATGAATCATTCTGGAGTGTTCAGAAATTTCAAAATAAGTAAAAATGCTTCTTTGAGTGAAGTCAGAGGTTTTGGGGAGGGCCTTTTCTCAGTTACCAGACATTTAGTCAGCCAGTTGGATCATATTTAACATTTCAGTTTAGTCCAGTGATTAAAAGCAGCCAAGCAAAATGTAGTCAATAAAGAAAATATTGGTTTTAGATAATTACATAGTGAATATTGACAAAACTAATTTCCTGACTCTTGTTGGTAAATCCATTTCCTATATGGATTATGCACAATTTAATTCACCACTGCAGAAAAGCAAGAAGTGTTTCGTCACCCTCCTGTTCGGAAACATCATTCTCAGACTAGTTTAATTTTATATTTTCATGTCACTCCTAAATTAACAGAAGGAATTAACTGTATGTATGTAGAATGGCAGGACAGTAGAGGAAATTTGTATTAGGTATAAGTCTGGATTCTCTTGCAGTGGGTGGTCTTCAAGTATGCAGGAGAATACTTTCTGCCAGAAAGAAGTTGGTTGTAAATTGATATGAGATGGGAAAAAGGACGAGACGTGTCAAAACCAATAGGGCATATGAGGTAGAAGAAATAAAAAAAATCCTGTATTGCACATTACTCAGACATAAATACCTTTATTTCTACATTCAGATAAATACATTTACTTTATGCATGGTTGTCTCTTTGCCAGATGTACTTCAGATGATGGGACGTGCTGGCAGACCACAGTTTGATGACCAAGGAAAAGCTGTAATTCTGGTTCATGATATTAAAAAAGACTTCTACAAAAAATTCCTTTATGAACCTTTCCCAGTGGAATCAAGGTAAAGATAAAGCAATGAGAAAAGCTGTTCAAAGTATAAACAATACTACAGATGGGAGCTAGAGAAAATTGAAACAAAATTTCTGTGCCAAATATCTCCTAAATATTGGGGTCCCAGAGGCAAATAATTTTCAAAAAAAATATTATCCATCTTTAGCCAGAAAAAATCTTCTCTTCCATGAGTTTTGAAGCATTGTTGAGCTCTTTAGTCCATTCCTAGATAATACTACAAATACTTCTCTGCTCCTGAGTATTGTCTCAGACATTTCAATGAGAGCACAAACTTCATCAAGGCAAGTGTGTAGGATAACTATGCATGATCCTCAGAACCCTCTCTGAAATTCTGTGACAAATTCTTAATCCCTGACCTCTATCTGGTCAGCAAATTTGTAGGAGCTTGGGAGTGCTATCCTCTTGTGAAATGTAGGTGAAATGGGCTGGTGTATTTGAAGGTTAATTTCTCTCGTGCACAGACAGACACACAATTTTTGCAAACAAAGAATGTGGAAACACACACTTAATTTCCCTAGGAAACCACACTTTTTTTAACATAGACATTTCACTTGGCACAAAAGGCAGCAAGTTGAACCTCTTCATAATGATAGCTAATAAGTCAAAAGAGCAGTGTGATTAAAATGTTGATGATATATCCAGACTGTTTGGCACTAGCATAAACTAGGAGCCCTCTTAATTCGTTTATTGGTAAGTGGTGTTTCTAACTAGAGAAATCATATCTTTAATATATCAATAGTCATCACACTTTGTTCCTGTTTGGAATACTATACATTTAACATTTCTAGTAGCTCATTTTGTGTGTATATATTTCCATTGTAGTTTGATACATTCCATATAGATTTCAGAGGATTCACATATAAATAGCCATCTTGTTAAGTTCTATGTAGGTTGTGATCTGATTGACTTAAGAGTTGTCTTGGTCTCTTTTATGACCAAGTAGTTGAAGTAAGAGGCTTCATAGCTTCAAAGAGAAACTATTTGGGGATATTTCAAAGGGTTTTAGTTTTAGAATCTTTCCCATCTGTTCTACCAAAGAGCATATCTATCAGCTTTCTATAGTATTTCCAATTTGTAAAATTAAAATTAGCATTTTTTTAATTAAAGTTTTTTCTAAAAGCCATTGTGTATGTTTTAGTTGTCAGATTTGAATATGCAACTCATATGACAGGCCTTTTGCTCTCACTGATCATGAGTATGAAATATGGCATATTAGAAGCAAAAGATAAAGCACTCTTTATTGTGGAATAGGTGTTGAATCATCTGTCTGGTTTCTGCTGGACAGTCTGGGTAGAACATTTGCTCTTCCTACCTTCAGAAGCATGCAATAAGTGGTGTAGAGCAGTTAAAAAAAGCTACTCGTACCAAATAATTATTTACTTTCAATGACAGGGAAAGAACAGTAGGAAAAGAAAAAGGATTATAATACAAGAAAAATTAGGTTGATCCTTAAAGATATTTGCCATTCCCTGATTGAACTCTAGCCAGCCGTGATCTCATTAGATACCCTAATGGAGGTCTTTGTTCCATTTAATGACTCTAAATAGTATCTTTCTTTTTAAGAATCATTTTATACTGCTTCTGTTCTTCTGTGTCTTTGAGTTTAGATCTGAGTAAAAAGTAGCTGCCTGCTTTTTTTCTTTTTTGTTACGTTGGATGAAGATGAGGCAGAATCTGGCAGATGCAGTTCTGATGTAATTTTAATAGCTCTCAAGTATTTGTCAAGTATTAGCTAAGCTATTGCCACTGTTTCATTTCCTCTCTGTCTTCCCATATGATTCTCTATTGGATTAAACCAGCATGATCATATGGTCAACACACAATATTCAGAAGTCAGCACTGAGTAGCTCCATCTGAATACATTCCACGAATGACTTAAACTTGTGCATTCTTGGTCCAATCAAAAAATAATTTGAGCTTCATTCCACTACCATGTAAAGAAGATGACTGACCTTGCAATTACATTCCCCTTTCTCCTTCTCTTTTATCAGAAGATAAATGTATAATATTTTCAGATTAAAAGTAATAAACCTTTTAATGCACAAGTCTACAAAATATATTACCTGTCTTTGTGATTGTAAAGTCAGCTAAGTCCTCTTGTTTTCTGTTCTTCAGCTTGTTAGAAGTGCTGGCTGACCACTTGAATGCTGAAATTGCTGCTGGAACTATTACCTCTAAGCAGGATGCAATGGATTATATCACCTGGACTTACTTCTTCCGTCGACTTATAATGAACCCAACGTGAGTATAAAATACAAATGCAATTTCATCTAAAGGTAACCTGAGGGTAGAGTTGATCCAAAGGTGATCCCACTGCTGTTGGAGTCTGGAATACTTAGCAGTCTCCAGTGTGGGAGCATTACTGGCCCACACATGGAATGAAACTTGTGTGCACATTTTTTTAATATTTTATTTCTCTAAATATAAATGCATTTCTTGGCAGATAATTTTACAATTTAGTGACAACTATAAAATAGCCTTATTGAGAGGGCTACATCAGCCTCCCTAAAATAAAACTCCAGATTATCACATTCCTTCAGGTATTGTATTTATTATGTGTTACTTTTTTTTTTTTAGCTATCATATTGATATGTTCTGCCCAGTTTTCTATAGAAAATCTATTAAGACTTGGATTTTCCTAATAAATGAGACAATAGCTATCAGCTGTTTCTCTGTGATAAGGTTTACTTTCATTAGAGTGTCCTGGGGAAACCATGTGTGCAATATTTTCAATGATTGTTATCATCCTGCCTAGCTCCAGCTGGTATGCAGATCGTTCTGAGCTGTTCCAGCAATGTAGCCTGCCTTTGCCACAACATTGGTTTGGGTACATGGTCTGTTACCTGTCACGTGATCCTTCACCCACCAAAATAATGTGGCAAATAAAAAACTGGGCCTTTAGAGCACTGAATATTTCTTGATGTGGTCCAGAGTGTTTTCTTGCTGAAATAATGTCTGTAACTTTTGGCTGGGTTTGGCTGAATTTGTAGCTGAGTTCTTCTTGGGCAACTGCTGATGAGAGCCTGAAGTTGGTAAAGTAGTTCCCTTGAATTCTTTTTTAGTCTTCTTTAGTTTTGAATTCTGCATCTAGTCCTGTGCTGAGAATCTCCCACAAAACAGAATTTCCATCTAATCTTCTTGGGAAATAAAAAATGCAGAGTGTTAGAACTGTAAACTAAAGAAAACATACTCAGTTCTCTCACTTCATAACAAGATGAATACATTTATGTGGAAGGTATTTCTCCCCTGAGAGTGACAAACAGCTAAATTCTGGTTTTGTCTAGGTTATATATAGGTGAAGCTGTATTTAGATGTATGACTTTGGAATTTACACATTATCCACACTACAACTAATTTTAAAGCTGTGCCACTGCAGACACTCTTCTTTTTTAGTATAAGGAATAATTAATGTTATTTAAAAATGCCTTGCTCTTGAATTGCTGTGTTACAATACAAGTTTTGATCATGTGGTATCTGTGGTAGGTAGATTTTTAAGACACAACATATAGCTCAAAGGTAAGTGTAGAATATAGAAATGTAGTCATTTGATATGATAAACAAGCTCTTCCCAAAACAAAAGGAGGAGTATGAGGTTGGCATGTTTACTGTTGGTGCTTTTTCTCAGCAGTTTCATTAATGTGCAATGTCATGGAAGGCAAAATCTGAAGTTATCACAGTATCAAATTTTAAGCAAAAGTTCTGCTATTCTGAAAGAATTGTGGGAAGAAAATTATGGGGGTAAAAAAGTAAACAACCCCACGATACTTCATAGTGAGATGCAGAGCCTGTGTAGTGGGAAACAAGATGATCAGATCCTCACTAGTCATGTCCATAATGGCAGAATAGGGAATGCATATTGAAGTTGCCAATAAATTTGGAGTCTTTCATTGGAATGCCACACCTGCAGGCTGGAACATTTGACAGGTTGTGCTGCTTTACCCTGTGCTGTCTCATCCACACAGAGGTACTCAGCATTCCTTCTGTACTCAGTCATGCAGGGAGAAAAACAGAGGACATTACTGACCTTGTCCAAGAGGTCACTTCTAGAGATACCAAGTGCAAATGCAGTGGATGTGCATGTTTTCCATTCTTTGATGTGATCATAAATTACATTGTTTCATCCAGAGTTCCTAAACTAGCCAGTTAGCAGAGTTCATGGGCCTACTATCTGTGGTATGTTTAGACCTCTTCCAAGCCAAGCAGGTCCAGAATGGTCATTGTTTGAATGAGACACATCAAAGGGAAAGTGAAGAGTTTTATGAAGAGAAGTCAGTGATAGTTGAAATAAGTTTATATTATGTTGCAGTACAGTAATGGAGTTTGCTGTGCCATAGATGAGCATATTCAGTGATTGATGTCACCAAACAAGAACTAACTGTGACCCATAGTAATCCAAGGGGTTTAGGTTTGTTGTTGGGGTTTTTTTTCACAAGAGGACAGTGGCTGAATGTTGGTTTGGGTACTTACACAATACCTATACAGTGTCACTCTTTATCATGGCTGCCCCAAAGCAGTTTTGTTGACTTAGTTTCCACTGAGAAACAAGAACTATTTTCTAGCCAGCAGGTGATTGTACCTTAGTGGTGAATAAGTAATTCCCATATGCATGATTGGTAAATTGCCTTGGCATTCATTGGCATAAAAGTCATTGCATGTGATGCTGTAAATCCCCTAAATAACAGGCAGAATAATATGCAGAAAATTGATATTCTCATTTATTGCCAGTTTTAGCTACTTGTATATTAAAGCTGCATAAACAAATCAAGGATCTTTCTATTCCAGTCCAGTATCATAAAATGCCTTACTGAATGCCCACAATTTGTACTATTTAAGTAACTTTAATCTACCTTTGTTGTGAATTAGAGCTCAAAGTACCCTCTTGCTCTAAGTATGTGGGTTTCTTCTAAACATGCAGTCATTACAAAAGTTTTTCTGACTCGAGATAATTGGTTAGACTTGTAATAATGGCTTTTTTAATGGTGGTGTGAAAAATCTTTGCATGTTACAATACTTCTTTTCATCAAACCGTTTTAATTTTCTCTTTGATGAATCCCTGTATCTTAAAATCTGTGAAATGGAAAGAGGAGTAATTGAGCTGTTGATGTGGGAGAGTGGAGTAGCTGAGTGCTAGCTTTGTTCAGAAGCATGCTGACTAGTCATGTGCATGTTCAAGAGATGATGTGCAAACGGGAGGGGTGATCCAAATAAAACTGTTTATCAAAGTGTATCAGTCTCAGAGTTTATTCCCTGTTCTTTCCCTCCCCCAAAGCAATTATTCCTAAATGTACAGGGTTTTGAATTTGCATGTTAAGTCCAAGTTCCTGTGCTACTTCAGTCAACTACTACAACGTGTTCTTCTTTCCACATACAACTGCAGTCGATATGTTCTTTACTTAGCCAAGATCATACAAGACAGATCAGCAAAGTGCCCTGTCCTTTGAAAGGGGTTATTTTGAGAGACTCATCTATCTCCTTTCCTTGGCTAAAATTCCTTGACTATTTCATTCTTTTACCCTTATAAAAGATTATAATCTGCAACTTTGTACGAAAGAGAAATGGCTATGGGAAACATTTTCTGTAAATCAGGGTATGATATTTTCCAGATACATGTGCAGTAAAAGAGAAATAGAAATTTACAACATATGTAAAGTTAAACAGAATCAGCTTTCATTTGGAAAGTTAATTTCTAGATATTCTGAGGGCACATATCACATCACTGTTAAAATGTGTGAGGGTTTTTAATGTATTTATAAATATATATGAGAGTGTGTGTATATAGACACACTTATAAAATCAGTTTTCAGTGTAAATTCCTTGTGAAGACCTGAAAAAAATGTTTTATTAATTCATTCTGAGAATTATTAAGCAATTTTTTTTCACTTTGCAGCATAAATTATAATTAAAGTATCTCAGACATGCTCTTCTCATCATATGTTTTACTTTCAATTTTCTTTTCTTAGTATGATTAGCTGAGCATGTCTAATAACATGTGAATAAAACATCTGAAAAAAGGTTATTACTGTAAACTGTTCCAATATAGTTTCTGGTATTGAGGTGACAACTAGTATCAGCCAGTCAGAATAGAATATTACGTATTTCAGTGACAAAATCCCAGTTGTTCATAATTTTAGGGCTAGTTTGGAATCATATCAGAAGGGGGGGATTACTGAAGGAAGTTAAATTAATTAAGATTAAGAGATAAAATGGAAAAGTTTGGTGGTAGCTACTAAGAAGGTGTTAGTATGTTACACTGCAGTAGTTACCAATATCTGGATTTTGAGTTCATAAACAGCTACTTCTCTGGGTGGATTCTTACTTTTACAGTCACATTTGGATCTGTGTGCATGTATATATGCTTCACAAAGAGCAGCTATAGGCATTATTTTGAATTTCATAACAAGAGCTTGTTCTTTTAAATTATTAGGGTCACACTGATGTGTAAAAGTATGGGAATGTAGTTCAAGGTTCTGATTCTCTCAGACTGGGAAGCCCCAGGCTGCTGAAGGGTTTGAGCTGCCTCCTGTTCCCAATTCTGCTGCAGTCTTAGGTGAGAATGCAAGGCTGACACCCCGTATCTCCCTGTTCAGGAAGCAAATGCACATAATTGCTTTCCTACACTTGGATATGTGATTTATCTATACAAATTATCTGTTGGAATATATAATAGGAAAAAGAAACACCCAGTCGACGCGTAAGCAAATTTACATGTGCCTGTTATCTCTGATTTCTCGTTTTACCAATGCATATTAGGAGGTAAAATGTCTTGTAAATATTTTAATTAGAAGCACTGATGTGGAGGCAAATGCCTTGCTGATGTCAGAGAAACTGGACACTTCTTTGATCTGCCTAAACGACAATGCACAATATACTAAAACCAGATTAAAGGTGCATCTCTTTCTCATACCTGGCATAAGCAAGCGTGTGACTGCAAGAACATACAAGTAAAATAGAGATGGAGGTTCCTGCCTGCAGCACTTGTGCAGGCTGTAATGCATTTCAGCAAGCCACTCATGGGCTCCAGAGTCACTCAGCAATGCCTTCACTACAGAAGTGAGTTGGTACCTTGGTTCATAGCTCTCTAGCTATGAAGGTCCATATGCCCAGTACCATTTCCACGGCACCATTTGAGGATGGCAGCTGCTGAAGGACACAGGCTGAGGAAAGGAGAGACAATTGATAACTGCAGTAAAGCAGTTTACAAAAACTGTTCTCTCTTCTTCCCCCATACTTCATAATAAAATTCTGCTTTCAGGACTGAAATCTCAGAAAGCACACTTTCTTGCTATCAAGAGAATGCTGTAGATTGATTTGTGCATTTGTTTCAAAGGCCTTCTGGCTAGCAAGTTTTTCTTCTAACATTTTTGGCCGACTCTGCCACTGATTTTCATTACGTGTGTCACTATTACTACCGTATAATCTGAACATAAAAAATGTGGTGCTGTAACAAATGACTTCACAGCATTGACAGTTATAGCAGGACCGTTTCAAGGCTGATGAAAAATTTCCCAGAGAGATCTCAGGTCAGGTTTACATAAGCTAAACAGGAAATGATTGCCACCATTCACATTAAATCCTAAATGTTTTGTGTAACCCCATCTACATTTTATGTTTCTGCACGTCTCTCTGTCTTTTTCAGCTGATGAAATTCCACACTTTCCTAGATTAGAGAAGTAAGTTCATGTTTCAGGGTTTGTTGTTCTTGCTGAGCTCTACAAGGTTTGGGATTTTTAAATATATTCTTTAAAATACAATAAAAAGTTCCTTCAGTTTTTGATTGTTTAAATTTTACATACTTTGTAAATTTTTATGATACCTAGGGGTTTGTTATGGCTTTTTCCCACTGGACTACTAATGGAAGTTAGCCTGTCTAGCCCATGTGCTAGATGCTGTTAGGATAAAACTGCCTTTGACTTTCACACCTCTCAGGGGACGAGTAATTGTTGTGTTCAAACAGCCTGTAATTGTGATCCCGCTGGCTTTCTCAGTATGCTTCTGGCTATTAGAATCATTAAACAACTCAGCACCTGTTAACAGCATTGTAAATATTCAACCCTGCTTGTGTGCAGGTTGAGTCCAATATAGGAGAAGGCTTACAGAGCCCAGCCTCATAAATTAGAGCTTCTGACAAGTCAATTATTGTGAAACTGGGCTTCACTGTGAAATAAATGAAATGGTGTGCTGATAAAAAGGTAGGCTGTCTGTTTATAGCAAAGGGAAAATAATGGCTAGATGATTCAATGCAGTGAGCATGAAACTGCATTGTTTTTATTCTTTATCTGTAATTAAATAGTTAGGTAATATAGCTTCATAGAGGAACTCACACATGATGCAGTTTTTATACTTGGAGCATGCCAACATGCAAAATTCAACTTGCATTTATGCCTGTGCATTCAAAATGCTGTCTAATGTCATGATGCCTCTGTTTTCACTAACGATTTTAACATGTCTTTCTAGATGAATGGCTTTGCTTTTTATTAGGGGAAAATGTGCTGAGTGACCAAGAAGCTCCTGTGGGTGTGCTCAAAATTATATTTACCCCATTATATATAGTAGTGAAAACACACTGGTACCACTTCACTCAAGATTACAAACCATTTAAGATTTTTCTTTACATTGTTTTGTTTGCACTAGGCAGCTGGAGATTTACTCCTCTGACAAAAAATTACCAAAAAGTCAGCAAATTTCAAATTCACACAATTTTAAAAAGGCATTGTAATGCCTTTTATGATTACAACTTCAGTGTGAAATACAGCAACTTAGGCCGAGCACAAGATAAAATCTGTTTGAATTAGCATCTTAAATTACAGTCTAAAAAACCATTTCAGTGTGTTGGCCAGATCTCTGCCTTTGTTTTATCAGTATTCATCATCAATGTTGTGGTACTGCAAATAACAGTACTGAAATGATACAGTGAAAACCTGAATACCATGACAACAAAGTACCTTCATTATTAATAATTTCTGTAGCATTATATTCAATATAGAGAAAAATACTAATGAATCATTAGTGGTTTAGATGTATAAAATAGAAAATCTTTTCACATCCTTAAACAACTTACGTAGTTAATTTGCTCAATTATCTTCAGAAGGCAAACAAAATGTTATAAATAATTTCTGCTAATAAACAGAGTCTAAACGTGCTTAGTGATAAGATGCCAGGCAGATAAAAGGTGTAGAAATATTGGTCATTTTTTATCATTACTACATTACTTCAGTAAATTTAAAAAAGGGACTCTCATGGACATTAAGTTGCATTGAAAATGTTAAGAGTACTTTTGCTACAAAGAAGTCCATTTTGCATAAGGTTGATAATGTGTGGCTGTCTAACATCTTTAAACGTTTAGCCAGTGTAAATATTTGTTTTGTTTTCATCTGGACAATAGCTGCTTTAAATATTTGAGGTCACCTCAACGTGAATCCATATGAAATATCACAGGGTTGAATACTGCACTGCCACATATATGCACTTCGTTGTAATCTAATGTAGCTGACTGAGAACAGATTTTTTTATCCTGTTCTTATAGTAGTAGTGTATTACTCCAACTTTTCCCAGTTATAAGTGAGCATTCAAAGCATCAGAGAATTAACCCCATAATTTGGGATTAATAACAAGGAAGAAAATCTGGAATTGACCGTACTGCTGTTTAGCATGCGCTTTATTTTCAGTTCTGATACTGCTATTCAAAAAGATAAATGTTAAAAACTCTGTTTAATAAAATAATAATGCAAGCCAGATTCTGTCAATGAAACAGTCATGGAAGGGTGCTTGTAAATAAAAACACAATTTCATGTTTTGAAACTTGCTAACAGCAGCATTGCAGTAAACGAAATGGAGCTTAAATCAGAGAATGGGATTAATCTGCCCAAACACAGCGTCAACTGCTGGACTGTCTAAAGTTCTTTTTTTTAGTCAGTGATTACATTTCACCTCGTCCTAAAGGAGGTATATAAAATGCTTCAGATTAATAGCATTCTGCAAGTGCATGTTTCTCTCCCCTGGCAGTAAAGGGAGTTAAAAAGACTAGCTCAGGTGTAGCTGGAACTATGTAAAATCACCTAAAATGAATCTGAGCACAGTGTTTTGCAGCCTGTTGTTCACCTGCACAAAATAACACGGGAAGGACCTACTCTCCATTACAGCATGTGGTGTTTCCAGTGGGGATGCTGAGTGCATTGTAGCAGCAGGAATTGTTAGTAAAGCAGCTAATGTGAACAAAGGACCACCTTCCATCGTTGCAGCAGTCTCTGTACTCTCTTTGTGTGACCGTTTTCTGTAGAACTATATGAGCAGAGACAACCTTTTTTTACTGTGCTTTTTAACATTTCAACAAATCATCACATTTTTTTGTTTGTTTGAATCCCACTTTGAAATTGCCTTATTTAATTGCTTCAATTCAGCATTTTTAAACTTCCTGAGCATGCTCAGTTTTTCTTTACTGCTCATTGAACTTCATTGTTACTTTCTGAATTGGTGCCTTTGTTGAATCCAGGACACAAGTTCATACTACAGTTTTATCTGGGGTTTCCTAGGTAAAAGCTCTCTGTGTGAGGAAGAATCTTGTATTATAAGATGAAGTTCTATGGTTAAGGAGTGCAAACTTCAGTCACTGAATCTTTTTTGGATGCTGACATAGCAATATCTTTTGGCACACTTCATAAACCTTTTTCCTTCATACAGATAACTAATAGCCATTGTTGCTATATATAGTTTACCTAAACAATTTTACCTGAAAATGAACAGGTGAAGTAACCACACTGACAAATGCCCTATTCCTTTTTTTTTTTTTTTTTTTTTTTTTTAGCAGTTCAACTTTGAGAATAAAAAGACATGGAAATATAACACCAAACACCAACACTTGGATTGGTGTGTGGTTACTTTTTCAAGAGATGTCACTATGTGCCTAGTTTTTCATTTCTGAGTTCCAGGATGTAGGAAGAGTTGCTATCCTTGGTGGCTTTTTAACTTTCTCTTGAAGTTGAAATACTTGTTATTTGTGTTAGTATTGCTTGTTCACTTTCATATTTATATAATCAGGAAAATATACTTATGCAATGAGAAAGTTTCCCACTAACAAAATACAGCCAGTCCAGTCCTGTTTGTATCAGCCTTTCTATTAATAGACAGATAAATTACCATCTCTCCATATGTACTTGCTTGTATTATGTTGGTTACTCCCACAAACCATTTAAGAATGATGAATTTCTTGTTAGACTATATAAGGGAATAGTTCTGTGTTTAATTGCTTAATGTGGATATTTGCTGTTCCAAGTTTGTGTGTGTATTACAGCAGCCTTGTAAGTTTTCCTACAAGACATTATTGTTAAAAATCTTCAGAGTGTTAAAAAGTATTCATGAAATGCATCTGTTTTCAATTTATTTAGTTACTATAACTTGGATGATGTGAGCCATGACACTATGAATAAGTATCTCTCAAGCCTTGTTGAGAAATCCCTCTTTGATTTGGAATGTTCCTACTGCATTGAAATCGGGGAGGTAAGACTAATGTGTGCCTTACAAGATTCAGTAAGATACATAACACATCTTATTGATAATATTCCCAGCTAAACATTGGGAACAGCAAGATACAGACATGCTCCTGACTGGAGATGTTAGGGTTTGTCTGCAGAGCTATTTGTAAGACCTACGTTAAAAACTGAGCCTCATCGGGACCGCAGCTGAATTATGATGCTAAATCATTGTTGCTGTTCTCTCTTACAAAGCAGCCTTAAAATATCCTACAGTTTTGTAGTAGCTATTTACATTGAGCCATGTGGGATCCGTGTATATTTGCTTCCTCTCCTGACAGGACAATCGCAGCATTGAACCTCTGACTTACGGCCGCATTGCTTCCTATTACTATTTGAAGCATCCGACTATTGGGATGTTCAAAGATCAGTTGAAACCTGAAAACAACATTGAAGAATTGCTCTTAATTCTGACAGTAAGTGTTGATATTTGCTTAACTTAAACATGTGTTGTATCAGGACTTTTAAAGACACTTACAAGTGTATGAAAAAAACATACAAAAGTAAAGAAAAGCCTTTCTTCCCTGATCTGTAATTTCATTTTTTATTGTTTTAGGTAATAAGCCCGAATCATTTTTGATGTTTGAAGTGTTTAATCTAATAAGTAGATTAAAATTACTGTATATGCCTGGTTCTCTTCTTATGTCCCTTTATAATATTCAGGATCTATTCAAATCTGATATTTGTTTTTTTCTAAGGTAGGTATAATACTAAAATGCCAGAACAGTAAGCATGTATCAAGATCTTAAATCTGTAGCATGGCCATCACTTTGCACTGGGGCAATCTGGAAGATACAAGAGCTTTAAGAAGTGAGGGACACATATGGGGAAGACCTGTTCCCTAAAATGTCTTCTTGTCTTTCTCCTGGCCACCTCACTATCCCTGAGGTCATAACCTACAGTAATGTGCCAGCTCATACAGTTAGCCCTAGTGACTGTAACTTTTATATTCATTATTTTTGTGACGTGCTTCCCAAATTTCTCTGAGGAGAAATGCAAGGAGAAAAATAAATATAGTGCTATTCAACAGTTTGCATCTCAAAAGAACCTGATAAGCATTTTATGACACTGGAAAAGCCACTTTTCTGGTACAGAGACTTTCTGATAAATCTAAATCACCTGCTGCAAACATTCAGAGTGTTACAGCTCAGAAATAAAGGCCACAGTGATCTTTTATAATGGAAAGGGTTAGGCAGCGTAAATAGGGGAATTGCTATCACTGACCCTGCAATGTCTGTTGTTCTGTTGTCAGAAAACATTGCAAATTATATTAAATGAAATCCAGGGTATTCGGCTGAATTCAGAATGGTAATCAAACACAATGCCCATATATAGTGTATGTAAAAAAAATGACATTTTAAAAAGAAATACCCACTAGTGAAGAGAAGTTAAATAATCCAGCATTGAATATTCAAAGTGAGAGCTTTACTCCACCTGCTGCCTCTTTAAAGTCTCTCCTTCTCTCTAGAGAAAATTTTCTCCACCTAGAAACTTCAGAATTTCTTTCAGACAAATTTGAACAGGGAAAGTTTGAGAATAGCATTAGCAGAGGTGGGGGACATTGCATGACGCTGCCTGAACTAGTGAGCAGCATGTGGGAGTTAAATAATGGAAGCAGAACCTGTCTATCTTAATCAGGGCTCCTTATCTGAACAGCTTGCATCCATGCAATGCAAAGATAAATGGCAAATACTTCTGTCGTACATGAAACCTAGGATCCTACCATTGGGCAGAGATTGTAAAAATTAACATTAATTAATCTTCCTTTAATTCTTTCTAATGCCTTTCCCCGCCCCCCCCGGAAATATAGTCTTGAAAGTTGTCTACTTACAGTGTTAGGAGGAATAAGAGTAACAATAAAATCGTTCAGGGGTCAAAATATGCCACATGTCAGTCTGAAAGACAGCAAGGATGCATGAATGTTGGATGCCATTGTAGCTGACAGGTTTTCTTACTTTTTATGCAGATGTTGATTTTCATAATTACCAGTGGAATTACTGTCCTGTCTTGTTGAAGGTGTAAATTGAAAGTGTTTTTTTCAATGTGATGCCGTGTTGAAACGAATTGCCATTTCAACAGAGTTATTGCCAAGGGTTGGTTGGTTTTTTTTTCCCCCAAACACTGTGAATTAATGAGTTTTATAATTACGACAGTTGCTTCACACCTCTATTGTTAACCAATGACATTACATCTGCCTTACTCCACTGGTGCCCTCCTCCTTCTTATTGAAGCATTTAGCAATTTTGGCAATGGGGAATTACATGGCATGGGGTAAGTAGTCTAATTAGGTATAAGTGAAAATCCTCAGGGAAAAGGATGTTTTAAAAGTAATTTGAAGAATCTCTTAATGATGCTGGAACTGAAAGCTGTAGCTATAGTACAGAAAGGCCTGTAACCATTGCAAAACATAAGTATAATTGTGATTATTCTGCTGATCACTGAGTTTTAAATTTTTGAATTTTAGACTGTGTTCTTTAAGAAAAACATTTCTCAAAGGCAGTTGCAGGATTTTGTAGCTGTGGCTTGGGTCTTTTTTTTTGTTGTTGTTGGTGTTGTTCATAATCTTGCAAACCTTTAGACATTTACAAGTTGTCTGATGTATATAAGGAAGGTAGAGGTGTACAAGTGTAAAAGAAAATACAGATGATGTGGGTTTGAAATTGAATGTATGCAAGTTTTTACTGAATTGTCAATGTGTAAATGGAAACGGAGCGTCAGTACGTTTAAAACAAAACCGGGAAAAAAGCAAGATTGCTTTCAAGAATTCAGGAGTGTATTATTATATTAAGAGTTTCAAATCTGAGTTTGATTAAAGGACTTTGAGTTTCAGATCGATATTTTGCCATGCTGATGGGAGCGTTCAGAATTAACCAATAATCTTTGCAACCCACATGAAAAAGTAGTTTTGAGTCATCCTGTTTCTAGTACTGATGGATATCTCCAAAAAGTCACTTGAGAGCAAGATTTGTTTCCCCTTGATAGTGAAGACCGTTCATAGTATTCTCCAGTATCTGTTCTTTTTTCTGTTTTTATTTTATCTTTTCATTTGATCATCTGCTAGCATTTTTGCAAGATCAAATGAATTTTTTTCAGTATGGTTTTAGGGGTTGAAGTATCCATAACATGAAGAGGAACATGACACATGGGAACAGCTCCGCAGTCATGCTGGAAATACACAGTAATAAGTGATACAAATCATAGAATGGTTTGGGTTGGAAGGGACCTCAAAGATCATCTAGTTCCAACCCCCCTGCATGGGCAGAGACACCTCCCACTAGACCAGGTTACTCAGAGCCCCATCCAACCTGCCCTCAACACTTCCAGGGATGGGGCTTCCACAGCTTCCCTGGGCAACCTGTTCCAGTGTCTCACGGCCCTCATACTAAAGAATTTCCTCCTAATGTCTAACCTAAATTTCCCCTCTTCCAATTTTAATCCATTTTCCCTTCAGGCACTGGAAGGCCACTATGAGTTGTCCCCAGAGCCTTCTCTTCTCCAGGCTGAAATAGGTGGGGTGCAATCCCCTCACGCTTTCCTTTCTTCTCCCAGTAAATCTGTACTGGAGATGTTTAATCTGTCATGGGTTTGCAGATAGCAGGCAAAGTTCAGACTCAGTTATTTTTGAAACTGACCTGTGCTAGGGGGCCTGTAATTTTTCTGAGAGAAAATGTTTGATGCTTTTCTGTAGAGCTTTCTTTAGAAGTTTCCTACCCATGCTCCAGATAGCAGCAATCCAAATGAGATTAATCACTGTTGAGTTATGGTGCTTCTTGCATTAAGTATTACTGATGAGAAAGTGTTCATGAATTATTACTGACAGGCTGGATTTCCGTGAGGTACCTAAAGACTCTTTTCCTTTTATTCTGAAAGTAAGGTGCAGAGATTAGAACAGAGGATTGGGTAAAAAACAATGAGATGTACTTTGGGGTAATTGTCATTTTCTGTACTAAATCAGCGGTCACCACAAATGTACTTTTTTTGTACCTTGAGGAAAGGAGGTCTGTCTTGATGATTTATCAGGTCTGTGATGGCTAGATCTTCTAGCTTCATGATTTTTGGCAATTTGTAACTACACTTATCTGGTTATCTGGTTGATATTCTTATTTACAGAGCAAAGAGGTTGTTATATCTGTTTGTGCTGGAGAGTGGAGAACCATCTTTCAGCCCTTGTTTTATCTGCATGTTTTCTTTTATTTCTGGTTTTGGATTCCACCTAGAAGATACAACGGGTTGGTTTTCTTGTGCCTTCTGCTGTATTTCCTATCAACTGGTCATAAGAGATTGGGTTTCTTTTTAACTGCTAAGCTTAGGGACAGAACAGCATGGTATTTGTGTTATACTGGGGCACACTGATCCATCTTTCTATGATATAAACATGAACGTCGAAGTTTGGTATCCACATAACCTCTTCTCTGTATTTCTAGCTGATAATTGACAGGGCTTTCTTACACTGGCTTTTATTAGATTTTTGTATAAGTATTTTGGAACTCAGCAGAAAATCTGGCATTACTGGAGCAGCAGATTTAGAAGGTAGAAGGTGGAGGTTCATGAAACAGGTGCTCTCCATCTCAAATACATAGATAAAAAAAGTATAAAGTGATTAAGGCCTTATCTGTCTTTCATTACCTGTCAGGTATCTGTACTATGAGATTCTAGGTAACTCAGTTAACCTGTAGCTTTACTTTCTGTTCATCATCATTGGCACATCCTCTTCTAACCAGGGAAGTATGTGAGTCTTTATGAATATTTACACTCTCAGTCTAAAAAAATTTTATTTCCTTAACAGGATTCTATCTTAAAGCTGGTGGTTCAGTCTCCCATCAAGGAACCACAAAGTTTTTTGACTCGGTGATAAACCAACCAACTTTTCCACTGATCTCCAGTTAGATGCCAGGAAAGGAGGAATTAATAAGTTACAAAAGTATTGTCCAAGAACAAGCTAGTGTGAGCTGGTTTGTGTAATGTTTTGACTGAAAGCCATGGCAGAAGCCTTGCCTTTGTTTTTTTTTTTAATAAATTGTATAAAACTGGCTTTCTGTTCTATGAGCCATTTCAGAAAAAAATCAGATCATTTTTCCCAAGTAATTTTCTATTTTAAATTTACATTTACATTTAATTTAGAGAATATAAAGGTGCTACTAGGATTTTCTTCAAGGCATAAAAGTACAGCAAGATTGTATTCATTATGTTATTATTTTAAATATGGCATTTCAGTGTCAAGAATAGGAATATTTTATTAGATAAACTTTATATTGAATGAAAAGCAATTCTGTTACATGCTAACCTTTAAAGAACTTAGATATTTAATTTCACATATATCACCCATTCTCAAAAATATGAACATGACTGCTGTGGCCACTCTACAGATAGGAACAGGCCTCAGCTATTGTGCATATTTTAGTGAACCCTTATAATAGGAGAAAACTGTTACCTCTTACCATTAAATCTTTTCTTCACAAGAAATCAATACCTAAAGCTGTTCAATGCATAGACTTCATCCTAAACACAGGCATTTCCAGGATCATTTACTTAATTTTTATACAACTTACATTCTCTGCATTTTAATATTTTTAAACATTTGTGCTTCAGTTCCTACTTGGAACATGTAGATAGTATCCCAGTGTGTTTAATACAATAGTTTAAATTTGAGAAATGTATTTGGCCTCATGAAAATAAAACAAAATGCTACACTGAACTTTATAGCATCCAAATTTCCTCATCTGTATCCAGTATATTCAAAATATCTTGTACTTAGCAGAAAGAGGACTTTTGCACACATATGGATGGATACTCACACATGAAATTTGTCTTTATTTTTCTCTAGCCCCAGTAGATGGAGCAATTTGGAATGTTGCTGTAGGACTTGAAAATAGGAATTTTTTCCTAACATCATGACACAATTATCTCTTCTTTTTCTTTTTCCAAATGATTGTTTGATTTTTAGTTTGAAAGCATCATATGCTGCCTGCCTTTCCAGAAAAGCACAATCAGTTGGTAAATCAAGATGACAATGCCCACCACTGACAGCTAACTGAGCATGGCAAAAGTCTTTCATTTTTATTATATCGATAAGAAAGAATTACATTCAAAACTAGAAAATATAAAACCTTTTCATCTCCAATACACATGATTTTCTAATCTCTGATTAACAGGTCTCCTGGTTTGTTTTTTTTTCCCCTTCAATCTTCTTACTCAACTTCTGTCATTACTTGCCAGCTTAAAAAACTGAATCAATACTGAAGAAAGTTAAAATTTATTTTAAAGTTGAAGGTCTCTGACATACATTTCCCACAGAAGGGCTGTAAGACAAGATCTGTTGTCTTGGAAATAATATAGTATCTTTCCTTTTTTTTTTTTTCCTTTTTTTAAATCTATTTGGTTTGATTGCAGTACAGCATCCAAGGGAAAAACTTGTGAAAGTGTATATAGCTGTGGTAGTGGAAGCCAATAGCCTCAGGCTATATCCCCAGTTCAAACAGCTGCTTTAGTAACTCATTCTGTCAGAAAAAGGAAGAAGTAAATTCCTTTAACAGGAGCTATAGATGCAATTACAGCACAAAACACTGATGTATACCAATGAAAACTATTTTGGTGAGCCAAGAGGCTGTTACACTTGTATCTTACAGAGCAGATAGCAGTACTGTCCTGGTCTTGTAATTACAAAGGTGACCAGTGGCTGCCATCTGTGACAAATCAATGCTTGTCCTTGGTAGACATGCTAGAAGCAGGTTCAGTGCTAGTTAGCTTGGTTTAGCTGACTGCTTAAAGCTGCAGGCATTTTAACTGTTCACCATTTATATATTTCTTCTAGCACAGAAGTCTTTTCCTTCCCACTTGGCAGTTAGACTTGTAGCCATCCTCATGATGTGAGATTTCAAGCTCTGCGTAGCTCTGTACATGCAGCCAACACTTTTCAAAGTATCCACGTTGAAAGTGAAATGCCTTTTTTTTCAGCAATCATGTCATATTGCTCTGTTTCCAAATATACAGCTTATTTGCTGAAGTAACGTTTGTGTTTGTTGAAACAAAACTGAAGTTCTAAACTGCATTTTTATTAAGGTAAAGCTGAACATTTTCTAATACTGAGTGCTGCTCTGGTAAATGGCTGGAGGTTCTCATGCCCCAAGTACTCCAGAAGGCAGTCTTGGAAGCCTGGTGTGCCTTCAGCAAGTCATTATAAGTTCCACCAACTTTGTGCCTCCTCATTTGTAACTAAGGCACATGAGGCAAACGTGGGCTCACTCTCTGCAGCCTACAGTTCTTTTGTCTTCACTGGTTTCTAGTTATTGCCTTTGCTTTTGGTAGAATTACACTATTTCACTATAAACTACAGCAGTTACAATTATATTGCTGATTAATTTGTTTTCACAGGATTCAGTCCACTTAGTGACACCAACGCAGCCTCACTGACTGCTCTTTAAAGGCACACAAATGTTTTTCCCTGTCAGCAAAGAAGTTATTGCTCAGACTTGTGAAACTGTTAAGAAGGAGGTTGGCATTTTGTAGCTCATTTTCCAATTGGAACAGAAATTTCAGGGTAAGGATTGCTTTGGCTAAAATAATGACATCATAGGAGATTGGTATCCAGCATATATTGTTCCTTTAGCATAGTAATTTGTAAAAAAAAAGGACATAAGAGGATTACTGATCAGTCCTTGATGAAGTATCTGACACTTGTATTTTCCTATTTACATTTAGAGTCTTTCTTTGTCTCATTCTTTTCTTGTTTTTTCTCCTGATGGAACCTGACCAGCTTCAGAAGGTTGAATTTTATTTTAAATGTTGATGTTACAAATTATCACAGAGGAACTTTTAAGAAGTCAGCCTCTCCTGTTATTTACCTAGTATTTACAAGGTGCTTTATTTCTCTGTTACTTAGGGAGCTCATGCTATGTAAGAAATTGGGAAGAGTGATCTTTTGGTATCGAAAGGCCAAAATTTTGCTTACCATTTGAAAAAGTTAATATATATATACACATATATTTGTAAATTTGGTATAGCGCAGTAAGCTTCATTTCCTTTCTGTCTTCCAGTGGAAAAGATTACCAAATGAGCAGAGATTATTCAAACTACTAGTTTTCAGAAAGACAAAATATCTCAAGTCTATTCCTCTCAGTTCAGAGGGTGAAAAAATTACTGAAGTTCCTCTCACAACAGGTCTCTTAAATACTTCACCTGCCAAGGTGAAGGCATGCTGCCATGGTCACTTAGATTTACTTTGTGTGTGTATGCATGTCTGCTTACAAAATATTTTTAGGTACGACTGATATATACAATATTAAGAAATTTTATCTTAAACATATTAAATCATTTAATGCACAATATCCTGTGGGTTAATGAAATGAATTCCAATTGTTTTATCATTTGCTTAAGGCAGCAAGCAAATGTGAACAACATGAGGTGTAAAGAATAGGTTATTTTTTTTCTTTTCTGTATGATTGTCTTGATATTTATTACATGCAGTCATATAAGATGCTATTTTTTAATACTTCTTTAGCTGTAAGAATGCATGTTTGCTTTCTCTTGATTCACACAGAACAGATGGATGCTTGACTGCCTGCTAATCCACAGCTGGAATGGTTTCAGCAGTTTCCACGTTGCTGGGTTAGAGTGGCTTTTCTAGTGGACTGAGAGGGCAGCAAGAGAGGGATATCATTATTCATCAGTATCCCAGTGGGATTGCTGCCAGCAGAGATTAATTTTTTCTGTTATGCTTGTAAAACAAGCTCAGGTGGAGTCTCTAATCCTCAGGGCACGGGTGGCAGATCAAGGAAGATGCTACAAAGCTAGTTAATTTTCAGATTCTAGGGGAAACAGAAGCTCTGTTAGATGTATAAATACATGATTGCAAATTTAAGTAGCTCAAATCCAAATGGGATCTTCCTAGACATCTGGTACTGAAAATCTCCATGTTCTTTGTCTTTTAAAAGAAGTTCTTAAAACTTTAAACCAGAGGCAAAGAATCTGCAACTCTCATAA
The DNA here is from genome assembly GCA_020745705.1 of Hemiprocne comata. Taxonomy (NCBI): domain Eukaryota; kingdom Metazoa; phylum Chordata; class Aves; order Apodiformes; family Apodidae; genus Hemiprocne; species Hemiprocne comata. The sequence continues at coordinate 116,390,786 of CM036588.1, read as the reverse complement.
TCATCAGTTATCTTGATTTTTTTTTAGTGTAGCTCTTACAGTGTACTTTACATGAATGCCTTTATGTACAGGTAGAAAAGACATGATACAGGTCTGTGTAGGAGCATTGAGTTGACAGTACTCTCACAAATTTGTGTGCAGGGAACATCAAGAAAAAATATCACTTGCTATCCAGAAAGGGTTAGCTCTACCCTAGGGGTGTATAGGACATCCTGTTCAGGTAATGGGATGTTCTGTTAAGGTCAAGTGTGGTACAAGGGCATTTTTGCTATGTTACTCGCTGTATCAGATCTCTCTCTGGTCATTCATGACAGAAGTGGGGATAGAACTTCCTCAAATCAGGCACACCAAAGTACTGACATTTAGGATTTGTTTAATAGACTTAAAATATTTTTTCCTTTTACTGACTCTTTTGTTTCCTTAGCAATTACCCCTTTTCACCAACCTTGTAATTATCGGTGGCTTCCATCTCTGCATTACCTTGTCGCTCTTGGGTTCTTTAAAACATTGGGTCAGATCTTCAAGCAATGCTAATCCACATAGTTACACTGAAATGAGTGGAGATGTGCCAGTTTTGATCAGCAGGGAACTACCCTTATTGAAATTTACTTGCAGCAGCTGTCACTTGCTCTTACAGTTGTGTTTTTTTATTATTACATTAAACTATTTTCATTTAAAAGTGCTCAGAGTGAGACCAGTAGCACTGGCTTGCTGAAAAGACATTGTGCATGTAGGCACCTTCCAAGTTTCCCATATATTTCTGCCAGTTCATATTGTTCTTCTGTCATTCTGGGCTTGAGCCTGTCTTGAACAGAGGCTGCTAGTCATTTCACCACATGATGACAGGTATTCATGCCTGTGAGCTTTTTATTCCCTTTTGTCTCTGGTCATAGAGTAATCTAGATCCAGAATTTAATCCAGGACAAAAATGCAGCAGTGTGCATTTGTGGCTCCCCACTAGAGGAGCTGCCACAGGTCAGCAAATCCAAAATCTGGTTTTCAACACACTGAGCTTTTCCAGCTTGTATTAACTTGGACGGCCTGGATGGGCCCCATTTTGCAGAATGAATTAGTAGCACTTACTCCTGTCTCCATGCAGAGCAGCATTAACTTAATGCAGAGATCTATTAACTTCTTCCCTGGGTCTGGGCTCTGCACTGGAAGATCCCAGTGGAGGATTAAAGCCAAAGATGGAAAATGACTGATCGCTTTCCCAGGAAAAGCTGTGTGCCAAGATTTGCTCTTACAAATTTTATTGCTATCATCATCTCAATCAGTAGTTGAGCCAGTTGATTCAGCCAAGCTTCAAAATGTGGACAAACATCCAAATGGAACTGAAGTAGGTTTCTCATGACAATCAGACTTTTGAATGTATACTCGGAGAGATTTTCCCAGTTTTGTGTTAGCACATTACTGAGTTCATGCACTGGAAAGCTTTTCTGTGTTAGTGCAATACAATTAGCTTCAGTACAGCCAAAACCAGTTGGTTTTAAATCTTTTCTATGACTTGAGATTACAGGGGAAGAAAGTTGAGGGTCACTGCCCCATTAGGTATTAAGATTTTTTTTTTTAAAATGGGGTGATGAGAATGCATTCAGAATGTGCAGGTTCAGAGTGTTCTCATGAAAAGTAATAGGAAAAGTCAGGGATCTTGGAGAGGCAAAAATCTCAAATATACCATTTCCAATGATAAAATATAATAATTATCTCACATCACTGTAATTCACTTTATAAATGCAAGCTATACCATTCCATTTATATTTTTTTTCTATGGTCAAAGTAACTTTGTGAATAAAACAAGTGAATAAAGTGTGTGTCATACCAGTTTCAGATGTTTATTCTTATTTTTATCCTACTTTAGTCATCTTTTGCATTTATTTTTCCTTGAGCTGTGTACATTTCCAGACTTACTTATGATCAACACTTTAAAACCTGAGAGTGAAGTAAAGCCACCTCTGTGAAAGTTGTACAGGCTTAATACTGTGAAAGTACCTACATGTTTGAGAGGAAAATGAATGTATTGTAAGAATGTTTTTTATTAGAAAAACTATTTATTAGCTGGCCAAAAAAGTAGCTCTGAATTATGATTGTGTTTATAAACTTAATGAAATATGGATTATGAGAGTTAAGACTTAAAATCATGAATTCTTTCTTTGTTTTCATACTTTTTTTGTGAATTATGCAATTTAAAAAGAAAACTGTTCTGAAACAGAATGGTTCTAGTATATTTTTCACCATTTGGTAAACCAATTACAATGATTGTATTATCTATTACTGTATTTTCCTGTACACTGAAACCCAGCTTCTCTGATATGCTTAGGAAATTTAAGAAGAAAAAGGGAAGTTGACTTCCAAGTTACTATTCAAGTCCTAAGGACTGTTTTCCCATGTCAAATTATTGTTATTCCGTATAATCCTCCCTCTCACATGAACTACTAGCATGCTTGCATTTTCTTTTAGCAGCTCCATGCTGAAGCAGAGGTCTGTAGTTTAACTTTGTACTTTAGAAGTGCCCAGATCTGCCAGGTCACTCTGCTGCTGGTAGCTAGTACTGCTGACCTCCTACTGCTCTGTGCACAGTGGCAAAGGTCTTCCAGGCTCCTGACCTCTGGTCATCAGGAATGTCATCAGTAGTTTGTAGTTTGGATGTTTTAAGTAAGAGGTGAACTTGTGAAATCTAAGCCCTTCAGGGTGTTTTTAAGTGATCACTCAACTGTTTCATTGCCCTAGCTTGTACTTTTTATGATGTCTGTAATGGTAAAATTTGTGGTGTTCATCATATGCAGCTATTTGAAAGCAAAAGTCAAACAGTTGTCTGTTTAAAGTGAGAAATCTGAGAATACAATTATATATGATTTCTCCAATCACTAACATGAGAACTTATCAAGAACTGTAAGCTTTTAACTTGTATGTTCTTATAAACTATGTTTGTAGGTCCCATTACTGAAATGTGCCAATTTCAAATCCTGATAGCTATAAATTCATTTTTAAAAAATAACAGATTTACATAATTGCATGTTGGTGGGGTTACAACTCTAACTCTGTAACTTCTCATGCTCAGCTGGAAATTTTCAATGCCGGCTGCACTAAGTCTTAAATCTAGAGATGGAGTTCAGGGTAGCCCAGCCTCACCTTGTTAGTTGGGTTAACTTTACATATCTTTATCTGTAAAAATGCAGTGATCATAGTTAATTAGATAATAGATACAAAAGTATTTGTTTCAAAAAGGTACTGAGCAGCCCTTATCCCTTAGACACTGCTCTCCATCCAACACATACCTGTTTTCCTTCCATCATTTTTCCAAAAGTGAAGAGTGGGGAGTATGCCAGCAGAGTACTAGAGAAGTGGCAAGTTCACTTTCCTGTTACCCAAGCTGGAATGGAGAGTTAGGGCAGGGAGAGGTCCCAGTGGGAGGCACCAGGGCCAGAGAGGGAGCCCCTTTTCCACAGCCAGGGATGGATGACTTCTACCCAAGGGCTGCAGCTCTGCCTCCTCCATGCAGGGGCTGGCACGGGGCTTTGCTTTCTGCCTTTCCTCCCTACCAGGAGGGCAGGCCTGGAAGGAAGGGATGGGAAAGGAGCTGCACTGAAGGGCTGGCTCTGGATACATGGGTGGATGGGTGTGCTGGCTGCCATTTGATTGCACTGCCACATAAACGTGCAGTTCAGGGGGAAATGTTACATGGGATATGAAGGCAAGGAGCTTGTTTGGAGATGGTCTGTGTGATGAATGAAAGTGTCAGGTAGTAAACATTCTACTTCTGCCTGACAATTTTTTTGTTCTTCTTGTACATCATTCTAGCCACTTCTCAAGATCTCTGCAAAACTTCAGCCTGCTCTGTTGCTTAGCATAGCCTGCCAGGCTGCCAGACAAATCTAGAATGTCACGTCTGCAGTTTGTCTTAAAATTACATTTTTACATGTGAAAACAAACTGAGGAAGCTCTTTGTGCAAGTATCTGCTGCCTAAAGGAAGGCTTCCAATCTAACTATTCCTTTGTTATGTAGCAGCTTCAATAAATTGGTAGAATTTACTTTTTTTTTCTTTTTGTCCATAATATGAATCTTGCAGGCATGCATTGTGCTTGTTCTTAAAACTTCTAACTAGTAATATACATTTATAACTGTCTTTAACTGGGATTGTCCTAGACCTTTTATATCTAAGAGTAAAAAAACACCTAAACATTTTAAACTTTGGAAGTTTGAATTATGTCCCATAAAACTGAGACCAAAGCATATACATTTATAGGCTACCAATAAACTCCTTAAAATAGGAGTTTATAATGGAATCACTAACACAGATATAATTTTCAGAGCAGTAATTCTAGCAAGTACTTCTCCAATTCCATTTCTCAATCCACTTCACTTTCTGGTGTGAGCAGAAAAACAACTTGTAAGTATGTGGTCAGTTAGGGCTTTTTTTTCTTTTCTCCCTTCTTTTCAAAGCACATGTTTTCTCACATTCACTTGTCTTCTGAATATAAATCTCAGCTCGATGGTGTTCCAGCTGCCCACCAGGATACATCTGTGTAAGTGTAATGTCTTTCCTTATAAATCAAACTCACACTTGAAAAGGTGAAGGTAAAATATAATATCAACATGTTAATTTAAATAATTTTCATAATATGGACTTGGGTCATTATTGTGTCACATAATGCAGTCATGAAGAACATGGCCAAAGGAAGATTAACTTGGGGAATTTAGTTAAGGTTTTTTTAATTTTCCTTATGATGCAGTTAACAGGGTCAAATGAGACTTTTGTCAGAACATGAATGGAGAGAGAGAGAGAGAGATGTGTGTAAAACAGAAATAATTTCAAATGTTTCTAAGTATGGGAGTTCAAATCCCCTCAAACAAAAATCTACAATTTGTGAATCTATTGTAAGACATTATTATCTAGTTACCTCACTACTCACAATCAGTGCTTGTTCCTTCTCTGTTTTGACCATGCTACTTTTCTCTGTCCTGTCCTGAGGGTAACATGGGTATTACCCAAATGAGAACAGCTTCAGACTGCTTTAAAGTTTGGAGTCCAGCTACTTCCTATACAGTGTAGAACTATGTGGAAGTGACAGGTCAGGATGTTGCACTAAAATACTCTGTAGCACTTTTTGCAATGGAACAAAACACAAAAGCCACAATAATATTATTGTTGAGCTTATGTTTGCCTATCCAGTTACTTAAAGATCAAAATATGCTGGTTTCACTTGGAAAAATGAATTGCATCTTGGCATACCTTTCAGCTCCTGATAGCAGAGAACTAAAATACACTTCATAATCTCTTACAGTGTTTAGTACAACTTATTTTTTATTTTTCATTCTGTGCACAAATGTATGATTTTTGCAGTCACTCAGCATGTACTCAAAGTACCAGAAGTTAATGTCATTTGAACCAAGGTTCAGATAAAGAGGATGCAATTACTGTATGAGCTAAAACTGATCCTCATTTTCATTATTTTTACTGTTCTGGTAGTTACTTTTAGTACTAGTTTACTGCAGGGTTTTGTAATACTTTAGCTTAATGACTGTTAATTTTGGTGTCAAATTTTCCAAGAATGCTTTCCTCTTGTTTCTTTCTACATTGGAAACTTGAAGGAGAGCAAAACACATCGCAGGTTTAAAAATATGGTGGGTTTGGGTTCTCTGTTCCTGTGTAAAGAAAAGAAACACAGGGGCAGTCAGTCAATTCTAAGGTAGTTTCAATAACAGCATCACTCAAGAAAAGACTACTGGTTCAACTCTGGAATGTGAGAAACTATTTTTGGTTTGTTTTAGACCCTCATTGTTACAAATTAATCAACTGCTCTTTAAAGTCTAGAACTCATTAACTTTATAAGTTTTACTGTTCCCATGACTGAACTGAGCTTAAAATATTCAAGTTTACTTTAGTTACTCACCTTGATCCCATTCCTGTCTAAGCTCCACAAGTATCCTCTTCTGTCTTGTATACAGACAGCAGGCTGTAGTTAACTTGAGATTCAGAATATTTCAGAAGGTTTGCATGTGGTATAAGTTTATAGTTCAGCTCTCACTGTAAATCAGTAATTTCAGCCAAACTTACACATTTTGTGGGTGCAGAGAAAATCCAGGGGTTTTTAACCCTGTGTTGCCTGTGGAGCATAGTGCTCACCACGTCAGATGCCTTATTGAAATTCTAGTTCAGTCTGACTCCCTAAATGCCTCATAGGGCAGAAAACTGCAAAAGATACATTTTTAATGGGAGCAGTTGTTTCCTTTTTAGAGTAATTCTAACAAATCAAATAAAGGGTGTTGAGAAGCTGCAAATTTGGAGTGTAATGTTGCAGACAGGACCCTTAAGATGATACTGTGGCTGGTGGAAACACAATTCAATTCAGGAAACAGAATTCAATTATCAGAACAGCCCCTTGGCCTTGTAAAATGTAACTATCAAGTTTATGTAGGTCTACGTGTGACATTTCTCACTGGCCAACCAAGTTACTGTCTCCTGTATGACCCTGCCTCACATACAGGTTGAAATGTAGGGTTGAGAGGACTCTTACATGCTCAAAATGATGCAGCAGTCTCTCATGCCCAAAAGAAGACATTATGGGGAAAGTCCATCACAGACCTATAGAAAAGAGAGATGTGACATGACTACCAAACGCCTGCTGGCAGAACCCATAGCTAAAATTCCTAGTCATCTCCTGGTATACTCTGAGTTATGCTTAACTGTGTATGTGCTTGTAAACATATTATTCACACACAGGCTGCAACAGTCCTGATCTAACATTAGAAAAAGGGAAAGTGAAAAATGCATGGCAATGCTTTGTGGTTTAACTATAAAGTTTGGATTAAGTTTCTTGACTTTAGAATGAAGATTAATGATTGATACGTAATTTGATCTGTTTCTTCAGCCGTGGAAGAAAGAACAGTATTTGGGTACAATGTGCTAAGATAATATATATTATATATTTTGTGGAATATTAGAAGCTATAGCCTTTGCACAACAGATTGGGATTCACAATAAAAAGGAAAAGTAAAATGAGAAAAATACTGAGTGAACAGCAGGGCCCATTTGAGGTGATTACAAAGGATATTTCTTTATTCTGTCTTTTCTTGTGCAACCTGAAAACAGTAGCAGGGGGTTACAAGCAGAGTTCATCACAGAGTTGTCAATCACTGTCATTTAACATTTTGCAATGGAAGATGTCTTTATTCAAGGACAGCTGGGCAAATCAGAGAAACAGATTTGCAGTTAGTAGTCTGTCCAGCCTACACTAAGCAAACAAGGACAGGGCAGACATACTGGCCTCTCACATAAAAATATAATGGACTCTGCTGACCTTGGTGCCCTCCATTCAGCTTCATTCTCAGTTGTATAAAAGCTTCACTACCCATTCTCAATTTCCTTTAATTACCTACATGATGCAGATAAGAAAATGAACCTCACTTACTTACAGTCAATGATCACAAACAGGAAATTAAGTAGGCAAGTTGTTTAAAATAAGAGGACTGGTTTGGAGGTAAATAAAACATGTGCTGGGGAAGAATTAGGGAAAATGCATTTTCAGGAGTACCAATTGGTCTGGAGTGACTTGGCTGATCCTTCTTTTTTCTGCTACTTTAAACTGCAAAGCAAAACTAAGTAAAAAATCCCCTTGGTAAATATTCTTTAAAAACATCTTTGAAGGAGAAGCCAGTTAAATAAAAAGCATGAAGCAAACATGCAGCCTCCTATAGGGCTTAAAAAGATTGTGACCTTAGGTTCAGAGAAAAAATGACCACAGTTTTCACAAGAGATCTAGCAGAGACATCCAGGATTAAGCAGCAGTTGTCTTTAGTCAGTCTTCACTTCTGATCTGCAGTCAAGATATGGACTAAATTAATGGCATTCTGATTTTCTTTCCAAATCTTAAGTTGTCTAGTATCTATCTTTCCTTTTAAATCTCTATCACAGCTTAAGTGTAGTTTCACTGTGCTATTAAAGCAAATGGAAAACTTTGTGCTGTCAGTTTCCAAGGGGGTGAAAAACAGCTATATCAGTGTTTTTAGGAATAGTCAAAAAAGGTTCCTTGTGTTAAGATATTAATGAGTGGATACAATACCTTGCAAGTCAGTTAGGTAGTTCTATTAGGTGTCATAAAACTGTCATGTTTCTTTACCTCACTCTGCATTGGTTGCTGTTGTAAGTATTTCATTACTGTGGATTTGCAGGAAGTCTCACTGGAGGTTGGAGACTAAAAAGCACAATATCAAATCTTAGTTTAAGAGGACTATAAAACCCTGAACGCTTTAATTTAATGGTCTCTGCTAGGCCCACAGTTTGGAAGACACTGCCCTTCAGGCTACCCAAATGACTTTTTATTTTACGACCAAAGAATTTCTCTTAAATTACAGATAGAAAAGATATCACATATTATAAACCTCTTACTTCACTTGCAAGTTTTAGACATTAGAAAATCGTTCTCATTCCAAACAAGAATATATATGTGTACATGCACAAGAGGATTTTGTGGAGAAAAAAAAGGCTACCAACTAAGACCCAGAACTGATTCCTCAACCTAAGTTACAGTTCTTAGGATGCTTCTCTGGACTTTTCATTCTTTCAGAGACAGTGGATTTCCCCAGCAGGAAAATGAGCACCTCTGCTCTGGCTACTAGAGCAGTCATACTTGTCCCTCTCAGCCCCAAGGATGTTGCTACTTCTAACTACATTTAGATTACCTGTTAGTGTGCAGCTCCTTTTCTCAACGGTGAGAAAATTCTTGGACAGCTTTAGTTTCTGTGTGACTGGTATTAGTCCCACTCTGGAGCACAGAGAATAGTTTTCTGCACCTACTTACAATTTTGCCCTTTGCTTTGCTCGCTGAGCCTTTGTTGCTTAGACAGACAGCTCAAATTATTGAAAATATATTTTAAAAGAACCTTACCAGAGCTATTTCAATCCCACTGTGTTTTGAATACAGAGAGAAAAGTAGAAACCCTGAAAACTCAAAAAGTGAATTATTGCTCTCTTTTAGCTAACCTTACAATGTTTTTGTGAGCCAACCAGGGTAAGATCTCTGTAGAAAATACTGAGTCCCTCCAGTGAATGTCTTTATTTCACTGCTTTTATTTTCTTCTTTCTAATGTTAAAATCAGCTATGTGGAAAAAAATTTAAAACTTACAATTATGTTAATGTTTTGCTAGCTACTTTTTCCCACACACATGATTTTGATAAGTATGCTTTCTAAACATTAAAATGCTGGTATTTTAACAATGAAATCTAACTGTGGTAAATTAAATGCATATACTTGTAATGTCTCAGTAAGGAATAATAATTATTGTGGAGTTAATTACAATGGGGTTTTGTTGTTGTTTTTTAAAGAATGCTGAGGAGTACGCAGATCTGCCTGTGAGACACAATGAAGATCAGATGAATAGTGAACTGGCAAAACATCTCCCAATTGAAGTCAATCCTCATTCATTTGACAGTTCACACACCAAAACACACCTCCTGCTGCAAGCCCACTTCAGCCATGCCATGCTGCCTTGTCCAGACTATGCAACTGATACAAAGACAGTGCTGGACCAAGCAATTAGAATATGTCAGGTACAGTAAGGCTTTTTACTATTTCACTCTTGTTGGTTTACTGTTTATTGTTAGTGTGTTGTGATGCTTTGAGTACAGAAAAACCCAAAGATTTCTTGCAGTCTTGTGGAAAACTGGCACCACACGGTATGATGCAACTTGGTTTGGGAAGGAACTAGGTTCCCATAAAGATGCCAGATTTACAGAACTGGAGATAAACAAACCTAAGGTAAAAGGCTGTCATGCCCTGGTTGGAGGCATCTCTTGCCATGGGGCTTGCCTCTTCTTTCATATGCAACAGCTTTCTGTCTCTGTATCATGGAATGCTGTGCATAAATCACTCCTGCATGGGTGTGCTCCCTGCAGATTGCCATGCTGACCCCCAGCAACCTGTCTCCTATGGGTATGTTTATTTTTTATAGCACCCAAAAGCACTGTAGCCACTGCCAAGTGTAAATAAAACAGGTTTTGAAATGCGATTTGGGATGAGATGCAGGGGTTTTCTCTAGCTCGTGAAAAGATATGTAATCTATTTCCCAGTTATCATCGAGTCAAAGAGCACACTTTGAAACACAGGTTTTAAACTCAGTCTGGAGGCTTGTGACTTTTACAGTTGTGCTGCAGTTGCAACCCACAGAAATTAAACTGACCATGGAGAGAGTACTGGTAACAAGCAATCACATGCACAGCTGCATGCCTCAAAAGCATTTCAAAGCAGCAATTTGAGCTTGGAATAGAGTGCTGCCATGTCTGAAAAGCACAATTTCAGTTACAGCAGGAAGGGTGAGCTCTAGTTGACACAGAGAACAGCCGCCCCTCTGGTTCTGCCAGAAAGGAATAATACTGTCTAGCAGAACTGGGCAAGGACTCAAGCACAGGTTCTTGAAGATCAGATAGCCTTTCAATAAACTATTCTTATCTTCCTCATTTCCTTATCTGTAAAATAGGGACAATACTTTCTTCCTATGGGTTTTGTTTGCTCAGATTTTAATACCTTCAGTGATCTACAGGTCTGCTATCAGAATGAGGTTTTGATCTTGCTTGAAACCTGTTGGCAGTATGGTAACTGCAAACATCCCTGTGTCAAGTCTACCAGTTTATGAGAAATTACTGATCAATGCTCCAGACAGACAAGATACCGTGGGCAATTCAGCATCCAGTGATTTGAGTGGGTCTGAACCTTACACTAGCAAAACCTGCAAGCTTGTAATCCTAATATCCAACAAAGCAAAACTCAAATTCAGAAAAGGAAAGTAAGAAGCAAGTAAGAAGCAAATAACAGATGTTATTGCTACCCAGTGTTAAACTTGGCAACCAACTTACTTGAATGCAAGTCCATTCCAAATATTTCATATCACTAACATCATGGGGCTGGAAGCTTCAATGTATGAACAGTTATTGTTCATAATAGTAATTAACAGAGAACAGTATCACTTGGTCAGGTGAGAAAATTCACCTTTGTTTCAAAGAAATAACATACTTAGGTTTCATAGATGTTTGTGGAATTAGCATTTGGGGACTAATTACATATATGGAAAAAAGTGTAAATTAAATGTAAATTCTTTTCAATAATTATTTTGCTCAGTATTTCTCTTTCTGTGCTAAGGAATGTATGTTTTTTAATCTGTTACTGCATAATAGGTGTTTCAGAAGTAATAAACACTCTGAAGAAAAAACCCTACAATATCCAACAGTTCCTTGAAACTGAAGTAGGGTGCAGAATCATTCCATACTGAGCCTTGGCACTCGGGTCCTGGGTTAGCTACTACAGAATGTTACATATACAGCTGTCTTAAAAAAAGAAGAAAAAATTTCCTCTTTAAAAAAAAAAAAACCTGCAAGCATTTTTGTATTTTGAAGTTGGCTCATGGTTTACATCTCTTGGGAGAATATTTGTTCCATCTTATTAGTCACGCTTTCCAAACGGAGGTTAAAGTTCCCAGAATCTAAGCAATAGACAGGGTTACACTTGCAATACTGGTTGTTACCTTTTTCCTTAGCACTGACCTGCTGATGAACTCTGGGTCAACAGAGGTGGAAAAAAAGATGTTAGTTGTGAGAAAAGGAACTGAACCATAGCAGGATCCGTTGATAAACAGATTCGGTGGGTGATGTTCTCTGTGTGTGTGTGAAACACACGTGCAGCACCAAACGTAAAATACAGCAATGAGATGGGAGTTGGTTTTCAAGTTGTGTTGAACTTCTGTTTATTGACTTACAAAGTATGTTGGCTGTTAAGGTTGTAGAGCCTAACCTTCAAACTGTGACCTGAACGTAAACTGTTAGTTTTGCTGGCGGGCGTGTGAATGACAGACTTGCCATATCAGCACTGCTTTGCTGTTACAAGAAGGAGAGATCTTGCAGAGAGCTTTTGTGAGTCCAGAGAAGGGCCACAAAGATGATCAGAGGGCTGGAGCACCTCTGCTACAAAGACAGGCTGAGCAAGTTGGGGTTGTTCAGCCTGGAGAAGAGAAGGCTCCAGGGAGACCTTATAGAGGCCTTCCAGTGCCTGAAGGGGCTACGGGAAAGCTGGGGAGGGACTGTTTACAAGAGCATCCAGTGACAGGATGAGAGGTAAGAGTTTTAAGCTGAAAAAAGGTAGATTTAGATTAGACATTAGGAAGAAATTCTTTAGTGTGAGGGTGGTGAGACACTGGCACAGGTTGCCCAGGGAAGTTGTGGATGCCACCTCCCTGGAAGTGTTCAAGACCAGCTTGGATGGGGCTTTGAGCAATATGGTCTAGTGGGAGGTGTCCCTGCCCAAGGCAGGGAGGTTGGAACTACATGATCTTTAAGGTCCTTTCCAACCCAAACCATTCTGTGGTTCCATGATTCTAAATGGTTGTATCTCAGAACATACAGCAGTCCTCCATCCCAGGTCCCCTGCAGAGCAGGTTTGCCCTCTGGCCACAATATGTAAGCAAGCCTCTTTCCATTGCAAGCTATTAAAAGTCTCCACTCTTCTGTGCTGTCTTTCACTGGTATCAGCCTTCTCTCCCATGGTTCCTGTGGCATCCCACCCATTGTGTCCTCCCACCCATTCCTACAACGACCTCTGGGCCCCTTTCAGCCCTAGTGGCTTGAAGCTGAGTTGTGTTAATGGTCAGTCAGACAATTATGTTAACAGCATCAGATAGATAAATGTAGCTGATGGATTTCAGGTAAGATTCCACTCTCTTCTAATAAAAAAATAGGCAATCACTCTTAATTTTCCTGAGATGTCTTAGAAGTGTTGGGTTTATGTTAGAATGCTGTTCATCTATAGTGATGATGAAAGATATGTCATAAACATTTACCAGAATTTGAGGAGTCATGGTGTTGGCTCAATAAAGGAATGTAATTGCTAACATAGAAAATGGAAGAAATCTGTTCCATTACAGTTTTCCTATAGTTAGCATTTGTTAGGTATAGAGGGAGTTCATGGTAGCAAGATAAAATTGAGTATTGATTTACCCAGTATGAAATACAGAATTCTTTCCCTTTTACTGCAGAAATATGGGGGAGAGCAGTAAGTAGCCTTCTGGAAAATGAATGCTTGTCAGCTCCCACACCCATGTCTGTAGTGAATGGCCACTGGGGCATTGACTAGACTGAAGGACTGTCCCTGCTCTACATGGAAAAGCTCAAGTCAAAAACTAACAAGGTTATTTATCAGTGACAGGTGCTCATAGATAAAGCACAGAGGGTTCCCATGGCTCCAAAGGTTTGCCATGACTTCTGTGTGAACTTGGGGAAGTAATTTAATTTGGATTTGTCTCTGTTACCTTTAATACAGTTAGAGTAGACTGCATACTCGTTTCAAGCCTAGCACTCTGTCTGCATTGTTTTCACTAAGAAAAGAAGTTCTCAGCAAGATGGTGCTGAGCACTCCAGGAGCTGCTCAAATCAGAACACTTCTCCACTTCTTGCAGGAGAACATCAAAGAATAAAAATTCTAATGAAATCATTTTTATAACATTTGTATAGAATATCATTGCTATTGTAAAGACAATACCCTGCCTTTTTTTGTATCTGAATTAAGAATATGTGAAACGGACTAAATCTAATCTCTTTTTTACTTGTTTTGTCAAGCCTTATATTTTGTGACTGTGTATTCAGCGATCAGTTCTTACTCTGCTGTTCCAAGACTATCACCTATATTTGCATTAGTTGAGATGGATAATTGAGGCAGTAATACTGTCTGTCTCAGATTCAGCAGGGCAGTCTCTTCAAGGAAATAACGTGACAGTTGCTGGCTTTGCATTGGGATTGGCCACAAGCCTCCACTTGTGGTATAATCGTTGATAAAATATTTTAGTATTGCCAGGAGCAGAACTGCCATGGAGCTCAGCCTTAACCTTTGAGAAGTGTTTACCTATGGATGTGTTAAATGCATCTCAGCAGGGTACCCGTGCACTGAGAAGATGGACATGAAGTCACATTCCAAACTGCAGAGTAAAGACTAGTTTGCACAGGAAATGTGCACATCCTTGGAACAAGGACCGGGTAAGGCTGTCACCGATGGCCTGCCTTTCCCCATCCTGTTACTCCTCCAGAGGATCTAATTTTCTCTTTGGTTAAGCATTGCAATTCCTTAGCTGAACAATGATGCATGTAACACTGCTTTACCCATTCTAAAATATTGACAGTAAATAAGTTGTTTCTGATCATTGAAATTGCAGCTTTTGCCACAGTCCTGCTTATGAGAATCATCTTTGTGGTGCATGTTCAGAGTCATCAAATGCTGCACAAATATGCTGCCCAATTCAGCTGTCTGAAGAGCTAGCTTACATACCAAATGCTTGCTCTGCTAAAGTGCAGACTGTTGTGGCTGATGGTGGGAGCTGTGGCTACTGCTTCTCACACAAAAGGTCCTTTCTGGCCAGATCAGCACAGCTGAAGTGTCCAAGCTGCAGTTCCAGGGCTAAAAGAACAAGAATGTTCCTCAGCTCTGGACTTCCCTTCCTCTCCAAACCTCCTTGGTTCGTAACAGCCACTAAAACTATTGACTTGGGAACTATATCCCTTGGAGAATTCCTTTTCCTGCCTGTGAGGAATTGGAGACATTCTTATAGATCACAAGTGTGTTTCGAGCTCATGTTCCCTGGTGTGCCGGTTACTTGCCGCAAGGTGCTGGGAGTTAGAGGAATGGCCTGTTTTACAGTTGGGTGTGTAAGATCTGTCCAGAAGTGCCCAGGGAGAGAGATAATTGCTTGTTTAATGGGTGCATTGGCAACTATAAGTGGGCAGCTTTACTGAAGGAAGGGAAGAGAATGAAATTAACTGGAGAATGCAGAGGATTATTCCGACACAAGTGAAGAGCAGAGTCCCTGTCTCTTTAGCTACTACACGTATCCTTTGTGTATGCTGTGATATTCCAGCCATAGCACCATGTTTGCCATTTTACTTAACTACTGGTTGCTTTCATGGTTGGATAGCCATTATTCCACATGAAGAGGGTGGAAATAATAGAATAATAAAAAGACTTGTAGCACATATACTGGACAGTAATGCTCATTTAGGGATCCTAAGCAGCAGTGGGTAGCTGTGTCATGAAGTACCTGGGAATGGGAGATGCTGAGGTGAATTTACTGGCTGCCTGCCTGCATTTTCTAGGAATATATGTGGGAGAAGGGAGGGATGGATACCTTTGTGGCAGTGGTGTTGGGGTTTTTGCTTGCTGTGGTGCTGGAAGCATCTTGGTGACAGTTTACTGATCATTTGGTGCTGCTTGTGTATATGTAATCCCTCCCCCACCCATGACAAACCTTTTTTCCCAGTTGGGGCTGCAGGAAATGAGTAATGCTTAACCCATTTGTGTGATCAATTCACTTAAGCAGCTACTGTGAAATGTTAATCACAACTTTAATTTGTACTGCATTAGCATTTTGATTAACTTGTAGGCTTGCTAGCACACTTGAAGCACTTTTACTCATAGTTACAGCTCGGAAATGACTTTTTGATTAATTAAGTTTGTTAGACAGCAGCTGAGCTTCCTGAATGCTAACCTTATGGGGCTAAAAGTTCAGGAGAAAGTTACTGGGAATAACTGTTGCTGTTGAAAGGGATTCTTGTGAATGTATTCAAAAATTTTTAATTCTTGAAAAAATGTTACATTACTACTTGGAAAATTACTTTAAACTCTAAAGAGGGCATATTTATTATGAGAAAGATGCTGTATATTTTTCATGAGTTGGGTAGATTTATGTAGATTTGGAACCAATGCCATCTTTAAGATGCTGTTTATGTTTAGGAAACTGGAATTTCTTGCCAAGAGATTTTTCTCAAAAACATTTTATTGTCTTTACAATTCACTAGCATGAGAGAATATGAATGTATTAATTACTAATTAGAAAATAAAGTGGTTACTGGGACTCAACAGGTTCTGAACACATTGGGTTATGCCCTACCAAGTTTATATTGCTGGTATCACATCCCATAGCTGCTTTTATATCTGTAATGCTATCCAAAAAGAAAAAAAAAAAAAAAAACACCAAAAAAACCACAGTAGGAACACAAGGGTTGCACTCCACTCCAGACAGTGATTTGTCCTTTCCCTGGTTCTGGTCATACTAATAATGTTACTATGGAGGCTAAAGGATGAATACAGGGATAGGAATCTTACAAAGCAGCTAGGAAGGTCACAATTTGCATACATCAGTGAGACCTTTATGATGATCAGAGAATGAAGAGTTAGTCTCTTGTAGGGGGTAGCAGAGCATATGGAAGAGAGAGCTGAATATGCTTGTAAAAAAAGGGAGGGGAAGGGGGATGCAGAGGGCAGTATAAAAGGGGTGCCTCCTGAATAGGATTAATTACATCTTGCTCACTCTATCTCTGATAAAGTACACGGGGGGGGGGGAGCTGTCTGTAGGCTGAAACTATACAGCTGTATCAGTCTGATTTAATTAATCTGATAGAACTCCTCCCCCTCCCCCAATTAATACATTTCTAAAAAGTCATCTTGGACTAGATCTCTGAAGTGTAAAGGTTCTGTAGGTACTGGTTGTACCAATAAATAACATTAAAAAGGTAGTGACCTTAAAACCCTCCGTCAGACTTCTTCAAATAAATCAGTTGTTGTTTCTGGGGTTTATAATTGAAGCATCATAATCATGATTTATATAAAAACATTAAACTTACAGTACATGGCATGCTTTAACATCTGGAATAATATTTTACTTGTATTAGTATGATCTCAAGTCACATGTGGGTGATAATATAATATTACATATTGGAAGGCTTCCTACATTGGAAGCATGTGCAAAAAAGATTTATTATTATTCTGAATTCACAGTTTTCAGGAAAATGGGTAAAATGCATGCACTGTTGCTTATTATTATCTATAAAGATTTGCTATATAAACTCTGTAGGCCTAAACAGCTGTACTTAGGCACTATTCTAATCATTTTAATACACTTATGGATTTAAACTTGTATTTCTAACTGAAGTCTAGTCCTAGAACACAGAACTTATATTAGCATGCCACTAAGACAAGAGTGGGGATATTTTGATTATTTTATGGGGGAATACTATACATAATAAATTCAGGTACAAAAAGAGGTACAAAACCCAACGAGCCTTAGCTCTGCTTGTTAATGTAACTGCAGTGACAGTTTCAAGTATTTTAGTCCTACACAGTTTATTTATTTTAAATTATTGTTTCCTACCTCCAAGCATCACTGCAGAATAAGGCTTGTATTTGCTTGGCCAGGAATGTGTTGGATTTACTGTACATGAACATTCAAGTCTAAAGTAAATGCTGTTCTGCACAGAGCTGTATAAATTAGTGCTCCAACCTTCAGCTGCCCAAATGAAGGCTCTTAAGGGAATGTCCTGATCTGTGAAGCACTGATGCAAAAACTAAAATTAATCTTTTAGCAATGGAGAAATTTGAGCCATGTCGCTCACCAGGAGTACTCCTGAAGTTTCAGCCCCCATCTACCAGGGCCTTAGCACCAATGGCAGGACTGTTGGCAGATGGCTTTTAGCTGAGGACTCACAGATGTCATTCTCAGCTGCAATGGCATTTCTTGTGTTACCTGAGTCTCCTTAGCTGGCCTCTGTATCACAGAATCACTTAGGTTGGAAAAGACCTTAAAGATCATGAGGTCCAACCATTAACCCTACTCTACCAAGTCCAGCATTAAGCCCCCAAGCGCCACATCTAGACGACCTTTAAACACATCCAGGGATGGTGACTCAGCCACCTCCCTGGGCAGCCTGGTCCAATGTCTGACAACCCTTTCAGTGAAAAAGTTCTTCCTAATGTCTAGTCTAAACCTCCCCTGGCACAGCTTGAGGCCATTGTGAGAAGAGACCAGTGCCTACCTCTTTACAATGTCCTTTCAGGTGGTTGTAGAGGGCAATGAGGTCTCCCCTCAGCCTCCTTCTCCTCAGGCTAAACAGCCCCAGCTCCCTCAGCCACTCCTCATCAGACTTGTTCTCAGGGTCCTTCACCAGCTTTGTTGCCCTTCTCTGGACACACTCCAGCACCTTCATGTCTTTCTTGTCTTGACGTGCCCAAAACTGGACACAGTATTTGAGCAGTTATCATTGTTCGTTTAGCTTCATTGCCACTTCCCTTAAGTATCATTAATCCACAAAATAGACATTTATGTTTACAATGTTCACCATAACATTTCTATTTACAGTATTTAAGTAGAAATGCTTTGTGTATTCAGAGCTAAATGACAGGTGACTTCAAAGAGAAGAAGAAATTATTCCAAGCAGCATGCAGTCTGTGTTAATAAGATGCAAGCTGCTTCATTTTAACACTTCAGTAATTTACCTTAAAGGAAAAAGCTATTTCAGTCATTTGTGTATATCAGAAGTTTTGCTGGTTTTACAGTCTCTGTTCCCCTGCCACCTACCCACCTGTACAAGAGCCATCCAGAATATCTAGCTTTCAGATGAAGGGTGCAAAGGTAATACCAAAAAAAGTGTCAAAGCTTTGCAAAAAGTTTCTAAATAAGAGAAATTTCAGTTGCTAGATGAAAAAAGGGGGGGGTGAGTGGGGTAGATATGTTCATTATGGGACAATTTAGTATCTGCTGTTCAGAGGGCTTAAAAGTACCAGAGAACAGCAATGTTCTGCTCTCAGGGAGTGTGCCACACACCCAGCTCTCCCACATCCTGCCTCCATCTTTGCTTCCCCTCAGGTAGAGAATTATAAACCATTATTTAAATTCCAAGCATGGGCAGTAAATTTGGCTAAAAAGAGAGAGACTGTAAAATCTCATCGTCGTGTTAGACAAGAAAAATGCAATCAATCAGTTTAAATAATTCAGTACTTAAGGATAACCAACCACTGCTCCTGAAAATAAGATGGTGGAAACCTGGTAATAGATGCTGAGGGTTTTGTGTTAATGCACTCCTGGAATGAAGAAAGAAATATTAAGATTTTTAATCCAAACATTTCAACTCTCAATGCTGAATATCATCAAGTGAAAATGGTTGCCACACCTGACAGGTGCACCTACACAAGCCAGTTATTGAGCTTTAGTGTTCTTGTCCCACCCCTGCCATGGTTTATAGCTTGTTGCTTCCCATGTTGCTACAAGCCAAGCTATTTTTGATAGTGATAAAATGTTAAAGGGTGTGTCACTAATTGCTTTTATCACTTTGTGGTTCTCCAAGTATGACACTTGAAAGGCTTAATAGCTAATGCCTGATTCTGTCATTAAAACCCACCTCAATATAGGCCTCTGCTTTTATTCTCCCAAGAGCAGGGAAAGGCCCAAATCAGATGATGGTGAAGATATTTTTCATTAAAACAAGAAATATTTCCCTTGACTCCATCTATTTACTCCATCTTTTCTACTTTAGTTTAAAAAGAGGTGGACTGAGGGGTTGTGTTTTTTTAATTTGTTGGTTTACCAAATAATATTTGTTGTTTTCTGTAAGTAAAACCATCTTTATAGAGTTGTTGTTTCACTTCTTGCACTCACTGTCCTCTTAATTTTTTTCTGTATGATGAAATTATCCTGTGTTGGCATGAAATTCAGAAGCTTAAAAAGGCTGATAACTATTTTGTGCCATTTCCTAGTTTAGAATAATACTCCTAATCTGTTCCAATCTTATAAATTATGTTTATAGATTACTTCTTCACCGAATAGAAGTGCAGAAGCCACAGATTTCTAGAAAATTATGCTGGTTTGTAGTTGAAAACAACAAGAATCCAAACAGGCAGCAGCTGGAGAAACTGGAGAGACTAAAATGTTATTTATCAGATAACATAAATATTAAATACTTTGCATTTTTTCTTTTGGCTTTTATATTATTTTCTTTATTTAGTTGCTGTATTTGATACAGCTAATTTGGAGAGGGGAATGACTCGTTGCCTTGAGTATTTATAGGAATTTCAATAACCATTTAAGTATCAAGCATCTGTGTGTTTTACACTTAGTGGAAAATGAAACGTGTGCGGGTTTCCAAGGCAGCAGATGAAACAAGCCAACTTCACCATTGTTCTGACTTTTTTCACAATGTCTTGGATTTCACATCCAGATAAAGATGCTGTGAATAAATTCCATGGGTGAAGAAGCAGAAAATAAGGAGGAAAAGAGGATTTGCCATGTGGATTCATTGTAACAACGTGGAACACAGAGGCTCACACACACCAGCTTTCCTTGCTCCCTACGGGATATCTATCTCTAGGCCTCTATCAATTTCTAGGAGATTTTCTAGGTTGAAAGGATCCTCCAGTTAATTTCAGTGTATAGCTTGTTTTAGATTTATCTTTCTCTTACATCTCCTCTCTTCCTTTTCCCCTTTCAAACCTCTGTTAAAAGGGGTGGGGGTAGGAGGAATAGATGTAAAAAAAAAAAAAGCAAACAATGAAACCAGTGTTACTCATGCATCCTCAGAAGCATTTTGGGAAGAGAGCACTGCTTCGTGCTGACTAAAAACACAACTTACTCTGTTCTTCTTGCTGCTCATGGAGAAGACAGGATATCCAGATATCCATCTGTGCACCCATTATTCCTCACATATATACAGCAGTCTTGCCATTGAGGAACAGGATGTTTCAGACAATGTCAGAATAGCAGAAATGAAAGAACAAGAAGCAGGTAGTGGAGAAGAAGAAAGAGGTACCAGACTGAGCAACATGCTCAGAGACACAGACAGTACCATACATGTAGGCTTCTGTATACTTAAAATTTAGAAGGGGTGAAGAGCAACTTGCCCTGTAAGTTTAAAAGATGGACTTCACTCCGCTACATGCTGAGAACTATTCCCTCTTTATCCAACTAAAAATCATGTGAACCAACACATAAATCTACAGGCCATGGAGCTGCTCCTTTCAAATGTGACTTCGAACATAATTTTATTTTCTGTTGGGTTAAAAGAATCATACCTGGAAATCACCTTGGCAAGCCAAGTGAAAAGACAGAAGAAGAAAACCATTGATGTTGTGCCGTGAGGTACTTTTTCTAGGGTCACTAGGAATGTTATTAGGGGGCTTCAGGGTGCTGTGGCTCCTCCTCCAAAAAAGACAAGCTAAATGTTAAATCTAGATCTTTATTCGCTGAAGGGCACTTTATCCACAATTCATGAGAAATGAGACAACATTTGTGTAATACCAGGTACACTTCAAATATTTTCCTAAGTGTCACTGATCTTACCGCCCCGATCTGGAATAAAACCTGTTGAAATTGCATTGTAAACTGCTAAAATAAACTGTGTGACTGGCCAGGGCTGAAACTAACTTCTGTCTTTAAACTCAGTATTTCTCCAGAATCAGTGTAATTTAATTGAAATAGCTCTGCGTGTGTAAACAAGTCCTTTGTTTAAAGAAGATTTCACTGTTTAGTTTGCCTTAAGTAAATGCTGCCTTTTGTTTGTCTGTAAAACATTTGATGAAATGTGAAGACTTACATAGACAGCTTCTCCTCATTACACTGGTGGCTGGAAAATAAGTTAAATTGATGCAGGTATCTGCTGTCTAAGGAAGTATCAAACAATATAGTTTGTCTTTAAAAGAAAAAAACATGGAAACATCTTCAGCCTAGTCCTAAAATCAAGTGACAGCTCTCCTAACGTCAAGAAGATGGTATTTGAAGACATGTTGAAACTGTTCAATATACCAGACTCTTTGCTTGCTCTTAAAAAACATTTTCTGCTATTTTAATTAAACTCCACATTTTTTTCTACATGGCAAACCACTTTTAAATACATTACTTTCTACTGAATTAGAGGGTTGCAATATGAAGAACCACGCTTTATTGGGATTGTAATGGTATTAAACAACAAAATAAGCAAGACAACTGACATATTACAGCATCATTTTCTTCACCAGCTGAAATGCTTCTGTGAATTGTAGTAATTGTTTTCAAGTCCTCTGGACAGGTTGAAGAGCATATATTCAAATAACTGCATTTGCTATTAAAAAAGAGGAAGTTGAAACCAAAAGTTCATGTTTGATCCTTTCTCCTCTGGAAGAACTCTTAAATTCTCGTTCAGACTAACCAAGCAGAATTTAAGGCCAGTCAGAAAAAAAGCAAGCATAACAATTTTTTTCCTGACAATAGGGCCACTTGCAATGCATAATCTATAATGAATTTTGCAGATTTAGATCCTTATGGTACTGATACTTAAAGTATACCTTGTATTGTGGTGCAAGTAGAAATGGAACAGAAACTCACCAGACATGGAAGGCAGGAGGGGATCATTGATTAACATTTTAAAGTGTGATGTATAGCTGGATGGGGGGGCTTTGTTTGCTTGGGTTTTTGATGTACTTAGGGAAAGCTTTTCGGATCCAGGATAGAGATGCCAAAAGAGAGACAGCCAAGCATCCCCCATGCTCAAGACAATCAACTGTTAACAATGCAAAGGGTGAAATCCATGGTATTTCTGAATGCTCTTATTCACCCTAGGTAAACTGTTGGCTATTGTGTCGTCGCTCTTCAAGGTTTCAAGTTAGGTGTCACTGTTGAACAAAACCTCAAAAATGCTTATTAACCTAAACTTTATCTAGTTTTTATCTAGTCGAATTCAAGAGATTTTTTAAGTCCTTAAATTAAAATGGGAGTAATAACTGTGATTGGTAGGTGGCTTTAGTATCTGTTTTTGAACAGTTGGAAATATGTTGTTGTTAAATAGTTCAAGGATTTTTTTGATGCATACTCAGTTCTGACAAAGCTCTCATGTCCAAATATAAACCAATGCTGGAGGTAATTTAACTTCTTCCTTTCCAGTAAACGTTGAGATTTATTCCTTCATTCTGAGCTGCATTACATAAAAGAGAGGTTATTTGTAAGGAGAAAATCACATCTTCTGCTCTCACCCCCAAAAACTTGTTGTAAATTACCTTTTCAAGGGTAAAAGATGATGATGATGATGCAGGATTTAATCCATCTTTTTTTTGAAGGTTAATTCAAAAGATGCCTACTGCCATCAGGAGAGGTTGAAGTAAATTCCTGTCGTGAAGGCCTAGAGATTCCTGTATGTTAAACATTAAATAAATGGGTTTGCTTGCATGAAGCAGGTACACAATTATACATGAATTCTCTTTATGTTTCCTTTGATTAGGCAATGCTGGATGTTGCAGCACATCATGGCTGGCTAGTGACTGCCCTGAACATAACCAATCTGGTGCAGATGGTGGTTCAGGGTAGATGGTTGCACGACTCCTCCCTGCTTACTTTGCCCAATATAGAGCTACAACACCTTTACCTTTTCCGGTATGTAATTCTTCTAAGCATTTGCAGGTTTGCAGTTTCATTCCACCTCTCACTGCTCGTTGTGTCTGAATGTCATTGTTGTGCCTGAGAATGATCAGTAATGCAGCAGAAGCAGAACTCATCCTTCCACAGTGATGCTTTCCCAAAAGGAGTTGTTTCTGTTTTCAGTATTCATTGATTAACCCCCGCAGATTATTTTGAGAACCGTGATTCCAGACAAATTAACAGGAGAGCACTGGAAGGGTTCCAAGTCCTAACGAATCTAACTCTGTATGTTAATTATCTCCTTATTTTAATCCTTTATAAAAATACATTAGTATCCATCTTAATATCATTGATAATGCTAAGTTCTGTAGATGCCTGGAGAATGCAGTAAGTAATGCTACCCAAAAAGAAATGACCAGCATTTAATAGCAGAAACCAGTATCGAGTTTTACCACCAAAACAACTGAAAACAAATGTTTGCTTTCCCTCCCTGGGCATATGTTTTGCTTTCTGTATCAGGAAGTGGAGCCAAGGCAGAAGGATGAGCATGCATGGAGGTTACCAGGGACCTATCGAGTGTCTTCCCGAGCTAATGGCTGCCTGCGAAGGAAAAGAGAATGTTTTTGCTTCCATTGTGGACAGTGAACTGCAAACAGCACACATTTCACAGGTAATACTTTGTTGGTCATTATCCATGTGATTGGAAAGGAAGAGCAGTTGGGAAAAGAAATGGTCTCTTCACTTCCCTCCAGCAAATGCCATGTGATGTTCTATATCAAGTGCGACACGTGCATTGCTCTCATTTCAAGTTTCTGCTAGCTTCACAAGGTCCTTCCCTGCCTCTTTTCTTAGTGTTATTTTCACTTATTCCCTGCTAACCAGTACCAGGTTTATGGCTGATACTACCTCATCACTTTGCTCTGAAGATGCTTCTCGAGGTCACTCAATCTGCTGTGTTACCCACCTTTCCACAGCAGGCTGTGCACCAGGGATACATGCCTTGCAGATGTCATCATGGCTGGTTTCTGAAGTGGTCTGTCAACCACCACTTTTTTCTGGCAGCACCCTTGGTGAAAGATCCAGCACTCATTTTCTGTTTGAGACAGTAAAAGCAGATGAAATTTTTACACTTCACAGGGGGAATCAAAACCACTGTCTCAGTTTGGTGTTTAAGCCATTTCCAGCAAAGAGCAGCTAAATTCCATAGTATTCATCACATGCAAAGCCTATTGATTTCAAAGAAGTGTATGAAGGGTGAAAATTTGAAAAGCTAGACTTCAGATGGGTTTTATTTGAATATTTAAAAAGACCAGCAATATGTCCTGTGTTTGACTGTTCAGCTTCAGTTAAACCTTTTACTGGTATGCAAACAAGAGGAAAAGTACTTAAATGTCTACAACAGACATCTGCATTTGTAACTAAATTAACATCAAAATTCTGAATTAAGAAAATGTATTGACATCAAAGCAAGGCTTCTTTAACAACGGATTTTTAAAATAATACACATTGATTTCAGTCCAAATTTCAGCTGTGATAAAAAATTAGAACATTGTTGTAATTAGTTCAGGGAGAACTCAGAAGTAAACTTACTTAATTTATTTGCATAAATTGCCATTCTGTTATCTTTAAAAGCAAATGCAAATTGGCTCTGTCTGATATGATGATGGTTATTTGGCTCAAAAGTGCTTCAATTTGCGTAGCAATCTGGTGTCGTCTCTGCTGTGAGGCAATCCCAGGTAACATACAAATCCTGAATTATTCCAGAAATTAGTATGTTTAAAGCATCAATTTAAGTGCTAATTGCAGCAGTAATGAGAAAAAGCAGTACTACTGTGAGATTTGCATCTACTGCCCCATCAGTATGCCTGGAACGGCTGCTGACTGGCAGAGGATTTGGCTGCTAATTAAATAATTGTATGCATGGCAGTGTTCTCGTCTGATTCAATAGATGAAGATTAATCCTCAGATAAATATGTTTGGCTGGTATTGAAATGTCTTAGCAGTTTCTTCAAAAATAGCTTGTGTGTGTGTGGTGTGTATGTTCACACTGTGGATGACTCTGTGCCTCTATATGTCTATGTTTGTAAATACAGATGCACGTAAGAGGGAAAAACATCATGCCTTAGGATCATGTAAGGAGAAGGTTTCATTCCCCTGAGTTGGGAATGGCTGTATTGGATACAGCAAAGCCATGACTGTATTATGCAGGTCATTGCAAATGTTGAGACATTTATACCAACATGTTATCTTCTTTACAGCGTATTTTTCAGGGAAAAAAAAAGACCATTCTAATACCTTGTAAAGAATTAAAATTCATATTGAGACTGCCTGTTGAATGCCTTCATATGTAAAGTCCTTCAATTCACACTTAGACAGGGGCAACCAAGAGAAAAATTCCTCAATAAGAAATGCATCTTTATAATTTAGTTTCTATAATGAAAGAAATAAGATTATAGAGTTTAAGCCTAGCATTCTGGCACCAGACCTGGACAAAGTCAAGTAAAGTAGTAAGTACACCATTAAATTGCCAAAAACATTCTTTCCCTAACAAACCTTACATTTCTCATTCACAGTGTATTGAACCTTTATCTTAAACGTGTTACTGGCATGAAGCTGGTAAAAACAACTTGAACTTTACATAAATTTGAGGCAGACAGGAAAGCAAGAAATTTCACATTTGGAAAGAAGGCAGCGTCTTTTAAGCAGATTGGTAATTAATTTCTAAATAGCAGCTCTTGAAGCTGCTCATGGATTTGGAATATTAGGCTAAGTCCTGGGGAGACAGATTATTGGCAAAAATGCTAATGGCATTATCAAAGGTTCATGAAGAATTTCTCATGTGATGATGATTTTAATCTATGGGTTTGGTAGGCTGATATATATGTAGTATATATGTACCTGCACACATTGGGCATGTGGATATATTTAAAAGGAGATGATATGTGCTTGTGTCATCCTATATACCAAAAAATCAGTAAAATTGTCAAGAAATACCTAAGTGATGTGAGAGCCTGAGTTTAATTTCCAAAAAGTTAGTTATAATCCTAAACCTCATTGAAAGTCAGCAGGGCTTTAAAAACTGACAGCTTATATTCCTGTATTCAAAAACTATTCAAACTGTAACTGATCTCTGGCCTAAGCTCCATGTTTGTTTCAGTGATTCATTCTGAGTCATATTTAGCAAATCTTTCCCCATTTTCTAAGTCACTTAGGCATTAGGCACCTTTTAAAATACTCAGCTGATATTTCTATTATTGAAGGAGAAAAAAAAGAAACCTCAAGACTGAAAAAAAAGTATTATCCTTGCTGTAATATTAGCTGCTTTTCCTCTGGAAGTATCTGTGTTCCTATAAATACTCTTTTTTATTTTTGGCTGCTACTACTTGACCTTTTTCCTCAGAAAAGCATTTCTTCATTTTCTTTATATTGCATGGATGATAAAAAGGCAGGCAGCTGTCCATACTGCATCAATGGGCAAGTAGTACTAACTGTGCCTTTAATTTCCAAGTACACAAGGCCTGGAGAATGACATACTGCAACTACTTTCTTACCTGATTAGAAAGTTACTCAGAGTTACTTTGTTTTGTTTGCACTGTAAAAGCTACTTGAGGACATGACAGTCTTTGGCTAATAGAACATGTTGGGGTTGTACAGTATAAACCAGACCATGTTCTACCAGAATTGTACCAGGTCCTCTGAGATACTGCTCATAAAAGTTTTCCAGGTAAATGGCAGCTGAAGTATAACCAAAGGGGTGATCACTGAGTTGGTATATATGTGGGTGCCTCTACTGAACACTGCTTTTGTGCTTGGAGAGTCTCACACAGCACATCTGTACAGTTCTGACAGCAAGCTTCATCTTAAAAACCTTTACATTAAACAGGAAACCATTTGCCAGGTAAGGTGTTACGACTCAAGTTCTCTCATGCAGTGTGATCTGCTGGAGGTGACTTTACTAGAGTCTTGTGTGTCAAATGTAGCAAAATCCTGGCAACAACTCATTCATTAAGAATGCCTGTGGTGTTTTTTCTCCTTCAAGGTGCTGCCTTCTTTTCCCTTTCAGAGTTGGGACAAAAAAAGAGTATCTTTTCCCTTAACATTCTAGCTGTTATTTTCTGTTACAATTTCCCTGCCCTTTCTTAGCTCAGGCACAATTAAGACCTTCAGTGCAGTTCATGGGGGTCCCCTGGTTTCACACTGGGGTTCCTGAGGGCTCACAGCTGGCCCTCCCCACCTTCTCCATTGCACAGGCACAGCTGCTGGTGCAGCACGCTGAAGAGTGAAGGGGGAGGGAGATTAGTTTCAGCCTACATCAGTTTTCTCATTTAGTTCAGGCAGGCCCTGGTAATGCAGCCATTTTAATCCAGCATTAAGTCTGTGCTGCTGCCGAAATGGGCAATCCTGCCCTCCCTGTGCCTTTTTCACCTCTCCTGACCCAGCTCCCTGCACAGCTGCACAAATGCTGGGGCTGGTTCGGGCGAGGAGGTGGGAACAAGCATCTGGGGAGGAGGGATCCTATCAGCCCTCTCACTGACAGTCAAAATGGCCTGTAGCCAAGTGGCTACGCAAATGCTTGTGCCCGCAGGGGAGGAGGCTGGCCCAGTTCCTCCAGTGCCACTGAAGGTTCATGCTTATTCAGGGTACTCACAGGATTAGAGAATATGCTTCCATAATCAGCTTTAAGCTGATCTGAGTTCATGCTGTCACCAAAATGATTAGCCAGCTGATCCATCTAGCTGCACAATCACAGCATGATAGTGCCAACCTCTTGGGGATGGAGGTGGGGACGGCCACCTGGTGAGGTGGGTGTTGGAGAGAGGGACAGCAGCACCTTTTCCTTTAGCGGTGCACAGAATCACAGAACTACCAAGGCTGGAAAAGACCTTTAAGATCATCAAGTCCAGCCTATGACCAACACCACCACACCATCTAGACCATGGCACTAAGTGCCACATCCAGCCTTTCCTTGAACACATCCAGGGACGGTGCCTCCACCACTTCCCTGGGAAGTCCATTCCAATGTCTAATGTGCAATCTTAGGTCTGCTTGCCCTGGCTGCTGGATCCCTAACTATGTATTAACATACAATGTTACTGTCAGGTTAGATCATGGCAGTGATGTCTCCAAAAAGCAAACTGAGCTTTTACTAGGGCTTTATGTCTTCCAGCACAGAAAAAGTAATCAGAGTCACATCAAGCACAATCGAAATTAAAATTGATTTTGTTGAAACACAAGATGGTCAAACCAATACTTGAAAAATAAAACACACTTTCATCTTTTTCCAGATAAAACATCTATGTTCCATGCCAGTACTGCCCATGCAACTATGGCTACCCTCTTCGTTCCCACAAGTTCCCATTTTGACATCTGCTGGCTCTTAACCAAGACGACTACTCTTCTTTCTTTCTTCTCCTTCCCATCCTCTAGCTTTTCATATGCATTGTTTGAAAACACGGGTGCAGTGCTGCTTCCTATTTTGTTTTGGGGGGAAGAGAAGCAGGGCAGGGCAGAGGGTGGGTCTTGGTTTTTCATTTGATTTTCTTCCAGTGCCAGCCTCATCTATCTTTTTTCAGCCATAGTGAGGCCACAAATCACTGCCTCCATTCCACAGCCCATTTTCCCATTTCTACTTTGTAGCAAATTTCACTGAGTGAACATGCTGATTTTCTTTTTCTTAAAAGAAAGCCTGCATTACACCCCTCCATTTTTATCACAGCTTCTCAGAGCTGCTTTCCCTTGTCTGATGGAGACCAAAATGGGAGCTATATAGGGCTGCATTTTCAGGACACCTCTTAAAGGTTGAAAACAGTGTCATGTTCAGCTACACAAATTCTATGCCTCTAACAACAGTTCTCTCTACAAGGATGAGTGAAAGTTGAGGGCCTCTTGCAGTTCATAAGGAACCACGGAGACTTAAGATTGCTCAGGAGGATTGTAAGAAGGAGGGGTCATGAAGATGGATGCAAGAAAGCCATAAAAAAAAAAAAAAGTAGGGATAACTTGGGATATGCAGTTGAACTTTTGGTAAATTATCTGAACTGATCCTCTGAACTCTCTGAGGTTTGACCATTGCTAATTAGCACTGCAGTGACTTGTTCTTCATGGATTATGCTAAGGAAGTTTAATTTAAAACTTAATTATACTAGTTTTTAAGTGGCTTATAGGGAAAAAATACTTTAATTGGGTGTGGTAAGGAATTTTTCCTGTGTTCAGACATCAGTAATCTTCATGAGGCATGTGTAATGTGATTGAGGAGTTTCACATTTGTTTTATTTGCTTAGAAGAAAGTAGAGTAAGAGGTTAATGAAAAGTATTTTATGCTTATGACTGAGAGTCTCACGATTATATATGGTACTCTGATACATAATAAAATATTACTAATATAGAATACATATGTAGCCTGCACATTGAATTGTTATTGTGACAATGGTTCGAGTTGTATAGATTGTCTTGTAATCCACAGGGATCTGGGTTTTTTCTGCAGGCTTGGAATTTCTTGTGCCGTTTGCCAATTCTAAACGTCAGCCTGAGCATTAAGGGCTGTTGGGATGACTCTGTTCAGCCACAGAACGAAGTGCCTGTTCCTTCTTTGACAACTGACACACGAGATGACAAAAGGTGGATCAAATTACATGCTGATCAAGAGTATGTGCTCCAAATAAATCTGCAGAGAACCCAGATGGGGTATCAGGTAGGTTAATTTATAATTTCCTTTCCAAGGGCACAGGTTTCCAATAATCCATTTACATTATCAATAATGCTTTATACAGCAGAACAGGTTTTTTATGGTTTAAGTATCAAGTAAATTATAAGCACTTTCAAAGCCTTTTCTGTGTTAGTAGTGAAGCAAATGTTTTTTCAGGTTGCACTAGGGTAGGAAATAGACTCTTAAGGTGAAATCCTAGGCCAATTCAAGTGAATGAAAAAAAAAAATCTCATTCTTTTTTACAAACCACAAACTCATGAAGTTCATTGCCTTGGGTACAGGAAGCAGTGACACTTTCACAGGCAGAATTCAAGTACTCTCCAGCCCCAGACTTCTACCACTCATACACTTGAATATCCTGCTTCCCCAAACTGGTTCATAAGCTTCCCTGTCATATTCCCACTTACCTCCCAACTGCATACCAGACCCATACCTCTAAGTATGTTTCTACTCATAACACATCCTCATGCTTTTTCTAAGGATGTTTTCCTCATATTTTGCATGTGAAGCTTTTTTAACGGCTCCTGGAAAAACTTCTACATGTTCTTTTCCACACCCAAATTTCAGTCCCACCCCTCTGCCCAGTCAAAACACATCCCATTTCCTCTTGGGCTGGTCACCTCAGTGGGCCCAGCTGCACAGGTTTCCAGCTGCTGTGGTTGGAGCAGCAGGAACTCGCTGTACCTCTTTGTTGGCTCTCATAAGAGTTCAGCCCCTGCCTCCTGCACTCAAACCAGGCCCTGCTGATAGTGCAGCTGTCACTTATTTACAGATGCATTTTTTGTCGTTTGCATACCGTGGGTGGCATGTGTGCCACCATGATTATAGCGTTGTTAATTAATTTCTCTAGTATTTCAAACAACTAAGAATGATACTTAGCAGCATTTTTGTTAAGATATGAGGAAGAGTTCAAGATACAAGCAGAGAACAGTTTCAGATGTTAGTTCCGAGACTCTTCATTTTGATAAAAATAGTAACACAGATACGTATGTTCTGTTGTA
This sequence comes from Hemiprocne comata, assembly GCA_020745705.1. Classification (NCBI taxonomy): domain Eukaryota; kingdom Metazoa; phylum Chordata; class Aves; order Apodiformes; family Apodidae; genus Hemiprocne; species Hemiprocne comata. The sequence continues at coordinate 116,359,896 of CM036588.1, read as the reverse complement.
AATCCTGATGCTAACTTGCATTAGCTAAAGAATTATATTTTAAACTTATCCTTCTTTCCCAAAAGGTTTCTTGTCCTGGCTACAGCAGGTTCACCATAGCTTCAAGGGGAGACTTTCTCATTTGTAGGAAGGAAAAATGGTCGAAGCTCCTCCATAATTCATTGTATTTGCTGTGCCAGTTACTGACAGAGACTTTCCTAACCAGAAGCCATGGAAAAGAAGGGAGCAGGAGCATTTCCTGCAGTGATCACTGTTCTATAAACCTCTCCTAGACTTTGATCCCTCTTTTGTGAAAAACAGCTGGATCAAACTGTTGCTGAAGCTTCATTGCTATGGCAGTGCTTTTTCTTCTGTAAAACCTTTCCATCTAGAGAACACAAATGAATGCTGATTGTGTCTGCCTCGTTATATCTTCAGCCTTCAGCAGTAAAGTCACTGTCTTAAAGAATCACTGAAATAATCTTTCCTTTTGCTATATCAACCTCAAATAAAGACTTCAAGTGCTGTTGTTGTCTTTACATTAATCTGGAACAATATTGCTTAGTATTATTTAAAGACACGAGGTTTACAGTTAACCCTTCCGCAGAGGAATTTGGAATACCTTAGGTGAAGTTACAGAAAGCAAATAGTATTTCCATTCAAGTTTTAATAGCTTACAAAATAAGTGGCCTTGTACCTTGTATTCTGGGGTTTTCTCTGTGGACTGTGATTTTATTAAAAAAAAAAAAGCCTTCATATTGAAAGAAATAAGAATATTTTAGTCTGGCTAAATTACCGTCTTAGGTAAAAATTCACGAGAATGTGTTTTTGAGGTGTTTTTCATTCAAGGAAGAATAGCATTTTGGAATGGGGATTTCTAGTTCTACTAAACTGTTTTTCTCCAACAGGGAAAGCAAGACAGTAAAGCAGTGGCTCCTCGATTCCCCAAAGTTAAAGATGAAGGATGGTTTCTGATATTGGGAGAAGTCGATAAAAAAGAACTCATTGCCTTGAAGAGAACGGGATACGTCAGAAACCAAAATACTGTTTCTATTGCTTTTTATACTCCAGAAACCCCCGGAAAGTATGTAAAATGTACAAAATAAGTACTCAGTTATCACCTTTTCAAAGTAGTCAAGACCTAATTTCCAAACTAATGATTCTGTTTTTCACGTTTTAGGTGTATCTACACATTGTATCTCATGAGTGACAGTTACCTTGGCATGGACCAACAGTATGATATCTACCTGAACATTATACCAGCACAAGTCACAATGGAGGTGTCTGATGCCCTGGGTCCCCTGGCTCTGAAGTAAGGGGAGCTGAAAAGCCCATTCAAAAGAACTGCTCTTGCAGCTGAGACATCTGGTCATTCTAGACACCCAAAAATGCGTTTTTTGCCTTAGTGGAACCCACTTCAAACTTCAAGACAACTAGGAAGTTGAAAGTGACTACTGTCTTGACTCTGGTAACACAGAGTTAGCCACAGTGGCCTTACTCCTTTATGAAGATTTGTCATTTCTTGTTTCATCTTTCTTCTTTCAGAAGGCATATTGGTCATTCAATTTTGACACATCAAATAAAATACTAAAAGATATTGTAATTTGCAGAAATTTTGGGCTATAGTCTTAATTTTGACAAGTGTTCCGTAGCCCATGTATTAATGTAGTTTAAACAGTCAACTTTTTTAATTTATACATAAAAATAGAAAACTGGATCTAAGAACTGCTGAAAATATTGATGGATGTGTTGTATTTCGTGTTTAATAAAAATATGCCCATAAGAATGTTTTGCATTAGATTTTTCAGTGTAAAATACGAGATATATGGTAAAAAAAAGTCCTCTTACACATACTGCATTTTGAAGGTGATAATCTAAAGGAAAAAATTCAAACATCTCTATTAATTGTACATGCATTAAATCTGGTTATAGAGGCATGCTAAATAGTATAGAACATTGCAATTTGTGTAGATCATAGACTCATAGGATGGTTCAGGTTGGAAGGGACCTTAAAGATCATCAGGTTCCAACCTCCCTGCTATGAGCAGGGACACCTCCCACTAGACCAGGCTGCACAAGCCTCATCCAACCTGGCCTTGAACACCTCCAGGGAGGGGGCTTCTGCAACCTCCCTGGGCAACCTGTTCCAGCCCCTTACTCCCCTCATGGTGAAGAATTTCTTCCTAATATCTAACCTAGATCTCCCCTCTTTCAATTTAAAACCATCACCCCTTGTCCTATCACTGCCCTCTCTCATGAAAAAATAAAAATCATAATTAAGGTTTACACTTTACATGTATGTACTCACATGTATATTCACCATACACATATATTACATATTTACAATTTCTTTAGCATCTTTTCCTGAATTTCAAAGGTCTAAGGGATGTAAAATCAGGTGTCCTGTGCTCGGGTTCACTGCTAAAGTGGGCAACTACATTCTGTAAATAAGGGAGTGAGGCTTCAAAACCAGGGTTTCCAACAGACAGCTCGATGAGCAAAGAGGAGTTTTACCAGATGATGGGTGGTGTCTAAGAGAAGTCCAGCTCAGTGATAGTACCTTGGGGGCACTTCCACCTATGAGACATAAATCTGAAGGGAGAGGGTAGCAGTGTCTGTCTTCTCTGCAGTACAGTGATGAGACTGCAGACCTGCACATCACAGAATGGCTGAGGTTGGAAGGGACCTCTGGAGGGCATCTGGTCCAACGCCCCTGATCAAGTGGGGCCACTCAGAGCTGGCTGCCCAGGACCACGTCCAGATGGCTTTTTAATATCTCCAAGGGTGGAAACTCCACATCTCCCTGGACAACCTATGCCAATGCTTGGTCACCCTCACAATAAAAAAAAAAGTGTTTCTTGGTGTTCAGGAGGAGGAACCTCCATTGCTTCAGCCTGTGCCCATTGTCTCTGAGCCTGTCAGTGAAAAGAGCCTGGCACTGTCCTCATTAACATCTTCCATCCAGGTATTTATACATGTTGATGAAATCCTCCCTGAGCCTTCTTTTCTCCAGGCTGAACAGTCCCAGGGCTCTCAGCCTTTCCTCATGTGAGAGATGCTCCAGTCCTTTCATCTTTGTGGCCCTTCAGAGGACTCTCTCCAATATGTCTGTGCCTCCTTGTACTGGGGAGCCCCAGACCAGGCCACAGGTGTGGCCTCAGCAGTGCTCATCACCCCCCTGGGCCTGCTGGCACCCCTGCACTGCAGCAAAGAGAATGCTGGCTGATTTCTAAGGGCCAATAGTTGAACATTAATATATTTCATATTTATCTGACACCTCTAAATTGTGAGAAAAGGGTTTGTTGGTTTTTTTTTAATAATTCTGTAACTGAGTGTTTTCAGAGATCTTCACTCGATGTTAAAAATTTTATATTTAATTATTATAGGTTGACTTTATAGCCTAAGAAAATGGGAAAACACTAATAGGAAAAGTTGGCACTACACTTACAGACTGCTAGATGATAGAACTGCCACCTTTGCCATTTAGACCAATACACTGTTGTGTCACACAGCAAAAGCAGGTTGTTGTGTTTTTTTTTTTTCAAATTGGTAGGCAAAAGTTTGATTAAACACACATTTACTTAGTCTTACCCCCCCCTTTTTAAGCTAATTTGTTTATCTAATCTGCAAGTAAGTTTTTCACAGAAATTAAGTCCTTTCTTTGGGAAAAAACTTCTTGGCTGAAGCAGTAGATTATCCCTCAACAATTTTAATTAATTAGGAAAAAGGGCAATGCCACAGTCGAACAACATACCACCACAGTGATGCTCTTGTTGCTTTGTAAATGCACATCACAAAACAGTCCGACTGCAGAGTCACAGACAATAGCTTCAGCAGTCTGTATGAAGCCATTAAAGAGTTGCTCTCATGTTACCTGTACCATTTGTACTTTGGTTTGGAAATACTGTAGCTCATTTCCTAGCATGTTACTTTTTGGGGTTTTTTTTTTTAGTAGTTTGATGAAATTCCTAAATAACGTATTTGAAACGGTTTTGGGTTGTTTTTTTTTATACAAAAGTATTGGATTCAGGAAGGCAAAGTCTGAAGTAATATAGAATGGATTTATATAAATGTATTAGAATCAGTATTTATCAGAAAAATCTGAGAAAAGGAATTCTGGTGCATTTGAAACAGCTGCTTAGAAGGACCAGTCAGTATGTTCAATCCAGTGATATCTAATGGTGGAAAGTGAGAACAGCTGTCTAACAAAAGTATGAAAATAAAACACAGAAATTAAAAAAAAAAAAAAAACCTGAGATAAATAGTTTGGTGATGTAATTATCACCATAATGATGAACCATAATGAGGTTCAACAAGGCCAAGTGCAAGGCCCTGCACCTGGGTCAACACAAGCCCAGGCACAACTACAGGCTGGGGGGAGAATGGCTAGAGAGCAGTCCTGAGGAGAAGGACTTGGGGGTGGGAGGAGATGAGAAGCTCAACATGAGCTGCCAGTGTGCGCTGGAGCCCAGAGGGCCAATTGTCTCCTGGGCTGCATCAAAAGAAGTGTGGCCAGCAGGGTGGGAGGTGATTCTGCCCCTCTACTCTGCTCTGGTGAGACCTCACCTGGAGTGCTGTGTCCAGCTCTGGAGCCCTCAGCACAGGAAAGACATGGAGCTGTTGGAAAGGGTCCAGGGAAGGGCCACAAAGATGATCAAAGGGCTGGAGCAGCTCTGCTGTGAAGAGAGGCTGAGAGAGTTGGGGCTGTTCAGTCTGCAGAAGAGAAGGCTCCAGGGAGACCTTATAGCAGCCTTCCAGTACCTGAAGGGGCTACAGGAAAGCTGGGGAGGGGCTTTTCACCAGAGAAGATAGTGCTAGGACAAGGGGTAATGGTTTTAAACTGAGAGAGGGGAGACTTAGGTTAGATATTAGGAATAAATTCTTCACTTTAAGGGTGGTGAGGTACTGGAATAGGTTGCCCAGGGAGGTTGTTGATGCCCCATCCCTGGAGGTTTTTAAGGCCAGGTTGGATAAGGCTTTGTGCAACCTGGTCTAGTGGTAGGGGTCCCTGCTCATAGCAGGGGGGGTGGAACTAGATGATTTTTAAGGTCACTTCCAACCTTAATCATTCTATGATTCTATTAAATGAGCAAACCAACAGCACATACAGAAATTTTTACATTAAATTTCTCCTTCCAGTTTCCAAGCAGGTTTTTCTTCCTTCCCACCCCTTTCTGGCAGCAGCTGCAATTAATGCCTGCCTGCTCAGGTGTGATAATTCTTTTAAAACTCAGGAACAAAAAATGTACAAAGGAAATTTCAAGAAATCTCAGTCATCAGCCTCCATCCTGTAGCCTAGTATAAGTCCTGAACATTCACTGAACAGGCTGCATTTAAAGAAAGTTTTGTAGTTACAGTTTTCTAGTTCTGGGAGGTACTTATAAAGAGAAGAAGGTATCCCATGTGCATCTGCTTTTGAACATCCAGCCTGAATCCAAATTCCTATGTTCCTCCCCTGCTCAAGAAAAAGAGGCTGTGATATTTTTCAAACCTTTTGATGAACTGGCCCAACAGGCATCACTTCTCCATGAAGAGGCTTATTTCCTGCAGCTGGTTCTTAAATCATCACTCTTGTCTTGCCTCCACCCCTCCATTTGAGGTAGACTTCCCTTTCCCTCCTCCATGGGTATTTCCCACTACCTGTAAACCCTACAATCACACCAGTTCAGAGACAGTTATCCATATTAGAGACAGTCAGTTATCACAGAAGGAATTAAGTTTATCTCTCTTTGATGTGGTGTAGACACTATTACATCCTATGCATTAAGTACTGAAGCAAGGCAATACAAGCAAACTATATTTTTTTCCCCCACATCCTAAAGGTCTCCATAAGAAAGTCTGAACTAATGCTCAAAGCAGAAAAAAAAAAAAAAAAAAACAAAAAAAAAACAAAAAAAAAAAAAAAAAAAAAACAAACAAAAACAAACACCAAACTGTGAGATAATTCTGTAACCAGAAAGTCAAGCCATGAGTATAAAAAGAAGGCATCCCTCTAAGTGTGCTTTACACCTCATACAAAATAGTAAATTTATGTAAGTTTTTTTCATATAAACTTATTATTATTTATAAAGGAAAGGAAAAACTGAAAGTCCCTCAAAGCTCTGCAGTAAGAACCTTTTTGTTGTGCAGGTTAGAAGAGACACAGACAAGCCTGTGGTGATTCCTGTCAGAATGGATGCCAAAGGGCAGTGGACAAAAAGAAAAAGGGCACGTCAATTAAAATTGCACCCGTTTTAAAAAGTGGAGAAAAGAATCACTCTCAGTATCAATGTACTTTTTGAAAGCCCAATGACTTGGGACAAAAAATTCACAAAAGAACTCCTGGCATCCTGAAAATATCAGGAGTACTACAGTGTTAATGCCCTGTGAAGGCAAGGCAATTTTTGGGAAACTCTTTGAAAGGATGGAGTATGTAGGAAAGCCTTACCCAAAGCAACAGACTTGATGCAAACAAGAATTGGTCCACTTACATGCAGCTGGCATTCCTCTCTTAGATAATACTAAGTTTGGAGGAGGCTCCTCCCTTTAGCACTCTAGTGGTGACTGAAGCTTAAAATATGAAATGCTTTTGCAGAAGGATTAATAGAACAGGTTGAACATGCAGCGTGTGTTTGGACACAGACATCGCCCTTCACGCTGCAACAGAAAGACCTTTGCTTCTTCTGATTGTGGTTGAATGAGCAAGCAGGTGGGAGCTGCAGATGATGCATGAGTCTGAAGGAACTGCATGCAGGTATTCACACTTACCACAAGTTGCAAAAATTTATATAACCATAGAATGGTTTGGGTTGGAAGGGACCTTAAAGATCATGTAGATGCAAGCCCCCCGCACAGGCAGGGACACCTCCCACTAGCTCAGGTTGCTCAGAGCCCCATCCAATCTAGCCTTGAACACTTCCAGGGATGGGGCTTCCACAGCTTCCCTGGGCAACCTGTTCCAGTGTCTCACCACCCTCATAGTGAAGAATGTATTGTTTATTAATGTTCTTTTTTTGTGACAGTTTGAAGAAGACAAAGAAAATGTCAGTGGGATTCACCTCTAGAACAGGACACCTAAATGTAGTTGTCTCTGCAGGTGATGGAGGTGTCTATGCACCTGTCAGAGGAGATGGGATTAACTCACCTGCCTGCACTGCCTAAACCCATTTGAAATCACCAGACTACCCCGTTCTCTAAAATCTTACATAGCTGTGGAAAGCACACACTAGCCAGCAGTGCAGTCCAGTACAAGATCTGTAGAAGGAAACAGTGCTGAGGACAGTGTTCCCACTGTGCCTGTTTGGGAACATGCACTATACAGCTCCAGTGTAGTCCAATGCACTGAATACATGTCAGGTACTGAGCACTTCAGGTAAGCTCCTGGATTGCATCTGCTGGTTTAGTTGCAGCTGAAATAAATCCTCTTCCTATGCTTGAGAACACTTTGCAATGTGCATCAACACACGAGGCCCAGAGCTGATCAGGGACTCAGCTCAGAAACACATTTCTAGTTTGTCTCAAAATGCTAATGTAGACACACCCCACTAGCCCCAGGAGGGTGTCTTGGGCACCCTCTAGTATCCTAAATGGCACTAGATGATTATGCTCAGGTAATTGATTCAAGCCCTCATCTACTTAGAGTGAGCTGAATCACTCACCAAAATCCGGTGATTCTATTAAAGCTCTACTAAGTGTGTTAGTTATAGTGGAAGCCTAGAGGCCTTTTGTGCACTGAACTCTGTAGATATCCAAACAGCATCACCTAATTTTAGTTTTTCCTGCTGAATTGCACACTTTTGGCCTTGATTTAATTGCTTATATGCATATTAAATGGCACTAGATACCTGTAATATCTCACCTGGCCTCCACATTCAGCTGCAGAAGAATGTGCACCCTCTGGAGAGGCTATCAGATGTGAAACATGATGCTGTAGCATCTTTCACTCTCTGTGGATGTAACCTAAGGCATCTGAAATAGCACTAGGTATCTACATTCAGGTAAGCAAATTGAGCCCTTATTACTTGTTCAGTCACAGGTAAACAATTCAGTTGCATAACTGAGTCTGATGCACTTTAAAATCACCAAGGATATTCCCATTACCTCACCCACAGACAGAATAGGTCCATTGGTCCTGTGTCACTTCTACTACCCCCATGCAGACATGCTAACATCATGGGGTGGATACCTATATACTCAGGTTTAATTAGCTAATCAAGTCCATGCTATTTTGTAAGTCAGAGGAAATGCAAGTGTTCAAAATTCTCTCTTCCATAGGAGAGTGCAAGCTATTTTAAGAGAAGGGGGAATTCTCATTCATGAGAAGAAACACTTTCTGAAAAGTTGTTTGGATGCCACAGGAGGCCCAACCAGACATGTGAGCTACAAAAAAGTAAGCAGAGCTGCTGCTGAGAATGGTCACACCACTTCTACTTACATTCTGTGCCTGTTCTATAGGCTATGTTTCCTACCTGTCTTTTCAAAAACATACCTGCTTATATGACATGTCTCTTCAGAGCACACTGCACTTCAGCAGGCTGTGCCAAGACTTACATCAACAGGAATTCTGATGCACATTTCTCTGAAGTGATTTGCAAAAGCTCAGGAATTAACTAATGAAGTTTGTTATTAATGTCACAAACTAGTAGCAGTGAGAGGTTAAGCTGATTTCATTAAGTGTGTGAAGGGAACTTCTATATTAAAGGAACTTCTCAGTATAAGCAGTACAATGGCTTTCCAAAGTGAGTCTTTGTGCAAATAATTCCTACGGAGGATTCAAATCTAGACAGAAGAAACAAGCTCCAAGGAAAAGGATTTTCCACAGTGATTCCACCATCCTGCAATTAAATATGTTTGTAATATGTCTTGTACCCAGATCTTCTAATGAGCTCCACACTGCATCAATAGGATTTGAATCCAGGGCTCTCTAAGTCAGTAAGCCCTTCTTCTGCTTTTCTACTGCTAGAAAATCACAAACACCTCTGCTCAAATCTGTCCTCAGAAACAAAGAACACAAAAGCTTTACCAAGCCTGTGCATTAGGCTTCAGTGCTGCTCTGTCCTTCCCCATAGTCTCATCCTACCGAACTCTCAATAAAAACATGCACCCAAAATAGAAGGCTTGATCCATAGACAGCAGGATGAGTGACATCCCACTGCACAAGGACAAAGGTCACAGAGGTGAGATGGAGATCTCATTAAAAATATCTCAAGTGACCACTGAGGAGGGGATCTACATCTAGATTTTATGAAAACATAGGGGTAAAGGAAGGTAAATTGGCGAGAAGTTGTTGTTCATGTGCTAGAAAACCAATGGGAAAATGAAGGAAAAATGATCTGTGTGTTATCATTCCCAGTAATGAGGTTCCCACTAACTGTAATGACAGCAGAGGTGAATGAGTGTTTTTGAAAAACCACGCTCTCGATAACTTGATACATGCACAAATTGTTACTGGGTTATGCTACTAATTACTGGCAAGAACAGCAGGAAAGGGAGTCTAGAAATATCACCATATTTTTCTGACTACACTCTAGATCTCTACATAAATGTAATAAAAGCTTTCTTCCTCACACATGCAAATCTGCACCTTGGAATGGAAATTACTCAGTTTCTACCATGCAGTGCTAACATGGGAAAATCAGGCTTTTGTACTTGACAGTGGTACTTTCTTCTAGCTAACAGGATGCAATTGTTTCAGATGCCAACAACACATGGTGAGTTCCCATCATGTCTTTGTCAGCAAATCCAACTAATTAGGGACTAATTACTCATTGTAGTAGCACAGCAATATCAGGTTCTGATAAACAGTCACCCTTGTAGCTGTAAAGATTCTGCAATTAAGCCTTATTTTATTTTCTCAAATGACAGCAATAACTAAAGGGAGAACTGGAAAAAAGACCAAGAGGATTCTGCAATCTCCACAAAAAGACCCCTTCATTCAGCTATGCCAAAACAAGATTTATCCCTGAAGTGGTTTTTTTTGCTATTTTGCTCTATGCAAAATACAACATTAAATTGTTCAACTCTCTGCCAGGAGAGACCACACGAATGTCTAACAGTTTACCTGAGTCACAGCCTCTTGGCTCTGCTCTGTCCCATCCCACCTCTGCCAACACAGTGACACAGTCTCTTGTGCTACACCTGGACTAAGCTTTCTGGGACAGGGCTTCCAGGTGTTTATAGGACACACAGCACTGAGGAAGTCCTGGTCCACGTGATTAGGTTCCTGCAAGCTGAGATTTACAACTAACTGCATAAGGACCTACTGTGCTACACTCAAAGTATGACACAATGTTACTCCAAGAATATATTAAGCAAATAAGATGGCGTGAAACATGCAGCACAGTTAGCAGTATGATTAAGGCAAATGCCAGTCTAATTTTAGATTTTAATTCTAAGTGACTTGATTCAAAAAGGAAATGAGCTGATCTGGGAAAAGAAAGATGTGGAGATCTCTCAGTTCTCCTTGGTAATGAAATGCTCAGAGCTGACAAAACTGAAGTAGTTATAGGCCCCATCCATGCGTGTCATATTCATCCAGTCAAGTTCTGCCCTTGTGCATCTCACACCTTTCTTTTGGGCTCCAATATGCAAACATTGGCATCTTTCACCCTCATCCTTAGCAAAAGTTTTAGAAATTTTCAAATGTATTCCTAAAGGATTAAGAATTCACTGTCACCCAGTTATGTACAGTTGCAGTGCCATCTCCTGCAACGCTACCCACTCACTCAGAACAAATCCTAGCTGGGCAAAGTTTCTGACCCTTTTGCTAACAATTTTTGCCTTCTGTTGGTAAACTATATAGAGACAGGTCACCTACAAATGATAATCTTTTTTTTTTTCCTTTTATTTGAATTGCATGTAATAACTTGTGGCTGGACTGCAATAGTAGAGGACTTTTGCCCTAACACTACTGATGATCCCCAGCTTTTGGCTTCACAGCACGTGACACACCCAAGAAGCTCTGCAACATCTTTTCCACCCTGTTCAGTCTTGTCATAGTAGTCTGACCACGAAATTAAAACTTGGAGAAAAGAGAAACAAACCTGCTTTAACAGGTGTGGGGGGGTTGCAGCTATATTCATCATCTGATTACTGCATCCTTATTCCATAAGCCTGCAAGACCTACAAAAATTGGTAACAGTTGACTCAACAATACTGTAGGTTCTAAAACAGTTTGAGGCATGAGAGGATAACACTGTAAGGCTGAAGACTTGACTTAGACATCAAGTTTGCAGAACACGGGGTAAAAAACTGACTGGATAGCTGAGCCCAGAGAGTTGTGGTCAATGGAGTTAAATCCAGTTGGCAGCCAGTCACAAGTGGTGTTCCCCAGGGCTCAGAGTTGGGGCCAGTCTTGTTTAATATCTCTGTCAATGATCTGGATGAGGGGATTGAGTTCATTCTTACTAAGTCTGCAGGTGCTACTTAGTTGGGAGTGCTGATCTGCCTGAGGGTAGGAAAGCTCTGCAGAAGGACCTGTACAGGCTGGATCAATGGGCCAAGGCCAATTGTATGAGGTTTAACAAAGCCAAGTGTCAGGTCCTGCACTTGGGTCACAACAATCCCATGCAATGCTACAGGAAAGAGTGGCTGGAGAACTTGAGTCACGGTGCAACACCTAAGACCTGGCACCTGACTGAGCACCTCCTACAAACCAGACAGAAAATTAACTAAATGGAGGTTCAGACTGGATATTAGGAAAAATTTCTTCACTGAAAGAGTGGTGAGGTATTGGAACAGGCTGCCCAGGGAGGTGGTGGAGGCACCATCCCTGGAGGTGTTCAAAAAACAGGTAGACATGGTGCTTCAGGAGATGGTTTAGTGGTTAGGGCTTGTAGGGCTGACAGTTGGATTTGCTGATCTTGAAGCTGTTTTCCAACCTTAACGATTCTGATGCACTGTTTTGGCAACAGGAGCCTAAATTTCTACTCCAAACTTAAAAGCACCTGAACCTTGTCCAAAATTTTCCCATGACTGGGGTCCTCAGGGAAGGCTGACCTTAAAGGATCAGAATCTTTAAGAAATAAGGATTTTTTTTTAAATAAGTGGTTCAGGTGGGTTGTTAGGATACTCTTCTTTTTTTTTTGTAAACATGAAATAAAAAAGGAAAAGCCTCACCTCAAAGGATACTGACAAGAATGCCAAACACTCTATTTCTTCATTTTAAAAAACATGTAATACCTGCCTATTTGTCTGAAAGTCCTGGGCAACAGCTGGATTAATTTAATTGAATCAGTGTAATTCTTTGGGGAAATATGGGTGCTGCTAAGGAATCAAACAGAACCTGGAAAGAAATCTCAATATGAAGTGACCTAAAAATATGTTTAAGTTTCTTTGCTGTTAATGCACTGCCCTTTACTTCAGAGGATAAAATGCATTCCCAACATCTATTATTAGCAGATCAAATTTAGTTTCTGCTATTACTTTCAAAGGATTTGGTGAATAGACAGTATCTTTAGTATTATCTAATCCTTCACTCAGACCTAGGACTCAAGGATTAACAGCTGCAGATTTTATGACATTTCTAATTCAGAGATAAATCATATTTTCTTGGGTGGGTAGGTAATATCCTAAAGTTATTTAATTCTTAGGAACCATTGACTCTACAGGAACAGATTAAGAACTCATGACCATGGAAAATTGCTAATTGGATGAAATTAGATGAAAAAAATATCCCTAATGAGAAAAACAGGATAAGAATCCCATCTCCAAGAAGAGACAGGTCTGGAAAGGGAAGAAAGAACTGAAGAAGGGAATTTTGTAGGGGAACAGATGGGATAGTTCATTTTTAAATAAGCAAGCACAAGTCCTGTATCTCATTCTGAAAGACAGCAAACCCCTGTTTCAGAGGAAGGTTCCAAGCAATGCATCTGCAACAAGCACCTCTCCTGTAGTCTTAGGCAAGGTATCAAGTTGAAGTTACATTTCTGTGTTCCATCTTTGTGCTAGGCTTCCCTCTTCATGTGCAGTTATCTAGTCTCATTTGAGACACCAATTTCAGCACCTCACACCTTGAGGCTACATTTAGGAGTGAGATTCTTGCCATTTAAAAATCCTGTCTTAGCTATATCCCTGAAGAAGTGCATACTTTATAAACTATTTATGCTCTTCTTTCCATTTTACACACCTATGCTTGTAGTTCTCATGTTGCATCACACAAACTTGATGTTAAAAATAAGTAGCCCACATTAAAAACTGGTCCATATCCTTACATTTGGAAGTATAGCATGTGACATTAATAAAATAGTCAGTTATGTCAACATTTTGGGGGGAAGATAAATATACTCATGGTAGAATGTTACATATCTACATATAATTAAATATATAAATATTATAGTACCATGAAGTGTTACTTATTAACATGAACATAACGAGCCACTGAATTTAGCAGTTACTATTGCCACCACTATTGAAGGAAGGTAAAAACCCACCAAAAGTAACATTCAGAGGATAAATGTCACTTTGGTCTTTAGGAAAAGAGATTACTGAGTGGAATCAGATCTCTGTCTATGAGTTAGGTTAAGGCATAACTGGAGAAGACAATTACCTTTAAAATTAACTTTCACTGCTCTATTTATTTACTTATACCCCTTCATTTCCCTGCAATTAAAAAGGCAAAAGAAGGGAAAAAACCAAACAAAAACACAACACCAAAAAACCACCCAACACTTTATCCACAATAATTTCATTCTTTTATCTGCCATGTATCTTTTCATGTAAGAACCCCTGTCCAGCTCGTATCACCAATGCAATGTTGTTCTGCCATCTCTTCTCCAAACCACAAAACTTCAAGCTATGAGAAACAGCAATGTAATAAGATACAGCAATAAGGATAAATCAAGTAATTCCCTGTTCAAAATGTCTGTTTTTCCTAATTCTTCTTCCTTTCCCATAATTACATGTTCTCTTTCATTTAATCCCTCACCTCATTTCCTTTTCAGTTTCCCAGTCTGTCTCACACTGCTTCTATTTTATTTATGCCCTTTTTTATCTTTTCTGTTGTGTACCTTCTTTTCTCTTGTAGATAAAAATAAACACATGCACCTAAAGAAGTTAAAAAATATATTTTCTTTGTACTGCCGCTACCCAGAGCACATTTCTCTGGGCTTTTTGTGCTTTCCATTGCCTTTTCCATTTCTATGTCTTTATCTTCAAACTGTGTTCCGAAGTCTGATTGTGGCTTTACCATTTTTTTTTCCCATCACCCTTTTTTATGTGATCTGTTACAGCCCCTTCTTATAGTAGTTCAGTTTTGATTCCAAGTGCTAGTCACAAATACCTTTGTGGCAGATCAGACTCTCCATTGAAGGAACTCAATGCCAGCATCTAATTGTGAGCTAAAGTAAGAGGTGAGCTACCTTCAGCACCAAGCCTGCCTGAGTTCAAGAAGCATTTGGATGATGCTCTCAGGAACATGGTGTGATTCTTGGGGTGCCCTACACAGGGATGGGAGTTGGACTCGATGATCCTGATGGGTTCCTTCCAACTCAGTATATTCTATGATTCTAAACCAAGCCTCACTTTCACATTTTCTACCCATCCATTTAGTCTATTTGCTCAGGGTTACTCCACATTTTGAATGACAGGTAAGAAACAAGGGCTTGTGTGCATGGGCAGGAAGAGGGGAAAAAAGCACTCCATCTCTTTGGAGATAAGTTAAATGGAGGCATCTTCAAGAGGTATCAGTATGTATATTGCTATCCATAACACCTAGCAGTGAGATTACACTACCCTAGAGTTTTCCATCTGTATCACTTTGGCCACCCTTCACTTGCACCTTAGACCACCATCTGTGATTGCACTTCTCCCCGGCCAAACAATCACAAAACCAGTTTTCTTCAGCCACGCCTGCTCGGGTCTTTCACTCATACTGAAGAGAGATGAGCAACACAAACCTGAATCGGCTTTCATTTGATCACAGGAGACACCTTTTTTTTCCCCCCTATGCCTGTACTATGCTCTCCTAAAGCCTGAGGCCTTAAGGCAGCCAGTTAAACAAGAGCTGACTGATCCAGCCAGGTCACAAAATGTCTACAGAAACTATCATCTCCAGGGTTAATTTCAGCTAATGGTCTTTTGCTCATGAAGTCCTACTGAAACCATCACAGGTGAAGGTTGCTCACCACATGACAGTTTGATAACATATTCCTTTCAATTTAGGTATAAAATAGCAAGTTTAAATATTCCACACTCAAACAGCAACAGTTGTCAGGCCCCACACATGCACGAGATTGGATCATGGCACAGAAGGATATAAATCCACATTTTTCAGACCATAAATCAGTCAAACTGGCTGACTGACTGCAGACAGGATGCCCATAGCACTGGGTTATTCTCCAGCTGCTCATTACAAGATTCCCCTGGTGCATTCAGCACTGTGAGAACCAAGACACAGGTCTGATTCCGTTGGACCTTCTTGTGTTAACATTTCAAACTGTTGAATATGGGTATCTTGTTATGTTAAAAAGAAATACATAGTCCCAGTGTTCTGATTCTATGCAACTCTTCCCTTGACAGATCAATACATTTCTTAGCAAATATTCAACTATTTCATTCCTGAAGTAATTTTACCAAAAAAAAAAAATTAATTCCATTCAGCTTGTCTAAGCACACATTCGAGGCAGGCAAACTCATTTCACTTCATGCTAAATTCTTGGACCAATATTTTTTTAAAAAAACACATTAAAAAAAAAACAAAAAACACACACCAAACCATCTTATGCTTTTTTTGCTTTAAAATGAGGGGAAAACCCCATAAGAAGACCAGATCTGGGGTACAAGATAACACAGACAATTTCCAACATAAATGCTAGTTATTAGGTGTCATGTAGAGTCAGGAGTTGCCATGGAATCCATTTGCTTCTAAACCAGCTCCTCCTGCTGGAATACTTTCTCATTATTATTTCTTTCACTAGCACAAAAGGAGATGGCTATAGAATAAATGTTATTTTAGGATAAAGTTTCTACTGTATCTGCAATCAGACATGAAATTAAAATCTAAATTTAAAGCTATATTTCTGTTCAAATGTAAGGCCACATTACTGTGGTCAGAATGAAATTGTTGTAGATCTTTTATAGATCCAGTAAAGCAGAGAAAACAAATTATAGCTAGTCTTCCTTTCAGCTGTCTTCCCGTGAGTGAAAATAAATGTCATATCTGCTTAATGTTTACATTTTTGCTACATTATTCTCCCATTATGCTTAACTTCTATCATTTTCATACTAGTTACTCTATACAACAGCAGCTTTGTTACCAGCCTCATTACTAAAGTCCTGGTATACAGAACAGAGTGTGCACACTGGACACTGGGTTTATTAGGCCAACAAACTCACTTGCTGTGATGTCAGCTTCAATAGATGGGTTTCAGAAGAAAAAATGCAATCATGCCTTCAAACTCTTGACATGCTGATTATTGGGTTTCAATTCTTTTGTATACAATGTACTGCAGTAAGACTGGAGGACAATACTGGAACGTAACCAGCAATATTAGAAAACTATGCCAGTGATTTGCAGCTTGGCATGCTAATACTTATTATTAATATTATTGTTTATTATAGACATTGACTAGCATTGCATCTGGAAGCCCTAAACAGAAATAGGATCCTATTGTGATCAACACTGTATGGAGATAAACACAGCCCTTGCCTCCACAAGCTTGTATTGTATGGTCCTAGCCTTGTAAACTGATCTGGGTAGATGGATTCTTGTGTCCCCATGGAGTTCTCCAGCTCTCCAAGACAGTCAGAGCTTCCTGCCTAACCCTCCCATGGGGAGAAGCAGCAAGTAAGCTTCGGGTGCAGGGAGCCTGAGCCTTTCTAATCCATTCCTCTCCTGCCCTTTAGCAGCTGAACAAAACCCAAGCTTAGACAAGTCCACCATCTCACTGAGCTTCTGACCCTTATTTACATCTCTCAAAGAGTTTTCTCCTGCCAGGAAATCAGAGGAAGCTCTGTGCCACACAACACCCTTCTCTCTCCAGCCCTGTGTTTTCTAAGGTTCTGTAACTGCAGGTAGACTCCTGCACCCATGCAGGGGGCTGTGGTACCTCTCAGGAAGCTCCCCAGAGAGCAAGAGCTTCTGGGACAAGCACTACCCATGGAAAGGCAAAAGAGCACATATAAGCAGGCTACAGACAGAGAACCCGTTGCTCCAGAGGGAAAGCAGAAGGGTAATTGGAGCCCTACAATGAACAGAAGCAGCTCAGCATAAGTAAATGGGTGCTGGGCTGTTGGGACAGGACAGGGGCCTCACCAGCCAGGGCCCACCCCACACTACCTGAGCGAGGAGAGCAGGGCTGATGTGGGGATGGCAGCTGGGATCATGCCAGTGCCCAGGTCATCAGGCAGGTCCTTAGCAGCTGGGAAGGCCCAGGGTCAAGCTGGGAAGCCAGTCCACGGGTCAGGGTCCATACCAACAAGAACCCCAGCCAGGTACAGGCACAGCTGCAGATCTGCTGGAGCCAGGAACCCCTACAGCCTGGCTCTACAGGAAAGCACTGAGGGCAGAGGGGGTGTGTGGAACTGCCAGGTGAAGCTGGTCAGAACAATTAAGACTTATTAGTGCACTTGGGGACCTAACACCCACAGTCTTTGCCTTTCTCCCCAGCATGGCTGCTCTGACAAGTGACTGAGTTGAGCCATGCACCAGGAGCATTTTGTGCTGAAGCCAAAATTAAAACCAGACTTGAGTACATCCTAAGGTTTTGGCACATTTCAGAAATGTGGCATTAACATCACCAAGCTATTGCCAGACCAAAGAAGTTACAATTCCTTGTTCATCTACCAGCTAAATCTGAGAGAAATTACACAGAGCAAGCAAGCCCTGGAGCTTCCTCCCTCCAGCTGCAAGTAGTGGACACTCCTCAGGAGAGGCTCTGTGGGGAAACTGTCCTTTTAATAGGCTCTAGCTTCAGCTGGTTACACCCAGCCCTCGCATTATGTAAATGGCATCCCACCACCAGTGAAGAATACTCAGAATTCAGGGTTTAGACAAAACATTTCCACAATGAGGCAAAAAGAAATTAAAAAAAAATATTAATCAGGGGTATATGCCAAGCCTTGGGAAACACCCTCACCCCTCAGCAACAGATTTAGCGTAGTCTGGAAAAGGTTGAAACTGGAATCAGGCTTACAAGTCTGGTGCTGTTTGCCTGTGCCCCCTCCCAATGTCAGAAACTGAGCCCACAGTGTTTTCCTCACAGACATCTCCTCCTCACCACTTCTGAAGGAAACCGTTACAAACTCAGTTTGTACTGCAGTTGCAATAAGGTATCTCTTCACCACGCGGGGAATGCAGAGGAGAGCAGTGACAGGCCTGTAGAGTGCCCAAATAATTCAGGAACTCTCCAGTGACAGAGTGGTTGCTCCCAGCTTAGCACACAACGCTTACAATTGTCATTAGACTCGTAACCACAAAGAGGTATGAGACTAAAACAAGTAAAGCTCCTATTAAAATCCATGCAGGGAACACTTCCTATCTTGCCTTACAACAAAACTATAAGCATCCTGATGACTATGTTACCCACTCACTGAGTGCAGCAGGCACCATCTCCAGAGCTGTCAGGCAGCCTCACACCCTGTGTCCTCCTTTTTTGTCTGATCAAGCCTATTCCCTGAGGTGATGGGAGGCCAAAGGCAGAGTTTCAGTGCAGCAGAGGGAGGCAGTTCCTCTTGCTATTGATTTAATCTGAAACGGCATGTATTATTTTGAAGCGAAGTGTGTCCTTGAGATGGGTTAAGCTGCTTTTCTGCACTGAAACAAAGCAGTGATACAAGTCTTTTTGTGACCTCTTAATTATCAGGTTGATAGTAAGAACAGGCTGTGCAATGGATCCCACTATTTTGAGAATTATTCTTTGGGGTGCTGAAATTTAAACAGGCTTCTGCTGACAGATTTTCCCCCGACTAATGAAATAACTTCTTTACTAATGAAAGCCAGGCCTTGGGAAAGGAGACTTTGGTGATAGCGAGGGGTTGGAGGAAGCCTGATGCAGCTCCAGCACAAGCTGATCTTAAGCACAGATCTCATGCTGTACCTGAGGCCTGGAGAAAACACCTTACTGAGGAGTTTCCCCACGCCGTGAAGCGGCTTGACTGGCTTCCCTTCGTTCCAGGGTGAAGCCTCCAGAAGGACACTCACCTTTCTCTCGGTTTGGGACACGCGAGAGCAAAAGCCGACCTAGCAAGCAAGATAAAATAACGTGAAAGGGACGTTTCCTCCCCCATCGTCCCTCGCACAGCTCAGACCCCCTCTCGTTTAGGAGCAAGGAGGGCAGGTCCGACCCCAGCCAGATGAAGGGGCGGCAGGGGAGCAGTGCCGAGCCTCGGCGGCCTACATCGTGCGGACCCCTCTCGCCGCCTCGTTAGCCGCCTCCCCCCCGGGGTCGCGCTGCAGGAGAGGGGACGCTAATCGGGACAGCAAGACAGTATTGAGCCAACCCAGCGCAACGTCTGTCCGCCCACGTCCGTCAGTCCGGGACCGCGGCGCTGTGGGGAGGAGGGAAGTTGGGGGCGGTGCTCTCGGCGCTGCGCTCTGAGGCGCCGCTTCCCGCGCTGGCACGCACAGGCGCGCTCGTGCCAGGGGCCGGCGCGGCGCGTGGGGCGCTGCGGGTCCCGCGGCAGTTGGCGGCGCGGGGCCGGGCCGGGCCGGGGGGTGGCGGCGGCGCCGGCGCGGGGCAGTGCTGCTCCTTGCGGGCCGCTGCCGAGACACCAGAAAGGCCGGCGGAAACACCGCAACCGAACAAAGCCCTCGGCCTCTGGGGAGCTTCCCCTGAAATGCTGCAAGGGGGTCGTCCGGGGCAGCCCGGCTCCGCCCTTCCACGAAGGAGAGCCGTGGGGGAGAGGCGGCAGAGCCCGCGGGCGCCCGGCTGGATGCGTCCCCGGAGGCCGTGGCAGTCACCGGCGCTCGGCCCCCCCGACTCGGCCGGGAGGAGGGAGAGAGAAACAACTTCGGGATGACCTGGAGGGGAGAGGGGTCACTCGCGAACGGAATCAGGGGTTGTTAAGAGTTAAGCCCTGCGTGGGGTGGGCTCCACACGGCGCGGGGAGGGTGCGGCAGACACCGCGGGAGGCAGCGAGAGCTCCGGGTGTGGATCTCGGAGCCGCCTCCCCAGCGCCGGGCAGGCCCTGTGCCCGGGGAAGCCCGGAGCAGGTGAGGGGGCAGCTGGGAGCCCAGCACCCATCCCGCCCTAGCCGCTGGTACCGTCCGGGGCAGGAGGAGGAAATAAACAGTCGTGCAGCAGAAAAGGATATCAGAGCTAAGCAGAATGCGAAGACATAGGGAGGACAGGAAACACTTTAAAGTTGCAATTCCTTCAAAGTTTCGTTTCCAATCCCCTGTCCTTCCCGAACCTCCCTCCCATCCCTTAGAAGGGTGTTTCAGCTCAGTTCGAACGGGCGGTATACCAGGCTCCTTTGGAAATGCAGAAGGCAAGAAAAATGTGTCTGGGGGTTACTGGTACTGACCATAAAGTAGATTTGTTTTTTAAAGTTTATTTATATTTAAGTTTTCATTCACTGCTCTTCACAGTAAGATAGCTTGACTTCCGATCATTATCAAGAGTGTATTCAATGAGATGAAGGAGTAAACGACCTTTGACTCGACTGGGGAAAAAATAAATTAATATAAATAATCTCGTTAACATTTCTGCCGAAAACAATAAAATTGAAAGAAGTGCGTGGTCAAGAGAAGTGCCCCCCAAAGCATAACTTAAAAAAATCCACGATGTATTGCCAAGAAGTGTTTAAAAGAGTAACTGAAAATAACTAACGATCATGCTGGTGGTCGAGGACTCTAATTTTACAATGTTTCTGCAATTATTTTTAAGAGATGCACTCGGAACCACTTATATCCGAGAGCTGGTGTCCAAGGGTCTGTTAACTATTGCATGTGTTTTGTTAAGAGAATCGGCTTTCTCGTTGTCCTGCTCCCCTGAACACCCTAATGACATTAGCAAAAGGGCAGGAATAAAGTACCTAGAGCATGGCTTGAATCTTGAAGGTTAAGATCTAGATCAGTTAAAACATATTAATTACTTCTGAATGGTCTCACAGAGCATTTGCCGTGTATATTTATGTCAATAAAGCCTTGATTAGGGCACGGATGGAAATTCACATCACACTCCAATTCACCAGGGTACCCAAGTGCGTGTGCCTGAAGTTACCGGTCTCTTAACAACCGGCCGGGTCTGAGGTTGCCCGCGCTGGTACCAGCACCCCCGGGGCTCTGCACCCCCGGCGGAGGAGAGGAGGTGTCTCGTTCCAGGATGCCACGGTTGCGGTGTGCTCCTTTCAGCCCTGCGGGACCCTGCGGGGTCGGATCCCCCCTTCTCTCCGGTTGAAAGCGGAGAGAGGTTTGGCGTGTCAGAACCTGTCCGTCACCAGTACCAGGCCGATGGGGTTTTCTTACGGAATCGTGAGAGCGACTCGCGTGGTTAATTCGCTAACACCTTTGCAAAACGCTATCAGGAAAGCAGTGTATAAGCAATGTCTTACGCTTGAAAAGATTTTTCTCTCTGCATAAGAAATGGCCACCTTATTCTTTAGGGGGGTGTTAGTAAACACATCCAAATTCATAAACCGATAAATATATCAGGGTACGCCAGAATGTGCTAGAGAAGAAACTGGATCAGACGTGTCCCATGGGGAAATGACCCAACAGGATTTTCTTTTTTTTTTTCCCTTGCTCTGATTTGCACAGTTCTCTTTCTCTTCTCTCTCTTTCTCCACACGCACACACGCTGCACACTGTGCCTGGCTACTCAAGTTTTCTGCCACATGTAGTTGGAAACCTGTCTGTGGAACGCTTTGTTTTCGCCCAGCCTTTCTTCAGATATCGCACTTCATTATGCGTCTTGTAAAATAAAAAAGCGCTGCAGTAGCCGCTTATTCAATTTTACAATGTTACCTCTTTTCCAGACTATTCTCACCCGAGAATAAATGCATCTGGACTGAGCACATCGATCTCCATGCCGCGGGCAGCCGGAGGGTCTCTCTCGGCCCCCTCCCTCGGTGCCCCAACCCGAGGTGCCGGCACAGTCACCCCAACGCCCAGCCGCTCTGTTCTCCGCTTCAGGTCCTGCTGGGGAGCGAGGGGGTGCGACGACACACACATGGGGCTCGGACCCTCCGCCTCCCCACCGGGGCTTAGCCCCTCCGCTCGCAGGTGTCCCCTTTGCGCCCACGGTGTCACACACGCCGCTCCGACGGCTGGTACGCCGAGGAGTGACGGCGGTACGGTCGTCCCGTAGCGGTGAGCTCACTTTATTTAATAAACAGCATCACGATCTGCCCTCTGGGACAGAGGAGCCTCACTGGGGGGGCGGCAGGAGCCTCACCGAGCCCCTCGCGAACGGCATCGGGCTGTCGGCTGGCACGAAGGCCAGTAATTCAGCTGCTGTGGGCTGCCTCTCCGTCTGTACCTGGAACAGGGCAGTGCTAGCTCGGGTGTCCGCTGTCAGAAGTCGAATATTTTGCCAAAAAATTAAATAAAAATAAATAAAAAATAATTTTAAAAACCCCAGAAAGCTGGTGTCTCTTAAACGGCCAAATCTTCCTATCATTCGGGAATTATCTCTTGAAATCTGCTGGGAAATGTGCCTGGCGTAACTGACCCCGCGTTAGTGATTCTGTACAGCTTTGTCCATGCTTAGTGTAACTTGGAAAGCTGAATAATTTCCTTTCGTACGCTGATCCTTCCACACCTTGTACTTTATCTATTGCAGCATTTATACATTAAAAATCTCCGTAGGGGTTGTAGAGTCCGAGCACTCGGACTCCGGCCGCTGGGGAACCGGGGCGGCTGCTGCGGGGAGGAAACCGAGTCCCGGAAAGGCGATCCTTGGGGAACTGCTGTCCTCGCTGGGGCTGTGTGTGGTTAGTAAGGTGGATGCTCATGTTTCACTGGTATAAATTAGCAGAAGTGTATCCTACTGATTTATTTATTTTTTCCAAACCAGGGGTGTTATAAAAGACATTCTCTGCGGCTCATGTTGACAAATAACTCGTGAGCTACCTGCCAGTGTTAGTCCAGTTGTTGCCCATATGTCTAAACACCCTCCCAGAGACGTCAGTGCTGTTTAGCAAGAGAATTACCTCAAATGAAAACCAGAAGGAATACGTGGGTTTTTTTTCTTCTCCCCCAAACTCACTTTACACCTGATGGCAGTAACACACAGGGAAAATTTTTGAAAATTCAGTGTCACCTTCCCCCATAGTAGCGATCGCTTTACAACGTGTCGGGGGGGCGGGGTGCGCTTTTTTTTCTTTTTTCTATTTTTTTTTTTTAATCCATACCTCCACTAAATGACTTGCGTTCGTGTTTGCTTAACAACGGGTCGCTTCGGTAAACAAGACAATCAAAAGAACATTTGAGACTACGTGGATCCATTTCTCTGCAGCTTGTAGACGCCTGGACACCCAGAGGAGTTGTTGAATGCCTGTCCTTCCATCCCTCCTTTATTTACCCAAATGAACACAGGGAAAGCTTTTAACCGAAGGGAGATTTAAGGTGATAAGCAGCGAAGCTGCGCTTCGAGCTGCAGCTCTCCGTGAAGCAAAAGGGATGACGGGGCGTTTCAAAGGCTAATTTTTTATTATTTTTGTATATATTTTTTTCTTCTTTCGAAAACAGAGACCCTTTCTTCTTCCTCGAAATATTCTGATGGTTGCCTTGCCAGTGCGACTTCATTTTAAGAGACTATTTTAGCCGAACTCTCGCACCGAGTGGTTTGGCAATTATTTCAGGCTTTTGAGCCTCCCTATATGGTTTTAGGGAAGACTCTACAAACCTTATCCACCTCCTCAGGCTCTCTCTTCTGCTCTATCTGCTCTTTTTAGGAGGCAGAAGTTTTAGAACCCGCGTCTGGTTTGGGTTTTTTGGGGTTTTTTTTGTTGTTGTTTTGGGTTTTGTTTTGTTGGAGGTTTTTTGTTTGGTTTTTTTTTTTTTTGGGGGGGTGTCTGTTGGTTTGTTCTTTGTTGTTTTTTGTTTTTTTGGTTTTTTTTTTTTTTAATTTTCAGGGGAATAGCGAGATTAGGAATAGCTTCGCTCCCTGGGGGGGGGAAAAAAAAAAAAAAAAAAAAAAGCCCCATCGCTCCACATCCATTCTGCGGGCAGTTCCGAAGTGCCTCTGTCTTCTGATGTAGGATTTGGGTTACTGGGGTGTTTTTTTGCTCTTTTTTTGGTCTGTTTGTGGAATTGTTTGGGTTTTTTTTCCCCAGCGTGAATCAAGAAGATTTGTTAAAATCTTTCTCCATCCTCCTCCCCATCCCCCGCCACTCTGTTCACGCTGTCCCACAGCGGGACAGGGAACGTGGCTACGAGTTTATTTCTCCCAAGCACGGGCTACTTGCTTGGTGGGGGGATTTTGGGGTGGGGAATTCGGGAGAGGTTAAAACTGCCGATCCCACAGCCCCGAGGGACCTCGGCCGCTCCTCTCCGAGGAGCCAAAAAACCTCACCTAACAGCCGCTAAATAAACAAAAATTAACCCCAGGAGAGCGGAGCGGGCAAGTAAGTGCGGAGGGGGGGGGGGAGGGCCGCGCGGGGTCGCCCGCCCCGCCCGCGGCGCCGCCAGGTCAGAGGGCGGGCGCGAGGAGAGAGAGAGAGGGGTGTGTGCCCGGCGCGCGGTGACGTCACCGCCATCTCCACCAATGGGAGGCCGGGCGCGGGGCGATGATGACCAATGGAAAGCGAGGTGGGTCCGTGAGTGGCATTAAGGGCGGGCTCGACCTGAGGGGCGGGGGGGGGGGAGCTGTTGGGAGAGAAATGAAGTTGTGCTAAAAGGGCTTTTAGCCATCAAGAAGTTATTAGGCATTTCTCAGCCGCAAATTAGGGATTCTTCATTAATACCAACCTCACACCCCCCCTCCCGTCCACCCCACCCTTTCCCCCACCCCCCCCCTTGGTTATGTGAGAGGGAGAGCCTGAGAGCCGATAAAGGGGATGGGGAGGCGGCAATGTCTGTCTGCCCATCGGTGTGAGGAGCGGTGACAGGCACAAACTTTTCCCCGGTGCCATTAATGAACCAATTAAAGAGTTGGGCTTCTCACCCCGGGAGAGCTCTCCGCAGGCTGCTGGGCTCAGGGACTCAAGGTAGGTGAAAAAAAAAAAAAAAATCACAGCCCCCACCACAAGCTGCCAGCCGCAGTGATGTGCGGGGCAAGGCTGTGGGTCGTTTCTCCACACACACCAAAAGAGAGGGGGCGGGAAAAAATAATATTTTGTTCGGGAAAATGTGATGTCTGGGGGGATCCCGGCTCGGGACAGGGCTAGGCAGGGCAGAGCTTGCCTCCCCTGGCTGGGGTGCAGCTGAGGCAGGCTCCCCACGACCCCAGCTGGGGAATGAGGGGAGCCGCCAAGACGAGGGGAAAGTTTAAAAAAAAAAAAAAAGTTAAAAGGCAAACGAGCAGAGATACTGCGGGATGGGAACTGCTTGCCCCGCTGCGGGGCTGGCAGTGCGGTGCGCGGGGTGGTCTGGCCGCCGGCGCGGTGCCAGCCTGGGAAGGGCGGAGGGGACGGGGCAGTCCTGCCAGCAGCGACAGCAGCCGGTAACTCCTCCGCCTTTGCCGGGAGCTGGTTTCTCCCTTGGTATTTTTGTTCTGGTCGTGCTGGGCACACCTGGGCTGAGGGAGAGTGCGGGGCAGACTCCTCTGCAGGCGCGCTAGATGGGAAAATACACTTTTTTTTTTTTTTTTTCCCCTCTGGTGGGATAAAATACTACACCCGCCGGAGGCTGTTTGTTGATTATTATTTCTCGCGGCTCCGCCGCGGCGTTGTGTAGCAGCTCTCTCACCGCGGGGCTGCTGTTGTCTCCACAGAGGCTCCCGGGAAGTCACCCCCGCGCCCGGGAGGTAGCCCACGGCCGGGCGCCCCGAGCCTCGGACTGACAGCGGACCACGGAAAGAAATGGGATTATTATGACCCTCTTCCGAGGAGCTATACTGCCCGCCATGAGTAGGAAAAAAGGCCAGAAATACCTCTCTTGGTTGCTGCCTGGTGCCGCAAACTTCTAGGTTGTTCTTTTTTTTCCTGCAGTTGCTTGGAGTCTCTGAGCTGCATTGGATAAATGCCTTTCTCATCCGATTGACTCTGCTTTTCAGATTTTTTTTTTTTAATTTTTTAAGAACACCTCTCTGGTCTTCAATACTTGTTTGCATTTTACGCAACTGAACAGTTTCTCAGAGTAATGGCCGCGCTCAGAATCACTGCCTGATGCTCCGGAGAAATGAATTGCAGCTGAAAGTTTCCCTTCCACCTTTGGATGAATCTTTGGAGTTTAAATTGTAGGAAGGAAGGGGGAAAAAACCACGATGAAAGAGAAGTCCAAAAATGCTGCCCGGACTAGACGGGAGAAAGAAAATAGTGAATTTTATGAACTGGCGAAATTACTACCCCTGCCTTCCGCTATCACCTCCCAGCTGGACAAAGCATCCATAATCAGACTCACCACCAGCTATTTAAAAATGAGGGTGGTTTTTCCAGAAGGTAGGTGGGAATGCCTATTCGTCTCTATTTCCGTTCCGATCCAGGTGTCGCTTGTCGCTTTCATTATTATTATTATTTTAAATTAAAAAATAAATCGCATGGGGTGGTGTGCTCGAAGACACGGTGCTCTCCGCTGTCACTTTCCTCTGCTTTCCTTTCAGTTTCTTATGACGGGTTTGGTTGGGAACTTACGGTGCTTTTGTCAACACTTGGAGGCACTGAGCTCTGGTGCGTGTTCTGCTAAAGCAAACACGGGTTTTCTTTTCCCCCAGTCTCCCAGTAAAATGTGCATCCCCCGCCAAGCACGTGCGTGGCGAAAGAGGGGACGATTCCCCTACTTATAGCCATACTATGGGGGGAGTTAATAAATGGGTAAATATTTACATAAGTCTATGCAAAGTCCTAAAGCCCTAGTTCAAGCATCGAGCAAAGGTGCGGTGCACAGGTACAGCACACGCGTGCAGGCGTGCTCACACACACGCAGCCTAAATAAATAAGCCAAGCACACCGAATCGCATCACGAATGTGATGTGTATTGCCCTGAGGACCATTAAGACACTTTGAGGGTGTTAATCGACCTCGGAAATTTTTAACAGGCGTTTTGTACTGAGATATATATTCAACTCCCCTCGCCCACCCAACTCTTCAAGCCCAGGGTCCTAGTCTGGGTCTGATTTTCCTCCACAATCAGGCAGCAGTAAACTTCACGTTGACTTCCACGGCAGCCGCAACGGTCCCGCCTGTCTAGCAAAAGCAGGCTTAAACACCCTAAAGTCTGTCTTGCTTTTAAATAGAATTACGATTTAAAGCGACCGTCTTGAGTCTTCTAGCCCGGCTGCCAAGAAAAACAAGCAGCACAGGAACTTAGGAGAGACGGAATAAAGTTCTCCTGTGTCCTCACTCCATTGTTTATAGAAGATGTAAAAAAAAACCCCAAAACAAAAACAAACCAAAAACACAAACAAAACAAAATCCAAAACAAAATCCAAAACAAAACAGAAAAACCAACACACACACACAAAACAACCACCCTACGAATCTTTTATTTAGATCAACTCGATTGAGAGAGAGTCTGCATGAAACAAAAACGTGCGGAGCTTTTGTTTCCCGCCCGACCTAATAACAAAATTCGCTACATTTTTTGTTGAAAAGTATATGGACATAAGAAACACCTTAATATAGATGTGTCCCTCTGTGTTTTGCGTAGTTGTACCTCGAGTCGGTTGGTCAGTCTGTCCACTATAATTTACAAACCAAGAGTGGGTATACGGCCTAGTTTTGTTTTGGTTTTGGCGTTTTGGGTTTTGCTGGTTTTTTGTTTTAGGATTTTTGTTTGTTTTGGATTTTTTGTTGGGGGGATTGGGGTTTGTTAGGTTTGTTTTTTTTGTTATTTTTTCGTTGGTTGGTTTGGGTTTTTTTACCTGATTAATCTGTGAATTGCTCATCCTAATTCTACTTTTTAAAAGTAAATATGCAATTGAACTGGGGGAGGTCGTCCCCCCCCCAGGTTAGTTTGAATGCCTATACCTACAGTTCACAGCAGTAATTTCTAATTTGGTGCATCTTGCAATAATTTCTTTAAACAATCTGCCTTATCTCCGAGTCACTCTAAACCAGAGAAGGGATAAATGAAATTTGTAACACCTGAAATCTTAAAAAAAAAAAAAAGGTTTCATCAAACTACTTTCGTCTTCTATGTGATCTGCCACCTTGAAGATCGTTATGCAAGGCAGTCCTCTGTTTCAAAGGAGTCTGAGTTGTCCTTTATACTGTCAGCGCATACTTTATAAAAATAAGGCTATTGCAAACTCTGATGCCCATGATGTTCCTAAAAGGATTATTAGCAATGATTTGTCAACTCCTGCGGTCTCAGTAGGCTACCTTTCTGCGTGATTTCGAGCAGGTCTCGTCAATTACTGGTGCCTATGTAGCGGGTTGTTTGATCAGAACAAGCATATGGTGTTGCTTGTAGGCTGTGAGTAATCATGGGAAGAGAAGAATAGCTGATCCCCGTCCCTCGGTGGCAGCGCAGGATGTTTGAATGCCCTGGGGAACCGTGTGGCGAAGTGCGCCGGGGCCGGGGCCGCTGCCGGCCGCTGCAGATGCTAATTTGAGCGCGGAGACAGAGGGGGCGACTAAGCAGGGCTTTGGAGGCAGACGAGCCTTCGCGGCTTAATTAAAGGCAAACTCCAAATTAAAAAGAAAGGCAGCGAGCAGGCACGAAAGGGCTCGCTCCCTCGAGGCGCGCTGCCACGGGAGGCCCGGCGCCGGGCGGGCGGAGGATCCACGCGGGACCGCGGCCCCTCGGCCCCAGAGTCGCGCATCCCTGCGGTGGGGGGGAGGAGGCACCGTGGGCTTCCCACACAGGCGGGGGGATTTCTCCGCGGCCCCACGGTGCTCCTGCTCCTTTCCACGTCCTTTCGAGGCGAAGGGTGAGCGCTCTCCGGCACCGGGGCCGCGGATTTCCCTGCCCTCGCCGGTGCCGCGCTAAATCCCGGCCCATGAGAGGCCTTCCTTCCCCGAGCTGCGCCTGTGGCCGTGCGGGAGCTGAGCCCGAAGCCGGGTGATTTTCCCCGGGACCTCGGGGAACGGCAGGAGCAGGCGCTGGTGCTTCCTGCGCGGTTGTGCCTGTACACTGGCCCTTTCGGCTCGTCTGGCTGCAGCGGGGGGAGGCGAGGTAGAAGGAGGCCATCCTGGGGTCTCTCAGCCAGAAAAATAAGTCGTTGCTTGGATGGAAAGAGAGGACAGGTAGTGGCAGCCAGGGAAGTTACACACCCAAAGGCAAAGCTTTCCTGAAAAGAGGAGGCAGGGTTAGGGATGTTGGATGGATTGAATGGGGGGTCGGTTTGCTTGTTTTTCCCTGGGGAGGAAAGCGATACAAGCACCGGGACAGACTTGAGGCGTTGGCCAAAGGGCTGGAGGTGGGTGGCAGGAGGCTAGGGAGCTCGGCGAAGTGTCATGTCATGTACATTTAAAAAGATGTTGGAGGAGTCAGGATAGAGAAGCGTTGTATCCCTAAAAGCGAGCTGCACTTCCAGTGCAACTCACAGACCCTTTCTCCCGTAAAAGAGCAGATTTCCATCTGCCCGAAGAGTGCTTGCATAGGGTCTGGTTGTAAATAACCCGCCAGAAAGATATACACTCCTCATCGCCGCGCATACGCCGGGGATAGGCGGAGAGAATCGGTGTGCATTTGTCTGCATATTTTTGCGTCTGAAATGTTCCTAGAGAGAAAGAAGGTGTGTCGATTTTGGGTTAATTTTGGAAATGAGAGCTTTCTGGGAGGAAAATGCCAGGAGAGTAACACACAGAATCATCACAGTGCAGTTTTCACATCGCTCCCCCTTCTCCCCTCAAGAAATCTAAACACAAATCGGGGGCACCGGATAAACTTGATAAACCGAGATTTTTCAGCAAGCTCCCTCTCGTTATGGCTGTGTAATTCTCTCAAGATATGAAAACGCCCGGATTGTCCTTTCTACCCCTGATATCACTTTACTAGGTCTTCAGCAGATTAAAACTGTCAAGGGCAAAAAGCGTTCAGCAGCGTAGGTAACTTGCATCACTTCAGTGATAAAACTCCTCTGCCTCCGGAGAAAAGAGCCTGTAAGACATATAGGTGATCAGACTGCTTTTGGAAAGGCTGAGGATCTGCTAAATCATCGAGGATCGTACTGAAGCCCGGGTTGGTTTTATTTTGGTTTTGTTTTTTTGACTTGTTTGTTTGTTTGTTTTTGTTTAGGCAGAGCTCCCAAATAAATTCACTCGAGAGTTAACGTTCATTTAAAAAAAAAAAAAAAAAAAAAAAAAAACACATAAAATTGCAATTTAAAATTAAGCAGTTAATGGCAAGTAATGTAGCCTCAAAAATATCTGCAAAAATCTCCGGAATATTCAAGAACTAATTTATTTTTTCTTCAAAAAAGGTCCTGTCACTATAACTAGAGGGCCTAAATCTTCACTGACCCTCGCCAGTACCCAAAAGTGAAGGCAGGGAAAAACAACCAACCAACCAACCAAAAACCCAACAACCACCGCCATTCCCCCCCCCAAAAAAACCCCAAACAAACAAACAACAAAAAAAACAACAACCAACAACACACCCAAACCAAAACAAAAAAAAGCCCAACAACCAAAAAAAAATCCACAAAAAAACAAGTGGCCTAATAAAGAGGGGGTTTTGGTTGATTTTTTTTTTTCTTTCTTTCTTAGTTGTTTTAAGGGTCCTGCTCGTCAGCCGAACAGAGAGGGAAAAGGAGGGTTTGCAGTCCCAGTCCTGCTGCGGACTGATCGTTTCGGCCCAGGGCCGCGTTTGATTTTCGAGTCAAAAGCAGAGGCTCATTTACATAAACTTTCGCCGAATCAGAACGGTTAACATTTCAATATTGAAGCCCTTAATCTTGTTTTATTTTAAAACGGGAAGAGATCAGCGAATGAAAAAAAAAAATTCCCACGTGGATAGGTGATTTAATGCTGTTTTTCTTACTGCTAAGGGAAATGATTGAGCATTAGGTTTCAGTGTTTATTTTCTTACAGAAGTTTTTCTCATTTAAGCTGCAGTTTACTCTCCACGCTGCTTCTCTGTTTAATTTTAGTTTTGATGTGAACTTAAAATGCAAAGTGCAGAACTAAACTACTAGTGTCATAGTTAAAAAAGCAGATTTATGTGTTAGAAATAATACTATGTGAAATGAGCAGAAAAAACCCTCTGTTTTCTTTCTAAACATCCTTTCCATTCTTAGTAATATAGGACTGCTTTAATTTTGGAGGATATTTTTCAACATGCATATAAAGAGCGCGTGTTTTCGAATGCGTTGGTGTGAACACTTCCCTCCTCAGTTTCTTCGGAATGAGGGCTGTATGAATTTGCATCTTCTGTAGAAGTGAATAAGTAGTTTGCGCTCGAAAAATTGCCTGATGTTGTTTTGTTTTGTTTTTCTCCTTCTCGCCAATTTGGGCATGGTTCTGTTTGTTTGCATTTCAGAGCGCAATTCCGTTACCCCGTGTGTGCCAAAATGCTGGTATGTCTTTCTAGAGTGAATCAATCTCGGCATTATTTCCACTACCGTTTCCTTAATACGGTTGTTTGTTTAGTCAACAGGACCTTTCCTCCCTCGTATTATTATTTTTATAAAGAAAGCGGGATGCTAACTTATCGCTGCTTCAATTGAACACATGTGATTTACCGAGATAATAAATCTTTACAAAACCTTGCTAATGGCATCCGCAGGCAGTTGGAAATGAACAGCATTTTTAAAAAAACATAGCTTATTCCATTTCATTTGAACCCTCCGACGGCGACCCGCTCCTTCACAGAAGCCTCATTTGGCCGTGATTTTGAGTTATCATTAACCACTGCCTGTTAAATTAACTGAGAAATCAGCCCTGTCGCGCGTCAGGCGATGGCAAAACGGAGCGCTGGAGGTAGACTAATTAAATGGTTAATCGAATCAAGCTAATTCCTCGATGCTACATCCCCTTGCCTTTTCCCTTCCCGGTGACTAGGATGTACAGCGTCTGTCCCTGCGGCTCCCACTACTGTTATTTGCTATTTTCCTTGGGTAGGGACGGAAAATGACGGTCCTGAAGATGGGGATCGAGCTGCCCTGCCTCCCTCTCCCCTGACAACCGTCCGTGCCCCGCTTCTCCCCAGAGCAGCTGCAGGGAGGGGTATAAGGCAGCAGAGGTGCCGGCCAGGGGCGATGGAGCGATAGGGAAGGTGCTGCTTTACGAGCTGCTCACGGAGGTGAACCGCCAGTGGCCTCCGTAAAGCTTTACGAGCGGCTTCGCCGAGCAGGTTGCATGGTGTCGGCGTGCGAGGACGGGAGGGGAGAGGGGCCCGGTGGGACCGCTCCTCAGCGGAGGACCCGGTCCCGCGGGCCCCGGCTGCCCCTCCCCGGCCTCCCCAGCGACTCACGGGAGGCCGGCGGGGCCCGGCCTGCCTTGGCGCTACAGGGAAAGGACGAGCCCCGCGGTGGAGGTGGCCGGGGGTACCGCATCCCTTATCCTCCGCGGGGTCAGCATCCCCAGAGGGGGGAATGATGGACAAGCTGCCTCTCCTCCATCTTTAAAGGGCAGGGAGCGGCTGTTAAAAGGGCAAAGCAAGAGCAGCGAAACAAAAGCGAGCGGAGGCTTCCCCGGACCGAGGCCCCCGGGAGCGGGGTGGCGGGGAGAGCGCTGGAGCGGGGCGGCCGCTGCCCGGAAAGGGAGTTTTAAGAAGAGTCTGGAAGCCGAACGCCCAGGGGAGCTCCCTGGACCAGGCTTAGGCAAGCGTCCCTGCTGCTGCCCCGGCGCCCCGGCGCCCATCGCTGCCTCGCAGTAGCGGGTTGCCTGCGGGCAAGCCCCCTGCTCTTCTCCCTCTGCTCATCCCCAGCAACTGGAGAACTCTCCGCCTACGAGGCATCGTCTCCAAGCCATTCTCTACTCGGCGTGCACGGGGCTCCCGTGGGCCTCGCCGGGCCGTGTGGGCAGGCAGGGGTGTGGGGCAAGTCCACGGGGGGGTCCCCAGGGGTGGTGTTCCCCTCCCCCCCCTGGAGATAGTTGCCCCTCAAAGCCTGGTCCCCCAAAGAAGCGAAGCTGGAGCTCAAGCTGGGCTCTTCACTGAGTGAATTTTAAAAGGGGACGCCAAGTCGCCCACTCTCCAGTGGTTTTCACTACCGTGAATCCAGATTGCGCTGAGATTTCATGTGGAATAGTCCGCTGGGGAAATCGTAGTAACCGCTTTTAAAAGCAGGCAAATCAACACAAAGTAGATAAGGGCTTGCATCTTCTGGCCACCCCACCCCCACCGTCCACCCCCGCCCCCCTTGGCTATTGCCAGACAAAGGAGGGGGTCGAGGTGGGTTCTGTTCTGCAGATGCTCACAGGGGGACAAGTAACCCGGAGATCAGCCAGGGCCAAGGAGCTGCCCGGGCCTCCTGGAGTCTCATTTCCCTGCGCATGTCTTCCTCCGTCTTTGCCTAGATCAAATTAGAAATGATTGAGGAATCTCTTCCCCCTTCCTTGGGACAGAGGAGCTTCTTGCGACAATATCGCCACTGGGTAGGGACGATATCCACCCAATCCCTCCATTGGCTGCTGCCATAAGGGCTTGCATCAATCAAAAGATGAGGGGAAGGACAGGGCCAATGCAGCCGGGCGCCAGGGCACCGGCCGTGAGCCGGGTTTGGGGGGCAGGCTGCGGTGGAGACGGCGTGCCCAGGGGAGGATGGGCATGGCTGGGGAAAAAGCATTGCACATGGGTTCGCTGGTGTAGCTGTTCCGTGGAACCGATTGAGATGCTTTTTGTTGTGGAAAGAGCAGTGTTTTTCCATTGGGAAGTGCTCAGAGAAACGATGAGTCAGCAAGCTCGCTCCGAGCGGGATCCGCGCAGTCTCGGCGCAGGGTCCGCGCACCCTGTTAGGTACCGAGACTGTTCTTCGCAAACTAAGCAAGAACTGGCTAAAATGCTTTGTTTTGTTTTTTGTTTGGTTTGGTTTGATTTTTGTTGTTTATTTTTTACTCTCTTCCTCCTGAGGGTGGACACTTTCTTGTGGCCCAAATGGTATTCTTCTTAGGAATAATAAAAAAAAAATCCTTGAGTGGAGGGGATTGTTAGGTAGCAGCCTATAATCTATATTTTGTCAAGAGTATCAAATTCATTCCGAAAGCAAAGCTCGATCCATTTATTTTTGCTGCTTGAATATCACAGCTGGATGATGCCTTGAGCTTGCTCTAGACGGTTGCTCATCATTCATTCGCCAAGAACGGGCCTAAATGGTGCCTGTGGGATTAGGTCAATTTTACTGGATCTACTTCGCCTCATTTGGTTACTAATTGGTTTCTTGTTTTATAAATCGAAATCTCATTTTCAGGAAATTACAAAACCCATGCAGCCAGTCCATTGAGGTAATCCGTGGGTCGGGGGTATTTAAATGGAAATGGTTCTACAATGCATCAAGTATTAAGCAACAGTAAAACTTCGCCTCTATTTCCAAATGAAATGTGAGCTCGCTAGCTCCTTAGATCCATAACAGATACATCCTTTCTAAGGCTACTTATGTAAATATTATAAACCAGACCTTGGTGGGGGAGGGGACGCAGGGAAGAACGCAATTTTTATCTGCTAAGGTTAATGTGGCATATCTTGGAAATCTTCCAAAATAGATTATGTTTTGCTTTGTCTTCGGCCACTTTAGCTGGGAAAATCCTTTGCCTAAAAACGGTTTAGTTATCCTTCCCCTCACAAAGCTTCTTTTCTGTTCCAAACCTATTATGCTGTCGGCTCTCCAAATTACAAGAGAATCTTTAGATCTTGTTTCCAAGCGTAATCCTGAAGCAAAAGGGGGAGCTGATTTCCTTGTTTTGTTTTAAATAGACAATCAAAGGATTTGCAGAACTTTCTGCGGTAGGTCAAGTGCAAGAAATCACAGTTTGCCCCCTCGATAAAAGGAAATTGGATGTTAAAGTGAATAGACGGGGGAAAAGTAGAAAAGGGGATATTAATTGAGAGGTTTTCTCCTATAATCTTTAAAAACAGTATTTAAGGGGCATCAGGAGAGCCCGCCGATTCGGGAGAGTCTGGGCTTGGCAATGAACAGAAATAGCCCCCGACTTGAAAGTGCTGAAACATCTGGGAAGTACAAAGAATCGTCTCATGTGATAGGATTTCAAAAAGCCGGTTCAGGTAGACAAGTGAAAACGTTTAATTATAAACCATTAACAGACACAGCCCAGCGGTGCGGGGTTTCCACCTGAAACACAGCGAGGAGCTCAGCGCCCCGTGAAGAACCGCCTTCCCGGGGGGAGGTTGACCTGCACTGCCCGTGAGCTGTTCATTAACCCGCCCGCGTCGGGTTATTTTCCCTTTTAGAAGAAGAATAATTAGAGCCGTAAACTTCGATTAATAAACAACTTAAATCATAGGCGAGGAGGCAGATTTAGCTCTGAATACAGAAATCTGTCACTCAGATGTCGCTCCATGTTGGGGGACGTCTCAAGGAGTCGCTTTGGCCGTCTCTGCTCTAATGAGCCGTCCTGGCTCCCCAGCGGAGAAACCTCCGAGGAGCTGGTGACAAACAAATGTACAGCGTCTTTTTCTCTCTTTCCCTGGAGGGTGTGCAAGATTTGCCAGCTCCTTGCTGGTTTCGGGGGGCGGGGGTGATCCTCCGCCCTGGAAGCTGGGTCCTTGGGGGAGCGGAGCAGAGCTGTCCCGAAGCCTCTGGTGCATCCTCCGAGGGCCCACTGGGTCCGGGAGGCACAGGGGGGAGCGAAGCTCCGAGACTCAGGAAAAAGTCACTAGGTCCTCGCTAGTTGGATTGGAGAAATGGATGGAAAGGAGCCTGTTTCTGGCTGGCACCTGGCGCTGGGTACACGCTGGGGCTGCGGAAGCGGGGCCAGGCCGGAGAGATGCCCCAGCCTTTGTCGTGCTGTGAAGTTAAGGAGGAAGGAGGGAAGTGTAGGAGCGGTGAAGATACAAGTTGACTGAAGAGGTGGATGAGGGAAAGGGAGAGAAGAGAGGGAAAAGCGGGGAGGACAAGGGTGCATCGCTCCGGCGGTGGGGAGGGCGGCCGAGGGCTGCAGTGGGATGCCCTGTTCAAACAGCGAGGAGGAAATCGTTAGCTTTGTTCAGACCGGCAAACACCTAGGTGAAGCCACTCAATAGCGAGGGATGCCCGCTGCTGCCTGCTGTCGCCACCTCGCCTGTTCGCGTCGGAATAGCCGGAAAACGGGGTCTTGCCTTCCCTGAGCCAGCCCTGCGGGAGGGAGACCTCTCCGGCTCGCCTCTAGCCTCCCCAGGGTGATCCGCATCCCGACCATCAATCAGAATTTGTATTTTTTTCCCCCTCACTTCATCTTAGAGTCTGTGCGTGTCAGGCTGAGGCTCATTTCATGGCATAAGCGTGAAAGGTTTTAACTGCCCTGTTTAAATTATTTCAGCAGCAACACTGTGAAAAGGCACCTCTCATAAATAGTTTTACTCCGATGGAGTAAACCATCTGGCTTTTATTCCTCTTCACTTTGCGTAGGAGAAAACAAGCGGAGTCTGAAACATTAGACAGGTCATGAGAGATTCATTTCTGCAGGGGGCTGCTTGGAGAGAGATCGTCCCTTCTGCAGAGAGACCCACCCAGCTAGCCAGAGCCGCAGGGAGGAGGGAGGGAAGGGAGGTGAACCCCGGAGACCCGGCTTCGTGGGGCAGGAGGGAGGGAGGTCCGTGCCGTCGGACAGACAGTGCCTTGCCTGGGCGGCCCCAGCAGCGCGTTACCGGAGCCAGGAAACTGCGCTGGGCTTGGCGACAGGTAGTTTGCGTTTTGTGGGCTTGAGTGGGGAACACTGAAAGGGAGAGCGTTTTAACACGGGGCTCGGGGAGAGCTGGAGGAGTCGCACCTAGTCGTTCCTCTCTTCCTTCCCAAATAGGTAATTACAAATCTTCCAGGTGAGAGGACGGTGGCCCCGATGAGAGAGAGAGGCGGGAAAGTGGACTCTGGTGAGCAGGGGGTCTAAGCCCGTCCTTACCACTCCCCCTCCAAAGCCTGCCAGCTAATTACCCAGCAGGTTGTGGCCGGGCTCTGCTTTCTGGAGGGGGAGGAACCTCCCGCAGGCAGGGTTCAGGTGCTGGTGGGACCCATCCGCGCTGCTGGCCTGGCTGCCGCCGAGAACCTTCTCTTCCCAGACACCGTCGTGCCTACTTAACCGCATCCTTCTCGCGACATCAAAGGCTTCCCCCAGCACACCCCTTTCTTTCATTTTAAACGACTTTCAATGTTGTCCAGGATCTCTTCGGTGACGTTAGGAGAAAGGCACTTTCCCTGAAGTTCAAGCAGTCTGTTCCCAGTAGCCGAAGGCACCACCAAAAAGCCCTTTTATCTGCCACGCTGTTTCACTTAGGTCTTAAGAATTAATTTCACCGTCAACTCAAAATAGGTATTTTGATATTTTTCTCCCACGGGAGTTAGGTCTATTTAAAAAAATCCACAAAAGACGCTTCTCTGTGCAACGAGATCATGTCTAGTTTATCAAAGTTTATATGTATACATGTTTTTGAGTTGAAAAAAGCAAGACATTGAAAATAGTTCCTCTCCAGCAGGCTAAAATGAGTCAATTTTTCATCTCCTCACCTTACTTTTCTTGGTATGTCTTAAATAAACAGGACTTGGAGAAGCCTGGGGCCATTCTAGCCGAACCAGCCCGCTGGATAATGTTGGACGGGAACTGGGATCCCATCTTTTGCAGGTACTGGTCTGGAAACGACAGCCACAGGGTATTAATGATTAAAGAAATAATTCCTTCTTCTGAGCCCTTAATTGCCACCTTGACTAATTTTTAACTGTTCACGTGTTTAATTAAAAAAATAAGGGGGGGGGAGGGGGTGCGTCAGAAGCGCGAACCGTCGCAGTTAAATGTCGTGGACTGTAGCGGGGTTGTGGTTTGGTCACTCCGAATCCTTTGCTCCAGCACGGGCCAACACAAGGTCCGCAGAGAAGGGTTCTCAGCGTATCCCGGTGTGTCTTGTGGGATCAGAGAATAGGAGCATGACTTTTCCCCAAATTGTTAACAAAATGATAACGCCCCTGCAACGCGTGAACCTCAGGGCGGTGTAGAGACAGGGAGAGGCTCTAGAGACAGGTTGGGGGAGGTAGTCCTGAGCTCAGCAGGCACAGAAATGAGCACATACACAAATCAGGTAGGACACATTTGAAAACTCACTGATTAAGGAAGGTAAGGGAATTACTAAGGAATGTTAACTGTTACCGCCACCACGCATTTTTTGTGGGGTTGTGTGGCTTTTGGGAGCCTATTGCGCCCTCGACACAGCCAGAAGTCTACTGAAATGAGCAGGTTAAATTCTCCTATTTACCCTACGGATAGTTTTAGTCACCCCTCGCTCGCTTAATGTCTCCTTAGCAAATCAAGCGCTAAACCCCCCAGTGACATGGCATAGAAGTGTTCAGTATTGTAGGATCGACATATCAGGCACCGGGTAGCCAGGAGCTGTTACTAGATATTTCCCAGGCACTTTGCACTACCGGGACCTTTGGAGCTGGATACCTTTGAGAAATGGATTGTATCCCATGGGTCCAGGAGCTTTAGAGGGATTCCTGTCCAGGATTTGCCCATTTCCTTCCAACTTTTTAAATAATCACAGCGTAAACAGGGATGCCTGTTTCCTAAAATAAACCCGGGAAAAGGTACTTCATGGATCTGTCTTCATGGTAGACCTACTTGTCTATCTATTGATATATTTATACTTTCCACCCCTCAACCCTTTCCTGCAGACATTGGACGGTTTCATATTTGTCGTGGCTCCGGATGGCAAGATCATGTACATCT
The DNA here is from genome assembly GCA_020745705.1 of Hemiprocne comata. NCBI lineage: Eukaryota > Metazoa > Chordata > Aves > Apodiformes > Apodidae > Hemiprocne > Hemiprocne comata. Next base: position 116,321,145 of record CM036588.1, on the reverse strand, counting down.
CGGAGACCGCCTCGGTGCACCTGGGCTTGTCGCAGGTACGCTGGGGGGGGCCGTTAGCCCCTCTGCCTGGCTGCTCTCCCACCCCTCAGCCGGCTGAGAGCGGAGGTGCGTGCGAGGTGGGTGAGCGGTGCCGGTCATGAGCCCCTTCCTCCTCCCCCAATCACAGGTAGAGCTGACCGGGAATAGCATTTACGAGTACATCCACCCCGCCGACCACGATGAGATGACGGCGGTGCTCACGGCCCACCAGCCCTACCACTCGCACTTTGTGCAGGGTAAAGTACAGAAGCCCCCCCCACCCCCGATTGCCCTGCGCGGCAGCGGAGGGAAGCGCGTAGGGGCGGCGCAGTTCCCGGCTCACCGCACCTCTACCTTTCCCCCCTCCCAGAATACGAGATCGAGAGGTCCTTTTTCCTGAGGATGAAGTGCGTCCTGGCCAAGAGGAACGCGGGCCTGACCTGCGGGGGCTACAAGGTGCGTGCCCACGGCCGGGACCCATCCCCTCCATCCTTCCCGCGCCGCTGCCCCGGCAGCGCCGAGCACGCAGGGCGGGCGGTGCAAATGGGGACGGGAGTGGGGGTGAGCCCTCCTCTGCCCGCTGGGGCCGTCCCAGCCCGGTGGTCTTTCATGTGGTCTAGAGCCAGAATTTCTCTCGAAATTTAGGCTAAAGAGCTCAAACCACAAAACCGAGCAATCGAGCTCCCCGTGGGGTTTTTTTGTTTTGTTTTGTTTTATTTTGCTTTTTCAACTGAACTTCGCACAACCACTGGCGTTCCCGAAGTGTTTGTGGAAGCTTGTCAGGTGACACAATGGGAGCCCTGGCTTAATTTATTTCTTTATTGGGTAACTTGTCAGCTTCAGGGGCAGCTCTCCAAGTCAAGGCTTTTGCTCGGGTGTTTCACACGGTTGCGCTCAGGGCTCCTCGGTGGGGACAGTTCCTGCTTTCCTACCTTCTCCCTGCTTTTGTGTCAGCTGCCCAACCCCAGAGAGCGGTGGGTGCCTATAATGCCAGCAGATGTTGTGCCGTGACGTACCATAGAACAAGAACATCTGTTGAACCTACTCCAGGAAGAAACACCATAATAATAGAGAAGTAACGGTGGAAGTGCACAGCAGCCACCTGTGAGGGTACATTTAGGAGACATACCTAAACCTACGTCCAAAGATACATTCTGGCTGTGGATCGCGTCTGGTCTATCTATATAACAGACATATCTTACACATGTGACATGTGCATACATGTAAACTCTTTCTCTCACAAGCATACACTCTTCATTACAAAGTTCTAACTGGCTTGGCACTTCCGCGTATTTTCTTTCCAGAAGAAGAATAAACGCATAGTTAGGAGGTGGTCCAAAACCCACTTAAATCAGTGGGAAAAAAAAAAAAAAAATCTCGTTGACTTTAAAGGGCCTTAGATCAGTGCTGAACCCTGGCATGGAAAAAAACCCAACCCCAGCCCAAAGAGAAGAACAGAAACCCGCAGACGGTGCCGCTTTGCCGGAGCGGTGGCGCGGGGCGGCGACTCCCGGGCACCCGGAGGCCGCATCGGCATCTGCCGGGGCGGGCGGGTCTGTCCGGGCCCCTCTGGGTCCCTTCCGCTGGGAGGGGCGCCTATCGCAGCACACTCTGCGCCCCCTGCTAGGCAGCCCCGAGCTTTCCTGTGTCTCCGGCAGGTCATTCACTGCAGCGGGTATCTGAAGATCCGCCAGTACAGCCTGGACATGTCCCCCTTCGACGGCTGCTACCAAAACGTTGGGTTGGTCGCCGTGGGCCACTCGCTGCCTCCCAGCGCCGTGACGGAGATCAAGCTCCACAGCAACATGTTCATGTTTCGGGCCAGCTTAGACATGAAGCTCATATTCTTAGATTCCAGGTAGAGCTGGAGTTATTTCCAAATGTTTTCCTCTAGCCCCCCCCTTCTCCCCCAGGCCTCCTTTCCTGTCCTCTCGCCCACTGATATTTGCTGGTTGTGTCTCCTGCAGGGTAGCTGAACTAACAGGTTACGAGCCCCAGGACTTGATAGAGAAGACCCTTTACCACCACGTCCACGGCTGTGACACCTTCCACCTGCGATGCGCGCATCACTTGTGTAAGAAGATTATGTTCTTGTAGAGACGCTGCCCCCTCGCCCCTCATCCCTCGCCTTCTCCCCCCTCTGCAGATGGACTTTGGGTTTGCTAGGATTTACCTCAAGGTCGGAAGGGGAAAAGCCAGGTCACTGGAGGGGAGAATACGCAAAATCTGCAGCAGGTTTTAATGAAGCAAGTCATTACAGACTGAACTCCGAGTTGTGGGCAGGAGGGAGATGAAGGAGATCAGCAATGAAAGGCTACTTTTTCCTCCTCAGCTCCCGGCTGTAGGACAAGAACTCCCCTGTACAAACCCCAGACGCCAAATTCACTTCAAATTCCAGTTAGGAAAAACCCTTTTTTCTTGCTCCAAAATGCCATGCCAGTGAAATGCAAATACTTTTGTTTCATTTCCACAAAGTCTGACAAATCTTGTCTGTGTATCTAATTTTGACTGCGGTAGTGAGCTCGATTGGGAGAGCCGTTCTTTATTCTATTTTGATATCATGATGACATTAATACATGGATAGATGAATAAAAAGGATATTAATTTCCGGTAAGTTTCCTTACAGAGAATGTAACGAGAAGAGATAAAACCCAAAGCCAGATTTATAGAATGAAATCTCGATGAAGATATGTTTGGGTGGGTGTGGGTTGGGGGGATTCAACCCCCTGGGATATTCCTCCTGCCCCATCAATCTCCACGAACAGCCTTTGACAACCAGCGGCCCGGCATCCAGGGACAGAAATCAGCCCTGCCCGGGCGTCTCCAACACCGTTGCCCTCCGGGGTTTCCGGTCCATGCTGCTTCCCGACGTGATGCTAAGGGGCTCACAATCCCTCTCCTTGCCCACGGGGGGCTGGGGGGAGGGGGGGCCAAGGGGGAAAGGGTGTGCTCCCGCTTTCCTCCCCCCCAAAAAATGGAGGCGGGAGCCGCGCTAAAGGTTTCCCCGCTTTGACCCCGCAGTGTTGGTGAAAGGGCAAGTGACCACCAAGTACTACCGTTTCCTGGCCAAGCACGGCGGCTGGGTGTGGGTGCAGAGCTACGCCACCATCGTGCACAACAGCCGCTCCTCCCGCCCGCACTGCATCGTCAGCGTCAACTACGTCCTCACGTAAGTCAGCGCGGGGGCGCAGACACGTTGCGGGGGGGCGCAGACACTTTGCGCGGAGCTGAGCAGGACCGAGCCGAACGCGGTCGAACAGAGCCCGGCGACGGGCACCTGCCTGTGAGGATCCGCAGCGCTGCGCGGGGCGCACAGGCAGGTGCCCGCCGCCGGGCTCGGTTCGGCCGCTCCACCCTCCCTCCTCTATCCACACCCTCCTCCCCAGCCCGCTTTCCTGATCCCGGCTGCTGAGCCCGCTCGCTGCCGCACTGACCAGGGCAGGCTCGCCAGGTCTGCTAGGAAACACATTGCACACTTTCATCTAGATGAAGGGTTTCCCGTCTGCCTGCTTCTTTCTTTTTCGAGACGGGAAAAGATTTAGAGGTTTGTCACCCACATATTTTGCTGCCCCCCCCGCCCCCCCTTATATATATATATATTACAGTTTAAATGCACCCAGCATTAAATAAAATTTAATGCAGCGTAAAAAAAAAAAAAAAAAAAGAAAAAGGTTTCCACGTACGGAGTTATTTATATTCAACAAACAGGACATCTGTTTTTCTTTTCAAAAATCTGGGGTTTGAAGTTCTTAATTTCATCCAGAGTCTCTATCAAAGCTCCGAGATTTCTTTTTTGTTCTTGGAGAGCGATCCTTACAGTGAACCACAAAGAAAGTTGGTGACCAGAAGGGTCAGCTAAACTTAAAAAAAAAAAAAATTAAAAAAAAATGAATCAGAGTGACTGCTGAGGTACCGTGTATCTCAACGCATCTCCCTGTATTTGGGGATTGCCTGGTTGTGCTCTAGCTACGCTGCTTAAACTGAAACACAGAGGCCCAGTGAGGAAGGGGAAGCTCGGGAAGATCGTTTTGAAGTGTTTATCAACGTGATTGTCAGCATTTCCCCTGGACACGGCGGTAGCTGCTGGCTGCAGCACTGACTGATGCCTCATGGGGATGATAGGGCCAGCCAGGAAGGCGGTACGTCGTTCATCCCAGGGGCTGAATATTCCCTTATTCGGCTGCACATTTTTGATTCCGGAGACACATCTAGGTGTTGGTAAGGTCTGAAAGGCACAACCCTCCCCTCTCCCAAAACTGAGTCGATGGCAGCATCATGATCTTGCCATTGCGGGTTTCGTGCACGCATAGGTGAGGAGTGGTTTGGTAGCCGAGTTTAAGACGCCCTTTCCAAAATAAAGTGGCTCGTTATGGAGGCATCGGCTGTGCTGGTGTGTGCAGGAGCAGCTGGTGGGGTGGGGAAGGGGATCACGGCGCCTGCATTGCTAGGACGTAATCACTTCGGTACGTAAGGTGATAATGGGCATCGTGCTCTTAGCTGGGCAGACAGGGATCATCGAGCCTGTAAGAAAAAGCACACATCAGCAATCTGGTATAGGGAGTAAACTGCCATTCCCCTTTAAAGAAAATATTTTTATTCGCTTTTTAAAGGGATGCGAAGCGCGGCGGGTAATAATACTCTGGCATTCACCCAGGAACGATGGGGATTAGCAGAGGCACCATCCTAGCTATCCTAGCTGCTCCGTGCATTAGTATGTCCATTTCCCCTATACCAGCTCCCTCTCTGTATTTTTTGCTCTTTACGCTTCTCAGTTAAGACCAAACACTTGCCTTAAGTGGACGGGGAACTGCAAAGTCAGCGTATGGTAACGCTAAAAACCTCGGAACCCAAACAGTGGTTTAGCACCAGAACCGCTACATGTTTTCCTATGAGCACCTGAGATTACCGCTCTTTTCCCTCTCCTTTAATCCCCAAAGACTGAACATCAGTTTCGGAACTCTACCTCAAATGACCCGAGTGGAAACGAAGCATCCTAGCAGATCTGCTTAAAGTCAGCTGGGGATCTGGCTCGGTCTGTCCCCTGCTTGCCGAGGTGATCACCAAGGCACCTGCATTTCCGGCTGGCACAGCAAAGCAATAGGGAGCCCCCTGGTTCCCTGGGGGCCGGTCAGACAAACCCCTCGGAGCTTTTTTCCAGCAGCGGGACAGGTTATACCATGTCGCCGCCCCAGCCGCTTGCGCTCTGCATCCGTACCTCGGTCGCCACCAGTGCAACCCAGCCCAGGGGGGCTACTAGCGGCTCGGGGGGGCGGGAGCACCGCAGGCAGCTTGTTTGCGTTTTGTTTGCACCGCCACAGCCGGCTGCGCAAGTGCGCCTGGATCCGCCGCTCGCGGAAAGGGGGGCGGTACGGAGCAGTCCCTGCGCGCACCGCTGCTCCGCGCCTCGGCAGGGTTGCCCCGCCGCTTGGAAGCTAGAATCATAGAATCCTAGGCTCGGGGAGCCTCGGCACCTGCCACCTCCCAAAGGTTGTGACCAAGGCTGTGTTTACACCTGTTTTCAGCCAGGTTGACATGTAGGAGGACTATAGCCGTTGTTCCAAGAATTGCCTTGGAGGACGAGGTCACACCGCAGCGCGACTTCGTTACACCTCGGTGTGAGGCTCCTCTTGTGCTCTTTGCTTAATCCTCTCGAGTGCGAAGGACGGAGAGGGCGCAGAGGTAGCCAGGGCATCTAAAATGCATCTGGAAACTGCTGGGAGGTCCATCATTGCCTGCGGCAACTGTCATATGCCGCGGGCGGCTGCAGTACAGGCGCTGCGACTGCATTAAAATCTAGGTTTGGTATGTTCAGGTCCTCGAGGATTCATCAAGCCTGGCTGGCCCGTCATTAGGGCGCTGCAGAAGAAGAGACGAGGTCCTGCGGCAGGGCTGCCGCTGCTGAAATCGCTGCTCTGGGTCCAGGGGAAGGGGGTAGCTTCCACTGTGTTATTAGGACTGTTGTTGTTGTTGTTATTATTATTATTATTATTATTATTAGTACTGTTATTCAGCCAGCCTGCCGTTTGTGAAATAAATGAGAGAACAGGCCCTGATATGTGCTAAGGGGAGGGGGGACGGACTGTGAGCAGAGAAAGGGCTGGCTTAAAAGCCCTTTTTTTAAAAAGCCTTTTTTTAGAGAAGAAAAAAAAAAAAAGTGGGATGTAGTCAGCCTCTGCCCTGGGTAACCTGGGGTAGAGAGAAGCTGTTGGGGAAAGGTTCATGGTTGGGAGAGTCAGGAGGGGGGATGCTGAACTCCTTGTACCCAAGAGTCAGCTTAATTGTCTTAATGATCTATTCAGAGTCATGATGTTGTTGCTCAAATGAGGAAAGTAGGTGCTGAAAATAGAGGGAAATGAGAGGTTTATGGGCACCTGACATATGGCATGAGGTAGGCTCCACTCCAGGAGGGCTAAGTAAAGGTCCTGTCACACCCTGATCTGAAAGGTCTTTTCTAACTGAAAGGTTTCTATGAAAAATTCCAAATGTGTAATATCCTTTATTCTGGTATAAATCATATAGCTACTGCAGTTCCTTAAGGATGCCAGTGGATGACTCCAGTAAAGCAGGGACAGCTGAGATAAGCCTGTGTGCACTGCAGGTTCCTCCCACGCTTCACCCATGGTGCTCTGGGTGCCCGGCAGAGAGTAGGTTTGCCCGCGACAGCCTCAGCCTGTTAGAAACCTAGGGAGGAACAACGTGCTTACAGAAGACCAAGGCAAAACCTCTTTGCATGTCAACTCGTGTGTATGGAAGCCGAAGAGAAAGCAAAATGGGTGCAGAGAAACCAAAAGAGGTGCAGACTAGTGGTTTTGTGTTTTCAAATAACACAGAGTTGCGTTTGGGATTGCAGGGTGGAGCTTGAAAGGTGGGATGTCTCTTGCTGAAGATTCCTTTGAAAATAGGAAATTACGGTCTTTTTCACTGAATTGGGGTGAAAATAGCAAAAGGGATCGTACGCTTTGGAAGCAGTGTTTTTGACCTGCTGGGCCCTCGGTTCCCTTGCACAGTACTTCTTCACTGAGGAATTTTTTCGGCTTGCTTGTGGAATAAGGAGCTTTTTCTCACTATTGAGGGGATCATGAGTGCTCTGATGTTTTGGAAATGAGTGGATACTGAGTGGCCTAAGTGCCGAAGTGGTCTGGAGGGCCAGTTTCAGCACAGGCTGAGCAGGAGGAGCTAGAATTTCTTGCCTCGTAGCTTCCTGACTCCCATGGGCGATACAGATGATGAAAACAGAAAGAATGAGAAAGAGTTTATGCAGAAGGGACCTCCACCCCACCCCCTGGTTAAGAAAATTTAAAAAAGGGGTCATTTTCATTGTCCATAAATCCCAAGCTTTGAGAAAGTGAGTTCTATCTAGACTTGAGAACAAATATCTGTAGTAAGTATACATGCTGAATTAAATAAGTACAGTTGCATGGGTGTTTTAGCAACAAGAGGAAAGGTGTTTTTTTGTGCAATAGCACTGTGCAAAAAAATTAATATAAACGATCTTTCAAGACTTCATTTTTAAAGTGCACGTTTGCTCTTCTTTGTATTCCATTTGGCGTGTGTAAGTACAGACACATGATATGTGTTTAATTTCTTATTTGTTCTGTACACACAGTTGCCATATCATTGATTATTAGCTGTGCATGTTTATCACATAAAGGGATTCAAGCATTTGTCAATTAATAGAGAACACCACTGTTGAAGTGAAGTTGATATTTAGATTGCAAACAACCTTCCTTTAAACAAATGGATAACGCAAACTGCAAATCCTCTGACTTTTTGAGCACGGGCAAATATTATAATAATTTGTCCCTAGAGAAAGTTAAGGTAGCTTTCCTATATGCATTTCGTTGTCATTTAGCATTTAAAAGAATAGCAATAGCAGTAACATATACAGATAACATGGATTAGGTACCTAATTGTGACTAATCTCTGTTCTGATGCTATAGTACGTATATGATACAGTTCCAGTTGACCTCTTCACATTGCATTGTGTAACTGACTGATTAGAAGCACAAATTGAATGCAATTTGTTTGAAAGATTATTTCACAAATAGCTGCCATATTGATGAATGTTTTACTTAATGATGTGGTAAATGCAATTTAGAATAAATTAACCGTTAATTGTATCTACACACTTCATCTTGACTATTTATACCTTTGTGTATTATCAGATTTAAAATGATTGTGTAAGCAATGTGGTATCATTATGTGTGAAGGCTCAGAATTTGAAAACAGTCCTCCCTGGCATATTAAGCCAGCTTTAGGGGAATCTGTGCTTCAGGTGGAAGCAGAGCTCTCCCCAAATTTTTGGTCATTTGCGATGAAATATTTTTGTAGCTTTTCAAAGAAATTCTTTTTTTGCCTGTTTCTGGGACCTCAGGTCTTACCTCCTTCTCTTCCCAGCCAATGGGAGAATCCACAAACTATATTTCCATGCCTACGGGCCCACCTTTCTTAAGTGTTTCTCTCCAATTGACCTATTTGGAATCACCACAGCCTTCTCTTCAGTCAGAGGTAGATACATGTTCTTTTGTACCTTTTAAGTGTGTGATGGAGTGTGTAAGATAGTGAATGCACTGGGAAAGTTAGAACTTGCAGGAGTAATCCTGTGCATCCTTTCTCATGTCATTAGTGGAACTAGTTGTATGAGTAAGCTTTGCAATCCAAATTTAGTTCTCGATAATGTATTTTTTTCTTAAACAGTTGTAAACAGTAGAAACAAATCAGACCTGCTGCTTTTCCTTTATATTTCTCTGTATAAATGGGAATTTTACCACTTGCTTGAATTGTCCAGAGAACTAGGTCCCAATTTATCTATTCAATATGCAATGTACTTTTCCTAAGACTGGAATGGCTACCATCATTCACATGATTTGATTAGCAATGTAAATATATACCAGAATTGTTTTAATAAATCAAAACTCTTGGGAAGCATATGCCTAAAATAAAAAAAAAGTATAAAAGGATTCCTCTTGAACTACTCAATGCACTATTCTGTTTGTTCACCATTAGTTTTTATTACAGACTTGTCTCCCTGGAACATTGTTTATATATTTCTTGCAAATAGGAGACAGGCTGTCCCAGGTGTCCACAATACGTTTCTGCAGTTCTTCTTTGTTCGTGTAGGGGTTTTCTTAGCTACCATTTGTTTAATTCACTCCAAATTTCTATGCTTCTATTTAAACCAGGTGACTGTAATGGCCAAGGCACTAAAACTATGGGCCAGAGTCTACAGTGACTGCTCATATGAAGGAAGTTTTATTTGTTAGAGTAAGGATTAAAGGACTGCAGCTCAGATTAATAGGGGAAAAAAAAATCAGCAGTCATTATTTGGAATGCATGCATACCGATAGTCTCACACGGCATGAAATTCAGGATTGCAAATAAGTGTCTCTGTTCCAAGAAAGAAAAGTGACTTCAAATGCTTTCCACTTCCATCCTTTTCTCATTCGGTGTGCTGGCTGTTCCTGGCCTTTGGAAACTCCCTCCTCCCAAACACTGAGTTACAGATCTTGTAAAATGATTGTCTGGGGTTGAGACACGTTAAGCAGCAGCAATGGCTGAAGCAATTACTATCTCCAGCTGTCTGCCTCACTCCACTGATGAAAGGTACAGGGCCCGCTGCAGGGACTCTTGCTCCTAAAATGCCACAGTTTATGGTTTAAGGTAAACTACCACAGATTTCACTTTACATGGAAGCACTGGGCTGTACACTGTAACACAGCTGTTCCTGCTAGAGAGGTTGTTCACACTTTATGCTTACTCTGCCCTTCCGTGCTTTGAACAGCATAAATGAGGCTTGTGAACACCACCACAGCAGATGGGTGCTTCAGACCCTTTGGGGATCAGCCCCAGTGGTCCTCCTACATGGCAGAGGTGGGGGGAGACCATGGGCCATGGAGTTTAGGGTTTAGTTCACTGTTCTGTGATAACTCAGAGAGCTGAAGACAAGCAGTGTTGTTGGAAGAGCATCTGCTGGTTTTACCACATGATATTTATATCTTCTCTATGGATTGTGTTAGTGGCTGTGCAGAAGAGGCAGGCCAAGCAGTTCAACTGCTACCAAAGGCTTTCTCTCCATGCTATCATCTTCTCAATACTCTGCACAGAGCTGGATGCTGAACTGGCTCCTGCTTTCATAACAGCAACAGTGTGTTCCTTGAGCAGGTTTCCAGTTTTACCAACTCTGCTTCTGTTTCCTTAATCTGTTGCATGTTTGCTCTGTTGCTCTGTGCTGCATCTCAGAACTGCTGTGATTCCCATGTTGTTTCACTGCAATTATCATGGGATACACCAGGTGTGATAAGTTACTGAACTGCTTCTGAAGTAAGCTGTTCCCTCTACATTCTGGTGTTCTCGCTAGTTTTTATTCGTACACACACAAATGTGGCATTTCGACATAAATTAAGTGTTAACAAATAAATCTCCTTTGTCCATTTAACAGTGGCAAGTATCTGTTTAAAATCCAATTCTCCTTCCCTCACCTCTCTTTTGTACTTTACAGAGTGGGCCAGGCTCCAGCACACATGTTCATACTCAGTAGGTTACTTCAGAGGCAGCCCCTTCCACTTTGATGACACTATTTATGGAGGCAGGCATGGCTCTGTGTGAACAAGGGTGTAGAGTCTGACCCTTCTGAAGGCTGGGGAGGCCTGAAGTCTGGAGTCAATCACATGATCTTTAACACAGTTAGACGATTTATTCCTGTTGTTGTCTTTTGTTATCATCCACTTAGAGCAATTAAATAGCAGAAGTCCCAATTTACTAAAACACTTGAGCACATTGCAGGCTCTAAAAGCGCTTAGACATAACTTTCAGTGCATGATTATATCCTAGTGAACTCAGTTTTGAAATAAAAACCTCCCTTTAGGCACATGCTTGGAAATGAGAATATTCCTTGGCTTTGCCAAATAGAGATGGTTTGAAGGATGCATTTGTTACTGTGTTGAATTGGGACCTAATAAAGAACAGCCGTAGTTTTTCAGCTACAAACCACTGTGTATAAATCTTGGGGGCAGCAATGTTGAAAATAACAGCTATTATCTGCTGAAGTTTCAGTGCGGCTATGGAAACACAAATGCCTGGCTTACTAAAGTTTGGCTATATCCCTAGCATTGTGTGGATATTTTGACATAACCTAGAGTGAAGATCTTTAAACCCATCCAGTATTCAACATTCTTACATCTGTGCTGTTGGTTAGGAAGCGAACATGCACAGTCTGCCCTGAAGGCAGCCTGTTCCCAAGTAGCCTGTGGCTTTCCATCATCTCTGTACTATGTTTGGCAGCTGGTGGCCTGGGCTGTTGCTACAGAGAACTCTCTCCCTCTGACTCAGGCCCTGGTTCACTGAAATCCACCCAAAGGCAATGCACTCGCTATTTTTCTCTTGCTGTTTCCAAAGGCTGTTTTTTGACACAGAACAAAATAACAATCTTTAATGACTGCTTCATGAGGCATATCCCAGTAGAGTATTTGCTCAAATAAAGGTTAGGGTTGGGGATAAATAGCCTGGTAGCATCCTCCCATTTGCAGCCAAACTGCTGAACAGTGTTGTCCAAAATAATTCTGTTGATCTGAAGCTGTGAGTGGGAGAGTTAAAGAAAAAGTGCCATCTTATGAAAGATGATCAGCTTCTTTAGTGCTTTCTAGTCTGTGAAAACCAGCAATGAGGGTGGGGATGTGGCTTCAGTCCAAATAAAACTGCGTATCTGTGTGACTGCAACTGTGTAACTTAACATAGGAATATGCAATTAGGGCTTCCGTGGTAACATCTGGTGGCTTCAGGAAAGCAACAGGAGAGAAGGTGCACAGCAGCATTTGCACAGGTGTGATACTCTGGAGTTGCTGCATATGGGCTACAGAAGTGGTCACCACAAGTACACAAGATCTCGTATTTTATGATACACTGGATTTGTAATAACGCAAATCAAATAGTCGTTTAGTCCAGCTGCAGATTAGCTGTAGTGTTGGTCCAAGAACAACTGTAGAATGGCAGTGGAGGTAATCTGCATGCATGCTATGGACATTTTTATGGGAACAAACAGTTGCCTGGTCAGAGACACTTCTAGACATTCAGAAACCCTTGAGAAACGTGTATGTGAAGCAGTGACAACAGAGTGGCTAAGGCCCCTGCCTGTCCTAGTCAAAGCAAGGACCAAGAGGGCAAAGGTACAGATGCTACATGTACATTTCTAAGGAAGATGTTAGCCAGATGTTATTGTGTTTTCTTAAATGATTCTTATTTACTTCTGGTGAAATTTTAGACACACCTAGTAGGTATTTCACTACCTCTAACCATTCAACACACTGGAGACTCATTCTGCAGTTTCATAAACTGGATTTTAACATGGGCATGCATTTCTGCAGCTAAGTTGAAGAATTGTTGTTAGGAGTATTTTGAAAAAGTGTTAACTACCATTAAAAAGTTATCTTTGCTGAATTTGATAGAAAGTGTGGGGTCAGCAGTAGTTGTGCAATGGATGGTGGTTTAACTTACTCTGTGACCCAGGGTAGTTAAGCATGTTATCTTGTATCAATTTTAAACCCACTAAACAAATATAACAGCATATAATGTATACTTTGAGGAGATAAAATTAATGATTAACAGAAAAAAATGAAATGAAAAGGAGTATTATGTGTTATAACCTCATAACACTGGCTTTTCTTGCTATTTGTCTCTTGTTTTATCAACATAACCACTTTATACATTGTATGTCTATCAAAGCTGGATGGCCAAATCCGAGTGTGATGTGAACAGAACCTTAGACCCAAGTGGCAAGTAATGTGGGTGTGATTTGGCTGCAGTTGAGGTTGGCTGTGGGTGGGATGGAGCTAAAAGGCAGTCTAACTCAGGTACAAATTAAGAAAAAAGGAAATGCCGTTTTCCTAAAATGCCAAAAATCACATGCAAGTCCTTGCCCTTCTTCCTTCCCTTCCCTCCTCTAAAAATCAAGCAAGACAAGATTGAGTCGAAAAGCAACTATTAAGTATCATATCATGGTTGCTTGCATTGTGGTAGGTACTGGCAGATAATGGCTTTGAGAGACAAAGTGCTGTCCCTTTGTCAAAACTGAGGAACTTTAGGCAGGGGAACTGGAAGGGCTTTTACTGTAGAAAACTCTTGCTTATTCTGAGGAAGGTGAAAGGCTTATGGCAAGAAAGGACTAATCTGATGAAAGGGAAAGTGATCTACTGTAAATGGGTACCTCCTCACCAGATGGAGGTCGTGAATCCTTTTGGAATCAATGTACCTCTTCACAGCTGATCAGAAAAAGCAGGCTGGAATGATGGACAAGTATGTTATGAGGCATGCAGATAGGAAATTTCCCAAGGAGGAACAAACAGAATCAGCAGTACACCATTTTTCAAGCAGTGTTTTATACAGAAATTAATCACAGAAAATCTAACTTATTTTTTTAAGTGTTCACCTTAGGATCTTAGGAAGGTTGTCACAACAAAAGTTTTAATTATGGGGAACATAGAGGAGCGGATAAAATCTGAAATATCAATAAATCAACTTTTATAGTCAATTTTCAAAAGTAATAACAGCAAATAATCAGAACCACTCTTCACTGCAAAGTTTCAAGGAACTGAAGTATGAAATTGCTTAACTACTGTGGTATAGAGTGTAACATAAGAACAGCTAAACAGGATCAGACACATACTCATAGTGACCATGACAAATACTTTGGAAAGAGTTTAAAAATAGGACAAGCATGCAGTAGTGCTTCCCTAGCACTTTCTCCCAGTCTTCAAGAAGTTCAAATGACTTCCTTAGAAAGAGGTGAGATCTTTCAGAGTATTAGTCATCAATGTGGTTGTGTTTTTTCTGCACAAATTCAACTGATTACTCTTTGAAACCACGCAAGCTTTTTCCAACCTTCAGTCAATGTCAGAAAGGTCTCTTTTTGTTGAGAAAGTGCCACCTTTTCATTCCTTTCATAGCTCATACATCTTGCATTAGAAGAATAAGCAAAAAATTGCTTCCTACTAATTGTCTCCATGTTGCTTACAATTTACAGGTCTTATTTTGTTCTCCCTGTCACATCTTTTCAGCCTGATGAATCTCCTGAATTATTCCTCATAGAAAAGCTGTTCCAAGCCCAGCATCCTTGCTGTCCCACTCTGAGCTTATTCAGGCTTTCAGATTGGATGGTCAGAGTACACAGTATTTGAGGTGTAGGTGCATGAGTGGTTTGTGTGTGGTATGAGGTATAATCCTGATTTTTGCAATCCTCATTTACTACATAATTATGCAATGATGTACATTTTCTTACACACAGGGCAATCTGTGTTATCAGTGACCTCTCTGCAATGTGGTGCATCATTCTTTTGTGAAACTTGTCAGTGTAAGTGGTGAGACATATGAATTAGAGAGTTCTTCACCAAAAAGGTGTTTAAGGCTACTAGTTTTAGAAAGAAACACGTGATCTAGGTTTTGAAGATGATACTGAGTCCTGTAGAGAAGAGTGTTGTATATGCCCCTGATAACTCAGAATCCACAGTTACATAACAGTCTTTTGTGGCTTCTAAACACCCAGAAACAGGACTTCCATCCAGTTCTGTGCCAACTTTTCAGTTACTGCTACTTACAAAGCCTAGAACACTCAAAGCTTGAAAGTATTTTGGCTTTTTTAGCCTTTTTCCTTGCCATGAGGAGAAAGAACTGGTATGAGACCCTTATCTCAAAAAAAAGTCTGGATTTTAAAGTGAGAACACTAAACATACTTCATGATAATCATGAGGAGCTCCTTTTGGTTCTCCTTAATGTGCCATAGGAATCCTTAGGGTTTTCAAACCTGTTAATTTATAATCCCTGCCAAAAAACCTCTCAAATCCTTTTGTCCAAGCATATCATATAACTCTCTAGTGTGCTATTTCCAGCAATTTCTGCTCAGTTATGTACAAAATAACAATGGTATTAAATGTATTCAATCAAGTATTTTTATTCATATAAGATATCTCAAATTTATTTTAGCAGCTTAAATAAGTGAGTTTAATGTATATTTAGTCAAGCATTACAGTAGTGAGGGCTTAAGCAGATTAGAAATAAATGAATCCAATTAAAGAACATGTCTGTGAAATTTGATATGTCATAGGCATGAATGAACTGTTTGCACAGCAACTGTAAATAATTCATTAATGATTAACTACCTGGAAGAGGTTTAATCACAGATAAATGGTATAGGACATAGTTAAAAACATTTGGGTTGAATACATGGAGATTCTGGAATAATAAAAGCATCTTTGCATCAATAGTGACATGACTACTGGCCTTGGGAAATGTATTTTTTGTTGTCTGTGGTAGATGTGCAGCCAGGGGCTGCAGCTGAGGTTTCACTTCGTAACATCACCTGTCGTATACATAGATGGTGGGAGATGGTTTCTTCCAGCAAAAAACATAGAATCATAGAATAGTTTGGGTTGGAAGGGACCTTAAAGATCATCTAGTTTCAATGCCCCCTCGTGGGCAGGGACACCTCCCACTAGATCAGATTGCTCAGAGCCCCATCTGACCTGGCCTTGAACACTTCCAAGGATGAGGCATCCACAACTTCCCTGGGCAACCTGTTCCAGTGTCTTACCACCCTCACACTAAAGAATTTCTTCCCAAAGTCTAACCCAAATCTACCCTTTTTCAGTTTTAATCCATTACCCCTTGTCCTCTCACTACAAGCCCTTGTAAAAAGTTTCTCCCCAGCTTTCCTGTAGGTCCCTTTCAGATACTGAAAGGCCTTTATGTTTAACAGGCAAGACAAAGATATTTCACAAAAGAAGTGTTTCTGACAAGAACATATTGTTACCCTCCCTTTCAAAGCTAATATTCCAGCAAGTTAAAGTAGGGATTCTCAAAAGCAATCAGTGTCAGGCTAAATTTGACCCTACCGACCCTACCCAAACTAAAAGTCCCACTGGCTGCCTTGAGGGTACACTCAGGTGAGTGTCAAGTGCTTGCTAAAACCCCATGAAACATGACTTGTGCAGTGTGACACCAGTAGTCTGTTGGAATGTTGAGAATTGAATGCGGATCACTTGGCTATTAGATCAGTGTCTTAAAGGTGTCAGTGGTATTCAAGGTGCATTTTTTTTACACATAATAATATTAAGAAGTCTAAGATCATAGAATCATGGGATGGTTTGGGTTGGAAGGGACCTTAAAGATCACCTAGTTCCAACCCCCCTGCATGGGCAGGGACACCTCCCACCAGACCAGGTTGCTCAGAGCCCCATCCAGCCTGGCCTTGAACACTTCCAGGGAGGGGGGGCTTCAACAGCTTCCCTGGGCAACCTGTTCCAATGGGATGGAAAGTCCATTGCACTGTTGTCAATATGGCTTTCTTTGAAATGGAAACCTTCTTACAGGGATGTGTGAGAACTTATGTTTGTGTGGTATTAATGCCTAAAGGGGTTCTGTGTACATGCACGTGCAGATACACTGGGGTGACATTGTTATTTTTATGGAGTGGTTGAAAGGGAGTACTTAGAAGACAAAAAAAAAAAAAGTAGACTATTTCAAGGGTCATTTAACAGGCCTTTGTTTATTCAGAAATATTATTTTGAATGTGCAGGTGAATTCAAGTAATGGAAAACCCCAAATTATTACAAAGAGGTCACCACAATAATTTAGTACAGGCTGACAGTATGGATCTGAGCTGTGGAGTTTCCCAAGTTTAAACATGCTTTCAGTTAAAGTATTCTTAACTATTTGGTGGCCACCCAGAAAAAAAAAAGCATTGGAGGCTATGTCCCTCTAATCCAAATTTCTCATTATCAGGCAGATTCTGACATATAAAAATGTTTATAAACTCCAGTCAAATATATTTCTTCGTGTAATTTGTCAAGCACTGAACATACATGGAACATGACTTTTAGCCAGTTGTGCTCCTAGGCACCTTTCATTTGAAAGAAAACACTCCCAGGATAAATAAATATTACAGAATTAAACTCAGATAATAATGTTTTATTTATTTATTTAAAGCATTTCTTTCAGTGCTATCTGCAACTAAAAATGGCAATTATATTTGTATGTAGTTAGCTTAGGATATCTTAGACATTTTATTCACAAACAATAATAAATCCCTGATTTTCATTTAGCAAATCTAGTAAATGAAGGCAAGTACAGTGTTCAAAGTGCTCCTTTTGGAGCCAGAGATGCCTAGACATGTGGTTGGGAATGACAAGCTTTACCTTCAGACTGCTGAGGACTCTGCCACACCGTGGTTATCTGGAGGCCAGGATGTTTTATTTAACTCCAACTGACAGTTCAATGACTGCATTTTGACACAAGACACTGATCAGGGAATATATAAAATTTCTCTGACAGTGGCTGTCTAGAGGATATCCTTAGGAATTTCTGTTCAATGATCCATATAGGAAACTTTGCCCTTCAATTTTCCTGAATGTGTCAAATAATTTAATTAAACTTCCTGGTTTGGTTTGCTGTCTCTTTAAAAGCAAATACAGAAACATGATATCATCTATGTGAAACTCATGGCTGGAGAAGCTATAAACTTTGACTCAACGAGATGTAAGCAGCTACTGTGGCTTCTGCTATTTATGGAGATAAATGGGGGCCTGGAACTTAATGAAGGGATCCAATATACAGATCTCATACTTCTCCAAGTAGATGCATTGCTTAACCATTAAGTATACTAATGATAAGCAACCACTTGAAACATTTGTGGAAGGTCTTTCCAACCATTTTGGTGAGCCTATATGGGCCTTTTCACTGGAGAAAGGAGGATTATTAACATCATCTCCAGTAGGTCAGGCCTATATGGGCCTTTTCACTGGAGAAAGGAGGATTATTAACATCATCTCCAGTAGGTCAGGCCTATATGGGCCTTTTCACTGGAGAAAGGAGGATTATTAACATCATCTCAATAACTGATGGAAAAACTGAGGCAGGGAGTGACTCTGAGGTTGCACAACTAAATGTCAGAGTAGTTTTGTAACAAGCAATGAGGTTCAACAGTTTTTTCCCACTTTGTCCTGAAATTTGGCTTCCTATATGAGCTAAGTGAAACTTCTTTATTTTGACTGGTTCTGGAAGATGCTGAAGGGTTTGCATACACTCCTCCTGGCAAGTCTGTGAGCAGACTGAGGCCTTTGTAAATTCTTCTGAGACACATTGTACATGAACAGAGAGGACACAGCAGACGAGGAAACTGTCTGTTTTGTTGTACCATCTGCTGATGCAGAAAGCCATGGAGATGACAAACAGCTAGAATCTGTTCTCTTTTCACTCATCTGCTGAATGGTGCTCTGTTAGCATTGCATCAGCTGGAGTGTGGAAATGTTAAAAGTTGCAGGCATTGTTTAAAAGTAGAAGAATGATATATTACAGTGTTGTGGTCAGACATGCATGAAGAAGTGCCAGATTTTTACCACCTTCATGGCTGATTTTAACTGGACTGCAACAACTCAGCAAAATAGACAGAACATTAGTGACATTAACACCTTTAGTTTAAACTCATTATTTCTATTCTGTGTTCTGTTAGACTGGCTGCACATCAGATAAATGTAATTTTTCTGATTTTTAACTAAAAGAAATGCGGTGTGGATGTGTCCCTTTTCATATGTTTTTCATGTAAAACTGTGTTTTCATGTAAAAACACGTATCTTATGTGTTCAATAGAACTAACAGAGTGACCCATTAAAATTATACCTTGGTTTCTTTTTCATGAGCAATGTTTTGCACTTTGCTTCAATCATGTGAATGATTGTACCCATGGCGTCGGAACCTGCAGCATTAAGACCATCGAATGGTATTTCAGCTTGTATTTCATTAATTACTTTAATATACATAATTAATGGCATGGGTATAGGTTATCCAGTGTTTGTCAGGTCTAGGTGGTCACCTAATGCCTTTTTATTCCTTGTTTGCAGTGATTTCCAGTGAGAGTAGAATAATAGAATCGTGAAGGTTGGAGAAGACCTTCAAGATCATCATGTCCAACCATCAGCCCTACAACCCTTAACCACAAAACCATCTTACAAAACACCACGTCCACCCGTTTTCTGAACACCTCCAGGGACGGTGCCTCCACCACCTCCCTGGTCAGCCTGTTCCAAGGCCTCACCACTCTGTCAGTGAAGGAGTTTTTCTGAATATCCAATCTGAACCTCCCCTGGTGCAACTTGGTCCCGTTTCCTCTTGTCCTATCGCTGGTCACTAGGGAGAAGAGGCCAACACCCACCTCACCACAATCTCCTTTCAGGGAGCTGTAGAGAGCAATGTGGTCTCCCCTCAACCTCCTCTTCTCCAGGCTGAACAGCCCCAGCTCCCTCAGCCTCTCCTCATAAGATCTTTTCTCCAGACCTCTAATCACTCTAGTTGCTCTTCTCCGCACCCTTTCCAGCACCTCGATGTCCTTGCTCACTGGTCATTGCACACTGTTCAGACCATCAGTTGAGAGGTACTGGAGAAGGAGAGTAAGATCTGTTTCCAGTTGCATATTGATATTTCATTGCTGCTGGAGAGAATGAAATGAAATGCATTTCTAATCTAATGCCGTAACTCTACACATGAAAACTGTATTTCTGTGAATCTTGTCTAAGGTGTCTACATTTAGTGTCTTTTGATGCAACAAAATACACTGTGAATACCTGCCTCTGTTGGTTATCTGTGTTTTCTCAGTCACTGCAGGTATATCGTATTTCTCTTTTCTGGCATGTTGTAGCATTAATGTAAAAAGATGTTTTTCTTTAAGACTTTTGCAGAATTTTTTCATGGGCTGATAATTTTTTCTTCCTTTTTTGAAAGTTTTCTTCTTACTTTGAAGGTTATGCTACTTATGACCATACATATATAAGATCTCTCTGCTTGAGTCTGGCTGTCCTTCTGAAGTTCTTTTGGTTGACTCTGGATGTTTATTCTTCAGTAATGGATGTCATTATTTTACTCCTTCCTCTGGATACATCCTGTTCAGCTGCTTTTGCAATTTGAAAGCATTTTTCAGCACTTAAGATCTCTTCTGTTCCATAGCCAACACTGTCTTTAAGCAAGGAAACTTAGTATCTTCAAAATTACTTCTGTCCTGAGCTCTCTAATGTTAATGGATATTCTCACTTTAGTTTTTAAATTTTGATGTAAAATATTGCCAAACTTCACCTTATAACTCCAAGGGACACAACTACAAAAAAAACCCTAGTTGTCTGTACAGTTTTCACAGAATCACAGAATTACCAAGGCTGGAAAAGACCTTTAAGATCATCAAGTCCAGCCTATGACCAACACCACCACACCATCTAGACCATGGCACTAAGTGCCACATCCAGCCTTTCCTTGAACACATCCAGGGAATGTCTTTTAGTTTGTCTTGGGCTTTTCTGTGCCCACTGGGCTTCTGTCACTAATTCCAGACTTCCAATATTATTTCCAGCAATGACTGAGCCTTTCCTCATTTTTTTTTTTCTTCCCCTTCAGCAAGGCCATATATAAGAACTCATTTTTCTCATTTTCATGGTGAACTGTATCCATGTTCTCAGTCACCACATTTGTGCACTCTCCGTTGTTTGCCAAGAATTCAGGTCTTGTGGTGCTCTGATACTCCCCTACTCTTCTTTTTTTTGGGGTCTGTTAATCAGCCTTTATCTCACCTTTCAACCTTCATTAGACAGACTGATGCCACCAGGTTTCATTTTGGTAATGCTAGGATGCAGAAAGCGTCTTATAAAACCAAATTGTGAGAAGTCTTCACACAACTGTTGCAGATCCAGAGGACATCCAAGTCGTGTGTAGATTGGCTTCCTCCTCCAAATGCTTTTCTGCTTCAGTCTTCATCCTTCTCCATTGATGCAACTTTCTATGGATAGATCACTTTAGTAAAGAATGCTTTGTACTCAACTTTCAGATGCTTTCTTGCAGACAAATGCAGTTGGTACAGGCATCAATGCTTGATTTTTTCATATGCTAGCTCTAGTACATCAATAAGTGCTTTCAAAACTGGGCTCAAACTTTATAATGGCCGTTGGAAGAGCAAGAGACATTGTACAGGGTGGAAATGCTTCTGGGAGTTAGATCTAAGAAGAAAATGGGAAGCAGCATATTAAAGCAAGAGGATTTTATGCTTTGTCTTGTGATTTCTTTTTGCTTACAGTGAAGCATGATAATCCAGTCTGTAGGTACTTGATACATTGACCATACTGGCCAGGTTCTTGTACTGGGGGGAGGGACAAGACAGAGGAGAAATAATACTTTTTTGGAAGCATATGCATCCACATTTTTGAGGAGTCAAAGAGGACCTAGAATTTCCATCCAACTGTGGAAAGAATGGCTGTTTCCCATCATAAAAAAGGTGGAGGTCTTCAATGTGTTTCCCTTTGCAAAGAAGCTTCACTTTGGTCTTGCCTGGATTCAGTTTGATCCATCTGTTCTTCATTTAAGAGCTAATTTCCTGTAGTTATTCTGATGTTTTATAGTGATGATAGTTGCATCAGAAAATGAGATAAATAGTAGATTGTCAGCAACATACTGTTAGCAATTGAACACATGCCATATCACTCTCTCTCTCAGCATTCTCATGTAGATAGATGTAGATTGTATGGATCCCTGTGGAATCCTGTAGGTAAGGACCTTGAAGGAAGAGGCTCATATCCACCATTTTTTTGGAATAACATGTAGAACACAAGCTGCAGTACTACTGTGTTTCTGGGACAGTGTAACAGAGGATTCAGGTGTCTGAGGACAGGAATCTGGAGGTTTCAGTTCCATGGTTGGCAGAAGTTTTATGAATTCCTCCAGGAAGTTGTCAGAATTTCCATCTGTAGTTTGTGTATCACTGGGAGCCTTAGTTCCTCTAGTCCTTTGCCTTTAGTATAGTGCTATACTAAAATATTTTAATTTCTTGATGGAATATCTTCAGCATCTCACATTGAGACCACAAGACCCTTCCTCTATTTTTTCTTTTTTTTTAAACGAAAAACCCAAATCTGCCGGTATTTCTCTTGGCCTGTTACCATTGGTGTTCTCATGTCTCTCTTGGCTCTTCTGAAGGGTAGCTGTGGTAGGGTAGAGTTGAGATAGTGTTGAATCATGCCTTGGTGATGCAAAAAGGCCCAGGTGTTTCACCTGCAAGGAGTGTGCAAATGTGTTCTTTTTCTACGGGGAAACTTTGAATTCAGCAGCAAGAAGTTCAGATACTTTTCTTCTTATCTTTTGTGTAGTGGTGTTACCCTTACAAGCAATTGGCTGCAAATACTTGTGGTATTTATTCTAACACGTGGGTTTTATTCTAATGTGTGGTGTTCTGGGAGGGTGACCCCTCACCATAACAATACCAAGGACTTAGTCAAACACATGCAAGGTTTTGGGCAGCCTGATTGGCCTTTTTTTTTCAATAACCGTGACCTAGAAGCATTGTTCAGTGTTGTCTCTATGATCTGAATGCTTGGCCCTTACATAGAGCATGACCATAGGCAAGTAGTGTGGGGTGACTGTCTGTGGTCTGAATACTGGGGTGGTGTTTCATCCAGTTTTTAAAAACTCTTCTGCTGACATGAGAAAGCAGCAGAATGTTACAGGGTGACCTACTCCAGAGGTGGGGAGGTAATGGCAGGAATGCAGAGCTAAGGGTTTTCCAGCAAAAAGGAAGGCAAAAGGATTGGTAGGTTCAAAACCAAAACAGAATCTCCTCTCATCCCTGAGGCTATGAACAACTTATCTACTTCATTTTGATTAATTTTAATTTCTGGAGGCAACACTCTGCATCTGATATTGAGACCAGAGGACCCTTCCTTTTCGTATGATCAGATAGGGGGATTGTGTAAATCAGGATAAGACTGATAGTTTTTCCAGGACTATTGATTCTAACTCATGTTACTTTGGTAGTTAAATATGAAGATTTATTGACATCCTTTGTTTCTGATGTTTTCTATAACATAAAGACAATTTGGTAGCACTCAGTTATGGAGGTAAATGTCAAGTCAAGGGGTCTGGATGGAAATTCTGAGGGTAACCACGAAGATTAATAATTTCAAAATATGTAGATGAGACTTACCCATCAAATAGGCTAGAGCAAATCATTATATTCAGATGCTTTCACTGCAGGCATGATATTTTAAAAGCAAATATTATAGCAGAGGACTATCCCTATTAAAGCCAAAACTTGAAGAAATTACCTCATTAAGAAGTAATTTTGCTTTACAAAACATTAGGTATACTTGCCCAATCTCTGTCTGCTATGGATTGAAGCAGTGTAGTCACCACAGTTCTACTGTCTACTGTTCTACTGATTTGTTTTCATGTTCTGTATATACATGGACACGTAAACATGGTCTGCATTGCCAAAAAAAATAAGCCTCTTCAACCAACAAGTTTGTTGCTTGTCATATGCAAAAAAACCTTAGTGTTGGACTGGCACGAATTAATTTGTCTGTTCTACAGGTTTATCTGTGGCTGTTCAAAGATTCCTCCTATTTAATTTATTTCAGTGATTTATTAAGTTTATCCTTCTGCTTCTGACTTATATCTGAGAGCATTTCTGTGTAATAAGCCGTGATATTTTTCAGGTTGCGGTGCAGTTCCTTTCTAAAAAATGTTAGCATGTCACGGCTTGCATCAATATATGTGTGATTATAGAGCAAGATATTGCTGCTAAAGCTGGGTGAACAATTTATTATTGATGTAATTCATTAAGGATGAGTCTTCAGGTGTAGATGGAGTATGGGGTAATGTGCGAATGAATATGTTGCCTTCTTGACTGCATAAGAGAAACATTACTCTCCCCTTGCTCTCCTTCTTCTCTGCTGATTAACACAAAGGAAAAGCCATGAATCCTTCCTCTTTTCCTCCAGGTAGGTAGGTCAGGAAGAAACCCTTGTTTTGCTCTCTTTTAATAAATCATTGTCAGAATAGGTTCCGTATGACTACATGAAAGCTGGAGAGCTCATTTCTTACTCCCCTGGGTATCAGCAGACATGCAGATGTGTGCAGAGGGGTGCAGTCCAATGCACATGCCCTCGTTATGCTTAGTAAGATGTTGTGAATAACGACAGTTTTCCTCACTTTTATGTATTCATCAGGAAGTTCCAAGAAACCAACAATGAACTTCACAAACTGCCATTGCACCTAGCTGCCCATAGAAAACCTCTAGGATTTTGTGACTGGGGGATAGACCATTCAAATAACAAGATTTGTATTTATTTAGCTCTTTTCCCTGACTAGTAAACCCTTTCAGTATAAGAAACTTCAAACAGAGGCATAAACACTCACAAGACTCATAGAAGAAGAAAAATTCACAAATTTGCACCAATTACCTGAAACCTTGTAAACAGTGAAAAATATAATGGTAAAGATGAAGTGTTTTCCATAAAAAAGAAATGAATTGTTCAATTTATTTAGTCTTCTATGTAGGCTGTTCTGTGTATCCCCACACATGCATGAACACACAGACATACCCACATGTGGTAAGTTTGTAGCTGAACAGTTAACAGAGTTTTGAGGAAAATGTATCCTATTTACTGCTTAGCTATGTGACCAATGCAGAACTGGAATATAAATCTCAGAAATTTCCATCCCATTGTTTTTTATTACTGAAGAAAGTAGATCAGGATGATAACAGTGGGATGCAAAAAGCAATCATATATTCAGTATAAAAATAGCACTATTGTTTAGTAAGCTATACTACTTAAATCTATTAGGGGGGATATATTGGCTTGCCCTGGATGGTTTTATTCTTTTCCTTAAAAATATCTTTCATTTCCACCCCCCACTAAGAAGGAAGGAATGTTTCCCATTAAGATATGAAGTGAGTTTGTTTTTCACTTTTGCCTTTTATATAGGGATACAGAATATAAAGGACTGCAGCTCTCTCTGGATCAGGTCACTGCTACCAAGCCGGCATTCTCATACGCAAATTCAGCTCCGACCATAACGGATAATAGAAAGGGAAGCAAATCTCGCCTCTCGAGCACAAAGTCAAAATCAAGGACATCACCATACCCACAGGTAGTTGTCTTTGAAAAGCAAAATTAAATCTTTTTTAATATCTTGATTTTGACTGCTATTTTACCGAAGTGATTGGAGTGAGCCAAAGAACATGTTACTCAAAGGGAATAAAGGGCGGCAGGTTAGAGGACCTTGAGACAGGAATATGTTTCTTTAAACTGTTTCTAAAAAGCTGGAAACATTTATGTTTCAGCATGCATAATAAATCATCATCAACAACAATAACATTGCAGGGCTCAGAGTTAATGAGGAGCGGACAGAAGGACAAGTGAAAAGGTTGGTTCCGAAATGCTTGGTTTGAGAGGACTGTGAGTTCTGCCATGTGAGAAAGCTTGCTTTTTCTTACTTACTCTAATAACACATCTAGAAAGTTGCCAGATGTTTGACAGCAGTTTAATACTGCAATCTTAGTCAGGAGGAGTGAGCTTTGAGGAGGGAAAGCAACAAGCTGACTTGCTGAGCTGGAACAAGAAGCTTTTCTATGTACAAAGCTTTGTGAGGGAGAAAGAGCCAGGAGGTGGCCTTTGGCATCAACTAGGCTTTTAGTTTCAGGCCTGAAGTGTAAGGAACATGTCCCTGCTTGGAGAATGGATCAGACTTGATTTGGTCTCTGAACTGGAGGTTTCCTAAGACATTTACACAATTGATTTCTGCGGGCAATGTCACAGCACTTGCATACTTACATTGTCAAGCCTTCAGCTCAAATTCATCTGTCAAAATAACCATTATGTTTACTAAATACTGGTGCAAGTTTCAGTGTCCTTATGCCTCCACACAGTGGATATAAATGTACGTATTCATGATGTAACACTGAAGAGCTATTTAAAGAGCCCAGGTCAATATTTAACTGATAATGACCTCGATGGCTGCAGTTTCTTTGCAGGCATAATGTTTTCTAAACTGACCTCTAAGAGTGTACAATGTGACACTGAGTGTCTACACCACTGCCTTGTTTTCTTTCTTTTTTCCTTCAAAAGTACCAAAGCGTAAGAGTTTCAGTTAAATGACATCTGCTTTTGGGCTTTTGGCACAGGGAATATTTAACAGAGTGCCTAGATACGAATTCAGATTCTTAATTTTAGGGTTCTAATTTTGCCAGAGGTTTTTACGGCTCTTATTGTTTAATCATTTGTTCATACATTTCTGTGGGTTGTTAAAGAAGAGGCTTTCTCTTGAATGCACTACACTAAAAAATTGTAACAAAATTGCTTTAAAGAATTGGGAAAGATACTTACAATTAATTCTAAATTAGAATTTTAAGATTACTATATCTGAATTATTGAAATTATCCTTCATCTCCCCCTACACTGTCCTTTCAGAAGTTCTTATTTGCTAGCAGGACAATCCCAGCTGAAGACCTGTTATCCTCCCACATCAATTTGCTTTCTGAAATTGTGACTTTCATCAGCACCTCCTTACTCTCTGCCACCAGAAAAAATCCTGAACTAGTAGCGCAACGCTCGTTTATCAGGGATTGCTGTTTGGAAGCTCAGGATGTTTAGTCTCCAGTTTCATTTTGCATCCTCATGACCTGGTAGTAAACTCACAGATTTGGCCATTCAAAGAGAGGCAGCCGTGCTAGTTGCCAGTATCATGAAAAATGGTCATACCGTTCATTGTAGCACATCACCACAAGCAACGCTGGCAGCTTGGCTTTGCATCCCTCTCATCCTTCTCCACCACTGAAACAACTGTTGAAAGACTGAGAAAAGCTGTTGTGAGGAACATGCAGCAGGTGGCATGGCCTGTGTCCCTCAGTCTCCAGCCCAAGTGGTTTGCCAGTCAGTTGTGGAGAATTATAGTGTGACTCAAAAGCCACAGCTGAAAAGTGAGGACATGGGGTTTGGCTTAGACAGGAGCCTGGGTTTTGGTGGAGGAAGGAAATGGGAAGTTCAGGTTTATTTATTAGGAAAATAACAGCAATTGGCCAAGTATTTCTTAAAAGTTAAGGGCACCTAGGAGATTTGAAATGTACATATTTTCCCTTTTTTTCCTCTCTTTCTCTCTCTCTCTTTTTTTTTTTCAACCCCCCATTACCATTTGCTTCATTTTTGAAGAGCGAAAGGGAATCATATGCTTTATTGGGTGACAACTGAGAATCCTCTCCCTTGCCAGCTGTGTGCCCCTAGGATACCTCTATCAGATGTGAGCTGTGTGAAGACTGTATTAATAAATTTCAGCTGAGTATTTACGAGTAGGGCAAAAGGTGGATGTTTTGGTCACCTAAGACAGTATTAATGTTTTTTTCCTCGAATCTTATGCAGAAGGAAACATAGTGTTGTATGGAGCTTGTAGCTCTAGGTAAAACCTGAGTTCACTACACTGGAGGCATTGGTCAGCATCTGGTTAATGCTGAGTTCAGTACAGTGGGCTTGTGCATTCTGTGAAACCTGCTCCAGGCAGGGGGAGGGCAAGCAGAGAGGACAGCAAGCCAAAACTCATGACACAGCTGTAGGGTTTGCCCATACACTCTGAACAGTGCTCTTCTAGTTCTGTCCTACCAGAGAGGTGGAGAGCTGAAAGTGGGAGGCAAAAAAAAAGGAGAGAAGATGATTTGATAGAGATTTTCAGAAAGAGGAAATTCTGAGTTGGTTAAAAGATGCCTGCAGTCTTCCCCCATCATAATAATCATTGTGAGGGGTTCCCAAAATCTAGCCCTGGACCTCATTTATTTTTTGTTGCCAAAAGCCAGCCCTGGACCTCATTTATTCTGTACACAGGAAATAGCAACGAGATTGGAAAAATATTTTAATTGTGATCATCTGAACAACTGCTTTGGAGTTTAATCTCCCATTAATGATGATTGTTTAAAGAAAATATTTTAAATTGTCTGTTGTCTACCTGTAATGGAAATGGTTTATGGTCAGATCTGGATAAAGGTTTATTGTTTCATATCTCATTTTAGTTCTTGAATAAAGAATATATATATATATGTGTGTGTATATATAGATATAAAAAACAAACAAATGCATACAAGCAAGGATGTCCCCAAGAGCTGTTGGATGGAGGCTTTGGTGTGTGTTATAACATGCCTGAATTTTTGGAAGTAAGAACCTTCTCTAGTGGGTGTATCTTAATACACCTGATTTTGGAGGTAAATTGATTTTATAGCTTCTTTCAACAAATAATCTGGATTAATTCTGCAAGCCACGTCTACTTGGACATACCACTCAATGGGATCAAGATAACAGAATCAGGCTGAATTCTAGTAGGACTTTATTTCTTTTTTTCCCTTTTTTTTTTTTTTTTTTCTTCCCCCATTTCTTCCTGTAGCCTAAAACTTTGGCAAATTCCAGTGTATTCAAAAGCAAAGCAAACCCCTCTTTTTGTAGTAAACACAACTCCTGATCTGGTGAAGAGTCACCAGCAGTGGGGGTTATTTTAATGGACATGCTGTATTACTTTAATCTAAGCCTTTCACCATCTGTTCTGCCTATAATAGTGAATGCAAAAAGAACATATTTTACATTTCAGGATTACATTAGTAAAAAGTAAGATAAAAGTGATTTAAAAGCCTGCATATGTTCTTAGTACAATACAGCCTGCATCTGTGGTGTTTTTTTTCTCATGGTTAAGACACAAATCAAGAGGAAAGCTGCTAATGCTGAGGTAGTGAAAGTTTTTCATGGAAAAGAGGACTCTGAGAAGGTTCCACTATATATTTAATGTTTATAATGCTAAAAACCTGAGTAGGCTGCCAGAAAATTATGCATCTATAACATCTATTGTTTGAACATCTGGCATGGTGTGTGGAACAGGCTGATGTTGCTGTGGATGACAGGATGAACACTCAGGGCATTGAGACACCTGTAGGAATGGAAGGTCAGGCAAAAGAAAATGAGAAATATTAAATTGTGTACTGCCTTAATATTCTTCCACAAGCTCTCCTAAAGTAAGCTTTTCTTAGACATTGAATTTGTATTTATTTTCCTATTCTCTTGCCCCTTCAGCTCTCCTGAAGTTTTTCTCAGAGTGAAAAATAGCATCAGTGGTGGCCTACCACCCCTTTCCATGTTGGTGCTAATCCCTCTGGTGTGCTCTCACTGCCATGGTACACTGGATTAGCAGGCTGAAAGACATTTCTAGTATCTGGAGGTGGTAGTTCAGTTTCCAGGAACCAGGTAGAAGAAGATCATTTAACTTATTTATTGCTGTTGTTTGTGGCAGAAGATAATTTAGAAGTCACCCGAAGGGATTTCAGATGTTGCCTGTCTGAAGTTCTTTATCATGCTTAACTTGTATCTGCTGGTTAAACTTTATCAAAAAGACAAAAATAATAATTTTTGCCTGATAGGACTCAGAAGGCAAATATTAGAAGAAAGGAAAAGATTTCTGGTGAGGCAGGAGTAGGATTAGGAACAAAAAGTAATTTACTAATTTTTATTGGCCATAATTTTCATTAAATCTGATTCCATTTTCTATGGTCTTTCATCACTTGACATATGGGAGCCTAATTCTGACTTGAGAGATAGTGTTTCCACTCCCATTCCAGTAAAGCAGTGTCTTTGATCATCCTTTCATTTCTCCCCCTGTCAACATGTCACACAGGCCCCTATTTGGCGTCTCCACCTGTCAACATCAGATTCCCAGAAGAGGCAGTGGTAGGACTGCAGCAGGAGAGGCAGCCTGAGGATGCCAAATAGAGATGTGATCAGCTTTAAAGAGAATTAGACATATTTTTGGGCTGTCTGCTTACGTTGTACCTTAAGAATAAGCAGTCATAGCAAGGCCTGGTAGGCAATGTGGGCCACAAGCAATTCACTGTGTTAATTTAATTCTGTCCATGGCTTAGCAGCTGCCACGGGTCAGATCTCAAATAATCATCATTTACATCAAGTACAAAGAATATGCATGAAGTATTGTTGGTCTTGACTACATGGTTACATGACATTATGTGGTGCATTTCTGATATCCTGAACATGGACCCCTTGAAATTGTTTCCCTTTCTTTAAGAAAAATGCAGAAAGGCCTGTGCAATTTAATCCTTTGTGGTTAGGTTCAAGATAAAAAAAATTAAAAAAACTGAGCAAGTTTTCAGTTAAATGGAGAAATTTGCTCCAAGAGAAGCTATGTTGGGCCCTGTGGTGTCTATAGAAACAGAGAACTAATAGAAGAACATCTATGAGGGCTAAATGAAATTAAGTATTTTCAGTTTGAAAGAATCTCTGATATTTATTATCATAATAAATTATATATAAAACCAGATTTCATTATAATATCATTAAAAATAAATTTCCTTGTCCTCCTCTTGAAAGAAATAACAGTATGAGTTTTAGTTTCATTTTTACTAAAAAAAGAATGTTTTATTTTTTATATTTATTTTTATGCCTACCTTAAATTTCATTTTATATTTTTCATTTAAAAAACCTATTTTATCAAAGTCAAATACAAAAAGAGTGCTAAAAAGAATTGTAAAATGAAGAACAGGTACAAAAGTAGTTTTCCTTTTGTTTATTTCTTTTAAACTAAAATTTAATTTTTAAAATCTTGTTAATAATTTCTGATTTTTCATTGGAAACTCATTTTTATCTATATATTTTTGTCAAGAAGTTTGCAATAATTCAGTTTGTATTTGTGAAGATAACTATGTGACTGAACAGTATGAAGACATGAGACCTGAAAGGATAATAGAAGAATCAGCTGTTCCAGTTGGTCACATAACACTGTGATGGCTGAATAAGGTTCCTAGTTAATGTATGCTGAGTTACTGGCATTTAAAAGAATTCTTTTGTGGTGCCATGACCCACCCTTTTCCTTTTCCTTTTCCTTTTCCTTTTCCTTTTCCTTTTCCTTTTCCTTTTCCTTTTCCTTTTCCTTTTCCTTTTCCTTTTCCTTTTCCTTTTCCTTTTCCTTTTCCTTTTCCTTCCCCTTCTTCTCCTTCCCCTTCTCCTTCCCCTTCTCCTTCTCCTTCCCCTTCCCCTCCTTTTCCCCTTTTCTCTCCCTATTGTGGTAGGAAACAGTATTCACAAATACAAACTGGAATACTGAAGAAATACCCAATTAAATGCCCAAACCAAAGTAGTTCCACTACTGACGTTGCACAGATGGTTTAAGTTTCTGCAAGTCAAACATCTGGTCAGTACTTTTGATTGGTAAGTGCATAAAACCTTGATCTTGGCTGTTAATGAGGAGTTTCATGGCAACTCAATCTGGTGAAGAGGAAGGTAAGCTTATGTTTTCAGGAGGCAGGCCTAATGCCTGTTAAAAGAAAAAGCAGAGTGGGCATCTGGAAGGTGAGTGATGGAATGGGAGAATTCAAAGTTTTCATGTTGTAGTACATTGATTTGTGGCACGAATGTGCAGTATTGAAGAGGTGAGCATGTACAGCTTTTGTCTCATCCCAATCTGTAATCATGGATGAAATTGATTTAAAGATGTTCCACAAAGTCTGACAGTTCCAATAAATAAAAAGATTTTAAAATGACAAAGCTAAATCCTAGGAGGTTTAATAAGTATTCTTGTTTGTTTGTTTGTTTTCTTTCCCAAAAAAAGTATCTAAAAGTTTGAAACATTCATGATGAAGATCTAGAAATCTGTGACATTGAACTTAACCCTTGCTTCTCTGTAAATAAATACCCATGCTCCTATTCTGCCTGTTTTTCCAACTGCCTGCTTGTTGCTTCTTCTCTGTTGGGAGGGCCCTGCTGCAGCAAGGGTGCCAAATGCCCACTCTGCCTGCTTTGGCTGGCAGACAGTTTTTCTGGGAAATAGGTTTTGGATTTTCCTTGTTCCCACATCACAACAGAGTGGTGACTTTTAGCTTCCTACCAATCTGCCACTTCACAACTTTATGGTGGTGTTGGTAGTCCCAGGATCTTCACGAGGCTTTCTTTTCCCTACAAATAGGAGGAAAGAAGTTCCAAGATATTACTCCAGGGAAGAAAAAGAAATCCAACAATGAAAAATATGAGGCAAAGAGAGGGAACTCTTAGAAAAAGAACTTGAAATACCTTCAGTTTCAATTTGACATGTGAGAATGCTCCAGGAGGAGTGTTATTTCATCCCCTTTGAAAGTGTTTTGCTGGGGATTGTTGGAGCACCATTACTGAGCATCAGCTCTGGCTTTTGAAGGAATAAAACAATAAAATAATGAGTTATAACATTGATGTTGCTCAGCCTAATGCTACACATTACAAAGGAGAGGGCTTCTAAGGATCGACATGGGATGTTTCAGACTTTGATGAGGTCTGTCCTGTCATCTGTGAGCTCATTACAGAATGCTGTACAAGGAAGGGCTAGAAGTCCAATCAGGAGGTGCAGATGTATGGGCAAGCTCACAAAAACACCCCACCACACGTATACTCTGTCTTTTCAGTGCAGTTACGTGCAGATTTCATGCAGGTGTAGTAATTTCCCCACTTCTCCCCCTGTTTTGCAGTATTCTGGGTTTCACACCGAGAGATCTGAGTCTGACCATGAGAGCCAGTGGGGCGGGAGCCCCCTGACCGATACGGCTTCACCCCAGCTACTGGAGCCCACGGACAGACCCAGCTCCCAGCACCATGATGTCTCCTGTGCCTACAGACAGTACTCAGACCGCAGTGCTCTCTGCTATGGTTTTACACTCGACCACTCCAGGCTGACAGATGACAGACATTTCCATACTCAGGCCTGTGAAGGAGGCAGATGTGAAGCTGGCCGGTATTTCCTTGGCACGCCGCAGCCAGGAAGGGAGAACTGGTGGGGTTCTCGTTCAGCATTGCCCCTGACTAAGTCATCCCCTGAGAGCAGAGAAACCTATGAGAACAGTATGCCCCACATAACTTCAGTGCACAGGATTCACGGTAAGAGATAACAAGGATTTGCAGACGTGGCATCATCTCAGATAAAGCAATGTGACAGAAACCTCAGCGATCGTGTCTGTGGAGATGAGGAATATTTGAAGTTCAGTTTGAGTTTGACAGTCTGGCTTAATAGGCAGCAAAATATACTTTGTTATCTATTTTTCGTTCTGTGAAATTAAGGTGGGAATATCTGACTAGTGAGATAGACCTTATAGCGGCCTTCCAGTATCTGAAGGGCCTACAGGAAAGCTGGGGAGGGACTGTTTACAAGGGCTTGTGGTAAGAGGCCAAGAGGTAATGGATCAAAACTGTAAGAGGGGAGATTTAGGTTAGACATTAGGAGGAGATTCTTTAGTGTGAGGGTGATAAGACACTGGAACAGGTTGCCCAGAAAAGTTGTGGATGCCTCATCCCTGGAAGTGTTCAAGGCCAGGTCGGATGGGGCTCTGAGCAACCTGATCTAGTGGGAGGTGTCCCTGCCCATGAGGGGGGTTGGAACTAGGTGATCTTTGGCCTTTCAACTCAAACCATTCTATGATGCCATGACAATATGATTCTATGATCTTAAGGATCTTAAAAATATGAACAAATGTATACTACCTTGATAGAAATGTATTATTTATTTGACTATTTATTTGAATTATTTATCAAGCTACTTTGGATTTAGCACAAAATTAGTTAGATGTGGCTGTTCTGTACTTCTGCCACACTTGTGTTTCTCTAGCTTTTTCTTCTCCAGAAAGGAGGGTTTAGCAGGATACAATAATTTTGCAGGTCAGTTCTATGCATCATAATTCTTACTGAGCATAGAAAGATATGTAGAAATATAATAGAGAGGTACAAATGCAAATGTCTTAAATATTTATTGCATGTTTTTATCAAGGGTAATCAATGCAAATGGATAATATATTTTGATTTTAGTTTGTTCCCTGGTTTTGCTATAATTTCAGGTGCTGCAGTGATTCTCTTTATTATGTCAAGTCTTACATGTTTCAGTCTGCATGTAGCATTGGGGGTAAAACCTGACGTTCTCAGTTGAGGAGAGGAACATCTCAGCTTCTCTTGGAGATGTGCAATTTACATTTATATTTAGGCTGTTTCACAGCTTGACTTTTCACAATTGAAACTTAATGCTATATGAATATTGCTGCCAGAGCAGTTTCTCTGGGCAGAAAACATTTTTTTTCTTTTCTGTTCTTTTAATGCATCTTCTGGTAGTCCTGGCTCACTGTCACCTTACAGTAATGGCAGTTAGCTGTCCAAGTATGGCAGGGCCTGGATATTGTGCATGAGCCCATGTGTTTCTGGTCACCCTCAGGACATCTGGGGCACTGTTACTATGATCTGTGCAGTGAGACAAACTGAGCACATGGTTTACAGCTGTGGCCAAGCAGCTCTCCAGCAAGTCATGCTGAGCCTGACATACCCCATGCTCTGGCAGATGGAGCTCCCTTCTACCTCTAAGCCCTGACATTTTGGGCCTGGACCTTGAGAGGTTGTGAAGGATAAAATTATGCCCATGAGATACTCTGTGGTGCAGTACTTTCACCTACAAAGGGCAGGATATGCTTTTATAAAAGCCCATCACTGATTTTGTCATGAACTCTGCAATGCAGAGGTAGGGATCTGCCACCCAAACAGAGCTGTGTGCCTTGACCCAACACAAAGCAGGGGAACTACTCATGCTAGTCTGAAAATGGGTTTCCTTTGAGAAGTCCTGTCAACCAACCCAATGGGCCTCATTACCAAGAAGACTTTGTATGTGCTCAGGCAAAGGCATAATCAAGTAATTTGTGCAAGTCCAATACATGCCCTGCAGGCACATATCTCAGCAAATCCTTTGTCAAGCTCTTTATTATAGTATGGCCTTAGCTGGCTGTTCACTTTCTTCCTAGTGAGGACTGACAGGTCTGATTCTGTCCTTTCAGCTACATGCAAGCTGAACACTTTCTCTGGTATGTCTATGGGCCTTATGTTTTAAAAAGAGATAAGAATAGTTATTTTTTCCCATTCTAAAAGTTCAATACAGCAACAATTTGTGCATTGGGATACGATACCACATTCTCCCAGTAACTCTGTCTAACAGCTATGGGTTCTGATGCTTCTAAAGAAGAATAACTGATTTGTTGCTTGTGTTTATTTATTGTTGTGTAACCTGCATAAAGTCACTACGAGGCCACAAACTATTCCACAATGCTTTCTTTCTCTATGTTTTAGCTCCTGGAAAGGGCTAAGAAAACATGCTGGAGTCATGTATACTTGTAATTCCTTGAGATTTTTGTTTTCACCACGATGCTAACTCAGACTTTGTTGATGCAAAGAGGTAGTGAGAGGTCAGAGGTCTGAACCTAAGTGTCAAGGGCACTTTGGTGTGCCCTAGTGTACCCTGCCTGGCCTCTAGCTGCTCCAGAAAGCACAGAATTCTTGGAGAGTTGGTGCCATATCTGCTCTGCCTGTGCAAAAGCTTGGTTACCCTAGAGCATCTCAGATGGCACTGGATGTCTGTGTTGAGGTGCTTAGATCTCTTCTTTGTGTATTTTCAGCTGTGTTACTCGTTCCATGTGCAGATGCTGGAAACTAGAGATTGTGACTGAAAAGCAAGAGGTCTACCATGGTCATTTTTGGTGACTTTGGTACATGCCACTTGCCTCTGTCTGGGTTTTCTATCTGTAAAATAGGATTCGGAGTACTTCTTCTTCAAGATTTCTTGCCTCCTCCAACCTCAATACTTGTCCCCTTTCTCTCTTTCCTAGGGAGAGGACACTGGGATGAGGACAGTGTTGTCAGCTCACCTGATCCTGGCTCTGCCAGTGAATCAGGCGACAGGTACCGCCCCGAGCAATACCAGAGCAGCCCTCATGAACCCAGCAAAATTGAAACTCTAATACGAGCCACCCAGCAAATGATTAAGGAGGAAGAAAACAGGCTACAGCTGCGGAAGACGACCCCTGATCCACTGGTGGCCATTAATGGCACAGGGAAGAAACACTCGATCTGTTTTGCAAACTACCCTCAGCAGCAGTTGGCAGGGGACGTCTGCCGCGTCCCAACGGTTGCCAACACGCCTCCCTGTGAACACATCCAGCAACGAGATGGAAAGATTATGAGCCCACATGAGAATGACTATGACAACAGCCCCACAGCACTGTCTAGGATAAGCAGCCCCAATTCTGACCGAATATCAAAATCTAGCTTGGTACTAGCTAAAGACTACCTGCATTCCGACATGTCCCCTCATCAAACCCCAGGGGACCACCCAGCAACCTCTCCAAATTATTACAGCTCCCACAGGCAGTACTTTGATAAGCATGCTTACACATTAACTGGGTATGCCCTGGAGCATCTATATGACACTGAAACCATTAGAAACTATTCACTAGGTTGTAATGGATCACACTTTGATGTGACTTCTCACTTAAGGATGCAGCAAGATCCAGCACAAGGACACAAGGGGACATCCGTCATAATCACCAATGGAAGCTGACACTTTTTTTTCTAAAAACTTTTGTGCTTTAAAAAATAACCTTTGAGATCTAATTGGAAGATATTCTATGTTTTCATGCCCTTGTCATTACCAGCATTTGATATACCACACTGCACTACAGAGAATAACCTAAGGTTTGGGGGGATAAGTTAGTTAACACACATTACTTTTTAAAAAATACAAATGCACTGGCACGCAGTGTTAGAGTGGATGGAGCTAAACTCACAGTAGATGCCGTGCAAGGTGAGAAGGATGGAAGAGGTTTAGGCAGGGACTGCTTGGGGCAGGCTAGCAGAGCAATTTGTGCACATGGTGTAAAAGGTGATTGTTTGAAACGCTGCCAAGAGCAGACCCTCTGAACTGCATGCGCCCCACAGGTCCCAGCCAAAAAAACCACTCTGCACTCTTTTTACACAGAAAGTTGGAATGTGTTCCTTCGAAATGCACAGCAAAAAGTGTACTTCTGGTGATCTGTTTGTTCCCTGATGGCAAAGTGTGTTATGCTGCTCCGTGGTATAAAGCATCCATGGCTAATGCCTACAAAATCAAAAAAAGGGAGAAAGAAGAGAGAACTCCTCAGAATTGTAATTTCCTTGTGTACTCACATGCATAGCTATTTACATACACTTGATTTGAAAGGAGTCAAATGAGCAGTATCCTTATAATTAGTAAGATCAAGTATTTACTTCTACTGTATTTAAAAGAAAGAGGACCTTTCTCAGCCTAGTTTTGAGAAATACATAGGGCTTGGTTGTCTTGGTGTAGAGGTGGGAGATTGTCCTCATAGTTTTGAAAGGTCGCACTAGGTGGGTAGTGGAGTGAAATGGAAGAAAATTGTCAGGAGAAACAAGGAAGAACAGGCATGAATGAGGAGTGGTCCAAGAAAAACACATTTAGCCCTATGGCTATGTATGCCATTTAGTAATAATTATAAAATAGGGAAAAGTGGTTCCAAGTGGCTGAATAATTAAGAATTAATTTGAAACAAAGAACAAGTCAATAAAATAATAGAAATGTTGCTGTAAAATATGAACACAATTGCCTAAGTGTAAAAATATGAGAGGCAAGAATAGACAAAAACTGTATGGTGGTTTGTCCTACTTCTAATAAAGTTTTGCAATAAATTAAGAAGGTATAGAAAATTGTAACTACTCTAACATACAAAGAAATTATAGGTATGACTTTGAAAAAGGGATATGTGTTCCTTTCTTGCTTGCAGCATAAAATCTAATGAATATCAGAACATATTAGGATATCAAAATCAGTCACATGTACATAAAAAATACTGAGGGAAATCAGGATTCCAAGATATTCAATTGCATTAAGAATGTTGATATTATCAGGGCCTGTCCTAGAGTTATAGAAGACATCAAAAGAGGCAGAGAAATTTTTGCAATTTTTAATAATCTCATGAACAAAGAGACACTAATTGATCGGCAAAGGGTAAATAAAAAACATATGCTAGAAAAAGTAAAATAGGGCATTTGTAGGCACAACTTCTAGACCTGTCCTTCTTCGTATGGCATTTATATGAAGTCTCAAAACTGACTGAAATGGGAGCAGGACCACCACTCCCTGTTATACCAGTGTGGAAGCAAGGGGGCTTGAGGTGGTTACTAACATGAGATTAGCACTAAGTCTAGCTTCATTTGTAACATTAAGAAGCTCGACATATGGGACTGAGTCATCAAGGAGACTAAATATAAACCAGCATGCAATAGGTGGGTTAAAAATATCTATTTTCCAATAAAACTAATCAGAAGCAAAAGCTAAATAATAACATTACAAGCCACGTAAGTAGAGATGTACTTGAAAGCAGAGGAAATTACCTCTCTGAACTTGGAATATTGTGTATAGCCCTGATCACTCCAAGGCAGATTGTGAATCTTGAATTGAGTAGTACCTTAGTCCATAAGCAATCTCTGTTGACTGCAGTGTGATCACTCCTGGTGAAATGTACATTGAACACAAGGAAGAGCAACACAGTCTGGTCTTTATTATCTAAAGCTCATAATAGAAAAGGTGGAGCAGAGCTCAGCAAAAGATAAAGAGACTGAAAGATCTAATAAAAACTTTAAATAAACTGGGTCTGTCATCTTTGTAAGGGAAAGAGTAAGGGGGAATGTCACTGGTGTGCACCAAGCTCTGCACAGAGGAGAGATAAATAATGGTCTAAAACTATTTGAACTAGCGGCAGAAATGAGAGACAGGGCATTGAATGTTAGCCAAGGCAAAATGAGAACAAAATGATTTGGCAAGAAGTTTGTTTGACTAACTGCCAAATGAATAACAAAGGTCGTGAAGGGAAGCAGCCAGAGATTTTTGTTTGTTTGTTTGTTTGTTTTAAGATAAAAACGAGGCAAATAATTGAG
The DNA here is from genome assembly GCA_020745705.1 of Hemiprocne comata. NCBI lineage: Eukaryota > Metazoa > Chordata > Aves > Apodiformes > Apodidae > Hemiprocne > Hemiprocne comata. Next base: position 116,282,545 of record CM036588.1, on the reverse strand, counting down.
AGAAAGAAAAACATTGACAACAGTTAGCTCAGAGGAAGGAATGGACCAAAATGGACTTCTTTCAGGCCAACAATTGTATATATTCCTAAAGCATAGGAATGAGAAAGTATTTTTGATAAATCTAGTTCTGGATACATGTTTATTTCACTTATTCCTATGAATAATATGAATAAACTTGTATTTGGAGTCTCATTGTACAGTATTAAAATACAATTTGCAAAGCGAATTAGAGTAGAGGTACATGGTATCATATTATCCCTACTAGTACATATAAAAAATAAGTCTAAGTGTCAATATTTTTTTGTATTACAGAAGAGTTTCCTAAACTGTTTGGATGAATGGGATTTTGTCAGCACTCAAGTTTCTTGGGGTCACCGAGCACTCTTATTATCAAGCTTTTAATTAGAAGGCAATAGAATTCTGCAGACCAGCTGCAGTTCCCTGGCTATGGTTTAATGGCCACAAGTAGCCAGGAAACCCCAGTTTGGGCACTGTTGTATTTGCATTGACAGGCACTTTTGAAAAATAGAAGACTTATAAAACAAACAGGCACAAGATAAGATGCTTGTACTCTATATGAAAAAAAAAGCCAGTGTGCTATGCAATAAAAATCCCTCAGTCTTATTTACTGTGATCCCAAAATAAACCTTCCCAAACTGTAGCTTATTTATCCTATTTTCAATAGTTCCAGTCCACTACAATGACAAATGCAGCAAAATGCACTGTAACAAATGGAATACCTAATATCTCCATGGAGAGGTCTGCACATGCAGCCACATTGTGCTGCAGGCAAAGGCTGATGCTCACTCCACTCGTGGGATTCCAGCAACTGGTGCTCCTTAGCACTTCAGCACAGTCTGCTGGAGATGCCTTTTGTCAGCTCATTTGCCATCCTGCTTCTTTAGGTAGCCAGGAATTTCTTCTCAATTGACAGAAAGCATTGGATGTTGTAAACATAGACTCCACGTGCTACATGCTACATGAAAGCAAGTTTGCAATCTTAATTATAGCATATAATCACTGCAGCTCATATGACATGTACTTTTCAATATGGTATAAAGCTGTTTGTTTTTTTTTTTTCCATTAAATATTTATTTAATTCAGATTTTCATTTAGTGTCCTTCAAGGATATCTTCCTTTTTTTTTTTTCTTCCTTTTTTAATTCAGGTAAGATGAGATATTTTGCAAAACTGAAAAATGCAAGGCATTTCTACCAAATGCATTTCAAATGTATCACGTTAGCTGAGGGTTGTCACTTTAAACAAGGTAGGTAGGGTATGTTTTGGGAAAGAAACACTAGAAATTGCTGTGTTGCATAATTTCTCTAACAAAATAGTGTTTTGCTATTGACACCAAATGAGTATTTTGTAGCGACTACAAACACAAAGTGACCATAGCTCTTTGAAATAATTTCTTACTGATATCAGTGGATGGTGCATTATCCTTTTGGTATATCTCATTTGTTTAAAGAAGCTAAAGATCCCTCTTCTTTATACAAAGTTGCACCTCAGGGGCATGGAGTTTGTAATTTTGGAAACATTTGCAAAACCTTAAATTAGAAGGAGAACCTTACTCAGCAATTTGTCCCATTGACATAAATGGGAATATTTGTGGAGTAAGGTACTACTTAATATGTGTAAGGGCAAAAAAAACAAAAAAAAGCTGACTTGTTTTGAACCGGCAATAGGTTTGGGTTTATTTGGAATTATTATTATTTTTTAAATCTCAGAATGTGAGTATGGAAATTATGGAAGGTAATAGCTGTAATGGCTGTGTCTCTAGAATAGAAGTTGTTTATACACACTTTGAAAAAATTAGTGCATCTCTCTGCACTGAAGGGCCCCAAAAGTATTTCTTAAGCTTTAAATGGCTTTTGTTGATGTGTCTGCAATACTGCCACAGGTTACAATGTGAATTTCTGTTCTTTTAAATTCTTTTAATCCCTCTTATCTGAATCTCATTTTTATCTTTGGACAAGCAGCATTTATTCATTCATGTCCCTAAGTATGTTAACTACCACAGGTACATTTACGTGAACGTCCTGAGTGAGTTGGAAAAAAATGAAAGGTTGCATAGTATTTCTGGAAAAGGCACAGCCACCCCAGAAATTCAGACTGTCTGCTCCAAAGGTCTGTTAAACTATCAGTCAAGGAACGAAGCTGTGGCATGTGCATTGGTTTCAGACCTGTGGCATACAAAGCTGTATATAGGGGGGGTTATAGCACACAGTTCCAGGATTAGACCTTGCTGTCATAGAGTCATCATAGAGAAGTTTGGGTTGGAAGGGACCTTAAAGATCATCTAGTTCCAACCCCCCTGCATGGGCAGGGACACCTCCCACTAAACCAGGTTGCTCAGAGCCCCATCCAACCTGCCCTTCAACATTTCCAGGGATGGGGCTTCCACGACCTCCCTGGACAACCTGTTCCAGTGTCTCACCACCCTCACACTCAAGAATTTCTTCCTCATGTCTAACCCAAATATACCCTTTTTCAGTTTGAAACCATTACCCCTTGCCCTCTCACTACAAGCCCTTGTCAAAAGTCCCTCCCCAGCTATGTCTATTTTAAGGTGGCTGTAGTTCCTGTCTGGCAGCAAATGAATTCAGGCTCTAGTCTTTTCATGAGTTCCAAGTTTACTTTATTCATCTAAGGGTCTAAAGGCAATACAGGCTTTGTTATTAGGAACAATGGTGGATGAACATGCTTTACTGTGGATATACTGGATTAGCTCCAGACACCTCCACAGTGCAGAGGAGAACTCATTTTATTTTATTTGCAGCTAGTATTGGTGGTTAAATATTTCAGCTGTATGCACTGAAAGAAAAAAACCAAAACAACAAACGTAAAAGCCAACAACAGAAAAATCAAAACAAGAAAGCTCCATTTTTTTTCTGTAGCCCTTCAGTTTGGTGTTAGGAAAGCCTGTTAGAGGTGTAGCTGAAGGATTAGTTGTTATTCTGAAGACCAAAAAATGAAACAGTCTTCTGTTCAGAATGGTGACAGCACCAAGGGTGTCTCCATTTCACATTTCCTTAGAGCATTTATTAATTAAAAAGAAATAATTATGTGAGGTTAAATTTCACTGTGGCATTTAGCTTATTCATACAAGAGTTCTGTGGATAAATCTGGCTCTAAATTGCTAGGAATACATCCCTTTCTGAAAAAGAGTGAATTTATGACTCCATCTATGAAACTGAGTTTGAAAGGAAAGATCAGCTACAGGAAGAAACAAAGCTTTTTGTCTGGTTGTATTCACTATTTAACTCCCCTCTCACCTGGAGTTCTCAAGATGTCCTGTTGTTCTAGGATTCAAAATACAGGTTTTAAACAGTTTATTTATTGCAATTCGGACTGCATGTAATTTTTTCTTTTCAGCTACCAGCACAGTGGGAAGTTTAGAAATGCAAGAAATAACCTTACTCACACATGATAAAACATTGGCACCTTACATTTCTGAGGAAATAAAGTCTATTAGGAAAAGTCCATTTAAGGCACTGTAACTTTTTCCCAAGGTAAATATTTCAATGCATTAAAAATATACTAATTTAGAGAAAAAAAAAAAAAAAAAAGAAAGCACTTGAGACATAATGAAGCATTTTGTGTTTGCTTTAAACCAATGGCTTATATTTATGAAAAAAAAAAGACACAGGTTGCCAGCATTTCAAATACCATGCCTTGCAATGTAGAGGGTCTAGTGACATTGTAGCATAACATCTGTAATTTGAAGTTTTCCTTTGGAATGTAATGTAGGAAACACAATTTAGCTATGTCAACAATATCTTGCAAAGTGTTCCCATTTATAATTATTTATATTGTAAATAGCTTTCTGAAGTAAATTTGAAGTTAATGTGCATAAGATGTATTTATTATGTGAAGATTTTTTTTGGTTTAAAATATAGCTACCAATATGCAATTTTTGTCTGTTTTTCTACATTTCTAAGCTAAGGATTGTGCTATATAATATACATTGTCAGGAATTAATTTTCATCAATGAGAGTATTTCTCGGAAATGGGAGGGGACATGGAAAAAGTAATTTGTTTTGATTCCTATGAATCCTAAGTTCTCTCTGAATCTTGAATGAAGTTTGTAAGAATATGGAGGGATGCTGACAATATGCACCTACCCCATTTAAAAATGATGTCTGATTCTGCTCACATATTACTCTATCTGGGAGAGCTGACTCACAGGGGCTTAATTAAGAGTAATTGTCTACTTTGTGACTAGTATGCCATGTTTCTGGAAGACATCCACCACCCATGTGGCTCAGCTAAAGCAGCAGAAGGACCTAAGCCCCAGACCAGGCAAAGGTTGCAGCAGCTAAGGCTCACATTATTATCTTGTTCTGCTTTGAGCCAGGATGAAGCCCATTTTCTGAGCTCAAGGGTTCACCATCACAGCTCTCACTTTCTAGACCAGTTTCTTAGCCATCACACCCCATCCTCTCAGTGACTCTCATCAAGGCTCTTACCTGCAGGTGAACAACTGTGAGACTGATGGTGTCAGAGTAGTGGGAGCCTGATGCTGTGGATTGGTGAGAAAGCAGCTATCTCAAGAGAGAAAGTGATTGCTCACTTATTTTCCTTTTGCAAGTCTCAGAAAAAAATATATAAACAGCAGTGATGGGGTGAGATGCACAGAAGAATCAGTTTTTCTATCTCAAGTAAATTAATTGCATAAAATGGAGATTCAGTTGTGTCACTGGCCCTTTGCTCCTGCATGGACATAGGCACTAAGTTTGCTGAGACACTTCTGGGATTAGGGAATACTCTGCAGGATTGAGTTGGATGTTTAAACTACGTCATGGTTTTAGCATTTCCTATGCAGTAGTTTAAGCAGTTCCCCTCTTCTTGGACTGAATTTGGCACTGGCTTTCCATGGAAGCAGGAAGTGGTGTCATCTTTTCCCTAAATGATTCTGTTTAGCTGTGCAAAACATGTGTTGGGCTTCTTTCTTTTTCATTTGTTTTGGGTTTTGGTTGGTTTTTTTTAAATGACGCATGGCTGAGGCTTTTCAGAAATGTCTGTTACTGACCTACCTTCCTGCCTTTGAAGCCCATGCTGAAAAAGAGACACTGAGATCAATAGGCACTCATAGGATCACCTTGTCTTCCACAGGGCAGCAGTAGTCTTAGATTCTCCATCTTGGCTCTGCAACAAAACTGAGTATCATCCTGGATGCTGTTTGCTGAAAGTCCTGCCTCATCCAGGCCTGCTCTGCAGTCTCTCTTCTAGTGCATAAAGAGTACCCGTTGCCCACTGGTCTCTATTCACTCTTGGCTCCTACTCTCATTGGCAAATTGCTCCACACTGAGGAAATCTGCTGTCACGGCCATTGCAATAAAAGTGTGTGATACCATCAGGAACTTCCTCTATCCCCATATGGTGGCCATCAGAGGCTTCGGCAGCAGCAATTTCATTTGATGCAGCTTCTCTGACTGTCAGAAGGTCACAAATAGTCTGCTGCTATGCAGCCTGGTGTGCTCGTGTGAAAAAAAAAAAAAAGGGCTATGCACCACAGCACAAGGCCTGACAGGCTACATGGTTTCTTCATGGATGTTAACAGGAGTTTCACTAAGGATGCACACAACACTCTGGACTATGGTCCAGAGGCTAGATGCAGGGCTACGTGTACATGGAGCTGGGCCTCAACTTCATCAGCCCTGCTCATTCTCCCAGACATCTCTCTCTACCCTCTTAATTTTGGCTGCCTCAGGCATTATGCCTTCCATTTCCCTTTCCTTCCTTCTGCCCCAAGCCTGTGATTTCACAAATCCTGTTATCTGGCTTGCCCAGTAAGTGTCCTCTGTTGATCCTGAAAATCATGTTTTCTTTTTCACGAGGAAAATGGTTATTTGGCAACAGTTTCCATCACTCCACTCCCCTTTCTCTTTCCCCTCTTTATACAGCTGTTGTAAACGTCATACTGAGGACCCTGCAATCTTTTTCTCACAGGCATTAGTTCTGCTACAAGAAAGCTATTGGTTGAGGGAACAGAGGTGATGAACTTTTCAGAAAAGCTACAGACAAAAGATGATAGATGCCTTCAGCATACCAAATACACGTCCTGCTTTAGCTGCATTGCAAAACCTTGTCACTCTTAGCCTGAAAGCAGAAAATAAAGATGACCACTGAAACTGGAGGACATATGCTTTCCTTGGAAAATAACAACAGAAGCTACTATCAGGTGTATTTGTGAGGGAAACTTAAAAATTTGGTCTTTGCTTAAGCATGCATCCAATTACAAGCAAATAATTAAATGTTCATGATTACTATTCATCTCATCATCATTATTAGTTTGTTCATTAGCATCACAAGCTGTCATCAGCTTTTTCCTTTTTATCATGTTTTCTGTGCTTGTCTCCTGTTGTCTATACTTTTAAAAGCTATACATAAAAATGTTCTGTAACAAAAAATAGTATTGATATAAAATGCAGAGCATAAACTGAGGCCAGGAAAATAAAAAAACAGGAAGTATCAGCATATTCCAAGATTTCAACTGACTATAAGCTCCAGTATTTGGTACCCAGTGTATCAGGTGGTAAATGTCATATGGGAGCCATCTTGCACATCCAGCAATATTCCTAGGAACTGTCAGTACAACGTATTTGGAAATTATCCCAAAGCTGTGAAACAAACAGATAAACTTGTATATTATCAAATGTGCAACATTTGATTGATTTTTTTTTTTTTTAATAAGTAGAAATGTGACAAAATGATGAAGAAAGCTTAAGGTTTTAATCTGGACACTTCTAATTTTCCCTCAAGATGTAGTGCTGGAGATCATTTGATTCACCTTCAAGAGGCAGACTGGAATCTTTCTATGGCTCCTTCTATCTCCCTTGAAGCTTGAGGTAGTTCTGAACTGGTCAGGCTCTTGGGATTGGCTAGAGCAGCCTTGAGGCTATATTGCTTTGTGCCACCTACCATGATTGCCTGTCACACACAAAAAATAATGGCCCTCTGGCTTGTAGAGAATTTACAAGTGCAGGAGAGCTGAAATAACAGTGAGCATCTCACCACCATTAAACAACAGTTTTTTACATTAGTATTGTCTGTTCTGTGAGGTGAAGGAGGTGAGGATGCCACCTTTGTTCTGTGTGACTGGCTTCACAAGTGGTAAGAAATGAAAGGAAAAAGGTACCAGAAGATGTGAAACTGTGCTTTTTCTCCCACACTCTCCAGCTAAACCAAGTGAACACCCAGGGGACTATTCTCATCACAGCAGAATAAATGCTTGCCCAGTGAAGTCCTGTCTGCATGCAAACAGATAAGGCAGCTTAGGTGGGAATGCTCTTTTACACTGACAGCAGGATAACTGGTGAAACCAAGTTTGTAAGTACAAGGTAGCTAAAAGCCCATGCATGCATGTCAGTGTTTTCCATGTTGGTGATGTGTCCTGCCAAAGGACACTGGGATCACTGAGCCTTTTGCTGCTTTCCTTTTACTTTTGCATCCATTTGGAACTCAGGACAGGGAGAGCTGAGACTGCAGAGCAGCTTACGCAGTTCTAACAGGAGTCAGATTCATTTTTCATCTGAAGCTTCTTGGTTTTGATTCTGACACAAGACATTTCATCAAGTTATGAATTATTTTTACAAAAGCAGGACCATATCTTGTCGGTCTGGTTTCTCTGTGGGACAGTTGTGTCATTTTTATTTTTTTTTAAATAATTCCAGTGAAAGGCATCCTTTGTGTTTTCAATTTGGAGCGCACCAGTGAGGTGAAAAATACAGTGTTAGTGTTATGTCTATTTTAGTCCAGGGCTCAACTGTGCATTTTGATGTTATGTTTCTGCCTTTTCTTTAATCACAAAGGCAGAGCCTTTCTTCTGTGCCGCTTTCTATTTAACCTCTGGAACAACTGCAAAGTATTAGAATGACTCCAGTAGCCTCTTCCGCATGAATGTTTCTTGAGCTCAGGAGAAATGCCCACAGTTTCATTAGGCTGGTTATCTGACAGACTGCTCATAGAAAACAGCTGATTCTTTTTTATTATTATTTTTTTATTTTTTTAACCGAACAGCTTTGGCTTCCTGTGATCAATCTTCTTGGCTACAGCAGTAAATATGCTAAACTGCAGGTGCCAGCAAGCTTTGAGACAGTCTGAGCTGTGAATGCTGACCCATGGTTGTGTTTTGTATGTCATCAAATAGCCTACCTTGTGTACAACTATTTGGGCTTTTCGTTAACTTGAGTTTTTACTTAATATGTGCTTATTTACTTAGGGAATTAGATCCAGTGTGGGAGAGATGTAAAACAGCCAGCAGTTTAGGAGTTTGGTAAATAATCTCAGCTTTGTTCAGTTTTGCTCTAGGTCAGGCTGCTGCATGGAGTAATTCCATATGGCAACCTGATTTGAGCTTACTCAAAGTAAACCTTAAAATGGATTTTGGCAAAATCCATCCAGCCATCAGGAACCCATTCTCAGTTTCTTCTTAGGATTTCCTGATAGCTTTCTTCATTTAAAAAAAGAAACAAAAATAACAACAAAAAACCAACAGAAAAAGAGAAAAACTTTGGAACTTCTTTACTGTCTGAAATACCCTTTCCCCCCCTCCCAAATCTTAACCATTAAAAAGCCCTTTAGGCAGCTCTGATTTAAGCCAAGAGCTATGGAAGTGAGGAGGTGCAAACATGGCTTAAGCAACTTGTCCTCCCCCCATCTTGCTTTGCTCTGTGCCTTGGGTGATGCAGTGCAGGGGGTGCAGCCTCTTGTGAGGGGGAGGCACGATAGAGGGCACGGCAGCTCCCTGCTTTTTGCCTTTTTGCCCCAGCTTCTGTGTGCCCTGGTGCAGAGCAGTAACTGCCTTGTCCCTTGCCAGTGTGCCGGGGGGGGGTGCATGGGCTATCGAAGCCTCTGCAGCTTGGGTAAGGGTAAGAAGGGAGCAGGGGGATTTGAGCAGTGAGAGAGGCACTGGGGTGCCTCCAGCAGTCAAAAACCAGGGGTAAAATCCTGGCATTAATGAAGTCGTTGACAGGAACACTTTGGTCCCGCTGAAGCGTGGCCAAAAATGTAAAAACATTTAGAAAACAAGACTTGAGGCAGCTCAGTGTGCCTCCCTCTGTGGAGTCAGTGAAAGCGTAAGTAAACAGCTTTACTTGTGTTTGAAACAAACATAATTAAAAAAAAAAAAAGTGGCAAGGGAAACAAGTACAGCCACAAAATCTTCTCTTGTCATTTAGCTGAATGATGTCAAATGTGACTAAAAACCCTGAGATACAACTTAGGATAGAGTGTAGAATTTCCGGCAAGGCTATTTCAAAGTCAGGCTCATAGGAAAAGCTGCTGATTGAAATCAATAAAGCAAAACCTGGAATCCAAAAAGACCATTTCTAAGACTTGAGAGGGTCACTGAGCAGAAGTGTGGGTTTATAGTATTGCCTTCACCAAGGTGCTCCAGTGTTTGCTTTAGTGACTTCTTGCAGCCGGTGGCCGAGCATACATTTAAAATCCCACCTGATATCCCCTGCTGGGGGAAGGGGAGTTTTTAGATTTCTGTAGTTTAAACTTCAAGTCCCACATTAGCATGTCACAGACTCTGTGTATTAATCAATAATGTTTGTTAGTGCACTGCATCAAATGAATTGAAGAGGTTATTTTTTATGGAGAGAATCTAAAAGGAAGTGAAGTTCACTGTTTTCTGCTTCCATTCTTTAAGCACATTCATTCATTTGACTTCTTAACAAGTTGTGATTTATCACGTGAATCATCATTTTTCATGCAATAGTGATGGATCATATTTTGACATTTATTATGCAGCACTTCATTAGGTAATGGCTTCACAGGGAGGGGCAAAATACAGATATTTTATATCATTAAAATTACATTTAAAATTTCCTGGTAGTTTATCAAAAGGAGATGGAAAAGTGATTAGAAAATAAATAAATGTAGAAACTGCATTTCCATTTTTTACATAGTGTTTTTTTGTAAACTTGCGGTGTTATAAAAATAGTGTCAAAAAGTAATGGGTAAGAAGTGAATTTTTCACTTAGGCCAAAATGAATGTACTGTATTTTGATTGCAGGGAACTTTTACAATTACTATTTTAAAGTGCTGGTTTTGATGCTGACTTAAAAACATGCAACTGTTTTGAATATATGAATAATACATTAACATTCAATTGCACTGTGTTTGTATTACAAGGAGGTGCAGAGGAGAGAGCATTCAAATAGGATTTGTCCAGCCCAGTGTTTCCATTTTAATTACTATCCATTTTTAGCACCCAGCAGGTCACTTCATCTCACTGAGGTAAGTGAAGTTGTACCAACTTGTTCCAGCTAAATATCTCCAAATCTGTCTTTATAGTTGCCATGGTTTCCTATGAGAATGAAGCTCATGCAACTGCATTGTCTCTTTGTCCATCTGTCAGTCACTTCACAGAATCACAGAATCACGGAACTACCAAGGCTGGAAAAGACCTTTAAGATCATCAAGTCCAGCCTATGACCAACACCACCACACCGTCTAGAACATGGCACTAAGTGCCACATCCAGCCTTGCCTTGAACACATCCAGGGATGGTGCCTCCACCACTTCCCTGGGAAGTCTATTCCAATGTCTAATCACCCTCTCCGTGAGGAAGTGCTTCCTAATATCCAGCCTAAACCTCCCCTGGAGCAGCTTCAGGCTGTGCCCTCTTGTCCTGTCACTAGTTGCCTGGGAGAAGAGCCCAGCCCCCACCTGACTACAACCTCCCTTCAGGTAGTTGAAGGTCCCCCCTGAGTCTCCTCTTCTCCAGGCTAAACAACCCCAGCTCCCTCAACCTCTCCCTATAAGACTTTCCCTCTAGTCCTTTCACCAGCCTTGTTGCTCTCCTCTGGACCCACTCCAGCACCTCAATGTCCTTCTTGAAGTGAGGGGCCCAGAACTGCACACAGTACTCAAGGTGAGGCCTCACCAGTGCTGTGTACAGGGGGAGAATCACATCCCTACTCCTGCTGGCCACACTATTCCTGATACAAGCCAGGATGCCATTGGCCTTCCGGGCCACCTGGGCACACTGCTGGCTCATGTTCAACCAGCTGTCCACCAGCACTCCCAGGTCCCTCTCTGCCAGGCTGCTCTCCAGCCACTCTTCCCCCAGCCTGTAGTGCTGCCTGGGGTTATTGTGGCCAAAGTGCAGGACCCTGCACTTGGTCTTGTTGAATTTCATGCCATTGGCCTTGGCCCATAATATTTTTGCAACTCTCCAGCCTAATTAAACCAGGTTTCCAAAAGAGATGTCAGCCTGAATTCTCACAATTTTTATAAAAATAGGATGCTAAAGACAGGCAAGAGACCTTCCTTGCTGCAGCTCAAGTAGAAGTGAAACACGAGCTTTCCTTTTGCACAACATCAGAACATGGAAACTCAGACATGAGACACCAGAACTTAGGGAGTGAAGTTCAGCGGGTTACCTTCTCACAGAACTCTGTATTTTCTTGTATTTAAAGTTACTTTGATACTATCCATTCAAATCTACTTGGATTTGAACTCACTTTATGTGTCTGAGCCTTGAAAAGACTAGATTATAGATGGTCTCTTGCATCAGGGAAACATTTGTTGATGGGGTGAAACACTGATGCTCGAGTGAAAATTATTTCAAAAGCATTATATGGTCCACACTTTAGTGTCACTGAGATAAAAAACCTCTCAACACAAATGGATTTAAATCTGTAAAGTGACTTAATTAAAGAAAATTATTTAGGCCTGCTTACCTGAATATGAATTAAATAAGAGAAAACATTATATGTGTATTTTCAAATAGTGTCCTGACTTTTACTGCAATATTTCAGTTCAGCAGATTTTTTTACCCTAACTTGGGAATTATTTAGGGTGGTAGTGAAGACTGCTTTAATTATGTATATAGAAACAGCTAGTTTTAAATTCCAAACATAACTGATTAGAGGATATTCACTGTGATATCAGACATTGCTACAGTGACCACATAAATTCCATGAGGGGAAGAAGAACAAGGAGAAAGCAAGCAAATTCACACTGGTATGATGCAGTTGCAATATGGATTGCACTTATCTTTTTATTTGCCTCAGACAACATAAATTATGTGCAACAGAATGGAGATTCAAATGATCCAGCATCTGCACAACACTATAAATTACACTGCACTGAGTATGCTACAGAAAAGCAGGCTTTGACAGTGTCTATTTCAAATGAAAGTGTAAAAAGCAGTGTCCAAAAATCAGTCCCAGACCAATGATGAGCAGACCCTTAGAAGTATAGAGGTTCAGCTCCATTTTGGTGTAAATCCATTACAGGGACGGGTTTTCAAACACACTCTTTTGATTTGCTTTTACTGTCAGTCAGAGGCAAGAATATTAGAATAATAACAAGCACCTAAGGTGACCTGAGGTTTTGCAATGTTTATACGAGTGCATCTGGGTTAAGATCTTCAGTGTCTCCCACTGTACCATATGCCACATGCAGTCTTTTTTCCTTCTGAAGGGCTTCCTCTTCTGGTGAATGGGGAAGGTTTTTCCAGGGGTACACTTCCATTGCCTGGAAAGTGGGTGTCTTATCTCTTGGCTGCTGCAGTTGTGAAGGATCTAGTCACTGTCTTCGTCAGTGTTACTCCCAAAATCACAAGACTGAGGGAACTTCTTGGCTCTACCATAGATCTCACAGTTTTCTATTTACTTTGTTTCTGACCTTGTAGACTAATTCAGATTATGGAGCTTTCAGAAGAAAGAGGAAAAAATGACTAAGGCAAGAGTTATTCAGGTGTTTAGAAGGAAAAAAAAAAGCGACACACAGAGCTACAGAATAATTATTATTCTGTCTGGAAACTCATGGATACATGTAGAAGGAGGATAGGCACAAGAGTATGAAATGAAGTTGGCAGAAAGGCCAGATTAAGCTTCCTGTAACTTAAAAAGAGAGTGGACTTGCTGGCAATTGGTATGCTTTTGTTTATTTGTTTGTATTGATTAGTTCTCTTTTGCATAAAAAAAAATAATTTTAGCACTATAACAAGTATGCCCATCCCCATATACCTTGATCCAAAAATATGTCACCAACTCCAGCAATAGTTTTCCCTGGGTAACCAGTGAAATATCAGGTCTTCAGTGAAGAGGAAAGAATACATTCAGCATTTTAAAAACAGTCTTTGTCTTATGTATGGGAAGTAACACAAGGAGACCTGCTTTCAAGTCTGATTACTTAGGAAACAGAAGACATATAATAATACCTCTTTCAGTCAGAATCTATGCTGCAGGTTCTGTTAAAGCATATTGTTTATATCTTCATTAAGATGAGGTTATTTTCAAATACTCCAGAAAGACAGATGCCTTCAGGTTAGTCATATTTTTATATCCTTTTCTATGCCATGATAAGAAAAGACATACTGACAAATTTTATTTTTTTAAACAATGGCCTTATGGCTAGCAGACAATGAAATGAGACATACCAACACATTTCCAAATGCTGTTAAGCTTGACAGGACACCAAGTGTGTGGTTAAACACCAGTTTTGCAGCCTTTGTTCCTGATTCCCATTTCAGCCACAGCAGTGTAAGGTGGGGGGGCTGCCTCCCATGGCACTTGGAAGCTGCCCACCTTTGTACAGTTTTACAGAAGACTAATTGATCAGAGTTAATGCTGACTTAAGATGGTGTAAAAGAGAAAAAGAGGGCATAATGAGCCTTTTTGTCAACAATATCCACTGTGCTCCCTGATTCTTAGATGTTGCACAGTTGTCATAAATCAAACAGCAGGTGGTTTTAATTGGTGAAATTATTCTTACTAATTTTTAAGCTGTCACAGACAGATCTAAAGCAAGTTATGTGGTCGAGTTGGAGTGGATTTTTTTTTCTTAGAAATGTACAAAGCTTTCTGTCTTCAATCGTGAAAGTGGAAACATGACTTCTTCCTGGCCTTGCCTGGGTGTGCAGGCCTTGCTGGCTCAAAGGAAGAATGATATTTGCCTTAAAAAAATCTAAGATGACATCTTTAAAAATATTCCAGAAAAATCACGTCACATCTTCCCTGAAAGATCCTTAACATCTTTTGTAACAGTACCAACAATAACTTGTGTAGTTTTTGGACAAAATGTGCCAGTAACCATGCAAAAAAATAAAATCAATGGCCATCTCAGACACAGAGCTATTGCTCATGAACAGATTGGTGTGTTCACGCACAATTGCTCTGAGACGCCCTAGACATGTTGGGGTCAAATTGGCAAAATAGGTAGCAACTGTATTCTCACTGCAGCCTCCAAAGGAGAGAGGCAGATGTCTATTCTATCTTGCAAACACATTCTTTTACAATGTGTTACTTCATCTCTTTTATTGCACAAGAGGAAAGTGAGAGGCAGAGAATCAAGGATAACACTAATGATAGACCATATGGAATCCATAAACAATGTTGTTCTAGAATAAGATGGCCTTTAAAAGAGGTGGGGGACATATTGTACTTGGGCCAGACATTACCTAACTCCCCAGGTGAAGGAAGGAGAATAGGTGACAATAGGGAGCAGACGCTGGGAGCATGCAATTCAGAGCAAAACTTTCTGGAAGATATAAAGAGCAGCTTGAATCCCTTTAAAGGTCTGAGTTCCTTTGTATTAAAATAGCCTGCTCCTGCTCTCTGGGAGCTGAACCTTCCTCATGAAGACTACCAAAGAAAATACTGTTTTGAAACTGGATTAAGAATTTGGCCTGTTAATTGTGAACCACTTAGGAAATCCTACACTTTCATGTGAAGTCATGAGGTTCCTAAAGGGGGAAACAACTGAGAGAACCTCCTCCAGTACAAAATGCCCTTGCTTTGATAAAGGGAAGCCAGTAATAATAATAAAGACTCAGAGATGTCCTAAAAAACTGGATAGGAGAACTGCTGCTTTTAAAACTTGATTTGGATAGCAGTGTACTCAGCAAGTCACCTGCTGAAAGTAGTCATGGCTCTTGGTACTAGCATCTGAGCCAAACTAGCCCATGGGCAGGCAAAGAGGACAGCTGTCTGCAGTGAGGAAGCTAGAGGACTTCGTTCTCCTCGTATTGTGTCCAACTGGCCGATGTTTTAGCTGCATGAGTGTAGGGAAGAGTGATAGTGTCTGTCTCCCTCAGCATATGTGAAGGTTTCAGGTTTTGGCCTAGCTGTATTTGACCTCATTTAGGACAAGAATGCTTTTATCTAAATCAAAGCCAATTTCTAGTCTGAACTTGTGAAGACCTCCAGTGAACCAAAATATCACAGGAATTAGGCAATACGTTCAGAATGCATTTTGAAGTTTTACGCATGTGCTTAAGTGCTTTTCTGGCTCTACTTTAATGAAAGATGGAAACGTAATGTGGAAATATGACTGAGAAATTCTATTTCATTAAAACTGGACTGAATCCCAGCTATGAACAAAACTCAAAATGAAGCACTATTTTGAGATTTTGAAGTAGCTTCCCTCCATGTTCATTCTTCTCATTTTACTGTTGTCTGGTGGAAGCCCATGTCAAGAACACTACAGAGAACCTGCTTACTACATTTCTAATGTGAAGTAAAACATACTAGTTATTGGGCAGTGGTTTGTGGCACTAGGGCATGCTAGAAGGACAGTACAAACAATAGCTGAAGTATGAAAGCGTAATAGGAGATTTCTTATTGCTTCTCTAAAGTGTATCCGACTTCCTTGAAAAGACTATAGGACACAGAAATAGGTAACAAGAAATAGTAGATACAGGAGAAAAAAAACCCCATTTCTGTTCTCATTTCTTCTTTGGTGTAATTCCGTAATTTATCTAGTAACAACAATAAAACAGAAGCAGGTTGAGGGACGGACCATAATCTAATGCAAAACATTGTAGCTATGCTGACTACTGCATGTTTGTTTGGGGGCCAGGGCACAGACACCCAACTCAGCATGTCCCAAAAGGGTTTGTCCATTGAACTCTATGCATGACTGGGGCACGACTGGGGCCTGTGTCTTTTTGCAGCTGTGACCAAATCACCAAGCAGAAGCAGCTGCTCAGCCATCTCATCCAAGGCCAAAATGAGGTGTCAGAGCAGCACACCCTTTCGAGTGGCTCAGAGAGGGGCAGGAAAAAATCTGAAGGGGAAGACAGTCCAGTGCCTAGAGAAATAGCAAAGGATTTTGGGAGGAACAATACTCTGTTGTGTTCTGCAGGACCTTTTGGCTGGGTTACAGAAGATGAGTCTGGGTTTTGTCTCCCTGCACAAGGGGAAGTGGCAACTCAGGAGGAGGTAATTGTGCTGAGACTTGGAGAGCCCCTGTCCCAGGGGCAGCTTGCTGCTCATCGTACATCCTTGTATTGGGGGGTGGTGTTTTTTAACATTACTTGAGAGAATGATGCTACCACTAGCATGGCAGAACGAGCGACGTGTGACGGAGGCTGCCGGCGTGGGTCTGAGCTCAGTGGGTTACCGCGGGTGTTGACAGGCGGTTTGGACCATCCTCCTCTTCTATATTTACTACAGCTATGAATTTTGACTATGAGCCAAAAGCTAAATGGGTCCAAACTGATGAAGGCTAGCTCAGTCAGTTGCTAATACACGTGATGGTCTGGCCACAATCTGGATGGAGGGGATGAGGGGAAGGTTATCTGTGTGTTCTGTTTCTTGTGTGCAGCCATTGTCAGTTACTGTTGTAATACGTGATAACAAAGTCCATCCTTTTTCATTAGTATTTTGAAAAAAGTCTTATAATATTGACATGCCACACTTACTCCTTTTTTAATTGAGTAAAAGATAGGCAGCATCCACTCTTTAATGAAAATACTGCACAGTGAAGGATCCCCTAGCACAATAATGTAAAACAGCAAATATATCTCTGCATATGATCAGCTCTTTTTAACATGCATACCCTGGACACTCATGAAAATCCAGTGAGCACTGCATTATTATGGGGAAACACATGAAAGAAAAATGGACTATGAAGATGATATATACTAAAATTTTTCCTACTGTGACTTTTAGTAACACTTTTTTCATAGCTCAGCAGGAGACCTGAGCTATGCTGAGCAATTGCCAAATGACATGGTAAACTAACAAGTGGGTTTTCTGTATGTTATCTGCAGTTTAGTGGAACTTTGTAGGGCAACAACCCACTAGTAGATCACAACTCATTTTGGCAGGCCATTTTGTGTGTGTTATTGACCTTTTCTTGCTGCCCATAAATCCTTGACAATGCTGACACAGAAACGCACCAACTGACCTTTCAAAAAATGTTGGAAATAATCCGTTCCAGCTGCAGGCTGAGGACACTGACCATATTCAAATATAAATCTCTCCATCAGCACCATGGACTGCTGGCAACAGCAGCATTCGCACTCTCCAAACTGATTCTCCACACCAACAGGTCTGATGTCCCTTATGAAAAAGAAAATTCCCACTGGCTAAAAGCAGGAGGAGCAACCCCCCCTTTTAAAGCTGACTATGTAAGGAAAATTAAGGACAGCACTGGTTTGACTTTCTCCAAAAGCTGGCTAGCAACTAGAGCATCCTCCCTTGGCAGCTCTTAGTATAAAATGTTCTAAGCACCTGGAAGTCTTGTGGAGCTCAGCCTTAAGCCCAGAACAAAGTGTACGTTTCCTGTTTCTGAGCTGGCATCCCTTCTTCATGCTTTAAAGCACATGGCTTTCCTCTCAAAATTCTTATGCAATGCATTTTCTCCATTTGCAGAGTGAGATGTTTGTTTCCCCCTTGCTTCTAAAGGAAGTAAAGAAACCACCCCACCTTGAGAACTGGCTCACCAGCTATGATAAACTATTGCAGTTGTGCAGGGGTCCTCATGAGATTGGATCCTTGAGCAGCTGCCTGGGTTAGCTGAGCTGTGTTCAGGGCCACTTACACAGAGTTTAATCTGTGCAGACATGGCCTTAAGCTGAGGTCAGCAATGGATGAGGTGCTTTGAATCACCTCTTAATGAACATTTTCTGTAGGCTGAGAGGACCATAAGTTTGCAAACTGCCTTATCTTGGGGTACTTCGTTCACCTTCCTAAATTAATTAGCTTTGACTTATATCCAGTGAAGAACTTTCTCCATGGCTTTCCTATAAAACCATGATCAAATGTATTAGTAGGTGTGTGAGATAAATATCACATGCTTCCAAATAGCTGCAAAAACTTCTGCATTTCTTCAGCAAAGTGCACTAACTCCTATTTCAGAGAGACTTGTGTGACTCGTGGAAAACATAATCTGAGTAATGGAGAGAGAACCTAGGTCTGATATAGAAGCTCTGAGATTTTTGCTCAGGACATGATAGATACTGACCATTTGTCTGGGTTGGCCACGAAGGTGATCTAAGGGCTGGAGCACCTCTTCTATGAAGACAGGCTGAGAGAGTTGGGGCTGTTCAGCCTGGAGAAGGGAAGGCTCCAGGGAGACCTCATAGCGGCCTTCCAGTGCCTGAAGGGGCTACAGGAAAGCTGGGCAGGGGCTTTTCACCAGAGGGGGTAGTGATAGGACAAGGTTTTAAACTGAAAGAGGGGAGATTTAGGTTAGACATCAGGAAGAAATTCTTCACCATGAGGGTAGTAAGGGGCTGGAATTGGTTGCCCAGGGACGTTGTGGAAGCCCCCTCCCTGGAGGTATTTAAGGCCAGGTTGGATGAGGCCTTGTGCAACCTAGTGTGAGGTGTCCCTGCTCATAGCAGGGAGGTTGGAACCTGGTGATCTTTAAGGTCCCTTCCAACCTGAACCATTCTATGATTCTATGAAAATGTATTAATACGGATAGCAAGGAAAAGATGGCTAAACAAAGAAATAGAAGTTTGTAATAAAGTTTATTTCTTCTGTTTCTTCTGTTTCTTTGTCATTAAACATCCTGAATAATAATCCTCAAAATGCTTATTTTTCAACCCCCTCGCCAGGATCTGTTTTCCTTTGTCACCCATGGACTCAATAAAACAGATTTGACTTTGCTAATATGCTTCTTTCTGTTTGCTTTGCATTTAATTCTGGGAAAGAAGTAGTAGTAGCGTGTTCTGCATATAAGAGTGCTTCACATTTCCTTTCCAGCTGGCTAGTATATTTTTTTGTAATTGTTGTTTCTACATTTGTTTCAAATTTCCCTGCCTCCTTGAAGTAAGGGATAATAGTTTTGAGAACCAGTGCGGGGGTATTAAACTCATCTGTATAAAAAGGAATTCCAACAGCTTGGATGAGATTCTAACACTTTTTTTTTTTCCCCTCTTGTAAGGCCAGGGACCATGTAATGATCTAGTCCAGCCTTCTGTATAAGGCCATAAACCTCACCACAGTTCTACAGCTTCTTGTCACTGTATGCTCTCTAAGTACAGCATAAATGCTAAGCAACAGAGAGTCTGATAAAGTGCTTTTGAAAAATCATGGTGAGCTCTAAGAAGTCTAAGCACTGGGCCTTTTTGTGGGTCTGCAATTAGCAGATGCCTTTGATACCCCTATGTAAGCTTTCTGTAAACCACCAAAATAAGTTAGTCTGGATGACTGAAAAATTTCAGAGTGTTTAGATCTTAAAGGAAAACAAAAATTCAAAAGTGTCTCTGTCTTGACAGTATACTTTTTGTGCAGAGTACCTTGGGACTGTTTCATTGACTGAACATCTACGTCTTTTCATAATGTCCATGTGTAGATCAGTTATTCTTTTACATCTCAAGATAATACTTTTGATATTCTGCCTATACTTGGTGTTAAAAAATGTTGACAATTTGTTCATACCATGGTTTTTGGGTGTCTTTAGTACTTATATTCCCTTGTGATATAGGAGATCTTTAACTTCAGTTCTAAAGCTCTTCACACAGAAGGAGCTGGAATCTCTAAACTCAAATCACACATTTTCCTTAGAGGTTGTATTTTGGCTGGATCAAATCCTCTGTCTGTTGCACTGGGCAGCTGCTGGAGGGGACCAAGGTGGTGTGAGAAGCGAGCCCCTTGGACAGGCATTGTCACCACCCTGAGCCATGAGAGGTGTTAAAGAGAAGTGTATGTTTCTGTATGAATCATTTTGTGAATCACAGCTTCAGGATGAAGCCTCTTCATACACCCAAAAACCGACTGCCCACCCTTGTACCAACACTGTGATACCTGCAGGTGTTTCTAGATTTTGGGTGAGACAAAAGAAGAATTATTTGTGGGGACAAATAGATTCGGGATCAACTGACAACTCACTTCTGGTGAAACCTTGGATTTCAATGCATTTGTTGCCCAGATAATTCCTTTGAAGGAGTTACAAAGATGGTTTGAGGAAGTAAAATGGTTTCCAGCTATCAGGAAATGATGAAAAGTTAAGTCCTTTTCTGTGGTGAACCTCCCAAAAATGTGTTAGTACAAAGGAATAGTTTCTTATTAAATCATTACGTCACTGAAGTTTTCTGAAAAGTGTGATAAGAAAATTTAGTACAAGTTGACCATAACTAGAGTGACAATGACACTCTTAACTTTGTCTAAAATACCATTTAGAGGTTTTAAAATTGTATCGAGATGTTTTGAGTTATAAAAAATTTAGCTTTGCATACTTATCTAAAACTTTTAACATCAATGCAGATTTGGGGTGGGGTTTTTTTAATCTTTAATGTTCAGCAATAATGATTTTATATCTATAACTTAAATGGTCCTTTTAGTACATTTGAGGAAGGAGAGGTTGCCCTTTCTTTCACCTCTTAGTTCTGATGAGCTAACCAGTGAGCTTTGTAGTAAAGTGAAGAATGAGTTTCAGACTGGAAATGTACAGGGAAGACTTTGTTAAGTGCCAAATAATTTCTGCACAGTCATTTTCTTAGCACTCCAGTTTTTTAAAAGATAATTTCTGGGAACTAGTAACAAATTTCATTGAAATATGTTTCTAAAATAATGGTATCTCTAGAAATGTTGTTACAGGCTAGTCGAGAGCAGCTCTCTACTGATAGTATGGATGTGTGGATGATCTTTCAAGAATTTGTAACTTCCTAGTGGCTTGAATTAGCAACAGATAATACAGATGTTACTATATCTGTTTGGGTCTCTTTGGCCTTAGTATCATCAGAAATACAGAAAAGGAAAAGTCAGTAATTCACCCACAGTGAATTCTGACTTTAAGCATTCTGATGGAGTATAAGAGTTGAAAGCATCAGTTACAATCTTTAAATGCAATGTAAATAAAATTGCTCCTCATGTGGGAACCTATGGGAATACACCATCAGTTTCTGGTCTCTCAAATTACTTTTGGCAAAGACTTCCTGTGAGCCTACAGGTTTGTTTATTTGCTTCTTCAAATTCTTTGATGTAGACAACAGTCCCCCAATTCCATTGACTTCCTTTGATTGCCCACCTAAAGTCAGAATCTCTAGAGACCTTTGCCAATATCCCATGTGTTAAAGCACCAAGTATATAGGGCTTCTGTGTATATGTTACAAATTCTCATGGTTGAATACTAACATTCAAAATAGTGGGGAAAATATATCTTATTTTCTTGCCAAACTGAACTGTTTGACATTACTGTCCTTTGGCATAAAGTAATCGAAAGATAACTTTGGGTATTTAAAGTAAGAAAGCAGGGAACTAGATGCATATTCCCTCTGGGAAATTTTTTTTTTTTCCTCTCTAAACCTTTTAACAGTCCTAGGACACCAAGGGTGGGGGCATTGCAAATAAACAGAGTGAAAATACTGCTTCTAGGAATACACAGGAAGAGTGCACCTAGAGTATTAAAGGTCTAAGATTTGTAAGTTAAGATTTCAAGTCAAACTCTGATTGACCTTTGGGTCAGAAACAGATTTCAGGGAGCAAGAATCAAAAGACATGGTCACTGAATTAATCCTTCACTTTCACAGACCCCAGAGTGACCACAGAATATCAGACTCATTTAGGTAACAATGAAATATAAGCATTAGGACAAAAGTAATATCTAGTCCTCCCAGAGACATTAAGTGCATTCATTTGCCATATTTGTACTAGTGCAGCTTAATGTTGGTGCTTAGGTAAGGAAAGGGGACTCCTCCATGAGGCAGCCTTCATTTGGCATTTGGGCATTCATGCCAAAGTTCCTATCTGCAAATGCACTGAGACCTCCATTTCTTTGCAGCTTAGGCAAGATTTATCCTTAACAGACTGGCCACCTGTTAGTGTTTTCTAACATCTTAAAACTTATAATAACTTCTGAATTAGCATTCTTTCTCTCTCTCTTTTTTTTTTTTTTTTTTTTTAACCTAGCATGCATATTTTCATAGAGCTTTTGCATGATGTATTCCTGTTTGCTGAATTTTGCAATTATTCAGTGAAATGCTTTAAACGCCTTCTGTCTGTAACTGGACCTTGTTGCCTGAGCTCTGTTAGTTCTCAGCACATATATATGGTTTAAGAGAGGACTCAAAAAAGGGCAGGAGACCCAGGTTCAGTCTTCATGTTCTCATTCCTCTGCCTCTCAGAGAGCCCCAACAAACAAAGGGAATACTGAAGTCAGCAGGCTGTAGGGCTCTGAAAGAATTGTCTTAACCGCCAGCCTCAGAGAGCAAATTGTTCTATCTTGGGAACTGTTTACTCTATGTAAAGCGAAACAGGGGGGGAGGTTCACATGAATGTTCCCTACGGGCAACTTCCACTGAGGGGTGAGCAGAAAGGGGGTTTTAACCTCATGAATGGTGTGGCAAAAGGCCAAAATCCCATGGGGTGTACCAAGTAATAGAGAAGATATTGAATGTCTAAGGTGGTCCTTTCTTTATTGTTCCTACTGGAGCTGGTCTTCTAAGTTGTTTTTTTAAAAGTGTCCCCCAAAACACTATTATTTTCTATACAATATTTTTAGTCTTAGTCCATGGGCAGTATTTCTGAGATCTTATATTTCTGTGCTGGCGTCTTTCCCCCTGACCTGCCTCCCATTTGTGGGACTAAGCCAGTTTCCAATGAAAAAAATGTATGGCATACTGCCCTAGTGTTGCATGGAATTGGCTGGCTATACTGGCTTCAATTCTTATCAGATCTTCATACTTTTCTAGTGAGATAATAATTCCTCAAAATAGAAATATAGCTGGATCAACTGAAAAAAACCCAGAACTGATGACTTCATTATAGAGCTCAGTAATGAGTGATCTCAAAAATATGAAAAAGCTGCTCCATGTGGAGCCTCTTTTCCAGTGACTCGACTGAGCACACGGCAGCGCAGAGCGGACAGCGACAGCGGCCGTTGCAGAGGGCAGGGCCAGCCGGGCTAGGGTGGGTGGTAGCAAGGGCACACAGAAAGCAGCAAACAGTGGTTGGTTTCCTTTGGCTACAGAGACAATCATGGTCACAACACAGCCAAAAGCCACAGCAAGAATGAATGTGGGAACTCAGAATGAGCTCCTGCGCAAACACGTGACCGTGCAGGTCTCTGGCTGCAGGGAATGCCTGAGCCTGGCACTTGTACTGGAGGGAGCCAGTGACACCTCTTGTCTACAGTGTGAGCAAGGAAATGATCTACTCAGGCAGGTGGTTGAACTGAGGGAGGAGGTAGAAAGGTTGAGAGCCATCAGAGAATGCAAAAGCGAAATAGATTGGTGGAGCCACACCCTGAGGCAAGGGGAGAAGAAAGAGGCTCTGCAAGAAGCGATGGATCCCCTCCCCTCCTGTCACCAGGCAGAAGGAGGGGACCTATGGGACAGGGGGGAATGGAGGGAGGTCCATCCTTGGAGAGGCAAGTGAAAACCCTCACACCCCACCCTCCCGGTTACCCTTGAAAAATAAGTATGAGGCTTTGGCACTTCAGGGCCAGGCAAATGAAGATGGAGAGGATAATTCACCCAGTGAGTCACCCAGGGCTTGTCACTCATCCCCACATTTTAGGACTTCTTCAACTAAGAAGAAAAGGAGGGTAATTGTGGTGGGTGACTCTTTTCTGAGGGGAACAGAAGGGCCCATTTGTCGACCAGACCCATCCCACAGGGAAGTCTGCTGCCTCCCTGGGGCTTGGATTAGAGATGTTAATAGGAAACTCCCTGATCTGGTGCAGCCCTCTGATTATTACCCTTTGTTAGCCATCCAGGTTGGCAATGACAAGATTGCAGAGAGAAGTCCAAAGGCTATTAAAAAGGACTTCAAGGCACTGAGGCAACTGATTGAAGGCTCAGGTGCCCAAGTGGTGTTTTCATCAATCCCTCAAGTGGAAGGGAAAAATAGTGAAAGAGGGTGGAAAACACACCTAATCAATGCATGGCTTAGGGGCTGGTGCCACCTTAAAAATTTGGGGTTCTTCAGTCACAGGGAAGTTTTTATGGCACCAGGTCTGCAAGTGACAGATGGATTACATCTGTTTCCAAGGGGGAAAAGGATTCTTGCACTGGAGCTGGCAGGGCTCATTGAAAGGGCTTTAAACTAGGCCCAAAGGGGGATGGGGATAAAACCAGGCTCACTGGACGTGAGCTGAAGGATGGTCTTCTGTCTGCCATCCCACTTGATGTTGGAAGTGGAGATAGATACAACAAAAAAACCATAGGGCTGTCTAACAGGTTGTTAACCAGGGAAGAGGCTGGGAATGGTCAGATAGCAAAAGTGACAACTAATTGCTTGACTCCCTCTCTGAAATGCTTATATACCAATGCACAGAGCATGGGGAATAAGCAGAAGGAGTTGGAGATCTGCACTAGGTTGAATGGCTACGATATAAGTGCAATCACTGAAACATGGTGGGACAGTTCCCATGACTGGAACGTTGTCATGGATGGCTATGTACTATTTAGGAAAGACAGAGCAACAAGGCGAGGTGGTGGTGTTGCTCTTTATGTAAGAGAGTAACTAGAATGTATTGAATTCTATCCAGGGAGGGAGGTAGGACAGGTTGAAAGCTTGTGGCTGAGAATTAAGGGACATGCAATTGAAGGTGAAACTGTTGTGGGTGTCTACTCTAGACCACCAACCCAAGAAGAAGATGTTGATCAGGCCTTCTACAGTCAACTGGAAGTAGCCTCTAGATCACACTCCTTGGTACTTATGGGTGACTTCAATCACTCTGATATCTGCTGGAAAGCCCACACAGCAAAGCAGGTTCAGTCTAAAAGGTTCTTGCAGTGCATCAATGATAACTTTCTAATACAGGTAGTGGAGGAACCAACGAGGAGAGGTGCACTGCTGGAACTTGTATTAATGAATAAAGAAGGTCTGGTTGGGGACATTAAGGTTGGGAATAGCCTTGGCGACACTGACCATTACATGGTGGAATTTAGTATTTTACAAGGAAGAAGTAGGGCAATAAGTAAGATTACAACCCTGGACTTCTGTAGGGTAACTTTGGACTCCTCAAAGATCTACTTGCAGGAATCCCATGGGCTAAGATACTGGAAGGAAAGGGAGCCCAGGAAAGATGGTCAATTTTTAAATACCACTTCCTCCAAGGCCAAGATTGGTTCATTCCTGTGAGTAAAAATCAGGTAGAGGTGGTAAATGACCTGCATGGATAAGCAAGGATCTTCTGAAGAAAATCTCATGGAAAAAAGGAATTTACAGTTTGTCGAAGAAGGGACTTGTCAGTTGGGAGAACTGCAGGGACGTTGTCAGGGTATGGAGGAAGGCAACAAGAAATGCCAAAGCCCTCTTAAAACTTAAACTGGCAAAGGAAGTAAAAGAGAACAAAAAGAGCTTCTTCAAATACACCAGTAGTAAAAGGAAGAATAGGGAAAATGTGGGCCCACTGCTGAATGAGGGGGGAGCCCTGATAACAGAGGATGCAGAGAAGGCAGAGTTGCTGAGAACCTTCTGTGCTTCAGTCTTTACTAAGACCAGCCCTCATGAACTTCAGACCCTGGATATAGGAGAGGAAGCCTGGAGAAGGGAAGACTCTCCACTAGTTAATGAAGAGTGGGTCAGAGATCAGTTATGTAAATTGAATATACACAAGTCCATGGGTCCTGATGGGATGCACCCAAGAGTGTTGAGAGAGCTGGCTGATGTTATCGCACTACCACTCTCCATCATTTTTGCAAGATCCTGGCAAACAGGAGAGGTGCTTGAGGACTGGAGGAAAGCCAATGTCACTCCAGTCATCAAAAAGGGCAAGAAGGAAGATGCAGGAAATTACAGACCAGTCAGCCTCACCTCCATCCCTGGAAAAAGGATGGAGCAGCTCATTCTGAAGGTCATCTTGAAGCACATGGAAGAGAAGAAGGTTATCAGGAGTAGTCAGCATGGATTTACGAAGGGGAAATCATGCTTGACTAATCTGATAGCCTTCTATGATGTTGTGACTAAATGGATAGATGCAGGGAGACCCGTGGATGTAGTCTACCTCAACCTTAGCAAGGCTTTTGACACAGTCTCCCATAACATCCTTGTGAGCAAGGGTATGTGGGATAAAAGAATGGACAGTGAGATGGATTGAGAACTGGCTACACAATAGAACCCAAAGAGTGGTGATTAATGGTGTAGAGTCCAGCTGGAGACCTGTAACTAGTGGAGTCCCTCAGGGATCACTGCTGGGTCCAGTTCTGTTCAACATCTTTATCAATGACCTTGATGATGGGACAGAGTGTCTTCTCAGCAAATTTGCTGATGACACGAAGCTGGGAGGATTGGCTGATTGGCCTGAAGGCTGTGTGGCCATTCAACAAGATTTGGACAGGCTGGAAAGCTGGGCGAAGAGAAACCTAATGAGGTTCAATAAGAGCAAATGCAGAGTCCTGCACCTGGGAAGGAGCAACAAAATGTACCAATACAGGTTTGGAGGTGATCTGATAGAGAGCAGATCCGTGGAGAAGGACCTTGGAGTTCTGGTAGACAACAAGTTATCCATGGGGCAACAATGTGGCCTCATGGCCAAGACGGCCAATGGTATCCTGGGGTGCATTAGGAGGAGTGTGTCCAGCAGATAGAGGGAGGTTCTTCTCCCGCTCTACTCAGCCCTGGTGAGACCTCATTTGGAGTACTGTGTCCAGTTTTGGGCTCCCCATTTCAAGAGGGACAGGGATTTACTTGAGAGAGTCCAACAGAGGGCTACG
This sequence comes from Hemiprocne comata, assembly GCA_020745705.1. NCBI lineage: Eukaryota > Metazoa > Chordata > Aves > Apodiformes > Apodidae > Hemiprocne > Hemiprocne comata. The sequence goes on along the minus strand of CM036588.1, from coordinate 116,255,686 downwards.
AGGATGATTAAGGGACTGGAACATCTGTTCTATGAGGAAAGGCTGAGAGATCTGGGGTGTTTACTCCAGAGAAGACTGAGAGGGTATCTTATTAACGTCTATAAATATCTGAGGGGTGGGTGTCAAGAAGGAGGGGCCAATCTCTTTTTAGTTGTGCCTTGTGATAGGATGAGGGGCAATGGATGCAAACTGGAACACAGGAAGTTCCACCTCAACATGAGGAAGAACTTCTTTACTGTGAGGGTTACAGAGCACTGGAACAGGCTCCCCAGAGAGGTTGTGGAGTCTCCTTCTCTGGAAACTTTCAAGAACTGTCTGGATGCCTTTCTGAGTGATCTGCCCTAGTTTTTAGTCCTGCTCTGGCAGGGGGGTTGGACTTGATCTTCAGAAGTCCCCTCCAACCCCTGACATCCTGTGATTCTGTGATTCTGTGACTTACCTGATTCCATTTTCCCTAAGGGAAAGGGAAACACTGATAAGAAAATTCAAGAAAAAGTATCTATTTTTAGTCTTGTGAAAAGAATAACAGGCCCATCAGCAGACATACGATTTTGCTCTAGTTTTGCAAAGTTTCATTGAGATGTCTACCAATATTTTATATGTCTTGTCAAGAAATTACTCTTCCTTGCTTTTGATTCAAGGTATAAAGATATGTCCTGGTCAGAGCAGGGAACCCGTGCCATATTACAGTGCGTTCCACAGCCAAGTTAGTTAAGGGGTAGTGGAATGGCAACAGGGAGAAAATGGGCCATGGTGTCTTTCTGCTGGGCAATTTTTGCCTGCTGCTTTTTAGCACAAAGAATTTAAAAATGCCATCTCGACCTTTTTGAAGAAAAATGCTTAAAATGGTAATTTTTTTTTTTGCAGATTCCTGAGCCTTCCGTGTGTCTGTTGCTCCACAGTTTCAGTCTCCCTGGTGCCAACTGTTGCCATGCTGTCTGCAAAGCTGGACAGTATTTGGGTAGGTGTCAGTCCTCAGCTGCCTGAGGAGTTGCAGGCTATATTATGCCTCCATATATTCCACAGCTTTCTTATGCTCCCTCTGGAAATACTTGATCATGTTGTTTTGTCCTTCTAAACTGTTGGCAGGTCCTGTTAACTTAGTCCTCACAATAACAGGATTTGTTGCAAACGTGGGAGAAAAAATGGGAACTTGCAGATTTTATCACTTAAAAGTAAGTAGGATCAGGCTTGCTGTGAATTCCTGCATAACTCACAACTCTACGTAAGTCAGAGTAAATTTTGGACAAGTAAATCCACATTTCTACTTCTTTCACGATGGAATGAACTGATATTCTTTGCTTAAAAAACCTCCCAGGAAATAGAGCCACATGGGGCCTCCCAATTCAGTACAGCTAAGTCTAACTCCTGAGTACTCCATCATCCAGTGGAAACCTGAAATCAGGTACCTGAGGACAGGACCTAGGGAAGTAAGAGAGAATCTTCTCATTCTATCATGAAAAGACCAAATAATTAATTAAAAATAATCTGTTTGTAGCACTTAACCCTTTTCCTTCTGTTTGGGTTCACTCCCCAAGGCACCTACCTTCCTCCTGGATCTGGCCACAGAAAATACATTTCTTGTGCACAGAACAAGGATAGAGACGTAGAGGGGCATGTAGTGTTCTGCTAAGTATTTGAGCTAAATGATGTCTTAGAAAACTCTCTCCTATCTATATTTTTAGAAGAGAATTCCAGTGAACAATTCCTTAGGCTATCAGTTAAACCTGTTTATGTGGCTTGACTACAAACAACTTTTAAAAAAAAACTTTCTTTCGGGCAGTCCACACTTAAGATCTTGGAATTTGAGTTACTAAAGTATCTGTCACTTATTCTGAAAATTAAAGCAGTGGTTATCTCCCCTAAATCAGGTATGAGCACAGCAGAAAAGCAGAGGTGAAAGGAAATGTGTCTGTACTTTGTGAAGGGTTTGGAGGATGAGAATCAAGTAGTGATAGGAACAACCCAATGAACAATTGGTTAAAAAAAAATGACTGAATATTTACGTGCCCAATACTGTCCATGTTGTATGTTGCATGAAGCTGGATGAAACAATAATGTGGTTCATAACGACTATCTCATACTGTGTATGCATAAAGATTTTAAATTAAAATTCCACAAAAAACCTTATAACTTTCATCTTCTGCCTTTTGAGAGCTTTACTTAGAAACTTTGATGTGCTCTACTAAACTAAGTAAATTCAGAAAGTGGTATCGTTTGGCCTAAGGCACTAGGAGGGCAGAATATAGACAATACTTGGATTTACTTTAAATCAAAGGAGAAAAAACTCATTGGAATTCTCACCAAAGTTGAGTGTCACATTCTCATCCTGGCTGAAAAATAACTGTCTTCAAAATAAGAGCAGAATGTGGGAACAGGTATTGGATTTAAGGTTCAGGTAAGAGAATATGGGTGGACAGGATTGTTAAGCAAAAGAAATTACATTCTAAAGTTCATGAAGTATAGAGAGAGCAGTTAAAACTTGTAAGATAGCAGAAGCTGAGCCAAGGTAGACATCACTAAGGAATTCAAAACAAAGAACAAAAAGTTCTTTATCCTTACGAATAAAATGAGGGAAGAAGGGAGGCTACTCTGCATTTGGAAGGAGTAGGAATGAATAGAAGTGTGTCCCACCACTAAAATAATACTTTGCTTCAATTTTTAATAAGTGATATAAAATATAGGTTAGAAGGGGCAAGACAGCTACCTACAGGTAATAAAAAGATTGAAGTTACTATGTTTATGGGGGAGTAACTCTGAATTTCATGTTCCCTCCAGAGTTCTGAGAGGACTAGCATATGAAATTGCAAGATTGGTGAAAAGAGATTTAAAAATAAATTTAACCACTGTTACCCCATATGACTTAAATAATATTTGTAAAATTTATTCATATAGAAGATTAAAGATATTCTGTATTTTTAAAAAATTTTGAGGAACGTACACAGGAGCTTTCTTTTTCTTTTTTTTTTTTACAAGTGAAGTGTCGTAGGTGTAAGATATCCCAGCCTGGGTAGAAGGATATTGTGCTCAGTGAGAACAGTCTTAGGCAGAAGAACTAATTTGAGCTGAGACTGTGATGAGTAAGTACTGAAAGGTGTTCAGGTGTAAGGAAGCTGCTAGTTCTAGTCCCAAAGATATGAACTAAATACATTAAAATATAAGTATTTTGAATTATCAGCCTGGTTTATAAGTGCAGTCAAATGACTCTGAACAGAAAAAATTACAGATTCATGCTTTCGGGGGTTAATAACAAAATTGACATAGAGGAGAAGAAAAATTTTGCATTAGTTAATCATAAACCACCTGTAATTCACAGGTGGGATATGACCATGGGAAAGACAAATTCACTCACTGGTTTTATTATGGAAAGATTTTCCAATAGAGGTGAGGAATTAATTTTACCCTTATCCAGGGTACTCTTCCAGAATATTATGCATGGATCTGGTTATCCATGTTCTAGAAAGATACAATCCAACTAAAAATTCAAAATGAAGAGAATGGGGTGATCAAATGCAAAGATAACATGAGAACAAGCTAGAGGAGCTGGCTTTGTGTAGCACAGCAAAACAAGAGCTGGGAGAAATTTTACTGCTGTCTCAAAATGTATGATGGAAAGAAACCCTAAGGAGAGAAAAGAATTATTTAACTTAAAGGGCAATCTTAATGCAAGAATAAATGGGTAGAAGATGTTCTTGAAAAGATGTAGGTTGAAAACTATGGAAAGTTTTGAGTATAGAACACAACAGTGGTCTAGAAGAAAGAAAATTAGCACAATAAAAATTAAAAGATGTTTCAACTTGCGAGTTGTTATGATTTCTTGCAATTGCAGCTGAGCAGGCTGAGTGATTGAGATATTTTATGTCCTGTACCTCTCAATGGAGTTTTTATACACAACATGTAGCAATGAAATACTTATGGTATTGATTCAGTGTTTCTTGAATAATAGATATAAAGGCTGAGGCAATGCTAAAGTAGAAATGTTTATAGACACATGCTACAATTGACCAGCCTCTTATGGTCAGAATTTTGCCTTTACTTGAAACAATAAAACGATGCTAGAACTGATTCTCCAAAATGCTCTAATTGAACCCCCATCAGACACCTGTCAAAAATTACTAAAAAAGAAAGTGACATAGAAGTATTCAACTTTACTTTTAAGCCTTGATTCAGGAATCATGAGTCATCAGAATCACACAGCTGAAACATTTTACTTTTCTTAGTGATGATTTGTTTCCCTTCTGGACTTAAAAACTTTTCCTGTCTTACTGAAGATTTTTGGTTTCCTCGTTGGTGGATCAGTCTCTATAGTTTTGGTAAACTTCAGTGGCTATTTTTCACCCCTATTAATCACAAATGTAATGGCTAGACATTTTTCTAATCCTAAATATATATTTGTGATTATCTTTCTATTCACCAATACCATATGGGAAACCCTCAGGAGACCTGATGTATAGCTCTTAAAATGAGACGCTTATTTTGCAATCCTTGTTATGCAACTCTAATTGCTGAGGAATGAAAATTTTATAATAATATTTAATACACTTCAACATGAATTCTGACCTCTTTTGTCTTGCAATCCTCATTAACAATTAAATTAATGTTCACGTAACGCCTCTAAAATACCTGTGAGAAGTAGATGTGAGTATTACAGAGCAAACCTCATCTGTAGGAGAGTGGTTATCTGGTTGTATGAACACAGAGGGAGTAAGTTATGTACTCTGAATAAGACTTAATGTACAAGTAGGCAACTAGTAAAAGCTTGTAACTTAGGAAGAGTTATAATGAGTTATAAGGGACTGAGAATGTGATGGGGCAACTGCAAGAAGAAAAGTAATCCTGAGAAGGTTAATCCTTCAGACACTTCAAGAAGCAATACAGTACCTTTTATTGTTCACACACTGTATTCCTGAGCCTTCTCTTATGGCAGATGAAGAATATTAGCTTGAATGGATTCTTCATTGATAAGCATGATAGAATCAAGTTGGTCTTGATGAAAGCTAGGTAAGGATAGACAGGTTTGGACTAGATCATCTTCTGAGGTCCTTTCCAGCTAAAATCTTTTTAAGAGTCTATGATTGTATAATAAGACCCATCTGTCTGTATGATATATACACCTGTGTAAGGTCTAAGTATTTTCTCAATTATTTTCATTTTTTTCCCAAATTTTACAAAAACTTTTGATATCTGCAATAACGTTTTCTTATTTTAGTCAATTTTCACTCACATGTAGAACAAACCATATATGTACAAACTGCCAGCAATGCCAAGAAGATCTTTGAAATCTTCAATTTGTGTACAGATTTGCGTTTGCTGGGAATACTGCATAGATAGATAGAAAGGATACAAAGATTTTTGTTAATTATGTTTTGATTTGTTTTGTTTGAATGAAGCTGCTTTGGCTGGATTGCAAATCTGGTTATAGAAGATACAAATTTGACATTCCAACTGCCAGGAATCATATCTATAATTTGAAGAGAATACCTGCAAATTTCAAATCCATCCTGGCAATCATCTATAGAAACATCTCCACGAGTTTCTTATAGGAGTGCAAGATGAGATTAATGTGTCAGACCTTAAGAAGGGGAAGTAAAGTTCTTTTTATGCAACCATTCTGTGCTACTTTTTTTTTTTTCTTAAAGTTAGTAACATATTTTCTGCCTGTCCAAGTTGATGATGGGCAGAAATGCAAAAAACATCTGGTTAGTAATAAGCAGCTCTACAGTAGCTTCATGTTCAAACAACTACTACTCTTTCTAAATTGTAGAAAAGCAGAAAATTATTTGGGCCAAGCTGAAGAAAAGCTTTATTGAGAAAGATTAGAATTTTTCTCACTTGGGAACTAAGTATGGGCTTTATGCTATGCAGCCAGGGACAGAGATGCTCTGGCTTTTCAGGAGAGCTGAAGCCCCTGTCCAGGTGCAGAAGCTCACTTGTGTTTGTGTGAATGTGGGTCAGAGAAGGAAAAAAAAAAGTGTAATAATTTTCAAGGATTTAGTCTTGCAATTCGGATATTTGGGTCTTCCTGAACTAAAATGGCATAAAATATAGCTTTGCCTTTTTGTCTCTCACTGTTGGAAGCACTGGTTCAGAGTTGTCTCAGACCTCACAAAGTTGCCTTCTTTTCCACCCCGTGAGACTGTGAGACCACCTGTATGTCACAGCATCCTGTGATTTACAGCAGTTACACTTTTGTTTTCTTTTGTCTGCTCATCTGCTGTTGTGGATGAAATGTGTCCTTGTCTTTTGTCAGCTAGCTGTACCTTGCTAATCACCTCTGTTTCTCTGAATCTCTCTGAAAAGGCATCAACGCTTGTAGGTTTTCCATGAGATCTTACCCTGACACAGGCAGAGTCCCATCCTCTTTCATGCTCATCATCTCCAGTTCTGCTCAAGAGAGTGTGTGGTGTGATGTGATGGAAGGAGTACAGACCATGGGCTGAACCCCATTCCCATAGAAAGGAAAAATGAAGGTTGGTGTATTCGTTAGACAAGCCCACTTCCAACACTTACGAAAACTTGTCACTCACTGACGTTAGGAGTGGCTGGGTGAAGTCAGCAGACCACTAGTGATATTAAAAAATCTATATTCATGGCTTGAAGTTGGCAGTGCATGATTCAAGAGCAGAGCATTTTTAAAAGACCTCTCTCCCCTTGCCATTTCTATACTTTGCTGTCAGGTTTCCAGTCATTCTACTCCACTGAATGCTCACTCCTTCTTCAGTTTCCTGATACAGGTGGCTACCATTTGTAGAGCTATCAATTTCTTTGCCCGTTTAAAAGCAGCTATTATTTATGCCAGTCCCTGCTTATCATCCTTTTTATTCATTTAGGCAGGAACAGCTACAAAACATTTTAAACAGCTTGAGATAAAGGTTAAGCTTAAAGATCACTTGTTATCATGCACAGCTTCAAAATAATGGGCTAAGCCTGCTTCAACACAATGTTCCAAAATCATGTCTTTAATGTGCATTTAATTTGTGCCACTCTTTCAGATGTAAGAAATGTGAAAACATGAACCAAACTAAAAAGCTATGGCCCATAAAGAAAATCATCTGCAGTAGCGTAAAAGGTACATGCCACACGTTTTTTTCACTAGTCTTCATGTGCAAGATGGTGCAGAATTGAAAAACACACCCTTTTTTGAACGACTTTCATGACTTTATCTTTTGATACTAGTATGCATCAGTGACATGTGTCTCACTAAAGAAATGTGATTGTTGGAAGTCCTGGATTTATCCTTCAAATAGTTTTGGAAGTTTTTGCATTGGAATTAATGGTAAGCTCACAGCCCTTGTTACAAACAATAAATTATCACTACACGTCTTGCTATTGAAATAGATTACTTAGCCATTCACCATTTGCCACGGGATGCTCTCCAGATGTGTTGCATCTGAAGTTCTCTGAATTTTCACTTGAGTACTACGAAGTTAATCTGTTGTTTAGCATTTTTTTCTTCCCTTTATTCCTTCTCTCCATTCCAGTGGTCTTTAACAATACCCCACTGTTGCAATGCTGTTCTTTTTCCTCCTTCAAAGTATAATTTTATGCTAATCCTTGAGCTGTTGAAGAGGGCATTAGCTTTCAGCTCATTTTCTGATTTTTTTGCTAGGGAAACTTTGTTACTTTCAACCTGGCACAACCTGAACTTTCCACAAGCATTACCTATGCCTTCCATAGTCCAAACATTGTTTTTAATTTGGTAGAGATTACACGATAAGGATGCATGGTCCTTATGTCTACTGTATATCTAAAAATCCAATTGCTGAGAGGATTGAACTTTCATCTCTGTGTTGGAATATGGCCCAGATTCTGTATTTCAAAGCCACTAAAAGGAAGACAATCATTAAGACAATGTTCCCTCAAATCCTAGTTCAAATAATCTCAAAGTCTATGCAAAACACAAATGGTGACCTCACACATCTTCCCAACCTCCAGAATAGTTCACAAAGCTCTGAAAACACTTCCAAACATATTTCTGAAACTTTTTTTTTTTTTATTGTGAGCAAAATATCCCTTGGTTGCCATTAGTTTTCCTTAAATCCCACAGAAATATTCACAGCTTCCTAGTGTATTCAACAATTCAGAAAACTGGCTCCTCATCTCAGTTTAGCTCAGTCTGCACGATTGCATGTTTACTTAGTCCCCACTTATTTTTTTCAGGTTCACTATCAGGCTAGACAGCTCTGTCAACTCAAAAAGACATGCTTTTTTGAAACTATTGATCTCTGTTGCTCTTCCAAATCCTTTAGTATTGGCTCTTAGGATTACTATAATGCTATAATCATTCTGTTAAGGATTCAGATTTGTGGTGGACTAAAAGATGGTAACATCAAAAGGATTGAAATGCCCTTGAAGCAATCAATTTTTGTTCATCAAATACAAATGCTGAGAGGCTGCTTTCAGCTAATAATTTATAACTGAATTAATGACACATGGCTTCCGTCAGTAATGGTCTCCTTTCTGGGATCTTTTTTTCTTTCCCTTTCTATGATCTGATTTCATATTCTGGGAAAGGAAATCAGAGTGCTAGAGAATTTAATCAGAAATTGGGACTGTCTGAAGTTAAAAGCTTAGCTTCCTTGCTTTGAATTGAGTGCTGCTGAAATCTTAATCTTTCAGTTGTGGCAAATTTGTGTTTTTAAGCCAATCCTACTCCTGTTGGATTGCATTTCCACTTTTTTTCCTGCATACAAAGAATCACTGAGTTGCGGAAAATATTTTGCAAAAGTTTTATGCAAGTCCTTTGCATGTTGAGGTCCTCAAACATTTTGGTTAATGAGAAATTTTCTGTAATATCCGAAGGTGCCAGAAAATTGACACAGGCAAGTCACCTTTTCTCATTCCAGCCTCCTCCTCCTTCGATGCTGGATTCTGGCACAAAGTTCAGGGTAAAACTGCCACTTCTGCAGTTTATAACAAACTTAAAATAGTTGAGTCTCATTTCCTGTCACAATCCTGTTTCTCCTTTTCTCCTTTTCTGGTGACTTGAGATGAGTCTATTTGTTCAGAAAGGCTATCTGTAACATTGACAAGTTTTTTCTTTTTTTTCCCCTGAATTTTGTGTGGAAAGGAGAACATGCCCCAGGCTTGCCATCTGTCAAAACATTCTGCACAAGAATAGCATTAAGAAGTCAACAGCAGATAAGGTTAGAGAATAAGGAAGAAAAAAAAAAGGAAAAAAAAAAAGAAAAAAGGCTTTATAGAGGAAAAGTCATACACCTGAATAAGTGCCAAATTATTGGACACCTGCATAAACTGATCTTGGCTCCATGGTGTTTCCTCTCTGCCAGACTGATTAAGTACAACCTAATAATACCAGCTGTGTGATGAAGATGCTCTGTGATGTAGTTTTACTATAGTATGGTCCCTGTTTATAGGTGTCAGATATGCCCATTAGTGTTTGGGGTTGGTCATGCAGGGGAATGATTTCTGTGGCAGAGGGAAAAATATAACCATGGTAACAGTTTTAGGAATGAAACATTCCAATAATCTAGTTATTACATCTCCCCATCTCTTTTTGTGAAGCACAGATATTCAGAACCACTGAACCAGCTTCTAAAGTGTTGCTTACACTTTTCTTAGATGTACAATGTGGCAAGCTTTACAAGTAATCTTGGGTCTATAAATTATTAGTAGGCTGTCCTGGATTCTTTAGGTGTTATAGGTAACCTTATAGATATGTTTCCCTTCATAAAAAACATCTGCCCATGTCCAATTAATCCTTGTCTCCATTTCCTTTCTCCTTCTGCAGTTATCCTTCACCATCTTCTCCCTCTCCCCTAAACTCCCTGCAGTTTATAATTGGTTTAGAAAAAGATCAAGTTACTTATATTCAATAGGTGAAAGTACTTAGGATAATTCTGTTACAGCAATTTGTATCCAATTAATAGTAAATCTTCAGTCATAGAAAATCTTCAACATAGGTCTTGCATTGGAACTTATCTGTTGTGCTTGTGTATTAAAAGTGTATGTGAGTTGGATATCATCCAAGTATTGCTGAGTTTATTGACATATCAGTTGATTTTCAGGAGTTTAAAACCTTTAATTGGGAACTTACAAAATGTGCAGAACCTAGACTCAAGGCAGAGCAAAAACACTTAACCAAAACAGAAATGGTTAAATATAAACAGAAAAGAATGCATTGTATAAGCTAGAAAAGCAAGAATATAGTAATGTAAACTAATCTATTCGTGAAAGAAATCTCCATATCAGATTTGACTTGTACACCAATCATCAGTATCTGAATTTGTTGAGTCTCAGTTAGAAAACAATAGCTGAAATGCTGCAAGGTGCTTAGCACCTCAAATGAACCAAAGCTAAGCCGCACACAAAGCCTTGCAAAATCAGATCAATGGATGAAAAACAAACACAACTGGAACATTAAGTAAAAAATAGTCACTGACCTGGTCTTGCAAAGTGCTCATATTTGATAACACTTGAAAAAGTGATATAGTTTCAAAAAATGTTTCAAATTAACTGAGACTTATTAAAAGTTACAAGATAACTGAAGAACCATAATAAAAATTATCAGTAAAAAAAGATTTTAAATTAATTCAAAACATTATAACATTAAACTTTATGAAAATCATGCTCTATTTCTTAAAACAACCTTACACACAATCCTTAGCAAGGGAAATTTTAAGTCCCCTCCCACTCTGCAGTTTAATGCAGTCCAAATGTCTTCACTGCTGAGAATGGAGCAAAGACATAATTTCTCTTCATTAGAGGTAGCTGGTAGTCCCAAACCTCATTTATGACAAATACCTGGACCTTCTTTAATTTTGTCTTCCAAGTAGTCAGGAGTTTCCATCATCATTTTCTCCCTGTTCTCTTCTGTTAGTTTTTCATTGTTTGAGCCGAGATGAAAATGTGTTAAAAGCTATGCCTTATATACAGATTTGTGGAAGCAGCCCCAAAAAGTGGACTCTCAAGAGGCCTCCAAGATGCTAAACAACCTTTGGCTCCAGAACAAAAGAGAGAAATATCTGTTTCTTCAGCGTAAGACTTGGTACATCTGGGTTCCTTTTATTGTGCAGGGTATCATGTTATCTTTTCTCTCCCTACTTGCATCTTTGGGCTCTCAACATTCCTATGACAATGCTGAGGCTGACTACGATCACAGCCATGGCTTTTCCTGAGCTGGAGTCCTGGGAACTGAAGTGCAGGAGATGGCCCCTTCCAGAAACAGCCAGTCTGGCTCCCCAGGGCTGTCCTTTTTTCAGTTTTTATTACAGGAGCAGCCCTATCCTGAGTCCTCAGAGCTGCAGAAGGAAATGTTGCCCATACTACCAGAAGCTGGCTCCAATTACCAGCCTTTAATCGTGAGGCATGAAGATGCTGAGGTACTGTCATTCTACAGACACATGGGTATAAATTTGAAATCTGCAGCTAACTTCAATGGGATGGTTCACATGCCTGAAGCTCAAGGAGTGTGTATCTTCCTGCCGGAAAACTGGTCATAAAACTTCTGAGTACTTCAATGACTTTGGGGGCAATAGACCACCGAGCGTTGGAAGGTACATTCTGTGTGAAGGCATAAGAAAAACGTTCAAACAACCTTAATCAGTAAGACAATAAAAGTACTTGAATATGCTGTTTACCCCAGCAGTTCCTGGCACTGTTGTTAACTGGGTTGCAGTCTCAGTGACACCTGAGTCTGTGTTAACAATAATCTTCAGATGCAGATACCTTATAAAACATAGTAGGATAGTACACAACATCTTCCCTGACTTGATCAGGGTTGTGGGCAGGCGTTTATCACTTGTCAGTTAATTCACACAACAGAAAACACCACGAGAAATCTTTAAAACTCCTTAACTAGCCCTGTTTGGCAGTAAATAATCCCAGAGGTTATGGTTGATACCTAGAAGCTATAATTAGCTTGAAAAGTGTTAGTAACGCACCTTTTTACTTCTCAGCTGGCCTTTGAAACACAGAAGAAAGGGAAATGCTGTTTACAAGACATGCAGCCATATTCAATATCCCTTTGAAGTCTTATCTTCTAGAACAGGTCCATAACAGCTTTACTTTGGGCTGTAACAGGCATCCTTGGTCTGAAGAGGGAGAATGGGAAATACTGAGGAGGTGTATCCAGCTTTGTGTTAAGGCTGAGGCCCTGTCAGTGGTGCTAAAAGGTGCAACAGTTTCCCCTTGGGATAGAGTCAGGCAGGAAACCCAGTGCATTCTCTGTCCCCCATGCCTACTCTGTCAACCACAGGTGAGAAGGAAACGTTTGCCTCTGCTGTGTGATAGGCCTGTTATTGAAGGTAGCTGTGAAAGACTTTCAGTCAAATGTCCAACTTAATTTGTTTGGGAAGAAATGAGGAAAGACCTCAAAGATCTACCAGGTTGCTTACGTGTTCACACTTGTCAGGATCTGAAAAGCACCCTGTTGTCTCAGATAAATGAATGTGGGTTTACATGGTCAGTGCTGTACAGGCTCATATTTGTTAAGCAAAATAAAACAATGGCTATTAGTATGTTTTCTCCCCATCTTTGTCTAAAATAAAATGTCATTGTTTTCAGAAGAATAGCCCATCTCTAGGACTTTCTTATAGCATGTAACAAATCAATAATAATAATTTTTTCATCCAGTAATGATAGCAAGGACTATGACATCTATGCTAGAATTATTTTTTGTGGGGAAAAAAATATATCTAAGTCTTAAGACATAATGTAAAAAACCAACTCAGAAGATCTGGGTAAAAACCTGAAACAAAATATACTAATTGCTTCAAAGTCTTAAGCATTATTACTATTATTAAGTTTTTCTAGTCATATACCCAACAAATTAAGAAAGACAGTATAGTCTCATGTTTCTTTCACACAGGCACCAGCAGAATAGTGTGAAGTTAAATATACTGAGAACACAAAATATGGAGCAAGTCACTGAAAAATTTATAGCCCTTCTCCACATCAGTTCTCTTTCTGAACATGTATTGCATCCAGTTTGGATGGAAGTGGCAGTGTCAGTAATAATGCAGAGCCTGGTGGTTCCTGAATAGCCAAGGCAGCACAATTCAGCAAAGGAAGCATCTCTGCTCTCACCACTCATTGTGAAATGAGGGGCAGGGGGTGGGTGATGTCATTTTCTGTTGTATGATGTGGAGTCTGCCAGGTTGACCTGAGCAGCTCCTTGTGTGCCTCGCATTTTTGTCACCAGTTCATAGAAGCTGACACGTTCAGTTGCAACACTGCTCCCCCCCTTTGTAAAGCAAACTGTGTGCATCTGAAAGCCAAAGCAGTGCAGGGCTTAAAGCCTCCTGGTAGCACTTTAAGAACCACAAGGATGGGTCTGATTTTCCAGCTTACTTGCATTTGCTCTGAGTTATTTTTATAGGGGTCTGAACACACCGAGTTCATTCTTTGTATTTTTCTATTGATTTTTCAACAACTGATGTGAAGTAGAAGTATCTGTTGGGCTCTTTGTTTAACTGCATTTCCTCGTGTTTTCCCCCTTAATCTTTGTAAACGTAGATCTTCCAGAGGTTATGGCAGTATGTTTGTTATCACTTCTTGTCATGTGATATTTATCTAGCTGTGACTGGGATACTGCTGGTGTTTCTGAAACCATGCTGGGTTTCTCTGTTATCTTTCTGCAGGTGTTGGATTTGCCAGTCCCAGTAAAGATTGGTATCCTCAGTAATTGCTCATAGTCTTTAAAACCAGCAATCTGGGATTTTCCCAGAAAGTTTACCTCCTGATAAACTGGATTCTTGTCACAGAATGAAAATATACCCAAAAAGTGAGAGGGGAAAAATAGCTCACTAAATTTTTTTGTTGCTTGATTGGCTAAATCAACTGCACATTTCAAATCCTAAAATGTGAAAGGAGATAATCAATATAGCAATGTGAGCTTAAACATGCTGTCAGTTGCCAGGATTTTTGCCAGTGAGTACAATTCATCTGCCCAAGGTTCTGTCTTCAAATTACTGTAGAATAAATGGATGATCAGATTTAATCGCTTTAAAAATAGTCTGAAGAGTTTATGCAAGGGAAGGTGTTTTAAAGCTTTCACTTTTCATTGGAAGTAGGATGCCTGACAGAATAAAATCTTGTGTGCTTGTGTTTCTGAAGTGTACATGGAAACTTGTCAGTGGATGACCCCAGGAAAAAGTACAAATCAGTTAGTTGCAAGAGCTGATCTTTATCGAGAGGTTGAACAAGAGGTAATCTTGGAGAACCCTAGAGGTGGTTGTTTACCATGGGTAACTATGGGTGTATTCTGCTGGAGTGGGATTTACTGTTTGTTGGTTTTGCAGCAGACGGGAAATCTATCATCTGCCCAGAACCATGGGCTTCTCTTCTGTTGTTTTTTTTTTTATGCCTGAAAATATAGTAGCAGCAGCAAAGTTTATCCACATTGCAAACTTCATTGAAATTCGAGGAAAGACAGAAAACTTTCTAACAGCACTATTTTGAAATTGACCTTCTTCAATAGTTTCCAAACATCAAAGGATTGTGTATTCTGTCTGCAAGTTAGTTTTCCAAGTAAATTATTATTTGATTCATCCCCCTATGATCTATTTTTAGTCTTTTGGGAGACTTTTGAAAGCAAAAGTGCTTTTTTTTTTTTTTTTTTTTTTTCTTCTTGGTTTGGATCATATGGTTTGGAAGCTTACAGCTCTTGCTGCCTGACAGATTCTCACACAATTACCCTTCCAGCAAATTCACCCTTGCTGGAACTTACTTCTTAGGCATTCCTCCAGTGCCCCTTGCACTCGTGGACGTCTGTATATTCTGCTGATCAAAGAGTGTTCTTCTCCATCCACTTATCAAATGGTTTATTATTACATAATGTGCCTGTTGACACCACAGCTGCTTTTTCGAACTGGGGAGGGGAGAACTGCTGTTGGAGAGAGAAGATGAGGTTAAAATTGAACTGTACATTTTTGCAAGCAGCTGCACCACCATAGCTGTGCTTATTGTCCTCACTGACGTTGTTTACAGACAAGTTGACTACCCATGTAGCAGTCTTACAGCATGAGTGGGGTGCCTGAGGGATGATGTTTTAGTAGAGCTACCCAACTGCTTGGCTAAACCTGAGGCCCCTACTTTATAGTGCATTATTTCCCTACATAAAATTAACTTTAATGCAAATTCAGTGGAAAAAAGTATGCCTCCTTTATTGGATAACACGCTTTAAACTGGTATTTACCAACATGTCACTCCTGACAACCACAGACTGGAAAACAAGTTGCAGATAGTTGTAACAAACCTATATGAATGAAGACTGTAGATTCTTGAATACAAACACATGTGGGGTTTAGGGTTTTATTATTAATTTGGCTGTAGGCAGATCTGGTTTGCTCTATTGCCAGTAACATGTAAGTACAGTTTTGTGGTATCTGTTCTATTTAAGGCATTTTAATCTACAGCCTTTAAAACTTGAAATATTTATTCCATACCCATTGTTATGTTGTGAGGGATAGTAGTATTAAAAGCAAAGGTAATTTTCTCTCAGCTTCCTGGATCTCTGAAGTAGGCAACATAGATCTCTGTTCTTCTCAAAAGTTTCCTCAAAGATGTGATGCAGACCGTACCAATTTCTCAACTCAAAATAATAACTCTGCCAGGGCCCAGTCCCCTCAAATGCTCCATTTTTTGTCAAATCATAGGATCAGACAGTAATACCAAATAAAACCCGTGAATTGCTTGAGTTGCTCCAACTGACTTCCATTTGTTATGGCATAAAACAGAGTCTCAGAGCTTCTTTCCTCTCTACTGTCAGGAAGATACCATGACTGATCCATGAACCAAAGATGTGCTTTTTCCTCCCCATGAAACAAAAATACCTTTGCTGTATCTAGAGAAGTGTCTGTTTTCTTTGCCTCCCTTTATAACAGCTGGATGAGCAACACTTCCTGGTACAACCAGGATTTTGTGTGCTAATTTAAGTATGAATTTCCAAAGCATTTTTACTTTTTCATCATGCCAAGTACTATTGCCCTGCAGGCAATCCTAGTTAGAAACAGAGCAATTTTTTTCAGCTTTCTGGATATACAACCTGAGATATGCAGCTGGTTGGTTATTGTTCTAATGCACATAAGAGCCCTCTGAACAGTTTCAAACAGCTGATTTCTACATGGCTGTGCAATCCTCTCACTGGTACTTACTTTGGACTCAGGGAAATACCAGTCACCAAAATGTCCCAAGTCTGTCCAAGTCCCTGCAGATGAACTTTGCTGCCTGAAAGATTTTTCACACCAACCAAACTCCCCTTTCTGTCCTTGCCTAACTGTTATAACCAGGATACAAGGTGGTAAACCAATTGTATCATTGGGAAAATAGACCACAAGAAAAAATAATCTTGCTATTTCTATGTTACTCACTCTTTATTGTGAAAATCAGAATGTACTCAAAAATCTTCTCAGCCAAAATCCTCAAGAAATTATTCAGAACAGATTAAGATTCTCTGAGGAGCTGCGATGATACAACAAAATATTTTCAAAGTATAGTCAAATACTGGGGGGAATTATTGCTCTAAAAGTCTTGCAACTATTATATAAAATGCTAAGCCAAATTTAGCACTGCCTAAAGTACTGGTGTAAACAGTAAATGCCACTAGTCTGGGGAGGTACTTACCCCAAAGGAGGCAGCAGTGTAGGCTGACATAGGAAAAGGCATCTGGAAAACACAATGTAGGTAGAAAATAAGCAGCCCTATCTCTTACCTCATTTTATCTTATGCTGTCTTGCTTAGTGATATGCCTTGTGCAACTCCATCAATCTTTCTTCTTTGATCCTGTGGCACAGCTCTGGTGCCACCCATGTTTCACCTCACTGATGTTTTCAGCAGGACATTACTGCCGTGCAGCAGAGGGAGCAGGCATGGTCCTTCAGGCCCTCTTCTGCTGGCAGAAGATTCCTGTTGAATGGCAGGAGATGCTGCATATAAGATGTCACTGGCTCAAATTATCCAGCCTAATTGCAGCAGTCCTTCTTGAGGGTGAGGAAGGGACACTGATGTCTCTCCCACTCCAGGCTAAGTGAGAAGACAGGAGTCTTACCTAGAGTTTGTCACCCATGTGGTTTGCTTCTCTGCTGCCCATGCCTTTGGAGCAAGGTGAGTGCTACTTGGGACAACATCCTTCTGCAAACCTGGAGTAATTTTTCTGTCTCTCTCTTCACCACTTCACCTCCCCTTGCTAGTGCCCCTTGGTTTAGGTCTGAGAGATGTAAAAACTGGTGAGGGTAATGCTCCACCTCAGGCCCTTGTGTTTGCAGGGGTCCTGTTACCCTGCATGGCAGTGCAGCTGCAGTTTAAACAGCATGATGCCCAGCTGTTGTTTAATATAAGTTAGAGTAATTTCCCTTGCTTGCACGCTTCATATCTCCATCTCCACACTTGGCTTGGAGCTCTGATTCTCCCAACTGAGCCATTCTGCTGCCTGGAAGCACCTTGTGGTGAGGTTAGTGAGCTCCCTGCTCCAGGGCTACAGCCTCAGGGCTCACACAAGGGGTAAAACCACAAAGAGATAAAGGATATAACTTCACCCAGCACAGACTGGCAAATACTTCTATGGCAGGACTTAGCAGCTCTTTGTCTGCTCCTCTGCATAGGTTTCTGACAGAAGAGCAGTACTGTGATACCACGAAGATCATTTGAGGTAGGCAAATTTCAGTATAAAATTCCAATCAGAGCAAGTGGCTTAATCCCTTGCCCGTCTCAGCTTCTTACCTGTAAAATGCTAATATATATAAAAAAAAAAGATTACTGTCAGTATAGGTACCCTGCTTCCAAATCCGAGCCCCTTCACGTGTTACTGTAGGCTGTTTATCCAGCCTATCCTCACAAAATTCCAGTGAACAAACTTGCAGCACATATTCAGCAGCCTGCAAGCAGTCAGCACTTTCCATCTGACCAGTGTGGTGCTTAAACTTCCCTGTGTTCGTGCGTTGTTACTCAATCCATTGCTTTTTCTCCCTGCAGAATGTAACCTACTCAAATATCTGTGATTATACATTCATAATTCCAAAGTCAAAATAAAAGCCTAGAGCATATGGAAATGATCAGAATACGGTGTAATAGCAGCAATGCCATTTACTGTATATAATCAATTTAGCACACCAATAAATACATACATAAATAAACCTCTGACAAGCATACTATGCTTTTCTATAAAACTTTTCATTTAAATTCTGGTGCCATTGTTTCGGAATAAATTTTCTTGTCACAAAGATATGGCTTTTTATTTGATTCAGTCTTATTGCATCATTAAAATATTGGTATCTTTTATGCTTTGCAAACATTTGTGGACACACCATTAACCAACATAAAACACAATGCAGTAACAAATGCCTGTTTTATGACTGCTGTCAGACTATATATTCTCTAATGGTCTAACATTATCAGCAATCTAAGCCTAAATTATCACAACCAAAAGTCTATGAAATACAAGACACATATATAATCTCCAGGAGTCGATGTATTGAAACATTAGAATTAAAGGTTCAGCAATCAATTCAACCAAAAATGATTTTTTTGCAGCGGAATTTTTCATTCATGTAGCTAAAAGGAAAAGGAGGGAAGCAGCAAGTTATTATTGAAAGATCACCCATACCCAAAGAAGATATAGTTTCTCTGGACATTTATGTACTGTCAGCAGGAGGAAAGAAAAGGGAAAAAAAAACAACAGGTGAGCTAAAGAAAGAGAAAAGGAATTTCATAAAGGTGCAGTGTTTATATCTTTATTGCTTTTATTGTAAATGCTTTTTGATCAATGAAATTGTTCCATTACCACTTTGTAAGATTGATTTGTGTTGTTCCCTGACACTTTTTATTTGGCCTGAGAATTTTACTGTGTGTCTATAGGAGCAGAAGAATTTAAGACAAGGATGATAAATTACTAACAACATATGGTTCGTTCCAAGTTGTGTGAAAATACTCTCTGTGCTGCTGGAGAATGCAACTAATGAAAGTGTATCAGGGACACTAGATTTAGATAGTGATAAAGCCCAAGGTGTTTTGTTGTCTGCTGTGTGCTCGGTGGTGAACACATCCAAGGAAAGAATTTGCCTTTTGCATGATGACCATTTGAAAGGTTGGGTTTGGTTTTTTTTGCATCTCCTGTGTAAACCCTAGAAAAGAACTTTTTCTTTTGGTTGCCTTCTCTTCTAAAGGTGATGACAGGATCAATTTCATTGGCTAAGAAGGGCAATATTAATCACAAGGGTCTGTCAAGATACATAATGGCAATATATATTGAAGAAGAGTCTTGGCAGAATGCGCTTCTTATTATGAATCTCCCTTTTATTGTAGTCTTTGACAGCAACAGTTTAAAGGGTGAAAAGAGTTCTAAAATCTTGGCACCACAGACAGACAATGTTGAGTAAAGAGAAGCAGGGAGGAAGAAAAGCAAACAAGTTTGAAAGAAAGTGTCCAGACTCTTAAATGCATTCCTAATCAAACAGTGAAGGAATCGTGTTTTAGTAAGATTCTAAACTATGCCATTTACTCTCCATCAAAAGGTTTGTGGGTTTTTTTAACTTTCCTTTCTCAACTAAAAAGGTAGAAGGCACACAAAAGTCTGCTACCTAAGATGATTTTGAAATACAAAGGTTCTGTGTTTAGTTTACTCTTTGGATTAGATGTGTCAATTCCAACAACCCCAACTAACCTATGCTCTCGTCTACCCTCTGTGCATCTTCTCCTTCTTATCCAGATTATACCTCATCTTTCAGGCTCTTTTTCATTTTTGTTCCCACTGCTTCCCCAGATTTCTCCAAACCCTCCACAACTTTTGAAGATCTACAGTCTTTGTCATTTGTTTATTGTCCTCTAATGAAAGTATTGGAGTTGTTTATGGAATGGTAATTAAAACCTCTTTACTCCTTTCCCTTTGGAAACAAAATGAAAAAATTTTCCATTGACTCAAAGACAAATAAGTGACGTGGATCTGATTTATCTTATTCACACTGTAATTTGCTAGACATCCTTTTTTCCTTGCCTGCTTCCATTTTTCAGGCTGTATGAGAATTTGAGAAATATTTGCTCTCTATACATTTATCTTTTCCTGATTAATCTGAGAAATAAAAAGGAGTAAGTATTAATATTGTTTAATGTTCTATACCTTCTTTTTCAACTCTTGGGTCTTTGCAGTGATTTATAAAACTGTTATGCTTCTTTCTGTTCCTGTCTTTTCTGTGGAGTACTGTATTACTTGGAAATTTTTGTAAAATGGGAGTGGGAGATTATTCATGGATAACAGGAGAATTTTGCTGAAGTGTCTGGAGGTGCACTTGTTTTCTCTGACCTTAAGAAATTACAGTCACTTAAAAAGCTAGAAGCAGGATGACCCATCATGGTCTAATGAACTAATTCTTTTACAGTTGCACTGAAAATTAAACCTGTACTGAAAAAAAAATAGCTGATATCCATTTCTGTAGGGAAACTACAGACACAGCATTCAATATCCTCCTAGACTGTACACTTACAAACTGGATTTATGTAAACTCTCTTGAATTTGTTGGCTAATACCTATTTGACTAAGGACTGCTTACCCAAGAAAGGATTTTCAGGCTCAAGTCCTGCCTCAATATTCTGCACTTTAACTGGGCAATTATCTCACCCTCCTGAGTAGATTACAAATTATGCAAAACTATAAACAAGGCTGAAAGGGCAAGAGGAAAATAGAGATAATGTATGAAGTATGCATCATGCTGTTAGAATTCTTAAAAGTAACACAACTTCCAGTTTGGGTACAGAATAGTCTTATTTTGAAGGTGAATACAAGATCCTTTGGAAGATCAAACATTGCATCTGGAATTTTAAAAAATGGAAATAGAAAATAAATGGAGAAGAAGCAAAGGCACTCTGTGTGCTGAATGCTAACTTGCACAGCACTGTTCGTAACAAAAAGAAACCAAAACCAAATGCGAAATGTGATAAGGAAAAAGTTATTTTCTGTTTCATTTTCTACAGTTTCTGTGTGGTTTTTTAAAGGGCTGGGAGTAATTCAGGGCAAAATTGGAGAGATGCAAATTTTGGGAAAGCAGTGATGCTAACAAAGGATAATTGTATCTTTTAGGATGTGGCACTGCAGAAGCATTTTTTGATTTTGTTATCTCCTAATGACTAAAGATGTGAATATTTTTGTTGGAAATATTGCTGTAGAAAAATGAGGTCTTTCACTAATCAATGAACTTCTTAAATTGTATACAAAAAACGAGTTTAGGAAGAATTAAACCAAACAGTACTGGTGGCTGACCAGAGAGAGGAAAACAGGTTTGTGAAAAGCTGGTGATGAGGAGCTTCCCAAGGAAGCTGCTGAACTATACTTAGGTCTAATAAACAGGAAATAATAGGTGTTTTGTTTTTTTCTTCTTTCTTTTAGAACAAAATTATGTCCTTTCTTGTCGTATTTAACATTAACAGTCTCTGGTAACTCATCTTGCAATAGCAGAAACTTGCTACAGTAATTTCAGAAAGGGAAAAAACTATCTTGTTGATCCCTCATCCTCTGAGAGATTCTGTTCAAGAATTCTCAGAACAAAATATTTTTTATTTTTCCTGGACACTTTCTGCAATACCATTGCAGGCATAGGATTTCATGCATAAATTTGCCTGCATAGGATCTTCTAACAAAAATCTACATCTTGGCACCTAAATCTTTTTTAAACTGGAGTTTTTAAGAAGAAGTCCAGGTTCTCAATGCTTTTATTCAGGTGTAGGGAAGTCAGTTCAAAGGCAACACCCTAATAATTAATACAGTGTGGGGCAATTTATCTTTTTGGCATGAACAGTTTTCCTTTATTAACTTTGGTTATTTCTGGGTGAAGTGCTCTCCTTCAATGCAGGAAAAAATGCAAATGGTTTAATCATATTTTGGTGGAATACTACTTTACTTTTATACATTTCATTGAATTGTCTCTGTAAAAATTGAGCATTACTTTAGTTACCTGATGCACAGAGTTCAGTTAGTCACACTACTTGGTCTGTATGCCTGATCCTCTCAGTTATGTAATATCATTTCTGTTCTTCTTTTTGACACAAAAATCAGTCCAAAAGGCTATTGAACAATTTTGTTCCTCTTCCCTGAAATTATTTTTGTCACCGTTTCTTAAAACGGAATTTTTCTTGAGACATGTGCCAGTGGAGACATGAAAATTAAAACGAAACCAGCATGACTGGTTAGAATAAACATTTTGTAAGAGTTTTTTTGTGTTTCTCACCCACCTGTAAGTTTTTCAGTACTATGGCTTGAAAATGGTTCCTGATTTGACCCTCGGCTCTCTGCTCTGAAAGAAAATACTAAAATGGAGAAGTCATTCAGACTTAACTGTTTCTGGAAGACTGTGTAAGCAATAAAACTACTCTAGTTCTGCTGCATAGAGAAGAAGGATGTGGGTAACAGGGTCTCTGTTCTGCAGATGTGTTTCATTTGGGCTTCCCTACCATTGGCTACAAGAGTTTTTGAGAGAGATGGAATATTAGAACAATTAGATCATTAACTACAATAAGAAGCTTTTTTTTTCTTTCTTTTTTTTTCTTTCTTTCCCTCCACTTTTGTATCATCCAGTTATTTACTGTATCTTTTACAGATTGCATTACTGAAAAGTAGAAACAGGTTTGGTTTTTTAAAAGAATGCCTCTTTTATTCATACCTCTCTAATAGCAGAACTTTACTCCATGTGGGATCAACATACAGTGCTACAAAATGTATCTTAACCCCTGCTGTCCCAACTAAACAGCATGGGAAAGCCTCAGTATGGCAATCCCAAATGATTTACCACTTGTATAAACTCTGTCCAAAAATATCTGATTTTAATGTTATTATTGGATTAATTCTTCAAATTCATGAGTACAAAATGGTAAGGAGAAGATCTTTCAGACTTGGAATGAAGATGATATAATATGTATTGGCATTGACAGTAAGAAAATTTGTCTTTATCCAGGTAAACGATGGCAGGTCATGCATTTCATAAAGAGTTGAGAAGAAGGGAGTCCAAATGCTTTACTGGCATGTGGCCTTCTTCTGATGTATCTGTAGGCTCACTACATGTGGCTTTTAGACTTATTTTTAGAAGCTCATTATGATTTACTTTAGAAAGCAGAGAAAGAATGAAAAGTGATTTTCTTAACAGACCCTGGTAATATTTTTTTGTTTAGACAGAATTTATAAAGTGTTCATCTACAATTATTTTTAGTTTTAATATTATTTATTTTTTACTTTCTGTTAAATTTTGATGTATTTTGTTTAGCTATCTTGTTTTAAAATACGGATTGGGTTGGATTGGATTTTAAAATATTAGATTTCATGTATTGTTGTGCTGGATTTTCACATTGCTGTATTCAATGCAAAGTTTGTTCTGCTTTTGTGCATAGAAAATACTCTGATTGTTTGTAAGGATTGTATTTCATACAGTGAAGACAGGAAGAACTGCATGAAGATAGACAGGTAACTCATTTTTTTCTCCTTCAAATTCCTCCTGGAAAAAAACCTGTTCATTTCTTTAGGTCTGTAGTTGCTCCTGAAAGAGTGATGCTCCTTGAGGAGACTGAATTTTCTCTGAAATGGTATTTGGTGCATAGGTTTCTCACTACAAACCATGTGTTTGCAGTGTGAGATTTCTTCCGTGGCTGTCAGACTGCTTCTTCACCCCAAATATTTGCTGTCATTATGTTTAGACTTTTTTTGCTGCCACAGACTTTTTGGGAAGGTTCTGTGGAAGAATGGTGTATCTCTCACTGCCTCTTATTATAAAGTAGAAAAAAACAGCTAACTATTGATACCACTGAGATCTGGTGATCTGGCACTCTGACACTGCAGTTTGAGAAAAGGCTTCTGCTTTTTTTTTTCTATTTTCAGATGTACCTGTGTATTCCTGTGACAAAGAGCACTCAGCTAAAAAAAAGGGCAAATCAACATCACATCAAAATTCCTTTTCTTGAAGGAGAAAAACAAATGCCCACCCCCCTCAACTAAACTTCAAATACCCAGAAAGTCTGTCCCACGAAAATGATGCTCTTTAAAATGTTGAACTGGAATACTAAGAACTTCAATTCAACTGCATTTTAAAGGGAACTTTTTAATGTTGATTTCAAGGCTTGTGAAGGGAGAAATATTCTAACTTGATGAACTCTGATACCAGACAAGGTTTTAAAAATAATTCTCGATAACCTTATGAACAATTTTCCTATTTGCTACCAGAAATGAAGTATTAAACATTAGAAAAGGAACCCTGCCTTTTTGATAGAGACAACACTGTGAGGTTGTTAACTTATACAACAAGGAGGAGTTGTAGCATATTATAGTCTTCATCCTTTATTATCTTATGAATTTAAACTTGACAATTTAACTTTTTATGAACAAACCCAGTTTGTTTGTTTATTTTTCTACTCTTTATATAGTGGCTTAAGTTTTTACCCTTACATTTCTTAAAGCTGCATTTTGTTTAAGAGCTCAAGCACTTCCATCTCTGAATAAATTGCCTCCTAAAAAATGCAATACTAGATTGATGAAAAAACATTTGGAATACAATGTGATTTTGGAATCTAATTACAATAACTGAATTACTGGGATAAATAAAAAATATTTCATGAGCCATACTTTAGTAGCTTGTATGAAGATTCACTCTCAGGGTTTTGATTATGAAGAATTAATCGACTGAACTGTTTATGTGTCTGTCTTGCCTGGGTGACAACATCCAGAACTGAAAGATTCAGCAAGGCTCCATGAGTCCAGGTGCATACAACACCTGAGAGACCTGTAAGACTGAAGCCATAAATTGAGAATTTAATTCTTGAAACATTTTAAGATACAGTGACCACTTCAATTGAGATGCCTTAATCTAGACACTTCAAGTCATCATTTGAGAGTCAACACTTGTGGACCACGCAAGGGTAATTTTGATCACTATGAAGTTCACAGGTTTGATGAGAGATGGTGAAGAAAAGCCAACAGCAGAAAATTGAAAAAGCTTGGTCACTTAGCTGCATTTCCCCTAGTCAATGATTTCATGAAAAATCCAAGCATCTGCCACCTGGGAGACAGTGGGAGTTACAAAGTCAGTTTACTGAGCCATTAACTCTAACATTCCCTCCCTTCCTCTTTTGTAAATCTGAGGACTTGGTATATCTTTAGTTCTGTGGGAGACTTTAAATGAATAAAATAGGCATGCAATGCATTCTTATGTAAAGGACTGGGAGAAATATTCCTGGAACAATATTCAGGTTTTTTATTCAGGTGGAAGAAACAAATGTCTCTGCAGAGCTAGCTGGTTGGTCTGTAGTTTCAGCTGAAACTTGACCTATGTGTAAAACTCCACAGTAAGATAAATTGGCTGGCTAGAGAGGTTATGGATAGATCAGGGACTGCAGAGAAGTGGAAGAAACACAGTGGCTATACATGAGGAAAGAACTGACATGTTCTGGGAGTGTGACCTTGAGAAAAGACAAGATGTAATTTTTGGTTCAAGTTATTGCCTGAAAAGGAGGCTTGTATCAGTGGGCAAAACAACTGTCTCCTATCTGAGTTCTTCTGGGACTTCAGACTTGCTGTGTAAGTAAACAGGATTTTATCTAGAAAACACCCAACACAATCAGTGTCTCCTTCTAGCAGAACAAGCTACAAATCTATCAGATTTGGCTAATCATTCAGGCAGCAGAATGGCTACAAGTGGAAAAGCATCTTAATTTAGATTTTTTTTCCCAATCTGTACATAAGATTGGAGTATGCAGACAGAAGTGCTGGTTCAAACCTGCTTTACTGTTGAGCTTTTTAGTTACCAGAACAGGGCAGTTTCTGCTTTATTCAAACATCTCCTTCCACTCCATGTCATTTTTAGCAATGAGGAATATTACTTGTGAGTGTACAGGGAATTTTGGTACTGAAAAGTGTCCCATGCTGTCTTTAGCCTATATTTGTGCATAGAAAGATGACTCAAACACACCATGCAGTCATCACTGAGCATTTGAACATTCCTGTAATACCTTCAGCTGCTTCAGCCAGCTTGCTAGGGTGGGATTTCCCCCCCCCCCAGGCAGTTTGATGGCCTGATTTTACCCTTAATGTGAATCAACAGACAAATGGCAGTGAACTAACAGTCTTGAAAAAAGTACATGTTCATCAAAGTCATTCTGGTAAACAAATTGTGGCAGGTCTATTAATCATGTCAGTTTTATGCTCCCTTCTTGCTCCCTTCCCCCCGTTCAGCCTACTTGTCACGTGCTGTGTTTGCCTAATGTCAGCACCAGAATATTAGAATGAAGACAGACAAACCAGTATAGAACTATTATATTATTTAAGTAATTCACCTGAACCACACATCCTGTATGGCCCATGGTCAATAACCCAAACTATTACATGTCAGTGAATGAGGACTGAGCCATTTTTCCCACTAACTTGATCTAAAAAAAAAATAATAAAAATTAACAAAAGTATTTTTATTCCTGGGCTGGTTTAGTAGCTGCATGCTAAGCTGTAGCAGCAGTTTCCATGGAGTTTTGTGTGACTGCTGTCTATGTGCAGAAGTTGGGATTTTATTTTCTGCTAACAAATCTGAATCACTAAATAACCACATAATTTCACACGTGTAAATAGAGTTCCCATAAAATCTTACCGTTTGTGAACACGGAAGCATTTGTGGGAAATTGCACGCTCATTTTACAGTCTACACTCCTTTTCTGAAATTAGCTATGTGACAGTAAGATTGTTTCCAGATCTGCAAGTTTTTCATTTTTATAAGAATACTGTGACCAAAATCAGAAAATAAATCTGTGGCTTTTTTTGTATGCATTCCCATTCTTCCATTTTGCTGTGAAAACAAAACAGAAAAGCCTTCAAGAAGAACTTCTGGGAGAAACCCCACATGTATAACCATCTGTTTTCTTGCTAGCTATTTTTTTCCAAGCAGTTAGGGTGGCTTCTTTAGCTTTTACCAGTTGCCAGGTTCAGGTCTTCCGCCCTGAGGAACTGCACACCTTGCAGACAGATGTGGGTATGTAAGGATGAGAATGGCTCTCCTTCCCTCCCTCCCTTGCTTCCTTACACATAGTCACATCCCCACACACAAGTGTTTACAAGGGGAAGCCTTGTAAGACTCTAACTTTGCCCCATTAAGGGCCAGTGTATGAGCTATTGGTGGAGCACAGCAAAGAGTCGTCTCACCAGGTGGTCATCTTGTGAGTTGTGGAAATGAACCTTTCTGAGCAGCTTCCCAAGCATTAATAATTCAATGGCTGTAGAATTGCAAGTAGCTTATTTCACCTCACACTGTAATTTCTGAGCTCTATTAGGATGTGGGTGAGTATGTAAGAGTGGACAATATATTGAACATTGTGCAAGGGCTGTTTGACCTCTGTACATTTTGACACATCAAGAGGTCTTCTGGTGTGTATTAGTGGGGGTCAGGCACAAACACTGTCTCCATGAGGTGAACTGCCTCTCTTGGGTTAAATGATAAAATTTGCAAAGTATTGAAATGGAAAAATGCCTCTAACCTATAAGTAATGCCCATTTCAGAGTGACACTGCTTATCTTTTTAAAGTACAGATCTGGTTCGTGGTGGAGGATCTAACTTTTGGACTTGATGATCTTAAAGGTCTTTTCCAACCAAAGCAATTCCTCTATTTCCACTTCCTCTCCTGCTGTTTTAAGTGAATGGTGGCTCTGATATAAGTAGTGGCAGATATGGGAGCTTTAGGAAAGAAATGCAAGAGCAATACCAGCAGTTTCTGGTGTACTTGAGAGAAATGGATTCAGCACAGCTATGCAGCACTTCTTGGATATTTTCCATTATAAGAATACTGCAAGAAACAATGGGAATGGCAGATCGACAGCACAGGAAAAATAAGAAAATCAATAGGATTCTTACTTTTTAAGTATTGCACAAAAGACAACTTTTTCAGCAGAGATACTTTGAATATGTAAAATTCTTACGGTACGAAAGTATTACAATACATTTACTACATAGAAATGTGTGTCACTTATTCTGTCAGTGCTATGTTCACAGAATATGATTTTTTTTCCCCCCTGAGAAAATAGGAAAAGATTTATTTCCTTGCAACGTTTAGATAGAACTATAGCTGGACTAATGCTTTGAGTTAGTGATTTTTACAGTACGCATATAAACACTTTGGTATGGAAAAAAATCCCCACAGTCCAAACTGGCAACTTGATTTTATATTTCACCTTATTTTAAAGAAACTATAGCTATAAGAGAGAACACACAGAAATAACTAAGGACCCCACTCTCATTCCTGCTCAAAAGTTTTTATACTGCTCCAGCATTAAGTGAGAATTAGCTTGATGTGATTCAAGGTCCGGGGAAACAAAATTTTCTGCAATTTAGGTTAGCAATTATTATAATTATTCTAAGGCAGCTCTGGTTTAAGGGAGTCCAGTTGTGATATTCATATCCAAACTTCTTTAATGTTTTGTAGCTGGGGCTTGTGTCTATTAAAAGCTTTACTGATACTGTCAGCTGTGATACTGTTGAGTAGAAGTTGATGGCTGAATAAAAGTTTGAAAGCTAAAGCAGCTGACTTTAATCAGTTTATTGATTCAAAGCTATACAAAAGTAACCAATTAATATTACAAAAGACCTGACTGGAATAACAGTTTATTGGAACATGCTGCTGCCATTTGCAATAGTTCAAATCTAGCTTGCAAAATTAGTTACGTATTTTTATACTTTGCATTTTTATACTTTGTTGATTGCAGGGTATTTACAATATAACTCTATTTACACTTTTTTGTTTTAAAAGCAACAGAAAATTAGCAAAATGCCAGGTACCAGGATGAGATTTATAATATCTCATCTGGCATTCTCAAGATAAGAAGTATGATGCATACATAACATATAAATCCTCCAGTGACTAAAACCACTACTTATCCTGTGCCCTCAATAAAGGAGAAAATATGTGACTTAGTTTATGAACTATTAGAGTAGTAGACTAAACTAAAGGTTAGGGGAATTTCAACTAAATCCTAAACACCATAAAAGTACCAGGAAAGTTTGATTCAAAACTTAAAAAGAATGTGACACATTATATTTTAAATAAAGAAGTAAGCAATTAAGATTAGGAATTAAATAATCCAGTTAACAGCACAGGACAGCAACACAAAATGCAACAGTAAGAGAGAAGATTTAAAGTCTAGAAATTCAGAAGAAAGTACTTTCTTTTTTTTTTAAGATCCTCATTTACCTTTCTGAAGATACCATCTCTGGTAAAATAAGCATGGCAATTATTGGTGAGGCAGCAGTGTGTCTGATGAGCAGAATTGCTTCTTCTAGCTAACAGAACAGTATTTCATCCAAATAAGATGGGGGAAGAAGTTTGGCTTCTAGAGTCTGCAAACTGTTTGCTCGAGTTTTAAGGATGTGTGAGTAGCATGAGAAAATGTTTAGTGCTCGGAATTAAAATTGACTCCAGAGAGTTACTGGCTTCTTATGTCATTGTTCAGAAACTTGTTTTAAGGCTCTTTTCTTTCTTGCAGGTTCCTCTAATTACTGATCACTCCCATAGAAGACAGGAGTAGACAGAACTCCTAACCACCAAGAGGACACTTCCTGTCCAAAGAACATTAGGTGACTTGTAATAGTAATAAAAGAAAGGTAGACACTTTTTCATAGGCTGATGACTTAAAAAGATGCTAGGACATTCTGATGCTTCATGAAGTGGTAAGCTACAAGGACAAGATTGTGTTGTCCAAAGGACTTTAAAAAATCCTTCAAGAGGATGTAGAGTTTAGCTGCTTACTGTGGAAAGCTGAAAAAGTCCTGTTCAACCATGGCCTAATGTAGGAGACAGTGTAAAACTGAGAGGAGACTGCTTTTGGAGTTTTACAGACCCTCATGTTTTGTTTCTCTGTGGACCTGGGAGCATCTTAGTCTCAACAGCACTGAGCAGCTTGGAGCCTAATTCCTAGCCAAACCCCACTGTGATTCACAAGATTCATTCCTGAGGGGCTTCGTCAGCTAAGTGTTCCCAAACCACCCATAAGGGATCAATATGTTGTGTGTGCTCCCCCAACACTCCCAAGTATTGCAATGGTGATGCCTCTTGCTCTTTTCTTCTTGAGAGCATCTACATTGTCTTAATAATGAGCCCCACATGGTTCCCTCAGGGGTGGTTGCCTAGCCTTCTGTTGTGGCCTTGACCCATGTGTATTATAAGTGGGGTGCTGGGAACCCTGCGGAGGTGGGAACCTCAGATCTGGCCTTGTAGCACCCTCCTGCACGCAGCTTCATGCTGTCTCAGGAAACCCCGCTCTCCCCCAGATTTCCCATTTGAGGAATGAGAAATCTGGGCTCACCACTGAGCTCCCACAAGAAACCCCACACTGTCAGATCTTCTAAAAACCTCCGCTGCTCAGGTAGCCTCCCTACCTGAAGAGTTGGTCTGTACAGTTTATACCTTCCAAATGTGCCTACTGCATCGTGTATCTGGATGACATGAGCTAATTACAGCTGTAGGACATGAGCTAATCAAAACTGAGGCCATGTCACAACTTAATGACAACTGTGTGCCTTGACCACTTACTGTACATGGTCCTGGCCACTGTCTGGTTGGCCCTGCCCTGGCAAAGCTGTTTTCAGCAGGTCTCAGTGCCTCCTATCTCCAACGTGTGCCACCAGACAGAAAAACACATAAAGGCTTTATTTGCAAGTTATGTTTTTGTTTGTTTGGTTGGTTGTTGTTGTTCTAAAAAAAACAACACACAAACAAGGGGAAAAAAAGAGTTTGCTGCAGAGACTCTATTTCAGCTTGCTCATTTCCCCATTCCATGCTCTGCAGTTGCAATGCTGGCATGAGACAGAGGGGAACACTACCTTAATATCAGAGGTATGCAGGGCTCATGCAGTTTAGTCTGGAAATACACACCTTGAGCCAGTTCAGGTCAGCCAGGGTTATTCTAGGAAGCCACTGCAGTTTCTTAGGGATCCCACAGGAAATGTAACATTCTGTTTTGCCCCAGTGACTTACTCACTTTGGTGGCTCCCACCATGCTGAAATTATTTGTTGCCTTCATATGTTATTTTCTCCCACTCGTGGCTTTTGCAAATAGCACAGCTCACTGCTGTCCACATTGCAGAAGGAAGAGGCTGGTGGGGTGGCATTGGAAAAAGAGAACTCTGAAGGGTGCAAATGCCCCCCGGGACATTGTATATTGCATATTGCAGTGTTATATCCAGGGCAGAACTAGGGTGCTCTGCAGGTTTCAGGTGTAAACATTTGGATTTGGACTGGTACTCACAAATAATTTAGCTGTTTGCTTTTTTTTTTTCTTTTTTAAAAAATATTTTATTCTATTTTATTTTTTTATTTGGTGCAGATGTTTGTTGTAGAAAAGACCTTCCGAGGCAGCCTGAGACAATTTAAAAAACCAGCTCTTAGGTGGTCTCATCCTGAAATAAGCTACAAGATTGGTGGGGAAAAGTGGAAGCCCAGGCTATGCGAAGATCCATGAAAATATCTGGGTGAATGTTTTTTTCTTCTTTACATTTTTCCCACTAGAGGGTGAGTTGTTCTGTGTCGAACTGAGGTATCTGAGCAGACTCCCTCAGCCAGGCTGAAAGGACAGAGTGGACCAGGTACCTCTTGGAGAGTCATTACTGGGTCAGGCCAAAACAGCTGGTAAGGGGATGTAGTTAACTGGGGAACCATAACCCAAGATGCTCATCTCAGTGCGACCTGTTTTTACATCTCAGAGCCACACTCTTAAGAGTGTGGAGTGGATTGCTATTTTGGTGCACATTTTCAAGCAGGTCAGGTGACAGTGTACCTCTTTTCCAATGCAGGAAAATCTTGGCCTTTTCTTTTTCCATGTAATTTGTGGGTGAGAATAACAGGGTGCTTTATCTGGGACACTGATAATCTGCTCATCAAAGATAAAGGGTGTCATCGTGTCGTGTCTCCTGCTCAGTGGTGACAGAAATAAGCCCTGGTTGTCAAATCCCTCTTGTCTCGTGGTTAGTGGTTAGGACAGCTTGTTGGAGGAGTTCTTTCTCTGATAAATACCTAAGACACTCTTTGATTTTCAAAGCTCTGCAGTTGTATTATTAATATAATTAATTCACTCATTCACCGAGGGGCAAAATGTTCACATATACATGAAACTGGCTGAACACTGCTTTCTATTTCTGACACAGGCAAAGACTCCAAAAGCAAGCTCTTGGTTCAAGCACAATATTTTGATATATATGGCAGTGAAATCGTTCCTTCATGCAGGTAATACCTGGACCCATGTGACAGAAAGCACTGGATAAGTAGTTCCATTCTTGTACTCAGAATCATTGTACCTGTGAGACTGTTACCAGCTTTGTGTAACCACTTTTACGAGTAGATTATCTAAAACTATTGCTCTTTACTTATTAAAAATCTGGGGGGAAAAAAGGCACAATTAGAGGAAAGGCAAGTATAAAAAAAATTAATTAGGCTGGTAGTACTTAGACTGATAAGAATAGTAAAAAGCATTGGGAAATAAAGCCCAGTGCCAATTTAACTGCTCCTAATGCTGAGATGGAACAGTCTGAATGAATTCTGCCAACTTTAAGTTCAGTGCTGGCATTCAGGAAACCAAACTTAGGCATCACTGACATTGCCTCAAAGACACTCTCCCCTCAGCCTACAGCTACAGAGAAACCAGTGAAGAAAATGTTGCAAAAAAAGAGAAGGGAAAGAAATCACAATATTGCAGTGCCAGTAATAACAACTGCAGTATGGCCTCAGTTGTGTTCCATTTTGGATAAAAGATCCTATTAAAAATACTTCTGATATATATATATATAATATTTTGATGCATATATCATAAATTTTGCAGCTGGAAAAATAAAATTATTGAAGGAATGGTGAGACTTTGAAGAGGCTGGTGAACACCAGAATGTAAAAGTAAAGACAACGTGAGTTAACATACTTCTGATTATGAGAGGAGGGATTGTTTAAATGATTTAAAATTTGAAAAATTTTAAAAGAAAAGAAAAGCTTTCTACAACATATGCTCTCTTTCTGAAATTAATTTCTACAAAATACTGTTGCTTGCAAAATCACACCATAATTTAAAAAGGTTTATACTTATTTTGAGAATAAGAAATAGAATTAAATAAAAGATGTCAAGATCAAGTGTAAAGATTCTGTATCAGAATGAAATACAGTTACTTCCTAAAAATTTAAGAGGCATTTTCTCTCATAATTAATCCTTTTTTTACACATTTCAGGGCACCTTGTGTCTTTTTGTGGAATATCTGTGACTCACCATGGTTGGATCAGGAGGCAGGACTTCCCACTAAACCCAGTAAAAATTTCTCTGTATCTAAATGGGTATTCTACTCTTAATAGGGCTCCCCAACAGCTTGTTGTAAAACCTGGACACATTTTGACAAGTCTCTGTGGCTAACTTCTCATGGAGAAGAAAAAACATGTAGCATGGAAAAAAAACAACACCTGAGCATAAACAACACAGACAGCACTGGCTGTTCTCCCTTTCACTAATGAGGGGCTGAGATGAAAAGCAGATAAATGACTTGCATGATGTGACTGAGCAGAGATCTGCATTTTACTTTGCTGCCCTGTCTTGGGTAGGTTTAGCTTGGTCTACAGGTAGCTCTGGCTTGGCCTTTTAATTGCAATTTTAACTGAGTACTAACTAACCCGGATGATTTCATTATTTTAGCCTTTCTTCCTTATTATTTTTCTTTTTTTTAATTTTTTTTTTATTATTTTTTTTTCCATATTCCCAGTGCTTTTTCTTGTTATTTTCAGCAGTTTTGGGCAATCTAAATAAGAAGTTTTTCTAATCCTCTCTGACTGATCATGCTTCCCCTCTGCCATTTAGTGCATTTTTGACAGGACAGCATTCTTCTTCCAAATCTAAGTTCACCTTTTAGGGGTTTCTTTGGTAAAACACCCAGGAAATGAACTACAGGAAAATGCCTTCTTTGAAATCCAAACTTCCCATAAAAGATGCTTCCTTCTAGCAGTCATCTTAATCTAAGTAAAGTAGGAAAACCAAGTGTTACTAACATTTTTTAATGAATATTGCAGTGAAATTCCAGAAGACAGATTTGCACAAGTTGAAATCTCCTGCAATATAAGAGCTTATTTTGCCTTGTGTTGTAATGCAGATGCTGCAGTTTTGGGGACTGTAAATTCTAACAAAGATCAACCTTTTTTTTGGTGAAATAAAGCAAAAAGGCATGGGGAAAAGTTGCATTGCTGTTCCACTATCACGCTGGCTTGTTGTCTGCCACAACGTTCTGCTGAATCTCATGACAATTTTAAGAGTAAGATGAGAAATTTTCCTTAGGAGAAAAAAACTTATCAAAATCAGTAAAAAAAAATAGGGTGATTGAAATGTTCAGGGTATGCTCTGTAAGCTCTCCTGCTTTCTACCATATCTGTAATTTGGATCAGCCACCAGGATATTGTGTACTTGAATAGCAGAAAAGAGCCAGCAAGGCTCAGTGAGAAAGCTCCACAAATTGCTAGCTCACCTCTGAGCTCTGTTGTGGATTATAGGATCAAAAGTCATTACAATACATGCTTTGTTTGCTGTTGTATGAATGAAAACTAAGTTTACTGTGCAGAATGTTTGGCAGCTGGATTTTCACACTTGGAGTCAAACAGGCTTGTTCATATTTCTGAGTGACATTTTCAGGGAGGTTGAATTTATTTGGAAGTATCCCCATATTTGTGGGTTTGTAAGTTTAGATCTTCCCCAATACTCTAGTGAATATGGGTAATTTAATCATAACTGCCCTTCTCTGAGCAGAGGGCAAGAAAAATGCAAACATTTCCATTTCCAGTGGCTGTGCAGGACTTCAGAGTTTGATGTATTTTACTAGTAAAAATGTCTGGTGAGAGTAATTCTCAAAATCATTCAGTTCTGTGCTAACTATGCTCAGCCTTGAATTAGTGGCAGAAAAAGCAGACCAATCCATAACACTTCAAAAGCTTATTCTAAGAATTCACTAGGTGTTAAACACTGATGAGTGGCCCTGGCTATATGAAGAATTATCTCCCCAGTTGCAAATTAAGCTGCATGCATGACTTAATGCTACCTTCAAAGCAGTAATTAGGGATAAGGGGAGTGAGGATATTTATAGCTGTTTAAATGATGAATGCACATGTTGAAATAATGGAAGTAAATTCTGTAAAAATAAGTTGGCATATGGAATAAATATGGACAAAAGAACACAAAATAAAGTAATCAGAAGTGCTCAAAAAGCAGGTCTGGGTCAACTGTGTTTTTTTCTAATCCTAACAGCAACAGTGAACCCGTCCTGACTTCGACTCTTGATGAAATACCAACCTGTAAAACCTCTGTGAACTGATTAGAAAAAGAGAAATCAAATACAATCAGTGTAATAGTTTTAATCCTTTAAAAATGCCTTGGTACTTCAACATGAGAGGGCTGCTGATGTTGAAAGCAAAGCTTTTATTTTGATGATACTTGTAAAGAGAAACTTTTAGGCAACCCCCTATCCATCTTTTTGCAAGCTAGTGTGTTGATCAAATTTGTCCCTCTGATCAGGATAGTTTGAGTAATGCCTTTTGACACCCCAAAATATTGTCTTGCCATATGATTCCCTAGCAGGTGACACAGAAGTATTTGGAAGGAGGAGCTACTTAACTTTGCTAGTCTTTCTAGCATGAGATCTCTAAGCAACTAGCTCTATTGGCATAACTCAGTGTCACAGGTCAGTGGGTGTGCATCACCTGGGGAACTCAGGGGCTGTTAAAACCAGGTAGCTAGATGACAGCCTTTACTGCTGTGAAGCACCTCTGATTTAGCTGACAAGGTCGATTTTTGGAAAAAGCCCCAAGTCCCTTTTTTTTTTTTCTTCATTCAGAGTAAGCTTTCCCCCCAACATTTTACATCATTTTGATGTTTACCAACTTATCTACGTTTGCGGTAGGAAAACCAGCATTATCAGACTGGAGAGACTGACAGCACAAAGACTACTAATTTATAAAACAGATGCATAATTAATAGAGATTAATATCTCTAGGCCATCATTCAGATCTTAGAGACTTTGAATATTCCTTTTTCCTTCTCTTAATTGACCCCAAAAGAAACTTAGGAGTTCAAGCACCTAGGCTTAACGTTCCCATTCCAATGAACTAAAGCTGGGCAGGATGAACATGGGTCCAAGCACCCAGTGTATGAAGTAGAAAAACCTTTGAAGGCAGTGTGCTCTGTAACTGCAAGTGCTTCTTAGCTGGGCTGTGAAAATATTTTTCTTCATTTTCTGTACTCTGCACACCGTGTGCAGGGTTTTGTTATTGTTTCCTGTGCCCTCACTACTGCTACAAGGTAATGCAGTCTAAACAATAAAAGTGAGCAAACAGAGCTCTTGGGCTCTTTCTGAAAGGTAAAACTATTCTTGATTCATTGGAAACAGCTTAATATGTTTCTGTTTGGGAACACCCTTGAGTAAATTCTTTTGTTTTTGGACTACCACTTCAGACTTTATTATATGCACAAAAAATATCTCTGGGCCTCTTCCTTCACAACTGGTTTAAAGCAGTGAACAAGGACTTACTGCTTGGGTCTGAGATAGAATTAGT
This sequence comes from Hemiprocne comata, assembly GCA_020745705.1. Lineage (NCBI taxonomy): Eukaryota > Metazoa > Chordata > Aves > Apodiformes > Apodidae > Hemiprocne > Hemiprocne comata. The sequence continues at coordinate 116,219,173 of CM036588.1, read as the reverse complement.
AGGACCTGAGTTCCTAGGCTACCCAGACTTCTTGTAGAAAATACCTCCCTTTGTCTTTAGCTAAGAGAGAGAGAAATAATTATCTCCTACCTGTAAGATTACTTTCTTTTCTAGAGACATGTCCCTGTAAGGCATGCATCAGTCATGGCCTAAGGCTGGTGAGGATGCTCCTTTTGTCTTCTTTTCACTAGAGGAAGAAGTTGCTGAAAACTGGTATAAGTAGAGTCCCAGAGCAAGAAGGGAACAAATGATGAAACACATCATTTATGAGCACGCTGAAGATAATAACTTGTCAAGCAACAACTAACACAAATTGTCAAACAAGTCCAGTATTTCCTCATGCCAACTCTGACACAGAAGGGAGGGCTTCCCTTGTTCTGTGTTGTTTCATGAAGATGGATCTCCACCTGGTTGGCAGTTCTGCAGTAAATTGCCTAGGAACTAGAATGGACCCCAAATCGAGCATGTATTCTCAATGTTAAACCTCTGCCAAAAATATTTTTTAAAAAGCAAACACTGTATCAGGATGTATAAACACGAGTGCTATATGTAAACCAGCTGCTCTGCTGAATACTGGCCTCAGCTGGAGCATTACTGCATCCAATTAGAGGCACCATATTTCCAGAAGTTTGTGGACCAAAAGAAGGGCAGGGCAAAACAGAGCAAAGAAGATTGATCAGAAACCTAGAAAATCAAAAAGAATTTGAATGGGGGAGTACAAGGAACAGAAAACTGAGGGGTAGATGTAAATCTTCAAAGACGTAAAAGGCTGCTGCAAAGGTGAGATTTACAAAATGTTCTCCAGGCATTATTTAGTACATTGATCCATCAATCTTTAGGGTGAGAACTAGCATGCTAAAAAGCAGCTAGGAAATTTTAGGTTAGACATGAGAAAATATTTTCAATCAGTAAGGATAATTACATGGTGGAAGAGATTTCTGAGGGGAGCTAAGAAGTTCCAATTCCTGGAAGTTTTTAAGAAAACATTAGGCAAACATCTGCCAGGAATGGTTTAAGTATAGTTGATTCCACCTTCAGACTAGTTGACCTCCCTACTAACTCTCTGATCATGACTGTTTATCCTGAGTGATTTGTAAGATGCTGGTTTAAAGGTGATAAGGGCAAATGTGGTGGATATATTGATTTCCCACTGTCACTGCCTGAGCTGGGTGCTGGTCGGGGAAATGATGAGCTAAATTTACCAGCAGTCAGAGAAGACAGTGGAAGAGGGCAGAGTCTGAGATGAGTACCAGGGGTAATTTCCTTTTCCTCCCTTGACCTCCAGTTTGAACTTAGCTGATGGACTTGCCATCTGTACCTGCTTCTTAAAGGAGCATGCTTTCACCCATGTGCTGTAAGAAATGGCATTTCCAAGTTCAGAATTGATCACCTCAAGTAGGGAAAAAAAGTAGGCTAAGAACACTTTGAAAAGTAAGAATGTAGCAGGGAAATACCTGTTACAGATCCAGGTTTCAGTAAGACAGAACAAAGAGACAGAAAAGGGTAATTCACTGTCAAGGCAACTAAAGTTACAACAAGAGGTCATTTGAACCTTGGTGAAAGTGGGAACAAGCTGAATTTGGGATCTGCAGCCCAAGAGATGAAGCTGGCATCTTACCATCCAAATGATGAGATGTTGTAGCATGTGGCCAAACTGTATTTTCAACTGCCCTCATCACCCGAATATAAGAACCCTCCAGTAATGCATTAAGTGGGGTGATTTATATCTGCCAGAGGGGTTTGTTCTTTTGATCATTCCTTTTCCTGAGGGGCACTGTATTGTTCTGGTTTAGGAGTTTTTTAAAGGGTATGACTGATTAAAAAATTGTTCTCCAACACATGACTTTGATATTCACATTTCATTCCCAGGAAATCTTCAGGATTTATCAGTCCAGCCCTGTGAAGCTAGTGAATTTTCACTTGGCTTTTTTTTTTTTTTTTTTTTTTTTGAATGGTTCTTTGATTACACAGAGTCTACTTTAACTCCAAGAATCACTATTTTTTTGGTCAGAAATGTGAAAATTCTGCCTTTTAAATACTTCAGAAGTGTCAGTACTTACTGTTCAATATTAACGTAAATGAGGGGGAAAAAAATCTAATAAAGGTAGGAAAATAGTTTTCTCTTTGTTAGGAACTTTTTTTTTTTTTTTAAATAAATATAAAAAGTAGTGCATTTCCCCCCATTCATCTGTTAAAGAAACAGTGCTGATGTTCTGTAGCTCATCATCTGACTCTTTCTGTCGTGGATGAGCAGTTTCTCTGGAGCTGTGCAAGCTGCAATCTTAAGTATGTGATCAGATAAGTTCAGTCCTTTGTGGGTTTCAAGTCCTTGATGAAGAACTTCAAAATTGGGTCAAGACAGTCTTTCAAAAATGTGGGTTGCTATTGATTTCACAGGTAGTTAATTGCTTGCCTAATAGTAACCAAAGATTGGGTTCATTAATTAGTGTTTACAGTCATAATTCCAGGAAGTCCTTCATACCAGGTCTAAATGTTAAGTACCAGGGATTGCTGAAAAGACAACTTTTGTCACATTTATATTAATGACCACATGATTAATAATTTCTAGCATATTTTATGTCCATACCAAGATGTTTACAAATGTGTTTTCATCCCTCATTCAAACTTTAGTTTTGTCAGAAACAAGTTGGCTGGACTAGCTGCCTTTACCTTATTTCCCTGTGCTTCATATACACACTGAACATTGTCTAAAGACCTTTTATTCTTTCTCAGGTTTTCAGAATTCATATGCTTGGATTCGGATGCTCCTGCTGGTTTAAAGAAGAAATGCAACACTAATAAATTACAATAAATTGTCAGTCTCAACGAGTCTGTGACCTTCAATCAGTAGGGGGCTATGTGCAACACTTCATTTCCCCTTCTTTTAGCTCTGGCTGTTTCCCTTGCTGTTAGGCAGTGTCCTTGATTTATGGGTGGGCCACCAGCAGGATATCTCACCTGCAAAAATAGTTCACACTGTGTTGTTTATTGTACTAAGTAGGCTTCATGCTGGCTGAGGGTTTTTACAAGGGAAAGGAGCTGCTGTCAGTCTTTCCATCATCTGAGCAAAGCTGGCTCCAAAGTTCTCTCAAATTTCTACATGAAGTCTAGGGACAAGAAGCCAGAGAGAGCTATTGGCCCTTCTTCACTGAGTCAGTCTCCTTTGGTTTTTTTGACTAGAAGTTCAACAGAAGATGAGAACAGAACTAATGAAAAACAGGGATAAATTTTTTTAAAAATCCACTTTTAGTTTAGAGCAAATGTTTAATGCTGCCTGCATAATTTTAAATATCTAATTTCCCCCCCATGCTAAATTATTACCTGCTGTGTGACACGTTGCCGTTTCTTGTGATTAAGACAAAAGGTTTTGATTTGCTGAAGGAAAAAAAAAAACAGCCTCAATTGTCCCAGCACTGTAATTTTAGGGCAAATACAGGACAGAAAAATTAGTTACATATTTAGCTTCTAAAACATGACCTAGGAGGCAAAAAAGCAACCAAGAAGCCAGTAAAGTTACCTGCATGTTCTGTTTTTATGTCTTTATAAGATTTTTCTAAGAGAAGAAAATTCCCTGTTTCACCAAGGCAACATTAAAGAAAGGAAGTAAAAACACTGGGACTATCTTTTAATTTTGCATATATTTACACTGCCAAGTTTTTAATACTCTCCTCCTCCTCAGCTGCTTTGTGCTGCTGTGGTGAGCAGTCCCTGGGTGGCTGTCGGCTGGCACGGCCAGTTCTGTTGCATCACCAAGGCTGGACTATTACAACCTTTTCCATGTTATGGAACTTTAATCAGCTGCTTACTTGAACAAGATCAAACTCTTGTTTCAGCCAGTAAGAAGCACTTAACTGTGTGGTGCTTTCAGAGTGTCACTCAGTTAGGATGTGGTGTCATGATGGCCCAATTTGTTGCTGTTTATTATTTATTAATTTTCTTTACAGCTCTCCAAATCTTCTTTGATAAATCTTGCTGCTACATTTCTGGTGCTATATTTGATTCCATGTAGCTGCATTAAAAAATATTTTAGATTTTTTTCTTTTTCTTTATGTGGGCAATTTAGGTTTTTCAAAGTGTAATTATGGTTCAAATGAGCAAGTGGCACAAAAGAAAGAAAAAAAATTTCTTTCTAGCTCATAAACGATTTTGGAAGTACTGTGGAACATCCTGAGAAGACTTTATACATGAAATAATGCTGCTTATCTCATTCAATTAGTATGAATGGGCATATTTGCAAACATGCTGTGATGCAACCAGCCAACATTTCTGAAGTTAAAAGCACAGGTTAGAGCTGCAAACCTTAAAGATGAACAAGTTAGGGTTACCTATATAATCAGAGAGCTGTAGGAAATGAGTGATTATACCCTGCTTTGCTAGTTCATAGTGTTTTTGTATACCTCCTGATTGTCCTTCCTTTGCTAAAACACACAATGTTTTTCACTCCAAGTTTTTTTGGTGGTTCTTCAGAAAAAAAAGAAAGCTTTGGTGACTTACAAGCAGAACACATCTACCTACCTACCTACCTACCCACCTACCTACCTGCCTGCCTGCTTGCCTGCCTACCTACCTACCAACAAAGCATGCAACTTTGCTGATCAGAAATTATTCTCAATTTGAGTGTATTTAAACCTACTTAAAATTGTCATATTCACTACCTTATACCAGAATATTTTATTCATGAAGGAATATGGGTTTTTTTTAACACCCCTTTTTCAGAAAAAAAGTGAAGTAGGAAATAAAAAGTAATAGCACCTATTTCTTTGTCCAAGTACTTGTTTTCACATGCATACACTTTTGATATGCTAGATTATAATGCCATTTTTAGAAATCTAAGAAATGGAGAATGATACTGCTAGAAAGTGATTAGTCTTTTCAGCTCCCCAGTGTTAACTGTGCATTATGGAAAGAATGCAACCAGAATTATGGTTGCAGATTACTACAGAAGACTGGGTTTCAAATATTTTTTTATTCAGAGACACCTTGAGAAAATTATGTGTCTGATTTCACCTTTTTTTCAATGTAAAAAATGAAGCTGACTGATGTTAGACACTCTTCTTTTTAATGCCTTTTTCCACATCTCTTAAAAGTAGTAAATGGACCACAGGGATAATCAGGTCACTTCTTCAGAAATATTTATTAGCCTGAGTAGAAATTGTCCACTTGACAAATCTTTAAGACACAGTTGTCTTTGCTCCCAAACAAGCTTAAATAATAGTAACTTATGAATAAAATTCTGCTGGTTCAGGTCCCTCCACTGATGCAGAGACAAGTAGCAACTGTGATGCATTTTGTGGAATGTGAATTTAACATAAAGTGAAATAAATCTGTGAGGCTATGCTTTATGGATTAGCCTGGGTGAATAAACATGTCAGATGTTGCATAAACTTCAGTTTCAATAGATCTGACTCAGAATCAGGGCTCATGGTTTGTCAACAAGCAACAATACATTGCTGACCTGATGTTGAAGGCCAAGATCACTACACAGAATCTCCTTGAAGCTTGGCCTGCTTTGCTCAGCCTAGGAGACATTGGCAGAGAGACACATGGGGAGCTCTCACGTTGCCTGCATGCATTACTCCTGGCTCTGATGTGTAATGACTGTGGCTACATTACTCTTATTTTTCTAAGTTGTTGATTTGAATATACACAGTCAAAATATCCAAAGAATGTGATATTCCATAGAAGGAGTGGACTTTGCTTGCCAAGATTAAGCATGATTTATGGTAACGTGTATTCAAACTCTGACTTCCACATTGTGTTAAACTCTTCAGCAGGTCTGTGTGATATATGAATGTTGAACAATACGTATGGCTTAGACCCCACCTCGGTTTTAAAGGCTGATGCATCTGCACATCTCTGCTCATGACTAAAAGAAATAAACAGAAAAGGGTCTGTCTGGCTATTCAAGCAGATGGCAAAGTCAGTTTTTCTTGATGAATGTGGGAGGCTACTATTTCATTCCTTGCATGATGCCTTCTTTTGGATTGTCTTGCAGACATGTCCATCTTTGCTTCTGCCACTCTTCTTCTCCTACCCAAATAATCCATGTAGACCTTAGCATGTAAAATTATTTTCCTTGTCTCTTCCATTAAGGAGATGATGCCTGTCTTAGAAACATTCTAGGTGTTTCCATAGTATCAAGTCCTTTTTTACCCCTCTTCAAAATCCCTTACCCAATTTTGGGTTTTAACATATCTGTTCAACAGTCTTCTTAACATTGAAGATCAATTTATCCATTCTTGGTCATCTCTACAGCTGATATCATGGTGCTGGTCAGACAGGTTTTCCTCCATAAATAAATCTGCAAAGATGCTAGCCTACTTTCATCCAAATACCTTTCTGATGATCTCTGCTGGATGCTGCAAGTTACCAGCCAGGGATGGTAGACAGGCAGAACTGCAGTTGTGAACTGTGAGTTCTGAAAGGAAAACATTAAATGAATAGGAAAACAAATACCCAAATAAATCCTCTTCCTCCCTTTTCTGGAACCTGTAGGTTTTCCTGGCATGAGGTAAGGCAGGCTCACAGTGTCTATTTTGAATTAGATTCATATGATATCAACAAAATCACCTTAACCAACTAGTGAAATAAAATTAAGTTGTGGATTTCTTTGCCTGATGACTTCTTACCTTCCAGTTCTTGTATTTGCTGTTCACTGTTAAAATGCAAGACTTTTTCATCCCAGTGATAATTATCAGTGTCTGTCTGACAAGCAAAACTAACAAGATGGCATTGGTGTAACTAAACTTCCCACCAAGATCCCTATGCTTGGCTTATTGGGAACTCCAGTGAGAGCAAATTTCTGCCTGGGTAAGTCCAAGAGCCATATTTGTGATATGAAAAGGAACACTAAGCAATCTGGTTAGTTACTAACACTTCACTTTCATCACCTCTGAAATTTAGTGGGTTCAATTCCCTGGAAATTTGACTGCAATTGGCTTCCTTTATGTTTGTAATTTCTGCTGAATAGTCAGTTTTGTAAGAAAGCTGAGTGGATTTTTAAATTTTTTTTTCATTGTTAAAGATACTTGTCACTTTTGAGCTACATATTCCAAAGTGCTTTGGAAAGGAAGTTAGTATCATTATCCCTATTGAAAAGCATTTTCTTTTGGCTGTCCTTCCCCCAGCCCCCCTAAAGAATATTTGTCTTATAATGTGTAATATTTTACATAATATTTTACTTATTTTCCTCTTGGCACTGAAACAACAGAGTCAAGTAGGAAATCTGGAATACGTTCCACATTTTTCCCTTCTGTCTGTGATCAGTAAGCTGCAAGAGATGAAAGGGATTGCGACTTGAATGCTTCCTTTCTATATTTTTTGAACCCTGAAAATAGTTCTTTTTTATTCATTTTTCTGCTATCAGCATAAATAAAACCAATTGGGAAAAATGGCAATTGTCTTCCAAAAGACTGGTCATTCTTTTAGTTCTTTAAAAAAAAATATGACACCGAGTCACAGGAAAAAGCAGGTTGAATCTTTTCATAGAAGTGTAACAAACATATTTTTGACAGTGTGTAAATGCAAGCTGCATATCCCATATTATTACACGTGTATCTTAGGAGAGCAGTGTGCAGAGCCAGACCCTGTTTCTTCTTGAAGTTTTCTTGAATTCTTCCCTCCTGTATTCAGATTTTTTTACATCACTGTGGCCAATGAAGTAAATCAACACAAAGTACACACACTGACTGCATATATTAGTGTCTGTGTTAAAATGTGATCATCCTGTCCTCTTCTAACTACCAAGAAAAAAGGACACACACTAGAAGAATTATAATTTCAGTTTCATGTTGCATATGGAAAGTACCACACTGTGATCAGACAGCTGTGCACATAAATCAGATAAATGCCTAAATTTACAGAGATCTTATTAAATAAATACACAGCATATATAATGAATGAGATGCAAGTGATTTGGAAATGACTTTTTCACTTCGAGCAAAGATGCTTGCTTCAGAAATAGAAAATACTCTGGAATTCAAATATATTAAATACAAAAATTTCAAAATCTGGCCAAAGCCTGGAGAGGGAACACTAAATGCACAACACATTTAGAATAAATTAAATAGATTGCATTACCTTTTTTGTATTTCACAGTGTATGATATTGAATTATCTTGGTGGGGTTCTTTTTTTTTTTCCATTCCCTTTCCTTATTTGCATAAGAAAAAAAACAGGAAAAGGCAATTCAAATAGGTTTTCCATTGTCATACAACTGAAACGGCAAGAACTCCGTTTTAATCCCCAACTTACTTTAGAATAAACATATCATTTCCCTGTAAGTGCTCAGAGATAACACCATGTGTATCTGCAGCCTGCCTGGAATTGTGCCATCTCCAGCACAACGCTGTGCAAAGGTCTGTGTTGGTATTTGTCAGTCATTTCTTGGCGATTTATAACCGAGCTGAAGTCCTTCCTCCTCCCCTCCTCCCCCATTCCCACTACTGCAGGAATTTGTGATGAATAGGATGGAAAATCCACAGCATGAGTATTAGTTAACAGAAGGCTGTGACTACAGTTTAAATCTGAGCAGAAATCGAGAGGCCTCAGAGGAATTAAAGGGGTTTTAATTCATTTAAACTGACCAGCCCTGGTTTAACCACTCTAAGATTGTGAGCCTTTATCATCTAGGATATCTATTACACTCTAGTAAGCATGAGAAAATATACATATTTTTCTTCTTTACAGCAAAATGATTAGCCTCCTTATTCACCTACGTGTCAGGCCCTTTTGAGTTACAAAATCTACAACTACATAATTCAGCTGAGGTTTAAAAGCAGAAAATATCTCTTGAGAAACCATGGAAAGTTACTATGCAGATACCGTGAAATATCCTGACTATGCCTGACCAAAGAGCCAAAATTAAACATCATGTAGAGCAAGTCCTATGACATTTGGACTGAGTTCAGTCTCATACTGAGTTCTGCCCCTTAAGCCAAAGACTTTTTCAGTAGAAGACTGGCTGGATGTCTAGGCTGTAGAGCAGGTGCATTCAGTGGTGCAGGCTGCCCTCCCAGTTCCTCAGATGTTCAGCTCTAGGAAGGTGGTGGTTGGTGCTTTAGCTTGTGGATCCTTCCCATGGAAATTGAGGGGGAGATGCTGTGTTTCCAGATCTCCTTCTCAGCAAGAAGAAAAACCTTGGCAGCAAAGGCTGGATGTTCTTCAGACCCTCTGAGACCATGTCAGGATAGTGAAAGGGACAAAATATAGCTTGGTGAGCCTACAACTAGACACACGTCTTGCATTGCAGCATATCAAATTTAATCTAGAATCAAGTTAATAAAATCTGCAAACCAACATGATTTAAGGCTTAAAAGGATTTCTGGGTGTTATATGTGTTGTGACACAGAAAATGAAGTTGGGCAAAGACAACAGATGTGAAACACAATTGATAAAACCAAAGACTAGCACTGACTACTCTTCCAAGGTCACGTTTTTTCCAGCCCCGTGTGTGGATAACAGCCAGGTCAGTTGCAGTCCCTTAGAAGTCTGCTCCCAAATGCCTCAGAGTAGAATTGAAACAGTCATTAAGGGAAGTATTATTGTGATGTATGCAAACCTCAGAAAGTATAGTCCTGTGTACATTTGGCTAAGTGAAATGTAAAACCTCTCCATGGTTTAAAGAAATACATTTTTAGGGACATTTACAGGATTTGTCAGGTCTGTCTGAGTCTCACCTCTGGAAGATGAAGCCATTTTGTCTGTTATCACAACAGTCGCATCACAGAGGACTGTTTCACTGCTTTCAGGAGCAAGGTCTGACTACAACTATCAAACCAAATCAATTCAGGCTGTCAGGATTTTGGGGTTCTGAATCAGTAATGGATGGCTCCTGACTGCTGCTATTCACAAGCGTATTTTTTCTTCAGGCTTGGCTGTTTTAGTTCTATATTCCCAAATGCTATGGGGTATTTTATAACCCTTTCAGCTTGCAGCAAGTCAAATAAATATCTCGAATTGGAGGTTGACCAAGTTCCTTGATTATCCTACAGTGAGGAAAGGAGCTTTCAAGGTATCTAATCTATCTAGCTAATGTATGTCTAACGTACTTCTCACATGTAGTATTTCTCTTGAGCTGGCAGTTGACCAACTTTCCTAAATGTTTCTTTGTACCAAATAAAAAAATAAGAAAAAAAAAAAAAAAAGAAAAAGAAGACTTATCTTCATTATGTCCAAGGAATTTAAATATTATTATTTGCTAAGTACAAAAAAAGCTAAAGATCTATTAACAGCCCAATTGCCAGAGCAGCTGCTGCTGGACATACAATATTAATGCACTTATGTCACTCCAGAGTACAACTCTACCTCCACATTTCATCATTGTGCTGAATGTGGCAAAGCTACCCATGCAAATTTTGCTAACAGCATAACATAAGTCTCCAGGATCATGAAAAAAGTCTCCCCTCTCTGGGAAAAAAAGGGATATGCTGTGGCAAATTTTAGACTGCAGTTCCTTCACTATTGGTATTTGGTCTCCAGTTTGTGCAAAGCAACACAGTAACTGGTGGGCCAATGTCTCCCACCCGTTTACTACTCATTGCCATTAGTTTCAGTCATCAGTGAATGCTCACTTAACCAAAAATGTGGTGTGTGTAATGCACATCTGTCTCTGCACACCTGTGCTTAGAATTTATCTTGCCCAGGATGAGTCACAGGAAGATGAAGAAAATTACAGTAAAGAAAAGCCTTGTGTGTGAAATAGTATCTACAACATTTTTTGTAGCCCTGCACATGTAAATATGTCCAATAGTGTGTTTTCAAGCTGTAGGAATGGGAAGATCATTTAGGGCTATCTACTGCAACCCTTGAGAACATCTTTGTTTCTTTTATGAGATATATTTATTTTTTAATAGAAGGAAGATCATTCAGGCAAATTTATTAGCATACTTCTTAATAATCTGTCCCACTTTCAGCGATAGTAAGAGACTATGTATTATGTGTTTGACCTTTATCACTCATATTGATAGCAAAGATACATAATAGTAGAGATTGTATATAGGGCTGCTAGCATGGTTTTTCCCTAGAGCTTTTCCTATGTAAAAAGCACAGAGTGCAGAACAACCTAAAACAACAAGATTAATTACAGATGAGAGAATAGGAAGTCCTTTAACCACTTGCTAGGAGTGCAATGTCAAGTGACTTTTACAAAGTATCATCTGTTCAAAAATATATAATCAGTGTTACAGTTGGATGAGTGGTATAAAATGTTTAAGAACAACAGTCAGTTTTTACATGATTTAGCTTTGTTTGTTTTGCCTTGGTGAATATGATTGCAAATGATCCTGTCAAATCTGTGGACAGAAATATTTCTAAAACAGAAATTGCTTACACCAGTTAATAGGCTAGGTACTAGCTGTTGCATTTCTGAAAAATGAACATCTTAAGAAAGCTCTAAATTGGATACGGACATTCTGTTGCAAGAGAATTGTCAGCTTATGTGAATAGAACTGCAGCTTTTTGGACATTAGAAGTGCAAGAACAACTGTTTCATAGCCAAAGTTTGAAAAGGTCGCAGCATTATGGCACTTCTGTGACTAATAATCACTCTTAGCTGGAGAGAAATTCCATTAAATCAGTGGTAAAATCATTGTAATAGAAAACATACATTTTCATTTGAATCAGTGTGAACATGATTAGGAGGCTCAAGTCAGTATTAGTTTATACTTACTTGCATGTCAAATCAGAGCATTACATAATTACTTGCTTATGCTCTTTTGTGCATGTTTGCCTACACAGCTTGTAAATTTACTCTGCCTTTCCTTATAATAAATTCAACCTCGTTGCATTAAGTTCTCTGGGTAACAAAAATAGATTAGATTTATATCTATTCCCTCTACAAAGCAACGCAGAAAATCCTCAAAATGCTGCCTTATTGAAAACCAGGCACTGGAAAATTCTATCGGAACTTTAATGTGAAGTTCCTTATTTTTATTATAATTTTTATTGAAATGTTTGGCTTTTCTAGAACTGTTTCTTCTTTATTGAAAAAATAAATTACAGATCCACAGAATCACAAAAGGGCTGAGGTTGGAAGGTACCTCGAGAGACCCCTAGTCCAAGCCCACTACTCAAAGCAGGGTCCATTACAGCAGCCTGTCCAGAGCTGTGCCCAGTCAGGTTTTTAATATCTCCAAGGATGGAGACTCTACGACCTCTCTGGGCAATGTGTGCCAGTGCTCAGTCACTTTTTCATATGTTTAAATGGAATTTCAGGTTGTGCCCATTGCCTCTTCTTCTGTCACTGGGCTACACTGGGAAGAGTCTGGCTCTGTCTTTCTCATTCCCCACCTCCAATCAGTTATTTGCACACATGGATAAGATTCCCCTGAGCCCTCTGTGCTCCAGACTGAACAATCCCAATTCTCTCAGCCTTTTCTCCTATGACAGATCCTCCATCCCTTTGCCATCTTTCTTGCCTGCCAGTAAGTTCATGGCTGTCTTGTACCTGGGAGCCCAGAACTAGATCCCCAGGTCCTGTGAAGAACTGTTTCCCAGTTGATTAGCCACCATTGTTTACCAGAGAACTATGAGAAATGAAATGTTTCAATTGACTGTTCAGCCTGTAGCAGATTTAAAGTGCTATTCTGAGATGTCTTGCTGTCCAAAAGCATTGGTCAGAACTTACCATGGGCATAAACAGATTGCTATGGGCAGCCTGAAAATGAAAATATATGAAAATGAAAATAAATGAAAAAGCCTGCTCAAGTAAACTGCATCTATATAAAAAACCAACAACAAAACCACAAAAAACCCCAAAACCAAAACAAAAAGAAACGCCAAACTATTGGCCTTATATATCTTCACATTTAACCTTAAAAAAAAGTGATTTGAAGTTGAGTTGTCAAAAAGGTTTGTGCTGATAAAAAAAAAAACATTGGTGGAGCTCTACTCCTATTTTCTACCTTATGTCAGAAAAGTTTTCATTTTCTGATAAATTCCAATTAATAGACAGGATTTGCATGTGACAGCTATTGGCAGTGCTATGCCTAAGTCTCAGAAATTGTGAATTAGATTAATCTTGTCCCTCTTCACAGGAGACTGCACACGTGCACCCCAGGCTCCCTTCATAATCAGTGAAGGGAGAGAGCCTGCCATATTTTATTGTCATTTTTAGTAAAATAGATAAAACCAAAATTGACATATCAACTTAGAAGTCTTGGAGTCAGTGTTAGAAAAGGGCTAGTTTGTTTTCTGGCTTAAAGATTATAATACTTAGTGTCCTCAGATGTAAATTTAAACATTTGGTAATGTTCACGTTTAGGTAGACAGAGCCCACTTCAACTGCTGGGGAAAAGTTTGCACCCTTGGAGTGGTAATATTTTCTTCATAGCCTTCACAAACTGGAGACTCATCATGGCTAAAAGGAACTGTTTTTCTGGCCCCAGTGTGAGGGCTCTTGCCCAGTGTGGTCTGTTGTGATTCCTGTAACAGGCTTCACTCCCGTCTGTAGTATTTAAAGTCCTACTGACTAAAGAATATGGTGGCACCATGAGCTCCTATACTTCTTGCTGAGCTCAATCCTTTTTATTTTGGGCATGCTTAGAACAGACCTTGGAAACAAAAATCCAAGCACAGGTTTATTGGTATATAAACAGGTTTACACCAAGGCCAGCACGCCTGGAAAGTCTGCGATTTAGCAAAGCAACTTTCTTGACACAAACCTGGATGCCAGGGAATTTGGCAGCTAGATGAGATGGCAGAAAGGGGCAAGCAGATTCAGCCCATACTCTTTGATACAGGTCCTTAAATCTTCAGGGAAGAGAGCTGGAAAGAGAGAAAAGACACTGTGCCACAGACTGGTGAGAAATGGTCATAATGCTGGTTGTGGAAAAAGCTAATGAGGCCAACTTGATCATTAGTCTTTATTCGACTCAAATGAGAGCTACGTACAGACAAAGGAGGCACGGGGAAGCCAACTTAAAAGATCTTAAGAACTTTCATAAAGAAATATAAGGCAGGTGAGATGGAATATCTCTGCCCATGTTCAGTTTCTGGAAGAGCGGTTCCCTGAGTTCAGGACCAACATTTTTCTGCTCCGTGTCTTGCTCCAGGGATGTGACGTAGGGCACGGAGGCAGGAGGCATTAGAACTAAGGGACAGTCTTTTTCAGGTAAAAAGCTCCAGCTCATGTTTGGGCAATCATCTGCTTGTGGAATCCCAAATTATATCTGGCAGCAGTTGTCCTCAGAAATCTCTTGCAGAAGAGTTTTGTCCAAAGCTTACTGAGGCCAGTGAAAGCCTTTCTGAACTTAACTTACTGCCAAAAAACATCCAGTCTCTACCTTAACTCATGCCAGTCTTGTCACTGATAGCAGCCATATGTAGGGTATTTTCCTAAGCTTCCTGCATTCCACGGGTAATTTTCACCACCCTTATTTACAAACTGATCGCCTTCTCCTCCTTCAAATGTTTTCTAAAACAATTCTCTTTAAACACATAGAAGTGAATTTAAGAGAAAAGAAAACCCTCAAACCCAGCATTGCTATTCTCGGTGTTTTCTACTTGGTCCAGTCCCCTGCATATCAGAGTCAGAGAGCAGAGGCAGGGAACACCTTAATTTGTTTATTGTGTTAGGTAAGGATACTGCTAGTATTAAATAACTTACAGACAATAATGTTGAGAGATCATTTTTACACCTGTCCATCTTCTATATTTTGTAATGTTGACAGCCCCATTCTCTTCAGAAACCAATGATCTCCTGTCGTTTGTACAAGTTCTTGGTTTGTATTTTTTTTTCCCTGTTACAAAATGGTTATTCACTTTTTCTTCTTGCTGAGCCTTACTATGGTTTCTTTAATTCAAATCAAATGTGTATGCTGCATTTTTCAACACAATTAAAAGACTAGCTCCTGATAGAAAAATAGCATTAGAATGAATTAATTGTTGGTACTAGTTCGATACCAGATACAAAGAATATGTTTTTAATTAAATGTCCCTCTGGTGAAAATACTGTGTTATAAAAATGACAACTCAGCATGCATATGAATACTGCATTATAACTTCGATGTCATGTTTGCACAGTTTACTGTTTTATGAAATGTATTGCTGTGCTCTGCCCTACTGGAATTGAATTAAATTATGAAACTCAAGCTGGCACAGAAATAATGGACTGAGGATGTATACAACATGAGATTCTTCCCACTCCTCCTAATAACAAATAAACCAAAAAGTCATCTGCTTTCATTTTTTTGGAGGAAGTGGAGTGGTATAGAAAAGTCAGGAGGGGTGCTTTTACACTTTTTGATACTTACATTGCAAGATGATGTAGAATTCTGAAATAACTTTAGCCTGGCTGGAGGATCACTCAAAGGAAAGTGCTTCAAACATAACAAACAACATTTCGTTTGCTATGATTTATTTTTAGAAGAAACTATACTGCAGAACTGTCAGTGCAGCTGTGACAGTATAATTCAGGGCAGAAAACACTGGAAATAACTCCTTCAAAACTGAGGCTGAGCTCTTAATGTCAGTAAGGCCCCACGAGACTTTTCACAGCAGCCAGGCTTTAAGTTAGGGTGCCCCAGCTATTGCAGACGAGGAGGGTTTCCTGCTTATCTACTGACCTCCTTCATCTCTCCCAGTCAGCATGTTCTACTTTTCCTTACATCAGACTTTGCATGCAATATGATTCTTGAACTTCTCAACCTGGTTTTGAATTCTTGCTGTGATATAGGCAAGGGAAGAAGACCTGATTAAACTGATTGTTTAATCTGTGACTATGTGATGTTTAACATCCATTTCTGCAGTATTTAATAGTCAGTGAAGTGCTTCACTTAACTGACTGAGTTTTTGGAACCTTAGTGTTTTGAAGTACCTGGGAAATACTGAAGTAAAGGTGCTTAATATACATGAACATTTTTCTATTCCATCCTGTAAAAAGCAGTTGTAAGTTTCTTGGAAACATTTAGGCTATATTTCAAGAGGAGTAAAAGATAAGCAAGGTTGTATGTCAGATTTAAATTGCTTAGAAAAGCTGTATGACTTGTCAGAATTATTTATGTTGCTTCTAAATAAAGCATTGCTTTTAATCATTGATCATTTTGTGGTTGACTAAAATGAATTTTACTTGCCAACGCCTATGTAAGAAATCTATTTAAAAAGAAAGGGTAAAGGAAGGCAACAGTAATAAGATTTTAGATCCTTAGTCACCGTTGGTTTGTTGTTTTTGTTTCTTAAAGGAGCAGTAGGAGCAGAAGACAAAGGGATGCTTGAATGGACAAGTACCAATACCTAGGGTTAGTGAAGTGAAACTAAAGAGTTTAAAGTTTATGGCAGAAGAAGATGATGAGATAATGATAACATATGGGACTTCTGCTGCCAGACTATATCTTAAAGTTCAGCATCCAACCTAAAGTAGTTGTCCAGCCTCCATCTGTGGAGTTTGCTAGGAGGCCTTGCATGACCCTAACTGAGGCTGATGTATAAAGTGCACGGAATAAATAACTTTGGTCAATATCCTTAGTCTCTGTTGACTATAAAGGGAATTGAGATCAACACCTTAGACAAAATACCTAACATTTCTATGGTGGTAGTTGGGTGAGACAAATCCATTCAGTATGATGAGCAAAATACAGAAGGAAGAGGGGTATTGAAAAAGCAGGAAAAAGCAGAGGAACTGAAAATAAAATATTGTGAAGGAAGGTGACAGTTAAAAAAAAAAAAGAACAAACCAGGAGAAAGAAGCATAAGAGCTTAAAAAAGGATGCAGAACATCTGAAAAAGATAACCACTAGTCAGATGAAAAACAAAAGAGGAAAGAACCTAGCTAATATCTCCACATATTAAGTTCAGAATTCTTCAGACTCCAGCTCTGAAAAGATCCAGAATTCTGAAATAACTTTCAGGATAATTGCCAGGATGCCCTGGCAATTGAATTTTCCATTATATTTATCAAGAAAATGTCTATGGAGAAGTGCCTGTAAGTATGTAGCTCCATCTTTGAGTCATTATGTGCATTATCAACCAAGATTGTGGTGAAGAACTTACTCTGGAAACATCCACTGATAGCAGAAACAAGTCAGGACTCATTGGCACTGTAGGGTGATAATTGGATGCTCCCAAAACTATAGTAGCAGTTCTTGTGCTACCATATTCAGGGTGCTGAGCCATATCATATAAACTGTAGTATCAACTAAAAAGGTTGGACCAGATGATCCTTGAGGTCCCTTCCAACCTGGCATTCTATGATTCTATGACTCTATGATATTAGCCCACTCTATCCTATGATAATTTGTGTAATGACATTGAATAATCTCCTCAGAAGTTTGATACAGAGCATTTATGCATGACTAGAAGTTTGGGCAAGAAACAGAAGACTAGTGCACACAATGATAAAAATACCATAGAGGTTTTGATTATAATGTGTGACACAACACAGGTGAGTGATATATATACAATATGCACAGATCAGGCTTCCACCTGGATAAATAAAACAAAATAAAATTTATTTGTTAACATTAAATGATCAAACAGCAAGTAAAACACCTGTTGGGAGCAATAAGCAGAATCATTGGTTACTTAGATTTTTTTTCTTCTTAGATGAAAGGTTCTATGTTTATCTAAATGTAAGCAACAAAACCTTTGTCAGCTGATGAGTTTTCACCCAAGGAACAATGCCAAACCACCTTCACATTTAGTCCAAATGCAAGTAACCACACCAAAGCTGAGGACAACCTAATTTAGACTGCTCATAAAATATATGTATTCTTAATGTTCAACCATGTTCTTTTATGAAGTCAATGACTTCCTAATTATTTTTGGCTCTTTTATCATGGCAAATACCTATAAATAGGCTATAGAACTATAAAGTGAACAAAAAAGGCTCAGACAATGGTACTTTGAAGGTTATCTGCAGCCTGTTCACATTCTGCATCTTTTTTTCATATGGATTCTACTAGTTTTAGGATGTTATTTATTCCTGGGTTGCATTCTTCATTTTATAACTTATTTTATATGAATAGCAAGTTGGCTTCTGAAAAGAAAAAAAAAAAAGAGTCACTAAACCATAGACGAGGAAGTATTTTTTTAAGTTCTAATCCTGCTTGGTCACAAAGAGAGACAATAGCTGTTTCTAATGTTAAATGTTATTCAGAGAAGTGAGTCAACATTTCCTTACATCTTCCATGGGAGAGAAAATTAATAACTGAAAATCAAGGAGATATTAATGACTTAGAATGACTGGAGTAGAACTAAAAAGGTAAAAACTTTCAGGGTCACCACAGCAGCCTGGGTATTGTCTCATGCTGATTTACTGGTTTACTTGTAAATGAAACAGTTTTACACATTGGGAGAAGATTCATCCTCCCTAATTTAGGTGTTGAAAGTTACTTGTTTAAATTCAGGTTAGCCTCTCTAATGACCATGTATGGTGAGTCAGAGAAACAAGGAATTTATTTCATCTTAAATTAGTTGCATTAAGACAGGCAACATGAACTGTTTTCTGAAGTTATGTGATTTCTTCTATTGACCATACAGAAGGCCAGCGTGACTTAGACTACTAAAATGAAGAACCTCAGACTACAGAAATTGAATTTTTATCTGGGTATGTTGTGACAAATCAATTGGTATTTGAGTATGTCAGCTTTATTTCCCTGTTTTGGCGGGAGGGAAGAAGAGCCTTGCAGCAGGATTAAAAAATATTACTGTGTTATTTTTGTATTGCATGTTTCGAATTTTTATAAATAACTTCAGAAGCAGAGTATTTTTAAGACATTCCTTACATTCTGATAACTAACAAAAGACAGCAGAGACAAGAAATGCAATAAATATTTCAAAGCTCGATATAAATTTGTTACTAATAAAAGAATAGCAATTGTTGTTGTTCTCTGAATGATAGAATGACACAGTCTGTTCAGTTCAAGCTTGCTTATCAGTGCCACCAGAGACAGACATACAAAATACCCTTGGCTTCTAGAGAAATAATAAGTCTTCTTCTAGGAAGCCTTATAGCAACCTAGTGATTAGCAATGGTTTTAAAATCTCATGTTTCAATGTCCCAGCTAGAGTGGTTGGTGGTGAGGTGCTGGACAATCTTGAAATCTTGTAATATTTTATTTCTTTTCCAAAGATCATCTTCAAAATACCAGTGACAGGATTCTGTCCTTTAATTACTGGTTGCACAAAACTTCCTTTTGATAACCAGGTATAAAGTCACAGATTATTGATTAGCAATGCCAACACATTTCATATAATGTGCTTTAATTTTCTCACTGTTTTAAAAAAAAAAATACATGGCTTGCAGAAAAAGCCTTGAGTTCCCTACATGGAAGTCCAAATAACTGTAGTATGTGGTATTTAGGGATATTGTAAGGTCATGTAGGAAGAGAATCAGAGATGCAAAAGCTCAGCTAGAACTTAAACTAGCCATCTCAGTAAAGGATAATAAAAAATGCTTTTATAAATAGATTAATAACAAAAGGAAGGTCAGGGAAAATCTTCATTCCGTATTGGATGAGGAGGGGAACTTAGTAACAGAGGACAAGGAAAAGGCTGAGGTGCTTAACACCTTTTTTGCCTCAGTCTTTAACAAAAAGACTAGCTACCCTCAGGACAACTGGGCTCCTGAGTTGGTAGACAGGGATGAGGAGCAGAATCCCCCTCCTGTAATCCAGGAGGAAATAGTTAGGGACCTGCTGTGCCACTTAGATCCCAACAAGTCCATGGGTCTGGATGGGATTCATCCTAAGGTGCTGAGGGAGCTGACAGAAGAACTGGCTAAGCCGCTCTCCATCATTTATCACCAGTCCTGGCTCACTGGGGAGGTCCCAGATGACTGGAGGTTGGCCAATGTGACACCCATCCACAAGAAGGGCTGGACGGAGGATCTGGGGAACTATAGGCCTGTCACCCTGACCTCGGTGCCTGGCAAGGTTATGGAACAGATCATCCTGAGTGCCATTGAGTGGCATGTAGAAGACAACCAAGGGATCAGGTCCAGCCAACATGGGTTTAGGAAAGGAAGTCCTGCCTGACTCATCTCATCTCCTTCTATGACTGGGTGACATCTGCCTAGTAGATGAGGAGAAGGCTGTGGATGTGGTCTACCTTGACTTCAGCAAGTCCTTTGACACAGTCTCCCACAGCATCCTCCTGGAGAAGCTAGCAATCCATGGCTTGGACAGGTGCACCCTTCGCTGGGTCAAAAACTGGTTGGAAGACCAGGCCCAGAGTGTGATGGTGAATGGAGCTGCATCCAGTTGGCATCCGGTGACCAGCGGTGTCCCCCAGGGATCAGTACTGGGCCCAGTCCTATTCAACATCTTTATTGACGACCTGGATGTGGGGATTGAGTCCACACTCAGTAAACTCGCAGATGACACCAAGCTGGGGGGGAGTGTTGATCTGCCAGAGGGCAGGAAGAAGCTGCAGGAGGACCTGGACAGGCTGGATCGATGGGCCAAGGCCAACGGCATGAAATTCAACAAGACCAAGTGCAGGGTCCTGCACTTTGGCCACAATAACCCCAGGCAGCACTACAGGCTGGGGGAAGAGTGGCTGGAGAGCAGCCTGGCAGAGAGGGACCTGGGAGTGCTGGTGGACAGCTGGTTGAACATGAGCCAGCAGTGTGCCCAGGTGGCCCTGAAGGCCAATGGCATCCTGGCTTGTATCAGGAATAGTGTGGCCAGCAGGAGTAGGGATGTGATTCTCCCCCTGTACACAGCACTGGTGAGGCCTCACCTTGAGTCCTGTGTGCAGTTCTGGGCCCCTCACTTCAAGAAGGACATTGAGGTGCTGGAGCAGGTCCAGAGGAGCAACAAGGCTGGTGAAAGGACTAGAGGGAAAGTCTTATAGGGAGACGTTGAGGGAGCTGGGGTTGTTTAGCCTGGAGAAGAGGAGACTCAGGGGGGACCTCATCACTCTCTTCAACTACCTGAAGGGAGGTTGTAGTCAGGTGGGAGTCAGGCTCTTCTCCCAGGCAACTAGTGACAGGACAAGAGGGCACAGCCTGAAGCTGCTCCAGGGGAGGTTTAGGTTGGATATTAGGAAGCACTTCCTCACGGAGAGGGTGATTAGACATTGGAATGGACTTCCCAGGGAAGTGGTGGAGGCACCATCCCTGGATGTGTTCAAGGCAAGGCTGGATGTGGCACTTAGTGCCATGGTCTAGACGGTGTGGTGGTGTTGGTCATAGGCTGGACTTGATGATCTTAAAGGTCTTTTCCAGCCTTGGTGATTCTGTGATTCTATGATTCTGCGATTCTGTATTTCCACAGATGTGAGCAATTTTATTGCTCTGTACAAAAATCCATAGCATGCAAATGAGCATGAAAATTTGGAAGCATCAACACTAATTCCTTTTATATCTGTGACATTATTTAAAGACAATAATCGTTCAAGAATTTGCACAGATTTAAAGAAGCAAGAAATATTTTTTTAAAAGTGTTTGCACAGTGACAGTTTTTCCCTTATTTACTGTAGATTACAGAGAATGCAGCTGTTGCTTTCAGAAGGTGGAATGTAAAGGGTATATTTTCAAAGCATGCTCTAACAGCATGATTTATTTTAGGCCCTGTTATTGTTGACTGCCGTGCATAGATAAATTTTTAAGGGTAACTTTGGGTTTACAGGATAGCTTTCTTGGAAAAAAAAGTAACTTTTCAAGAAAAAAAATCCCAATACTGTTATTACATGAAATAAGTTTAATTGAAATAAAAAGACTGGAGAACTGGGCCTTGACACTTCCACTGCTGCAGGCAGTCAGAAATCATTCTAATGACTCTCTGGGTGCAGAATGTGCCCTGCTGTACTTTTTTAATATTGACAAATTGTAACTATTCAGTCCTGTACAACTAACTGTAAGTTGGTTTAAGTTTTTATAAATAAATCTAGCAGTTACCTCCCTTTATTTTTACTTTAAGAACTGTATGGTGATCATAATTTTTTTTCTTATTGTCTGTTTTTACTTTTGTGGCTCTCTACATAGATAATTTAAATAAAAATCAATTGTATTAAGCATCCTGATTTTGGTGCTCTGCCATCTATGCATGGAACATCTCTCTGTTCAACAAAATAACAACGAGGTGATAATCTGTTCATGGTCACATCTCTCACAGCAATTGAGTGAGAGAAGGGGGAAGTGCTTGGACTTCAACAAAACACGACAAGAAAACAGTTTCTCTGTATGGTTTTGGTGAAATTCCAGTTCTTAGCTTCAAAAGTTTGTATATTTACAGTTTCCCAGAATGAATGAGAAATAGAAAGAAAACATAGTCCTTCAAGAGTTAGGACAAGCTTCTATTCAGATAGGCTGTGGTCTTTTTAAGGCAATGTGAAATGTCCCTACATGGGTGTGTGAAAACATGAGTCCTGTTGGATGTTGACAGCATGGTACAGTCCAAGTCACCAGCAGGGGGTGCTTTTTTTCATTAATTTGATGTAATTAAACCTATTGGATTTACCTTAGGTCACTTGTATCGTGGGATTACCATTGAGATACAGACATTGTGCAACCATCAAAACTATTTGTTCAGACCATTGTGAGTTGGTGAAGGCACTTTAACTAATAAAACACTGCTTTGTTGGAGTAACCATATTTCATTAATGCCAACAGAAGTGCAATTGCCTGTGCTATTCTGCATGCTTAACCCAGCTAATGCATATTCTACTAAATGAGGAAAGCTGACTGTCATTGGATGGTTATTTCCCTCTCCGCAGCTTCATAACCCCACTGAGGTGCCCAGGAGTGCATCCCTGCTCCCTTCCTTGGCACAACGCCCTGCTCCAGTGGCTCCTCCTATTCCTTGGGAAGAGAGCTGCCTGTCTGTTTTTGGAGCTCTGGCAAAAAGCCTGAGCTCATTGATTACACATCACTGTTAATAAAGAGCATTTGTAATGCAGCAGTGGCGATACAATCTCCACACGCCAGTTCATGATGGCCCTTCAGTCTCCACAATTAAGTCGTCCAGCAGGCATGCCCCCTGTTGCAGCTGCTCTGTCAATCTCATTTTGTCGTACAAATGATCTTAGACCCAGTGTTTGACATGGGGTTTTAACACCAAAGAAGGCAATTCTGCAACTTCAAATGAGCCTAATTGGTTGTGCGCTCAGGCGTTCGCTCAAGCTGCTTCAGTCCATCAGAGAGAGATTTCCAACTAATTGAACAGCTCAGAAGAAAAAGAACCACGGAAATCACAATGCACTGGGCTGTTTGAGAGGGGTTTTCATGATAAAAACCATCAAAATAAGATTTTTTTGTCGTTGTTAAACCAGCCACCTGTCAATCTAGAAAGCGGTTTCATTGGTACAGAAGCTCTAAAGTATGAGGTGTGGCCTAAAAACCAGTGACTGTTAGTAGCAAATGTACAGGTAAATGTAATTTTTTTCTATATTCAAAATGTTTATTTGGGATTGTTGAAGTATTTTCTTTAGACTGCTAAGCTTACTTTATGGTGCACAACAATTATGTGGTAATGGACAGGCTCTGCAAATACAGGACATTTCTTACCTGAGGAATCCCATCTGAGACAATCTTATTGCTGAAGCGTGTGAGATTATTCATGTGTACAATTTCTGCTCCTGTAAACATTTGCTTTTTTTTTTTTTTTTTTAGTAAAGCTGAATTTAAATTTGCATGTTTGTTCTAGGAAATTATGAATCTGGTTTTTCTTCTGAATTGCACCTTTCTTACCTCTTGTTTTCACTCTACTGATTTAAATATCTTTCCTTCAAAGGTCAATTCAGAGACTTTTGACCTAGTGTTTTCATACTGTATGTCTAATAATTCCATATCTATTCCATGAGTGATTCAAATAATTTATGCAATATTTGTATTCAACATTCAAGGTAGTATTTCACATCTGAACTGATGATAACACCATAGCTACTTTTTTAGAAAAAGTAAGAACAGACTAAATAATAAATATTTCCTTCCTGTTTAAAGTAAGAAAAAACCTGAAGACTTTTGCTTCAGTAAATATGAGTACAGAACGTCATTTACTGAAATTAAGGTGAGTTCTGGGGAGGAGCTGGTTAACCCAGTCTAATAAAGCCCCTCAGCAGCTGTTTAATTGTACATAAGTTGTGTTTTGATTCCAAATGCCACGTTGCCTTTGCCAGTGTTTGGACTGTGGTGGTATGAAGGGACTGAACCCATCTTTACATCTTTAAGTCCCAGTTGAATAGTATCTACACTTTAGTGCAGAACAACACTTAAACCAATGAGTTTACAAATCTCATGGGGGGGAGGAAGGTCTATCTATGTGTGTGTGTCTATATATATATGTAAAACACAAACTAACTGTTCCAGCTTAAGGTATATTCCAGAGGCTCTGAGGCTTATGCCTGTACTCGATAGTTTTTTTCAGGAATATTTAGACAATTAGACTCCAAAATAATTATATATCCTGATAAAATAAGACTTCAGTTGATCACAGGGAATGCAAAACTCCATGAAGCCTGTGGGGAACGGACTATGAAACCTATGAAAGGTAATTATCAACCAGGTAATTACAGCAGTGTTTCTATATTGTTGTCATCTTTCAAGCCCAGTGGCAGTCAAACTAAGCCCAAGGTCATAAACATTTTGGTTGAAGTCTCAAATTAATGTGTCCTACTTTCCAGGCATCCACAGAAGTAAACAGCAACACTCTCATTCGACTTCAGTGAGAACTGAATCAATTTCATGATCAAAGACTAAATTCTTCCAGTTTAAATGAACAGTGAAGAATAGTATCTGCATGTTCAGAATGTACTTTTCCCCATCACTTGAGCTGCTTTATTGCTCTGGTGAATCATGACTCAGAATTTTAAAATTCCAGCATATGTAAGAGGATATAAACATAACTTGGTTACTTAAGTAAAATATCTTTTATTTCAGGGCTATTTACTAAATTAAATTAAAACATCATGATGCTTATCTCTCTGAGGATATATTTCAGTGTGAACTATACCCCAAGACTATTTTTATGTAAAATCTGAAGGACTGTACTATACATATGATATCAAACCCACTTGTAATCCTATACTAAAAACAGTAATTGGCAAGTGCCTGCTAGGTCCCCTAACAGTGGGGTGGAGCTGTAGCTACAGGGATCCCTGTTGCTGAACTCAGCAGACCAGCTGCCCATGTGATTCCAGATGTTTCTGTTTTTTTGGGGCAGGGGACCTCCCAGGATCAGAATGCCAGCATGTCTGAGGCAGAGAAGCCACCTTTTGACACTGGAAACTCAGTAGTCCTTACCCTATAGCTCTGTGAGAAATTGAATTGGATCCTCAGGGGCAGATGGGCTAAACAGATCCATGTTGTCAACGTCCTTAGCCAATTGCATCTGCCAAAAACCTCATGTTTAATTGGCATGCACACACGCACACACACACACACACACACACAGAGTATACTTCTAAACCATGAGGGGAAAAAAAAAAAAAAAACAAAAAGAAAGCTGAAAACCTTATGCAGAAAAAACAGCTGCACTCATTTGTGCTATGAACCAGCTGAGTCAGCCCTTAAATCAAGCCCTAATTAATTTGTACACACAGGGTTACCAACAAAGAACAGCACCAGACAGAAGACTTAACTGTGTTGAGGGGGATTAGTCTCTAGCAGAAAGGGTGCCTGGGAGAGAGAGCCTGATGACAGCTAATTGCTGCCAGGAGGAGTGACATAATGGACAGCCTGCAAGAGAAACAGAAAGGAGAGGGCCCGTGGAAGGAGTCATCAGGTGTTTGCTGTGATGAAGTTCATTGCCTGCACTGTTTACTCTTGTTCTCAGCCTTAATGTCCATTTGGAACTAGCACAGTGAGAAGCCCTGTTAAAATAATAAGATAGGAGTATGTCATGTATTGATGGAGTCAGAACTCCATGCAAATGTCCCCTTCACAGGGGATGCTCAGTGTGACTGGCATGGAGGGTTCAGGCACTGAGCCTTAGAGAGAGCTGAGTAGCCTGATGTGTCCTGAGGCACGTAACATCTGTGCTTAATACAGCTGCCTCTAATGGCAATTGCTTAAGTGGTGATGTCTAAAGAGATTTTTGCCCTTTAAGGTTTGTTCATTCTGTTAACATCCTATTTTTCATCAAGGAAACACATCACGGTCTTACCAAACCACTAGTATCCTAAACATTACTCTGCACAATTGTGAACCTGCCTCGCTAGGAGCAGAAATAAGTTAAACATGTTTCTGTGGTTCCATTTCCTAAAATCAAAACAATGAATGTTTAATATTTGAAAACTATACAACATATTAGACCCCCCTTGTGATTTCTCATGTGTGACTGTATTAATATTTAATAAGCAAAAAGAAGTGCAGCCCTACTACTGCTCTTGAAGTCACTGTAAATTGCCAGCAGTAAGTACTGCTGACATTCAACCCCCAGGTGTTGCAAGCTAAGCACTGAAAACTGGTGGCCTGCAAACTCCTAATGTTCTGCTCTCATAAATGTTTTCAGTATTTTGCTTTATGTATTTATTGCAGTGGGACTGGTTTAAACTTGTTAGCTGAGAATTGTTGAACGGTGCTGCCTGGAGGAATGAGTAGCAATTCTGAAACCCTGCAATTAAAAGGTCATCCCAGTTAGAAGAAGACATGGGAATGTTTTGCATCATGTGTATGTAGACAAGTCCTAGAAACATGTGTTCATGCATATATAGATACATGAATATTTCATTAACAAAAAATGTCACCAGTGACTGATAATAGACATGGGAAGCTATCAGATATTTAAAAATCAAAGCTTACAAACTGAGAGAAAAAAAAATATGATCCTACTGTTCATATAATTCCAGTAAGAGACAAGGGTGGAACAGCTATCAAATACAGTGCAAAAGCTGCTATCAACTCACAAGAATATTAAACCAAGTCCAATACAATAAGGCAATTTGAATCAACAATATACCAAAGTTAGCTCATTAATCATCATTTATATGATGTCAACATCATATAAAATGTAAGGGCTCAGTACTGCATTATGTTCTGGTTAAAAATAGTTTAATAAAAAATATCATGGAGCTCATATGAAAGAAATTAAACTGGTCTGCAAATACTGTTTTCAAATGGAAAATCTACATCCAAAAGGGGGCAAAAAGTCTAGTTAGGTCCTGCTAGGTCTTGTTCATGAATTATACATAGCCTTTTTCTGTTGTGATCTAGAAGAAAGAATAAAATCGTTGCTTAGGAAATTATGATGATAAAAATTGAATAGCAATAAAACTATGAGGAAAACATTGCCTGACAATGAACTTCTTTTACATGGAGTGTAGAACAAACTAAGACCTCAGAATTTGCTTTCATGAATTTATATTATGAACTATGAACTTACACATTTTGCATTAAAGAAAAAAATATTTGACTGTATTTAATTTAATAACTCATTTTAATATTAGGTTTTCTAACAAAAAAAAAAAAACCCAAAACAACAACCCTCCCAATTAGCAAAGCAAGTATCTTGTTCTCAAGATGTAAATCTCAGCACTGCCTCCAACATCTTTCTTCCAGAATGTAACTCCAGGAAAACTTTCATGATTCTGATAAAAGTGCATATTCAGATGGAATATGAGTCCATCAATTTTTCTCCAATTAGTCCTGCTAATGTAGGACTACAAAGTAGGTCATGCATACCAGATGAGAGGCGTTGATCTGGAATTAGGTGACATGGAAAAGAATCCAGAGCCACAGTAATGAATCAGCTAGGTAGCAATGAGGAACAGCTCAGGGCTAGAAGACAGCACAATAGGCAACATTGGTTAAAGTTGAATAATCCACTGTACAAAAAGCAAACTGAAAAACTACAAACATTTTAGAAAAGTCACCAGAATTATTGGCCGTCTAAAACATTGCAAATATGTGGGTTATTGTTACATTCTTTCTTAATCTTTCCTTGGGTAAACAAAACATAATAAGCCTCTGGAGGAAAACATTCTGAGATTTGATAGCCATTTAATCTAGCACAATTTTCCCCCAATATTTCATATTCCCCCAAACACAGCAAGGCTGAAAATACATTAGCATGGCTTGAAATGTTTTCTTTGCAATAGCAACAAAAGTACCAACCACAACTTTACCTGTGGATTGGGCATAGTCAGGACTAATCCTTGGCCCCAAGAGCAAGTAGTACATCCCAGTTTTGTCCATAAAGCTAACCTCATCTGCACCCCTTTGCCCACAAACCCTTGTTAAGCCTCCTGGGAGCAGACCACAGCTTGTGTCCTCTCTTGAATGTGCCAGTACAGTGCTTGGACCTATGGGGCACTGGCTAAAGCAGTGCCAAGGAGCACAGTTACAATTAAACAATATGGAAAAGTCTGGCTCTGGGTAAGTTTACTGGGACAGAAGTGGACAGTATACTTGCATAAAATTAGCTTCCCTTCTCCTTTACTTTTTCCCTGTTCATGACTGATTGTCCTATACTTGGAACCCACTTTTCCTCATGGCTTAAAGACACTACCACCAAAACAATTAAGGATGGTGGTCTGCTCCGAGGTTTGTCATTAACCTGGTGCATGGCTTTGGGCTACTGAATTAAGTTGTTTCACCAGATTATCCCTACCTGATCTAGATGTGAAGTGTGCTAGCTCTCCCCAGGATGATCCTGCTCCTCTAGTAGCTACACTGAAAACCTGGGAGAAGTTCCTCACTGAAGATGTGAACTGAGTAGGATGGATCCAAACATTTGTGTCTTAGGTTGTTTATCTGCAAAAAAGACATTGAGTTACCTCCCTGAGACAATGAGAAAAATTAATTACTGTATTTGACCCTCAAAGAATTTTCCATGAGCTGCTGCATGTACAAGAATTGTGTCACAAAGTGTCACAGTGACAGTGTGCTTTGTGGTTTTGCAGCAGACCAATTTTGTAGGAGTAGATTTCAGGCAGTTCTTCAAATTATATTCCAGTGAAATTAATACACTTAATGAAGTGTAGACAGCTTGAACACCAAATAAAGGTATTTAAAGCACATACAGATAATTTCCTTTTGCAGAAATCCTGTCAAATCCACTTTCTTCCCAAGGAATTTCTGTCTTGGCAAGTGATATTGGTCACCAGCCATAGTAGTACACTATGCCTCAGTCACTGGAATAGCACTGAACTCTCTCTACCTGAGAGACCCCTAATTCAAAGGTCAGGCACACCAACAGTGTCCTCAGATGTTTTCTTCTGCAAAGAAACAAATTGGTTTTATGTCTGTCCTGTGGCTGCCTTGGCTCAGCTCTGGTCCCCCAGGGTATATCGAGCCAGTGGGCTTGGGCTGTGAACTTCCTCCCTCCTGCCAGATTGAGGCAGCATCCAACAGTTTGCACAGCTCCGACTGCAAGATGGTCTTTTTTATGTGGATGTAATGGATGAGGACTCAGGGGCAAACAGTTGACCATTTCATAACACAGACCCCATGATATGCAAAGCTTTCCAGGAATAAAGACTTATGCTTGATTTCAACTCTGCACTCTCTGTCTGTTCCAATATCCTTTCAAATTGTGTGACGGGGTTGAGAGACACGGCAAGAGCAAAGTGTGTTAAGAGGTTTACAATAGTTCTCTTTTTTCCAGGAGCCAAGTTAACAAGAAAAGACCATGTTCCTGGCACAATCCCATAGTAGACATTAATCTCAGCCCTCTGGGATGATAAGGAAATGAGACCCTTGAAGACTCAGTGTCTTTTCTGAGAATTACTTAAAATAGTCCAGCTAAAATGACCAAACTGACTAAATCATGGACCAGTGCAAACCAGAAGTGTCCTATTTAAGTTGTTATTTCATGGTTTTTGCTTTCTCTATTAAAGAAACCCCGAACTTTTTGAATGCTCTCTTTCAGTTTAATAATCCTTGCATGTTTTTCTATGGTGCTTGTGCAAACATTTATTAAACACTTGGTATTCTCTTTTCTAATGCAACCTAATGGCAAGAGCTTATCAACATTTCTCAAGAGACTTGGGAGTTAAAAGCACCAAGGCTTTCAGTGGAAATGCAAGCAATCATTTCTATATGTTGGCATTTTTTTTCTCCATAGGCCTGGAGAGAAATGTGATAATGAAAGGTCTATTTGTGATGGCTAGATGAACAAGCTGCAGTTGGATAAGGGCAAATGTTGTGTGGTTTTGCTATGTTCCTCAAGTTGTTTTTCTTTGTCTGAAGACAATAATGCCTGTGTTGGTTTTGGTTACTTGGCACAGTTCTTATCTTGATATATCAGATTTTCTCATTCTCTTGGTGGCTTTTGCTTATTTAATATATGTCTTTTGGTGATTTATATAGTGGATTTCTCTATCAAGAAGTCCGCCAGGCAGGCAGCAGTTGGAATGAAAAGCTCAGGGCTCTTGCCTCTCAATCCTGACCACAGGACTAGGAAAGGAAACAAGAGGATTTACAGGTTCTGGTGTGTGCCTCTTTTCCTGTACATATTTATCATATTCACATCCAAAAGGAAAAAAAAATAAATCATGTTATCTTGTTCCTGAAAGGGTACACAACAGAAATCAATGTAGAAGAAAATGTGCTTATGGAAAAATTGACAAATATATATTCACAGAACACAGCCCATGGATTCTGTATAAGCTCAGAATTATATATGATCACCTGTCATACAGATCCTTCTTAGAATGGTAAGATCTCTATGTCTATTTAATCCCACATGTTTTAAAATCTTAGATTGGCTACTTACTTATTTATCCAAAATAGAAGAAGAGTCTCAGGCTTCATTCATGGAGTGCAAATATTCAAATCAGCATAAACTCTGTGACATGCATTGAATAAAAGCCAACCTCTTACACAGGTGATCATTAATGCCTGAATACTTCAGGTGGGAAACTGTATTTGCAAGTACTTCCTGGCACATACAAAAGCTAGTTTAAATATTGAAGTGTTATTTCTCCTCTAAGCAAAGAAAGTACATAATGCAAGAGATATTAATGATTACTAATTAGTATCCATGGACTAATAGATTGTTATGAAGCCAAATACTATTTTTACATATTCAGATAACTCAAAGTTATTTATTTTTTAAATTGATATTGAAAAGGTTTTGCTTTGGTGCTGATTTTGATTATTATATGCTATAATACATTAAGAGACATATAAAAGTGCTATGTGAGTACCTGATAGTTGTCACGGTTTGACTCAGGATCGCCAATTAAACCAGAGACACACAATGGTCTCGATCCCCTTCCCCTCCCACCCAGGTAGGGAAGGAGAGAGAGAATTAGGAGAGAGACTTTGCTGGATTGAAAACTAAATTAGACAGCTTTAATGATATGTACAATTATAGACAAGTTTGTTCAGGAATGTGCAAAAGCCTCTTGCCTCCCCCCACCCCCAGCAGCTCCCCCGGCATCTCCTGAGCTGTGAGCAGTCCTGAAATGTCTCAGCCCCCTGTCTGAGATAACAGCAGAGCAGACAGGGCTGTGGGGAGAGTGATGAGGGTCAGGGCTGAGCCTGGGGTCGATGGGGATGGATGGATGGAGTCCTCCCCGGACACCAGCCATGGATGGAAGAGAAGGGAAGAAGAAGCAGGAAGGAAGTTGTCTTCTGTGATCTCTGACCTTCCTTGGAGCTTACGTAGATCTATGGAATGGAACACCTTTGGTCAGTTCTGCTGTCTGTCTAGTCCAGCTCCCCACGGGGGGGTCACAGATACAATTCTCCTGCTCTCAGTAGCATATGTAGTGGCAGATTCACTGAGTAGAACAAACTGACCTTCGTGTCTCAGCAGAAACACAAACATTCCAGTGTTATCAGCCCACTACCTGGAACACTTGCTGCTAGTTAAAAGAGAGCTTACTGAAGGAAAAAAAATCAGTAAAAGGAAAATTAACTTCATCCTGGCTCAAACCAGGACAATAGTGTTCCTAGGAATTCCATCAATTGGTGGCATGACTGAAAGGAAAAAACAAAAAAATAATTTAATTTTATGGACAGTTATGAGATCTTTGGGTTTTTATCCTTCCATTGTTTTAGGGCTTTTTAATCATAGTTCTTTTGCTTATATGGCTTGCTAACTATGTAGTTTCTATAGCAACATCCATTGACCACTGAAATAATGAAAGCCACAGCAATTCTCCTGCAGTGAAATCCCTCATGCTGACAAGCACAGCCCATTTTCTTTGTCCAGTGTAGCCTGTTACTTACACGACTGGTTCATTTGTCAACATACTCGAGATATTTGTTAATTACTTCTGAATTTGACTAATGTAGACAAGACGTGTAACATTTAGTGTACCTGTAGACTCCCATTTTAGCAATAAGTTAAAATAGGAATTGTTTTTGTGTGCCAGAAATATAATTCCTTAACTGTAGAAGGATTTCAAGGCTATATTTGTGATATTTAGAAGAATGAACTACTTAAATTTTGAAAAACAAAACCAATCAAACAAATGTTATAGAACCACAGAGTCATAGAATCGTCAAGGCTGGAAAAGACCTTCAAGATCATCAAGTCCAACCATCTACCTCACAACCCCTAACCACTAATGTTAGTTTCTTTAATTTAATTATAAAGGGTTTTTTAAGGCGCTCTCTCTGAACTGCTGTACTTTATGGCTTTTGAATTTTATTCCAAATCAGCAGCAAATGGGATCAATGCATGGATTCTAGACTGAGCGAAGGATGTAGGAGGAACAGGAGGTGGTTCTGGTCATTCAGTAGGTGGCACTTAATTTTTGTATCTCACTGAATCAATGCTTCATCAGGATGTTAGTGGGCTCTTTACTGTCGGAAGTGCCATCTTCCAGCTGAAATAAAAAGCTGACTACTGAGGCTAACAAAAGAGCCAATAGCACTTTCTGTGTTAATCTAATGAAATTGACCATTGTGCTATGCAAGGAATTGTATTTTTCCAACTTAAATTCTCCCAATGATTATACTATATAAAGCAGGACTGACCTGTTCATCGTTTTTAGTCAGATGTAGCTCTTCCTCTATTGAAGTGAAGCTTCCAGATTGTGTGCATAAGATGGAGGACAGAGCCCACATACCCTGGACTCCTGGTTATGTGGGTAAGCAGCCCACAGAAGCTTCTGTTTTCACCTGCTCTGGTTCACCCTGACCCCCACCAGGCAGAGAAGCAATGAAAATTTTGGACAGCAACTCTGTTCTTTTGCCTATGGACCAATTTCCAAAACTTCTCTTTTCCCTAGCTCTCCAATCTGTGCAGCTGCTGGCAGCATGAGTGCATTGGTAGGAGACTAAGAAGAGTGATAATGATGGCAGTTTCTGATACAGAGTGATGATACCCTGCTTAGCTTCTTCTCTTAGAGTGGTATGCTTCCTTGCTGTGAACTGTTAATTAGTATTGCACTCTGGAGCTAGATGTAGGACTTACCTGCTTTTGTAAAACTTAATGCTGATGAACTGATTTTAGAAGCTGGTGGAATTGTTAAGTTGAGCATTAATCGAAATTAAATCATGAGTCCTGGTAAATTGCAAAGGCACTTGACATTTTCCAGTGACTCGTTTTCCCTTTTAAAAAGATTGGTTTGAAACCAATCCAGACACCACAAAAGTTATTTATTGTGTCCTTTTGGATTTGCCTCAACAATGCAAAATATGACCTTTGGGGTTTTTATTTGATTGCTGGCATGATTTATCCCTTTTTAAAGCAGCAAAGCAGAGCAAAATGTAAGGACAGGAGTAAAACCTAAAAGAGTCAAAATACATTAACGATTTAAATATTCATATTAGACTTTGACAGAACACCATTTCTAATTTCATTTTGCAGAACAGCAATGCAAAAAACAATGCAGATGAGCAATACTGTCAACCTGGTCAGCACAAAGCAGCATTGCTGAGAAGGACGAGTAGAGAGAACATAACTGAGAGGTTACTCTACTGGAGGAGTTTAAGTTCTGCAGAAGGGTCTGCTGTCCTCTATAAGGCTACTCTAACTGATGATGTGTGGGGGATTTTTTTTTCTGGTCATATGATTTGCCTCTACAGAAAGGATAAAATACAAGCAGTACAACAAATGTGGTGATATGTGAAAAGGTAATATTTTATTTGGTCATAGATGGTTTAATAATTAACTTTGGTCTATCTTGCAGCTGGGTTCATGAAACACATTGACTCAGCTGTTTTTTTTTTAGTATGCAAGAGCTTTCACTGCAACTGGCTACCTCCAAATTTTATAGGTCTTCAACTCAGCAGTGGGCATAACTAATAAGGAATTTATTAAGAAAATTATCTTATGGGTCTTGCATGGGATATGACAGGGAACTCAGCAGGACCTAAGAGAGCTTATGAGACTGGGAATAGCTGACATGAGTCTTTATTCCTGAGGTAAGAAGGCAGTGGCAGTGACTGCCTTAGACTTGTGGCAGCCCGTGGTCTCCTGCAAGGTCTCCTGTCTCCCATATTCTTGCACTACCCCCTAGCACAGAGCACTGAGGTACAGACAAGTTTGAAGCAGTCTGTTGTGATACTTGTGAGCTACATGAGCCTAAGTCCCCAAAGGGCCTTGGGGATGTTAAAATGCTTATTTGGTTTCAAAAGGAAAATTCTGACTAGCTGCAGTTTCTAAAGGGAGAACACAAGTACTTAAGGCATGTGGTGTATTAGGAAGCAGTTATTTGCTGGTTTTGATCCTCTCATATTATTTAGTAACGGACTTGAATCCCTAAAGTCCATATAGATCCTCAACTTCATGTGTTTAATCTAATAGTAGATGAATCAGAAAGGTATGCTTGAGTGCATATGAGGTGTGGTTAACAACTACAGACATGTAAGGTTAGAAGTGGAATGGCCAAAATCTGCTGTCGTACATTTGGCTGAAAGTAATTAACTTTATCTGCTTCTTTGGAGGTGCTCTGAGTTGGTGTGTCCAATCCCCGTGTTTCAATCCTTATCTTCAAGGTGAAACAAAATCTTAGATTTCTCCTGCTTGATTCTCTTAAACTTTTATTTTAGCTTTAACAAATTAAAGGTCTCTGCCTCCATAGGCCAGCAAAAGGTGTATGCACTACCTCTATTATTGGACAATATAACTGGGATCTGAAGTTCTTTATTTGGACTAATGGAAAAGCCTTTTTTTCAAACAATTTGCTGCCACTGTCTCAAATAATTTCAGATAAGCCTTTTGCAAGGGAAAACTGGGATCTTCAATAAACTGCTTAGTATTGCTTTAATGCAATTGATTTTTGTATTAGAGCTTGATAAGCTCTTAAGAATTTAAAACCCATCAGACGTTTAACATACACATGTTCAACACCCAGTTTTGCACCAGCTTT
This sequence comes from Hemiprocne comata, assembly GCA_020745705.1. NCBI lineage: Eukaryota > Metazoa > Chordata > Aves > Apodiformes > Apodidae > Hemiprocne > Hemiprocne comata. The sequence continues at coordinate 116,184,029 of CM036588.1, read as the reverse complement.
CATCTGAAATAAACCAACAGATACAAGCAGGATTGCACAGGTGTAATTCACCAGAGTGTGATCTGCTTTACTTCTGCTATCACATCAAATACACTCTGTAAGGTGACTCAATCTCAAGTGTAGTGGTGAAAACTGACTAAATTTATTAGTAGCATGGAATCTTCTCAAGGTTTATGCCATAGTAGCCAAAATCAGCTATGGTCTCTTCAATTTAATAATGTTGTATTTGGACAGATGATTGTTCACTTGAGTATTTTGAAATAGGAGTCACCTACTGTGCAGACTCTGTTCAATCAATTTCATGGCTTGGATACATTGTCCTTAGCTAATGGGTATCAACCTAATTGCTGCATGGAAATGTTCCTCTGCTTTACAGTTCCTGCCATGTGGTATGCTGTTTTCAGTAATCATCTCTCAGGAATAGGTTGATGCTAATTTATACATTTAAATTCATTCCTAACTAGCTGACCGTTCACTAGGGCATGATAATAGAGAATTTAATTTGATTTTTTTCAGACGAGCTTGTCAAATTTATTTATTGAATAGTACAATTTCTTACAAACTACCTACACTGGTAGACCTCTGAGCCAAAAAAATGTCAGTAAATATTTTGGATAGTCAGCCTTGATAGATTTAGTCTGGTAATTCTTTCACAGAAGGAAAAGAAACCCAGCATACTGCTTAGTGTAGCATTGCTTCATTTTTAGTTCCATTTCAAAATAAGTAACAAACATTAGGAACCTTCGATAACAAAAAACTGAGCTGAAGTTTTAGTTCATGTCTCCTTTTCACAGACTAATGCAATATATTGAATATAATACTGCCTATCACAGAATCACAGAATCCTAGGGGTTGGAAGGGACCTCAAAAGATCATCTAGTCCAACCCCCCCTGCCTGGCAGGGTCACCTAGAGTACATCACACATGAACACATCCAGGTGGCTTTTGAATGTCTCCAGTGAAGGAGACTCCACAACCTCTCTGGGCAGCCTGTTCCAGTGCTCTGTCACTCTCACAGTAAAGAAGTTTTTTCTGATATTTACATGGAACCTCCTATGCTCCAATTTGCACCCATTGCCCCTTGTCCTATCACTGGACGTCACTGAAAAAAGCCTGGCTCCATCATCCTGACACTCCCCCTTAACATATTTGTAAACTTTGATGAGGTCACCCCTCAGTCTCCTCTTCTCCAAGCTAAAGAGGCCCAGCTCCCTCAGCCTTTCCTCATAAGGGAGATGTTCCACTCCCTTAATCATCTTTGTGGCTCTGCGCTGGACTCTTTCAAGCAGTTCCCTGTCCTTCTTGAACTGAGGGGCCCAGAACTGACACAATATTGCAGATGCAGCCTCACCAAGGCAGAATAGAGGGGGAGGAGAACCTCTCTTGACCTACTAACCACACCCTTTCTAATGCACCCCAGAATGCCATTGGCCTTCTTGGCCACAAGGGCATTGAAGCTTTAAAGTTGTATTTTCACTAAAACAAGTCTGCATTGAATCTACAGCAGCTCTCATGTATCTGAAAGCATTCATAAAGCTGTAGTATATTAAGTTGATACACCAGACTGCTTCAAAATTGTTCCAAATCCTTTCTTAGGTGATGCTTATGTGTTCTTCTTGATGCATAAGGATGATTCTCTCTGCTTAATAGACATGTTTATCTTACAGTGGAAAGAGCTGGCAGAGCAGACACAGAACATACAGGCAGTCCAGGTGACACATTCAGACTGGGCCCTAACTTATCCATAGATGAACCTAAGTGATATGAGCTACATGATAAAATATCACTATAAAATGAACACACAAACAAGAGTATATCTTGGATGTTGTATTTTCAACATGAAGGGAAGATAACTGTAGCTTTATTTACTTCTTCCAAACAGAGTGAATGTTTTCATAGCACTCCAGAGCCAGGGTGGCAAGAAAAAAGCAAAGGGACAGATCTCCTAATAAAGCACATAGCTCCAAAGTGGAGCCCCTGAGCTCCACTCCTGGTTTTACCTCACACTGTAGCCAAGCTGCATCATTTCTCTAGACTCTTTTTTCCTTCCCTTTCCATAAAATGTGGGGAGTAACACTACCCTGCAGTAAACCACAGATATGTAAGAGTGCATTAAGCTTCTTGTATGACAGTTCTCATGCAAGTGCTAAATATTCTGTTATGTAATGTGGATGTTCTTGCATGTGGTTGTCTTTTGATGTTAAGGGAAGACTGAAGCAGTTTAAACACAGCACAGATTTATGGATGGGTGATATGGAGACATGATGAGGCAGTCCATCTGCTGCCCTCAGTGAAAACATTTTCCATTTCAGGGAATTTATATTTTAATGCAGATAGTTTCCAAACAGTGTAAGATTTTCTGCAATCCTATAAGACAAATTGCATCCAAAAAGTAAATGGCCCACATTTCCATCCTTAAAATGGATTGTTTCTAGATTACGGATGAGGCAACCAGTTCAATGACACTGGTAGAAGACAAAGGGGCTCTTGAGAGATCTTAGTCCATTCCCCAGTATTCTCTGGCCCATACCCAGCTATGAACTGGCTTCCCTCTTGTCAGATTTTTATGACAACCAATTAAATCAGTATGACTGTCGAGACATATGGCAACAATAACGCTCTGAGTTCCTGCCCATTACCACTCCAGCAGGAAACCAAGAACATGCAGTATTTGTTATTGCTTATTGCAGGGATTCAATGGAGAGTATCTCCCTCTTAAATAATAGTAGATTCACTGTGACTGTGTCACAGGCAATCAATAGTGTGGATGCTATCTGTGGAGCTGCTAACATCTCAGTGTGCAAAAGGAGTTTTGCTTTTCTGCCATCTGGAGCCATATTCAGAAAATGTTGGTGGAATCTTAATGTGCATCTGCTCTTGCCAAGACATATTTTAAAATATTAGATATTAATCTTCCTGCAGAGAACCCTATGAGACAAGCCTGTACTAATGTGCATTTCTGGGGTTTCTGCTTCATGGATGACTAGACATTCGAGTGGTGCAGACTGTGGTGAGAATTCACTAAACAGAACTCCTTTCAGTGAGCACATTAGAGTGGTGATTTGTAGCCTTTATCAGCCATGAATTTATTTTGGAAAATACGCATTTTGCTCCCTGTAGTTCTAGGTCCTGACAGATTTTTCTTTAGATGACGCCGTGTTGGTAGCGCCTGACAGGAAATTTTAGTGCAGGGGTGTTTCCGTGAGAGGTTTTACTCTGGAATTTCTATTTCTGCTTGGTTCTGTCAGTAAAATGGACATGGTCCAAAGTCTCTAGGATTTCTGATAGTCTTTCTTAAGTAGGACTAATGACCAAAGAGACTGTTTGGGGATTCCCCCCCTCCACCTTTTTTTTTTGGCAAGAGTTTTTGTTTTGTTGCTATGCTGGGAGGAGAGAGATCTATTTTTTACAGTAACCGTGATTTATGTGATAAACTGCATATACTCCCAAGGCAGAATAAGTGTGGACATATTTAAGAGGAAGAAAACCCATGTGGCTCTGCTGCATAAGATGACCATGAAGCTGAGGCATGGGAAATCCAGTGATACTAGATCCAGAGAGCTGTACAGCACTGTGGTTAAATGACTGCTGGTTCCTCAGCTGGCTAGCTTCTGTATCTGTAGCCTAATTTTAGAATAATAAGTAGCTATCCAAAGAAGCATAACAGCTCTCCTGTGACAGTGACTGACAGGGCCTTCTTCATATTCCTTCTAACTCTTAAGTTGTTATTAATCTCAATCACATAGAGGCATAAATTTGTGCATTAGCATGTGATTACAACCTCCCTTGTGCATGTAATCACAAATGGGTTTAATTTAGAAAATACACACTTTAAAACTCCTATATAGTAGAGCTAGCTATATTAAGGGCAAGGAACAGGCTTGTGATTTTGAAATTAATTTTTCAGATAGCTTTTTAATGCTTTCCTACAATTTCAGTCAGACACTTTTCAAGTTGGGTCTCAATGTCTTCAAGAAGATGTATATGTTTATATATTTCACTTAAAGAGAAGCAACAACTTGAAATGTACTTAGCCCTTGCTATTGCAATGATCTAGTGGTTCTTACATCAGATGAATCTATGAGTAGAAATAAGGAAAAGTTTTTAAAGAGTTTATGGGAAAGTGTGAGACCACATTAAAGAGCCATGCTTGTTTCATTCTTCTTTAAGATAGAAAAAAATTCAAATAAACACCCCCGCCCCCCAGTTATTAAAGTTAAGTACCAAATGAACTCTAAAGTTTTGGCTTCTTCGCTGCCACTGACTTTTGTGGGAGCTCACGTGATTAGGAGTGAACAAAACTTCTTTAGATAGAGCTGGCCATTCATGCTTTTAATGGATGTCAGGTGTCAGCTGCCTTCTAGGCTTACTCCACTGATGAGAACAGAATTAGTCATAGAACAAAGTATTCTTCAACACGAAAAAAATGATGTTAACCTCTGAACCAAAACAAAAACCTACAGATTAGGCTCTAAGCACACTTAGAAGGTGAGATAAAACTTGCAAAACCAACTTAGATTGGGGCTTTTATATAAAGCTGGCACCTAAACCATTGAAGTGATTTAGAGGTATTATCCTCAGCATTACACAGCTCTAGAGGCACCTACAGCTTTCTAGATATCTTGCTGGTGGTCTTGAAATGTTGCTAGATGTCTTAAATTCACATCTTGTATATGTGCATGAATGCTTTGACTTGAACAACGGGTTGACCAAATTTTCCCTCAATTTCATCATGATCCAGCTGGAAAGCAGTAAAACACACAAACGTCTTAGCCCTGAGACACACCAGCCTCTACTCTGGCAACACTGAGTCTGGAATAAAGAGCACAAGCCCCATTTTGGTTACAAAAGACTAATAACAAAGGGAACATTGCTGAAAGGGAAAAGTAGAGGGTTGCAGTGTAGATCTGCTTTTTATAATGATTTAGTGTTTGAGCTACTGCCTAGCAAAGCAGAAATTGAGGGTCAGTGCCCTTCATATCCTGAGAATATAAACATTTCTTGCATCCTGCACTTGCCAAGTATGTGATGCACTCAACACGGACTGTGTCAGAGGCATCTTCCTCTCATCCAGTTGATGCTGGCTAACAAGGAGTGCACCACTCATGGAGTTAGAAGAGGAACAAGCCGGGGGGGCAAGAGTTGCAACTGTTGGTGTGAAGGCTAGGATATTCAGAGTAGCCAGAAGATGTCTTAGTCCTGGCTTGCTCTCCGAGTGCTGTTTCTGTAGGAAGCAACTGAGTGAAATATAAATTCCACTTAATTTCAAATTAGTTTCATATACCAAATACAGATCTAGGCTTTGAGAGCAGAGTACTTCTTCAAGGGTGAAGGAAGGCACACCAGAAGTTTTTAATGATGTCTTCCATGTCATAGCTCTTAAGAGGGTGGTGAAATTTCTTCATATGCCTCCAGGTTTTCTTCTGTTTTTCTTGGACTAGGCACCACAGTAGCACCTAACTCAGCCTAAGAAGTCTGAAGCCTGCCTTTGACAATGTCTTAAAATCTAAGCTCAGTGTCTAATGTGGATATTTTGGACTCTTCTGTAACATTAAGTTAATCTGTTATCTGAAGGTGTCCCATTCATTCTCTTCAGTCTGTTAATATTATTAATTAAAGAGTTCTGGTAGCTGATTTAATGTGTTTGTACAATAGTTTTACAACGGGGGTTAATTTGTAAAGGGACTATTATCTGTAATTACAAAATAATATTTAAAAGTTATTTTAAACATATTGAGGCTTTTAAAAATATTTTGAATGAGAAACACAGAAGGGACTAGTTTTACACATTTAACTGATTTCTTCCATCATGCTCTTGAAATAATAGAAATTTTCATAAGTGGTTATTTTTAGCTGGTAAAGAACAGATCTCTTTTTACGATGTTCTTTCTAACAAAAAGTGTTTTCAGGTATGCATTTCAAAAGCAGCACATGTAAAACAACATTACAGTGCCTCATATTAACATATCTGCATCTTTAATTTTTACCTCTATCAGATCACATTGGAAGGCTTTCTGTTTGGAATCATCCTTTCTCTGAACCTCCTTGACATTGTAGAGACGTCAACCTCTGGAGTGCATCACTGATAGTCTGTCTCATTCCTTTGTTTCACAAGGGAACTGAGCTGAGCTTGGCTTTCTGAATTTTTTTCTTGAAGTACTATAAAGTAACAGATAATAATCACACGCCATGGTGTGTACTGAATGTTGGTGGCCTCTCAGCTCATAGCAGGGAGTTGCTTTCTTATCCACTGCTTTAGGAAAACACTCATCAAAATGTTCTGAGGAACAAGGGCATTTTTATAGCTTACTACATATACATGCATTGTTGTATTTGACCAAGCTTAAAATTATTGACAGTTTTCATAGGTGAATGAAAAAAATAAACATTTCTGCTTACACTTATGCCACTAACATAATATTACATCATTTAATAAAATTTGTCATTCCAGTCCCATTATCAGTGTCATTTCACCATTAAAATGCTAATATACTGATTTTCTTTTTTTTCTGCACTGTTTCACAATGCTTCACCTTGCAATGTGTAGCAAATTAGCCTTTGTTTTAAGAGATAAGCCACTGCATTGCCACCTTAGGCTTGCATCAATGCTGAAGAAATAGCCAAGAACAATGCAAACTCAGGTAATGATCAAATGTGTGGCTAAATATTTTATGCTAAGATTTTGAGCCAGCCAATTTAGTATGGCTCTCTGTTTCATCAAAAAGCTTTGAGTACTTCAAAGATGGTAGTGCCAGGTCCTTACCAGGAAGCCAAGAAAACCTTCTCTCAGATAGGTGTTGAAGGACCATATTGGGTAAATCCATATGAAAAACATTATCTTTAGATGTTGTATCTTTATTTCTATCAGTTCAGTCTCTTTCTTGGAAAGTATTATGGTAGAAGGCCACATTTCTAATATTTGATTTCCATCTTCTCTGACTTAAAAAGTCTAATTACATAGAGTGTATAGTGAGGTGCACCCAAAAGTACAGATCCAGCCAGGGAACAAAGCAGCTGTTCGCAATAGGTCACAAGAAGACAAAACCAAACTGATTTATGTCTCTTTCCCCAGTTACAGGAATCTGGCTATTATTTGTTATTCATGCCTGTATCATTGCTGTAAAGAGATACAATATGAATTGTAGGCTTCTAAAAATTATTTCCCCAGGAGGCACAGAAGGACTCATAAGAGCATAAAATGCTGTCCAAATTAAGCTGCTAAGCATGGGGGTACGAAGAAGAATTTGAAAAAAAAAAAACGCCCAAAACAGCAACAATGAAACCTTTATTTCCCAGTGCCTTGTAGTTATTTCATATGACTAGTTCCAATAACTCTTTAGGACATGACTGGCTAAGGAAGGAGGAGAAGATGGAGAGCTACGACTGCCATAAGCACACTCTTATGGTTAATTCACTTTTTAATTCATTTTGCCAAATGCCTACACAAGTTTAATCTCAAAGTGAAAAATATTAACTGCCACTTCTCACTTTTTGATCCTTGTTTCTGAGAACAGTACAGCAGGAACATGTGGCTAACAAAAAGTGAAACAAGTTGGATAGCTGCTGATCAAGAGATTCTGGTGGTTGATGAGGAAAGTATTGGGGGAAAAAAATATTTTAGAAATAAGTCTTTCTTTTCAGATTTTGAGAAAGACATAGAATTAGGACTTAGAAACTCTCCTCTCTCCAAACTATTAAATGCCTCCCATTTTTGCCTGCATCATGTAGATTATGTTCTGCACTTTACACAATAAATCTTATAAGTACAAGTAATTTGGAGTCTTTTTTTTTGCATTTCGTCAGAAGGACCTGGTTACATCTCGAGAGTTAACTCAAGAACAAACATGTAGTTCTGAAAACCTTAATAGTTAATGACTGGAGAGGTGCAATAGTGCAAGGACATGATGTGATACAGAATTTGGGCATTGCCTTCTTCCTTTGAGAGGTGCCTATGAGAAAACATATTTAAAAGAAGTTCACACTTCCAAAAAATAAGTGTAAATGACCATTTAAATAACAAACCAAGGTAAGTAGTCCAATTCTATCTTAGAGACCAATTTTTCAATTAAATTGTAAGTTCAACAGGATGTGTGTTCACATTTGGTGTCCTATCTAACTTTGCCAGCTACTTTTAGTTTCTTGTGTACCTGTGTGAACTGAACTGGTTATGCAGTCAGCTGATCATGAAATGATTTAGCTGAAGGTAGAGTTGCACCACTAGATTACTGTCTGCATTAGAAAATGTGATATTTTTAGGAACTTTGCCATAACAAGTCAAATCCTCAATTTTGCAGGCTACTGGTTTGACCCTTGACTCATCAGAGCAGTTCTTAAATACTTGGGCTCAGCTCAAATAACATGTGTACTGCTCTAAGTCCATTGGCTTAGCAGAGTTTCTGCTGCTTTAAAGTTGCATAAGAAAGATGCAAATCAGCTGGATGGCTCTGCCTGTGCAGCCAAGGGCATCCCACCCAGGGGGCATTCCCTTGCTTCTGAAGTAAATGGTGTAAGGTGGCTCCTAACTGTCTTTTCTTGAACAGAGTGAGTAACATACTGCGTATGTGGCCCACACTATACCCTGGGGCTGCTGTGGTGCTCCCATGAGTTTAGATGCTATTTTTGGGATGTGTGTAAATGCCCCAGCCATCAGACCAGTGTTTTTTGCACCATGAAGTTGCAGGTAGGTGTTAGAGAAGGTGAGCCCTGTCCAAGTTGAGGGTAGATCCTGCCCATACTCAGTTCAGTCTTCTTACGGTCTTTTCAGGAATGATGTCAGCATTAAAACATCCTGGGAAGCACGTGTAGCTTGATCCTGAAGGAATCATCTGGATCACTCTGAAAGAAAGCCTGAGAATAAGTGTAGGCAGTGACACACTAAGATGGTGAAACATAGAGGCAAAACACAGAGGTAAAGTATTTGCCAGTATTTGTATGACACTGTAAGACTTACTAATGACAAGAGCAAGGTCTTGTCACGTAAATTAGTGTCCTCTTGCATAAGGTCCAGCCTCATCAGTAAAGATTTGTACAGCTGGTAATTAGGAGGATTGCACAGAACTAGATAGTGGCACCTTGCAAAATACAGAGCCACAACATGCACTTATTTTCATTTGACATCAAAAAAGTCAGCCAAACAAATATTTTTGTAATGCATAATTGTGACTAACACAAAAGAATAATTCTCAAAAGGTATTGCTGATGTTTCTAGCTGTTTTCCCCAGGCAAGTAATCAGATTTTGGTAGTGGTTTTAAATTGCATGCTCACATGATACAATTGCTTTTAAAGATTTTTAAATCGGTACCTGGTTTATATTCAGATTGTGTCTTTCTGTAATTTAAATCTGGTACAGTAATGAGGAAAATAGTGACCACAATAATCAAAACAAGATCACGGAATAAAAGCGATTAAAGTGAAAATGCAACCTAGCTACATAAAATAGTGCTAATAGTAATAGCTGAGACAAGGATATTTAAGATCTAAGGATCTTGCATTCTTTTTTTATGATCTAATAGAAGCTACTATTACAGCACTATTGTTTTTCTGTAAGGCCTCTGACTAAATGGAAAAATGTTCTTTCCAAAGAACTTTTCTCAGAGACTTAATGAGCTGTTTTAGCTGAAAGACATCAGATAAAAGTTACAAAATTCTTGTGATAAGTAAAAGTTGCCTATTCTAAAAATCCTCACTCCTCCCTTCTCTCTCACTCTTTCTTTCCTAAGTAACTGTAAATCCATTTGGGTCACATTCACGTACTGCGTGGTAAGCAACTGGGAACTGTTTTAAGTTAAGGAACTAGTATTTGGACCTTATGCATGTAACTGAAATACTGTTTCTTCCTGAATAATTCGGGTGTGCTTTTCATCAGCAAGAATCTGTGTCTGTAGTGTGAAATTCCATTAGCTGATACTGGAATCGCCTTAATGCAACAGCAGCAATATGAAAAGGCTCATGTCTAATTCATTGCAGTATTCCAAAGCCTCCCCCCACCCCTGTGTATGAAGTCTTGATCTTCCTGTAAAAGAATGCTGTGTAGGCCTTCCTCCAGAATATGGCTCTCTGGGATGAAATATGGGACAAGTTCATTTTTTGTAGACTTCAGGTACCCCTGACCTCTTGATCTTTTGTATGTCTCTATTTTTTTGGCTTGACAGACCACATGCCAACGTGCAGCCCAGAATTCCTCACCCCTGTGATTTATTATTTACAGCTGTTTGAGTATTTCAGACATGGCAGCTGCTTTTCAGATGTCCTCAAATTAGAATGAAAGTCTTAGATAGGGGGCTTAATGCAAACCTGCGTGCTTGCAGAAAAAAAGGGGGAAAGCTGATGAAAAAATCATCTGAATTCTGCTCTAAAAGCTCTCAATTGATCCTAGCCTTGAGGGCAAAGGAAAATGTTTGGTTTATTTCGTAAGCTCATTAGGTATGGGAGAACCAATCTGGCATTTGCTATTGACCGGGCCTGAGCGAAAAGTGATCACCGGCAGGATGTTCAATAAGAGATCAATAACAAGCGTGTGATTGGATTAGCTACTTGATCAATGCTTTGTGCTAATATATTAACAAGCAAATTACCAGGCAGCCCATAAGAGCAGAGTGCTGACTATAATTGTATTACAAACTATCGTGATCTAATGACCCTTGAAGTGCAAAAGGTTATTTATACAGTCAAAAGGCCTAAAAGTACTTTGAGTGCTGCTGCGTTATTTCAGAAAGAAAATCTTACCCTCAATTAGGTAGCACGCAATCATGTGATTAAAGTAGGTACATGTATTTTGCTTTCTTCCAAGATTTTCAGACCAATTGTAGCCTTGCTGGTGGGATAGAAAGTGGAGAACAAGTGACAGTATTTCAGTGGGCAATTTTTTATTTTTTAGTCATCAAGGCTGGAAAAGACATTTAAGATCATCAAGCCCAGCCTGTGACCTAACACCACCACATCAGCTAGACCATGGCACTAAGTGCTACATCCAGCCTTTCCTTGAACACATCCAGGGATGGTGCCTCCACCACTTCCCTGAGTGGTCCATTCCAATGTCTAATTGCCCTCTCTGTGAGGAAGTGGCAACACTTCCACAAGAGCTGGGCAGTAAGTGGAGGGGAGAGTGGGGAAGGAGGTGGCTCCTGGGCGGGGGCAGGAGAGCATTATGAAGCAGCCCAGGGAACCCAGTGTGAAGACTGCCATGCAGCTGAAGGAGCTGCTCAGAGCCATCTAAGCCTGCAGATAGGGCTGTGCAAATGCTTAAATTTAAACCTGAAAATTCTGTATTTTATTTAGAAGTAAGATGTAAAATATTTTCAAAACAGAAATCTCAACACTTTCTATAGAGTCTATGTTGATTTGTCTGCCATGAGACCAGAAGAAGGTTATGTTGCCTGAGTTCTCAGCACATACACTGTATCTTTTGGGTTTTTTGTAAAGACCAGACAAGCATATTTAAAAGCAAGATCAGTGTGCATCTTGAGACAAAGGAGCAAGCTTCTCTTCTGAATTTGATCCTCACGGTTAAATGCAAAATTAGGAAAAATTCTTGTAAAAAACACAAACCAATTCTATTAACTTTATGGTTAGTTCTCAACTTTCCATTTTATACGGCAAGAACCAAACTTGGTTTCAGTTCTGTTCTCTGTAAGCATTATCCCTGATATGCAACAGGAACAAGGCAGGTAGGCACAGAAGCGTTCAAACAAACAAGCTGTCATGAAATCCTAGACTTCATATTCATCTGGACAGACGTTTTAGCTGCAAGTTCAGATCTTGGAGGCTTTGCTGTCCCCCTCTGCCTTTCCCTTTTTGCCTTTACTCCCTCCCGAGCAGAGGCTGACGGCAGGGAGGTGATGTTTGGGGGGCGGGCAGGGGGCTCTGCCACGGCACAGGGGCCGAGACCCGCACCGGCTGCGGCCGCCAGGGAGGGGCAAGGCCTGGGCCGGGTTCCCGCGGCGCGCAGGGTCCGCGGCCGGGCCGATGGCGGCCGGTCGCAGCTGATAAAACAGGCTGCCAGGCTGCTACCCTTGGGGTCCCGCTCCTGGCGGGAGGGAAGCGCTGTCAATCAAGGCACACACACACGTACAGCGGGAAACATGATCGCTGGTGGAGCTGCTCTGGGTTTTGACGGGTGCTTGTCAGGGGTTTCTGACTTCTCAGGCGAGTAAGGCAGGGCGTTTTCACCCAGCAGGGACGTGGCCAGGCCTACAGTTTGATTTTTATTAATTCTGTGTCTTTTAAAAAAAAACATTTTACAGAGGGATCTTCCCAAGGATGTCAGATGATGAAACAGGGCTCTCTTGACAGGAATAGCTTCATTTGACTTCTCCTTCCTTTTCTTTCCTATTTTAGAATTTCAAAGTGACCATCTGAAAGCAAATGTTTTCATGACAACCAACACCTTCATGAACAACTTAAATGTAATCAGTTTCTTTTCCAGTGCCACATGTTAGGCCTCGAAAAAATATCTACAGTCATTATTTTAAAGCAGGTTTGGAGGAATTACACACATATATATATATAAACATAGTATTTAATTTTTGAATATATATATATACTTATTTCAGGTCTTATTTACCTTAAAAATGTATAGACCCCAGACAATAGAGTAAAACTAATTCCCTGTGACAGAACAGCTCACTCAATGGGTCTTCAAGTTGTCAGGTCACTTAGCATAAATTCAGCACGTATGTTATACTTTATGCCTCTATGAGAAAATCACTCAAAGGAACATTCTGCCATTCATCCCCCTAAGCAAGCATATTTAAAATCTTGCTTGCCAATTTTAGACTTCAGTTTGAAGTTGAGGATAGTAAAGAAGGTAAAGAGATTGCATAATTTAAAAACAGTGTTGAGCCACTGAACCAGTTATTGTTTGTACTTTAATTGATTATCACCTCATAGGTCAAAAAGATAAACACACTCCTGCAGTGTGAGGGAAAGGGAGTGGTCACATATAGTTCATAGCTTAGCTAGTCCCTGTCTATCCCAAAGTTAGGGTTTAAAACTCCTTGGGATATTTTTTGTCAAAAATTGCTTTATGCCACTTAAATTACTTTTTTCTTTTTTTCCCCACCATCATTCTGACAACTACACTTGATAAAAGTTGGGAATGCTGTTCACTTTATGCAGCTCGAACACATCTGAGATGCTTAAAATAAATACTAACTTTTTTCTCTCTAGCAAATCCTCTCTCCTTGTCTTCACAGGAAACAGGTTCCCTTCCAATAAAACAGTGATAAGGAAATTTGTAACTCCTGACTAAGATGAGGTTCGCCAAGATTGGATAAATAGCATTTTTAATGACAATTTATAAATCATTGCTAACTATAGACCAATACTGTTATGTCAGAACCTGCAATATGAAACAAAGCCACAAAATGCAGTTAATAATTACATCTTCATTGGAGAATAATGCTTCTTTACTAAACAGTAGAATTCCATTTAATTCTTAAGCTTCCATAACTCATCCACAGGTTTATCAAATGCTTAAAATGAGCCGTTTGAGAAAATCCTACGTCTTAGCAAAGTTCCATAAAGCCATTCAGTCTTCTTGTGAAGCTGTAACATAATACTGCTCTGCATTGCACACAACATGTGGTTAATTGTACCTCTAGGAATAACTGCTAGAGAGGTTTCCTCCTAGAAGAACCAGTTGCAAAGGGTGAACGACCACTTCCTCAGTGAGGGCCATCTGATGAAATCTTTAATGAAAAAGTACTGCCCCGACTCCTTGCCTTGTGATAGCTGGTTGGTGAGTGAGAGCTGGGAAAGGAGTGGGCAGCTGAGTGTGAGAAAGAGAGGGAGAAAAAAATTTAAATAATTCAATAATTTCTTAGCTGTAGGCAAGGCTGGGAGTACTGTCTAAGAAGCTGGCAAGATTAATAATATACTGCTAGGCCATTTCAGCAGTGCCACTAAATGGATGAGTTAAAAGAGAAATTGAATTGGAACCTTCTGACTGGTTTATACACTTACTTAGAGAGTGACAATCTTAGAAACACAACCTATTATGCTTCAGACAACCAGCTAGGTTAAACAGTAGAGTCCCAAGCACATACTTTTCAAACCCATAAAGCATCATGGCCTTGGTCTGTCTCTAGAATGATGGTAACTGTGTGTTTCAGGATGGGCATGTCTTCTTTCTTCTAAGAGCAAAACCAGACACCATGCCCTAGGAAACTGTGGAAGGAGTTCTGTCCTCTTCTGATGTGAAAGGAAAAGAAGATTCATCTCATGTTTATCTCAACACCTTAGATGATAACATTCAGAGCCTTCTTCCTTTATCCAGCTGACACCATGTTATTCCTCACTGTACCACTATTACTTTCTGGACTACAGATGAAAGTGGTCTTGAGAGTAAAATCCTACTGAGCTGCAAGAAATAGCTTTTTCCTTGTAGAGTTTCTTTCTGGGATTGCTTCAAAACACAGACAAGCATGCCTGTGTTGGTTATAGTTGGCTTGAATTTCAACCCTTCCTTAAAAAATGCAAGGAGTGAGAGGATGAAATTTCTTTTGAAATGAAAACTGAGACATAACCATATGAAGCCAGGAATTTAGACCATAGATTAGGCATAAAGTGCTTCTGCTTTAATCAGGCCTGTCCCTACACCTCTTTTATGACTATTTAATCCTAGTTCTTTAATGAGACGATTTCAGGGTTTCATTTCCATTAAGTCTTGATTTGTACTTAGAGAAATTAACTGTTGGCACTGAGAATCAATAATGCTTGGGTAGTCATGGCAAATCCTGGTTTAGGATCCTGCCAACTCTGTCAATTTGTTGTGAATGGGCCACTGATTCAGACCACTTAAAGAACCACTGTCAAAGGCACCAGCAAAAGTGGTTTTATTGAAATATAATATTGTGAAAGTGCAATTTAACAAAGTTGGGTGGTAAGGTTCACTCCACTACTTACTGCACAAAGGATGTAACAAAGATTCAAAACTACCAAGACAGAATCAAAGTTATCATAACAAAAGGTTATATGCAATGTCAGTTTCTTACCAAAGATTTGCAGTTGGTCAAAGGTCTCTTTCTGCCTCAAGGAGCAAACTTGAGAGGCATCCTGGCTCAAGGCAAGATCACCATCATGGAGCCAGCTGCTTAGTAGGAAGAGCTCAAAGATGGCTCACTTAGGCTGTTGTTTTTATGGAATAAAGTAGTTGGCTTGTAGTCAAATTACATGCCATGGAAAAGGTATGTGTGAGGCTCCTTCACTACAGAGGACCCTCAGAGAAAAGGAAACCCTTCTATGAGTGAAGGGGATCGAGTTAACCAGGCTAAGGGATTCATGTGGGCAGTGCAACTCTTGAGACCCAACATTATGGTAGGGTAAGTGACCCTCCTTTCTTCATTGACTGACTCTCCCAGTGGTTTGGAAATTGATGAGGAAGAAGGAGGTGCTACAGGGTGAATCCAAAGAGCATGTAGGCAAGAGTTACAGAAAAGCCTTACCAAGGCAGCCATCCCATAGCCAGTGATTGGGATCAGACTGCTATCTGTGCTCTTTATTATTTAATTTTTTCCTTTTTAAGCAACAAACCCAAATACCTTCCTTGTGTGACTGGCCCCCTTGTAAAGAGTCTTCTATTGTATTGCCTTTCCTGTAGCTCTGGTTAGACCTCTTGCCCAGGGATTTCTAACCTGTCAGTGATCAAGTTCACTGGCATAAAGCACCTGAGTCTCCCATGGCACAGATGAGTGCTCTGAGTGCTATGGTTGTTGAGGTATGTTCTCTCTCAAGTCATCCTAATTAAAAAGATTATTTAATAAATGCAGGTTCTGGAACAGTGTTCTGCTCAGTCCCAGCTCACAGCATAAGTCCTTCTGGTATTTTTTCAGTGTCTCCAAGTGAAATGGTTCCCAACATATTCCTATACACTAGACCATCTTTCTGGGTAAGGAACTCTGAGTTGTGAAGTAATCAAGATAATAATTGGATTGTTACATCATCCAAATAATGAGTTGTAACTATACAATATTAAAAAAACTTCTATGAACATATTTTGCATTTGCTGTGTGTAGGAAAAAGGGAAAAATAAATAGCTTTTAGCACCTTCCTCTAGATCAGGTTGCTCAGAGCCCCATTCAACCTGCCCTTGAACACTTCCAGGGTTGGGGCTTCCACAGGATCCCTGGGCAACTTGTTCCAGTGTCTCACCACACTCACACTAAAGATTTTTTTCCTAATGTCTAATCTAAATCTCCCTGCTTCAAGTTTTAATCCATTACCCCTTGTCCTATCACTACAAGGCCTTGTAAAAAGTCCCTCCCCAGCTTTCCTGTAGGCCCCCATCTTTCTTTTATTCCTTGCTCATCACAAAACAATTCAATGCAAGGTGTCTGTGCCATATACATAGTTTAAGGGGTGCACATCTGCAAAAGTACTATTGCATGGGTATTTCTGGCAGCCAGTGGCATTTCTTACTCTTATTAACTTCATTAAAAAATGAATTGAATGGAATTGGTAAACATCAAAGTGTGCAGAATATCCTTGCACATATATCAGCATGGCAAGTAACTTTCCAGTGTTGTTAACTGCAGAAAAATCACTGCAGTGATTTACCAACTCTCTACACTTCAAAACAGCTCACTTAAAATCCCCCATTCCTTTGATCAAATACCTGGAAAATATGCCTTAATGCATTGACAGTCTGGAATAATCATGCTGTGGTCATTCTAATGCATAGTTAATGTTCAAAATTACATACAGATTTTTGAGATAGAACAATTTTTGCTTTCTTTCCCCCCCCCTCCCCTCTGTTGGCATTACACTGTGCTAAGGCAAAAGTTCAGTTGCTTTGCAAACTTGTAGGAAATGTTTTCACTCTTAACATTAAGAATGTTTTGTTTTGCTGGTGATACAGTTACCTCCCATTGTGATCAGCATTGCATCACAGTTTTCTTGATGAACATCAATGCAAAACTGCATGTCAGAGCCCTTCATTCACACATCTATTTCTTATTCTCTATGTGGTGTGGGGTATCCTGTAAAAACTGTTTATGATTGTGAAGGCAGTAGTTATTTAACAGTGGGAAGCAAAGTCCTACAGTCCTTGCACACCCCAAACTGTCTTTACTTCATAGGAATATTACAATGTGAGCCTTTATTTTCCACTGTGCCTTACTGTTGCTAGTTGATGTCATTTCACTGCAGACCTATAACGTTAGCAATTATCATTATTAGCTCAATTTCTTATGCAGAAAAACAGACATTGAACATCTGTGGCATTTGTTCAAAGACTTACCTCAGCTAAATGGGAAAGCAATGAAGAACATCCAGATCTATCCTTTAACCACATGACAATCCTGCCAGGCCTAAAAAGACATATTGAATTCTACTTAATCACTTCTTGGAGCATGATAAAACACTCACCAATAAACTTTGATGAAATAGATACTTTCAAAGTATTAATGATTGGCCACTACCCTTACTTTATAAGTAATTAATTATGTTATAAAGACAGAATTGCCCCTCCCATCTACTATGAGGATTTCTCTTTATACCATGCCTGCATTTCTGTGCTAAGACATTTCTCTGTGTGTGTCACTTCTACAGAATTTGATATTCTGAGCACTAAGCAACAAGTAGCTCTCTTTCAGACGTGTAAACTTATTTTAAAAAAATTGAATAGTAATACATATTGGCTTAATACTTACGGTAAATCATTGAACTGTTCTTGTTATTCCACATAGATGAATTGATTAAGTAATTTATTCTGAGCACATTAGTCATCTTGCAAATTTTCCAGTGGTCCTTGGTGGAGTCTGCATTTGTATGAACGCAAGTTTCATACGCAAATCATTTTTATGGGTCTTTCAGCACCCTGTCACTTTTGTTCAAAATCAATGGAATGTGCACACATCAAACCTCATTGAGATGTGAAAATAGCTTTCATACTTCTGATATAAAGCCATTTTGGAAAACACAGGGGTCTGGGGTGTTTTTTCCCTTCTCAAGTCAAACTCGGCTTCTGACGCCACCTAAGCAAGACTACGAAGTGCCTCCAAAAGTATCCCATTATTCCATGTTACTCTCTTCCTACAATGTATATCTGTATTTATGTACTTGTTTATCCAATGCCTTTCAATGTATGCAATTACATGTGTTGATTTGGTAGTGCTGTAGTATTTGAAAATGTTCTCTGCATTCCTGAAAACTTTAACTTATTCTTTGTATTGTACATTGCCTTTTCACTACCTGCATTATTTATGCTTAAGTATGTCAATGAACAAACTTCAGTGATGGTAGAGGGTCTGTGCATTTGTAAACACCATGATCAAGTAGTATTTAATTTCTAATACAGGTACAAGAACATTAACAGCATCATAAATTATGAGAATGGGCTTGCTTACTGAATGAAATATACATCCAGTCTGTGCTTTACTAAGGTCCATTGTTTCTGAACAGGGAATTCTACCAATACTTAGAAAATTATACCATATAATGGAAGTCCCTTTACTTGTCCATGTTTCTCCTTGGAAACATTTAAAAACTCAGTTAAAAATTGATAGAGTGCTAAGGTTGGAAAGTGGAGTAATTAAAGTTTGAAAGGACCAAACTGGTAGTAATGTACACAATCTTAAAATGAATCTAAAATCTTAGTACGTAAATATCACGATGAAGACTTTGAAGCTATGATCACAGAATAACACTAACATCATGGTTGGAAAGGACCTCTGAGATCACCAACTGTCAACACAAAAAAGCACCCCCACGATCTTGGCCACTAGAGCATGCCCTGAAGCTCCTCATCTACACATTTCTTGAATGCCTCCAAGGATGGTGACTCCATCACCTCCCCGGGCAGGCTGTTCCACTGCCTCACCACTCTTTCAGTATAGAAATTGTTCCTAATATGCAATCTAAACCTTCCCTGCCACAACTTCAGGTCATTTCCTCTGGTCCTATCATTATTTACTTGGGAGAAGAGGCAAATACCCACCTCACTACAACCTCCTTTCAGGTAGTTGTAGAGGGCAAAGAAAAGCCTCCTTTTCTTCAGACTAAACAACCCCAGTTCACTCAGCTGCTCCTCTCATGACTTGTTCTCTAGACCCTTCACCAGCTTGGTAGCTCTCCTCTGGACATGCTCCAGCACCTCAATGTCCTTCTTATAGTGAGGGGCCCAGAACTGAACACAGCACTCGATGTGCAGCCTCACCAGTGCTGAGTACAGGGACATGATGATGTATCCACCTTTGTTCAGGTCCCTGGTTTTGTCCAGCTCACAAGTTATGGGGAAATTATGAAAGAATGTGGCAGCTCAGAGATGCTCTGCTTCCCTCCTTCAGTGGCTGTTTGTGTGCAGGGGCCAAATGATAAGTATCTTGAATGGAACAAAATTTAGTGATGCATTGCTGCTTCATCCCTCTTCTCCTTCCAGAATGGGAAGGCATGAGACAGAAATCACGTGCCCCATTTTATGTGACTAAAGTCTGTCTCATTCAGTTAAATGCATGGCCTTACATTATAGCTATACCACTATAAAACTGAAATTAGAATCTGTGATAACACATATACACAGAGGGCAGAGCTAGAAGCATCAAAATGTCACCTTTTTTACTGAACCTGTCTCCATTTATCTTTCAAAGTCATAATATTATTCCAGTGTAGTTTTTATAGAATTTTATGCAGACATGCATACATACAGATAATTTTCACTGAGATGCTTTCAATGCCCATTGTGAAAGACTAGGAATGAAGAGTGAATAAACAGTCATAGGGCATTGCAGTATGTTCTGGTTTGCTTCATAGATTTTTCTGAGCCTTACAAGAATTTACACTAAGTAAAGACCAAGTAACACCTTTGGAATGCATTTGCAAAGCAATTTGTAATATAGTATGCATTGACATCCTTAAAAACTGGGAAAAATTATGGCTGGTATGGCCTTCCAAATTGGCTGGTATAGTCCATATCCCATTTAATTCACATAAATGGCTCCTTTCAAAAAAACAGAATCTGTGGCAAAAATTAGGAATGTGGCATAAGTAGTGATACTGCTCCATTAAGATGCTATTTTAGGACAGTGAGCAGTAAATCTGATGTTCACTCTTGCACATCCAATTTTTATTATTTTTTTTTTAACTGATTAATTGAAAAAAGAAGCAGATTATATTTTCATTTTCTTCCAGGTAGTAAGAGGGTTAACCAGTTTTGCTACAGCTGACAGCACATAGTAGTAAATTCAGTTCTTGTCCAATATTAATGTTTAAAAGCTAAAAGTAAATACAGTTCAACTCATGGAAATACCATTCAACCCTTCTAATTGAGTTCAGCAGTCACTGGCCTCTTATATTTTTATTTACAAATTTGGTTGTTTTAGGAAAATTCTCCATTGCATTAACCACATTAAAATCCTTCTTCAGAATAAGATCAACATCCGAGGCTAAATTTAAACCTCAGGAAAGGTAAAAGAATCTTTAATTTATGAAACTGAACAAGTAGACTTATCTAAACATCTCTAGGGCTTTAATGGGGGATATCTGTAATTCTCTGAATTGTATTCCTTTCACAGTGATATTTTGTAATTCCATTCTATTACCCTTGCTTAACATTAATGAGATAAAAAGATCACATTATGGCGATTGATGTTCTTCAAATTAAATGCACGTTTCCATGTACAAAGCTGTCTGCTAATTTAAAAAACATAGCATGTAACATAGAATCATGACCATGGTCATCACTCAGCTGGGATCAGATAGCATTTTTTATCTATTCATTGGATTTAACAAGGCATGAGATGGAAGCAGAATACAAAGTGTGGGTAGATTATCCCATATCTCCCCTTTTGACCACTTCTTGGCAATCTCAGCAAGGAAACTGAGGCTTCATGTTGCCATGGAAATAAACCTCAAGGTCAAAGGGGCATATGGAAGGTCAGGCAATGACAAAGGAACATCTGAGAGGCCATCTGGATGAGTGACCTGACATAATTAGTCATTAATCCCACTCTTGGGAACAATAGAGTTAGCCGAGAATGTGTTTGGACTTTGATCGTGGCCAGGGTGATCTCATGGGGAAAAGGGAAGAAAGCTCCACTTGGTAACTAAGCAGATTACCCTGGCATGCTGTTAACTAAAGAAGAGTAGTCAGAAGAGACCAGTGGGATATGCATTTTACATATGCTGGGTTTTCCCTTTGGTTACTACAGGCCTCTCTAGAGCCATGTGGCTCTAGGATTAGCTTTTGGGTAGTGATTTTTTTTTTTTTTTTTTTTTTTTTTTACAGTTTTCAATGAAAAGAGAGCAAGTGTCCCAAAATACTTCACTTAAAATTCCCAGGCAACAGATGGGAAGAGAGCTGAAGAGCCAAAGGCATCAGGCAGCTTGGTTTACAGGTGTCAATATTTACTAAGTAGAGTTGGGCAGGGTGCCTTTTGGGAAAAAAAGGAGAGAATGGCTAATCAGTAAAACAATAGCAATCATCCCTGTTGCCTGTTTTATGCTGAATGGTTAGAATTATAAGATGACCAAGTGTGTGGCAAAAGCTCCCCATCAGCATCTGGCTTTCCATTCCCACTCCTTTCCCTACCACGTCGTTTTTTCATCACTGAGACCAGTGCCTTGATGAGAAGCTACCCTTCCTGTGTGTCTGAGAAACTCCTACTTGAAGAGTTGGTGATATTTGATGATTGATTGTCTACAATGTCATGGGGTGTGAAAGTGATAATGACTGCAACCCAGGACATGCAGAAATCAACTCTCCTTTGGATAAAAAAATATGGTTTTAACTGCACCATCACAGGAAGTAATAAACGAAATAGACAAAGGAGACTGTAGAGTAAGAACTGAGAGAGATTTTATGAAGTGAAATGCATCATATACTGTGCTCATTTTTAATGAGGGTATATTTGTTAAATATTTTCCTCTAAAAGAACATAAATATAATGTATTAATTCCATCATATTGTACCATTTCTGCTTAAAAGTAAGCTGCTGCTACTTTGCTATAAATACAAGTAAGCAACCAGAAACCTCCACAGAGAAGGTTGGATATGACATCAGCAACTGCAATCCTTTGCCATCCCTATGTAATGAACCTAACTTTTGCAAATAATTTCTGCCACCAACAGGTTCCACATTTTAAATTAAGTCTTTAATAATTGACCAAACCCAGAAGGAATATGTGCTGCTACTTGATTAGTGCATAGAGGAATCCCAGCATTTCCTCTTTCATTGTTGTGACTTTGACACCAAAGGCTACTATTAATTCCCAAGATCATATCATTAATCTGTTTTATTAAAAAACAGTGTAACCCAGGAAAATATATTTGTGAGCAAGAATCAGCAAAATCCCCAGAAACTTTAGGTTTGTCACTTTCTTCTGCATTTCACTTGGTAATTGGAAAGAAAGAAGACTGACAAACCCATATTGGTTTGTACTTTCAGAGAGCTATAGGGTGGTTATATTGTGAACATCTAAATCCTTTACCCAACTGAAAATTATTTTTACTTTTGTATTTCTCTTTTCCTAACAACTTGTTATGGACTAAGGAATTGCTGACAGCACTCCAGAAATGAAGCTGTATTATCTCTGAGGAAAAGCTGTTATTCCTTGAAGCACAACCAGTAGGATAGCTTTCAATAAAGGACTGGACTTTAATTAATATACTTTGTATGAATAAACACAAACCCAATCTTGTCAGCTTCATAAGAATGTAGAGGCAATTTTGGCAAAATTTCTGCATCACTCTGAAAGGAATAATCCAGCCCACATGATCAGTGGTGTTCACACAATGGCAAAGCTCAAAAGTATCCAGGATGCGGAAGACATTAATTTGGAACAATGTGTGAGCAACAAATAGCCATTTTATTTTTTGAGAAATCATCTTGTTTTCATTTGAGAACCATGCTATGCCCATTTTATTAGGGAAAATATTTCCACATTGTCCCATTTTCTTTTTTTCTTTATTTTTAAAAGAAAAATAGTGGAGAAGAAGGCGATTATGTAACATGTTGGCCGTTGGGCATGACTCCAGTGTGAGACTATATTCTTCCTACCTTCAACAACACATTCAAATGCAAGCACTTCACTTCAGTAAAAGTATTTTAGCCTTCACAAATAATAGGTGCTAGCATAGAACCAGTTGAGAGGAGTCATTGTATTGAGAGAAACGACCTTGCAAGTCTATGGATTCTTTTATTTCCTTTATAATAAGAATAAGATGTGTTCATACGACTATCCAGAATTCATGTACCATATATACTGTCCATGAGTAAGTCAGAACAGAATGGCTGACAAGGAATATAAACAGGCCTTTGTTAAATAGCATTTTTGGATTGCTTAAGGTTTGACTTGGAGTTGTTAAGATATTATATTTTAGGATGACTCATCCTAGTGCCAGTGGTAACAAGCTGCATTTGGTTTCATTTATCAGTACTATTAAATAAAATATCTCTTCCATGTCTCCACTACTGCCTAATACATAGAAAATAGTCCTTTCCCCTGTGGAGTTCGATTTAACAACTCTATGTATTGCAGGGATGTGTTGCTTTCATACTTTTTAGTTTGTTTGTTTCTTGGCTGTGTACAGTTTTTAATCTCCTTGTTCTAATTAACATCTGGGGAGATTCAAAAGGGTCTGGTTCTTGATCTTTTTGCCATCTACCTCAGGCAGGATCACCTTGTCCCTCTCTTACACCCATGAGAAATTTCTGCCCTTGATGCAATGAGTAGGAATGATGCTATGGTCTACTCCAAACTTTGCATAGGTCTCTTATGTTCCTCTTCAGAATTACTAACACTTTGCATGCAAGAAATCTAGTTCCTAATCTGCCAAATCACTGCAAGTGCCGACACCTGACTGATGACTGCCAGGCTAGGTGAGGTGGCATTTTTGGTTAGACATTAAGCCTGCATTTCTGGTGTTTCTGTTGCAGTTGTGCTGGAGCACTTCATCTCATTGACTGAGGAGGAGGACAGCAACTATCTCCTGAAAACAACGAAGCATTTTTTCCTTCAGCTTTCCCTCAGCTGCATCTATCTGCGGGCTCCATGTTTGCTCCAGTGCTTCCCTTTGCCCCTAAGTCAATGCAGCTGACAGAGAAATAACACCCCCCCCCCCCCTCTTTCTCAGTTTTTAGCCTCTGCTTTCAGCCTGGCTTCTGTGTGTCTGGGTGATCTGGCTCGCTCAGAGCCACCCAGCAGTGCTGGCTGGTACCTTGCTTGGGATCACTGGGAGATGATGTCCCAGATCTGGGTCTGTGCTTCAGCTTGGGCACTGAATTAACTGGCGGTGGAGCCGTGTGTGATTTCACACAGCAAAGCTGTGGGACTGGAGTAAGTGTTTGTTTCCACCTACCTCTGACAAGATTCCATAATCCCTGAGCTACTCTATTTATTTTCACAACACTTGATTGAAAAGTGGCTTAGAAATACTGAGAAAATTCTGGTGATAATTGAAATATCGATTGAGTGCTGCTATTGATATTCTACCTTAGAAGATTCATCGCACTCTGAGGTTA
Source organism: Hemiprocne comata (assembly GCA_020745705.1). NCBI lineage: Eukaryota > Metazoa > Chordata > Aves > Apodiformes > Apodidae > Hemiprocne > Hemiprocne comata. The sequence goes on along the minus strand of CM036588.1, from coordinate 116,159,573 downwards.
TTTCCAATCCTGTTATTTGTTTTCACAAAATGGAAGCCAGAGGTTAGGAGCTGATTTCTTATGACCTAGAAACATTCCAGATCTAGACAAAGAAGTTGTAATGAGTTTACAGCTTCTTCTGAATTTGTAATTGCATGTAAATGAGAAAGAAAAACAAAAGCCTGAACTTAATTTTTACTACTAGTCTTCGAAGATGGATACATTTTCACAAATATATTAAAAGGAATTCTGAAGCAAGTTTTTCCAGTAGTAAAATTTTATTTAAAAATCTAAATGATGAATAAAAGAGTTCAAATACTATAAATTTATCACAGAGCAAGTCTTGCTGCCTGGATTTCCTGGGCTCAAATTCATACTCTAAAAGAGGAAATGAGGGATTGATCAGTCCTTTGACTGAGCATGCCCATTACTGGGCTATCACATCTGCGTGTGTAGGGAAACTTCCTCTTCCTCTATCATTCTTTAAATTGTCACATTTGAGCCTCAAAACTAAAGGGATTTCATCCCAAAATAATTTAAAATAATTGGACACTTCTAGTTGTCCCTTTTTGATTGAAACTGTTTGTAAGACATGACTTAAATTCCCAGAGAAGCTTGGATTTACTAAACCTCCTTTTTCATTTGAGTGTGAAAAATGCCAAATAGATATCAATTTGTTCATGTTCAAATTCAATCTATTTACGCAGATGTAGTATTTGGCAAAATTAGACTTATATTTATAAAACTGAGGCATACTTGTGTGTATTAGAATATAATCAGACTAGGTCCACCAAGAATTAATTAATTAATCTTTATACTTCTTGTAATAGCTATTAGGCATAACCACCTGCCTAATGTTAACAATTACCTAAATATTTAATCCCATATATGAGTCTGGCTGAAAGAAGAATACTGTGGAGCCAACCACTAGGAGACATTTCAATATACTATGAAGAAGAGAAGTTTCTTGAAGCAGTACCCCTGCCTCAAGAAGTACTAACAGAAACATTAATACAAAAGTGTAAAATGCTGAGTAAACTGAAAATCTGTTGAGGTTGATATGATGCATTTTGAAACAAAAATAATTTCATTTCATATGAGAACATTTGCATGTAGCTCCTAAGGAATCATAGTAAGCAAAAAAAATTATAGCTGGAATTTCTTAATTTATTTTTTTTTTAATAATAGGAATACTGAATACTTACTTGCTTGTAGTAAAGAAACTCAAACTGAGGTCTTGAATCTGACATTTCAGATCAAAGGCCAGTTTGGAATAAGTTTTACTGTAGAAATCTTTTAGTAGTTCACACAACGCTTCAGGGGGAAAAAAGCCCTGAGAAGAAAATAAGTATGTTTGAAGAAAGCTTAATGTATTAAGATTTATATTAATTCAGTGTTAAGATTCACATAGCTAGCCTTAAATTTGCTAGAGAAATAGATAAAGCTTGTTCACATTTTGCCATACAGTTATTACAGAATTAGAAACAGGATTGAAAATCCTGTTGTTGACTGGGTAAACCAATTACTTAAACACTAATATGCTGACTTGATACCTGCAATGTTCTATGCATGCAACTGTTACCATAAAACCAAAAAATAACAACTTTGTTATATTACAGTTAATTTGAAAGTATACCTGTGTAATAAGTGAAATGTTCTGTGACTGATGAACTGTCCTAAAAGCTTCTCTAAAATAAAGATGAACTTTTTTGTCTTATTATTTGGTAATATTTGATCAAATTATATATATTCATGTAGCAAAAGTGAACATCACTGAAATAATAATTGCAATCAAGCAAACAGGAGAAGCAGTTTCCTAATATGCTTGAATTTAAAAGGGAACATAACATCTTTAAACTGTCCTAAGCACATATCTGCCAAGAAGACCAATATAGAGCCTAAAAAGGTCTCAGTATTTCTTACTCACAGTCATGAATATGTTGCTGCACTCAAACTGATTTACGGGGCTTATAAAAGAAAAAAAAAAGTTTAAATGCTCTACAGTGTGGTGTCAAACATGTCATGTATCAGTAACACAAAATAGAAGTTTTCAGAAGTCACCTGAGTGTTTTTTGTCCAGCTCTCAAAAGCCACTGAGTGTCACTGCAGTAGCTTTTGCTGGTAGGGGGTAGTCAGCAATGCTACAGTAGGAACCTTATGTAGCAAACAAAAAAAAGCTGGAGCTGAAAGATGGGTACTACAACAGGGAGCATGCTCAGAAACAAAAACACCTGTGCCAAGAATCCCTAGAAGACATCTTGGAGGACAATTGTCTAGCAGTCTCTTCTGTCTAATTGACCACATCAGTAAATCACTGAGCTTATTCTTGTAGTTCGCTGTCTTCATCAACCAAACAAAAATGCTTTGGGGACAGGGTGCAGGGGAGAGTCTGGAGGAAACATGCAAGTGCTCAAGCTCTGAAACTGGGCTTTAACCATTTTTACTCTCAAGTGCAGATGGAGGGGACTTTCATGCTATTTTTGAGACTAACACATACCAGCTTGCTCTTTATTACTTCTCAGGTTTACATTACTCATTTCTGAGAGAGCTATTCCGCTCTGTTTCAGAGTAAAGTTAAAGATGCAAGTTTAAATCACTCAAGAGTCATGGCTTTCAGTCTTAACCTGTTTGATTTTGCTTTCAAAGGGAGTGCATGCATCCTCACAGTCAGTTACGAGGTCTTAGCTGGGAGCCAGGATCAAACAGCTGAGAGATGATAGAAAACAGGTCCATAAACTACTTCTCACTTATTCCCAAACACATGAGCACTTCCAACCTGCTTGTTTGATTTTGGCACGAGGCAAGTTCAATCTGAGTTTTAGTCTTATATTATCAGCTTGACTCTGCCTTGAAAAGGAAATGCTCACAGAGGTAGGAAGTTTAGGAAGCTGCTCCTTGCTGCCTCTCAGCTGTACACTAATGGCTTCCAGCTGAACTGACTGCACTCACGCTTCTCCCCCAGCCTGTCCCCGCTGCTGGCAACGGACACAAGCCCCATCAGATGTCTTAGGTATCAGAGCCGGGAGCCACTGTTTCTTAGCATTAACTTTACTACTTTCCTGCCTATCTCCGAGTGAGTTCCTGTCTTCAGCTCTGCTCAATCAGTGGTCTTTCCTTGAATCGGGGTTAGCAGTCGCCCAGGCAGTGTCTGTGCTTCAGCTGGGAGCCATTAACTGACAGCTTGTGAAATGGCAAGGAACAATTTCCTAATTGCCTGTCAGCTGTAGCTGCCTGAGGAACTCTTCCAGCATGTGTCACAGCAAAGTCAAGCAGGTTATTTCAGTTATTTCAAGTAACTCCCAGCAGAGATTTAGGCTATTCTGGTTTCAGTTTTTGTGATGGGGTTGTTTAGGAGCACTCACAAAGTCCAGTGGCCTGGTTTCAGCTGGGATAGAGACAGTTTTCTTCCTAGTAGCTATACTTGTGCTATGTTTTGGATTTAGTATGAGAACAATGTCAGTAATACACTGATGTTTTTAGTTGTTGCTAAGAAATCAAGGACTTTTCAACTTCCCATGCTTTGCTATTGTGTGGGTTCACAAGAAGCAGGGAGGAAGCAAAGCCAAGTCAATGGGTCCAAACTAGCCAATACAATATTCCATATCGTGCAACATTATGCTCAGTATATATATGAGGGTGGGCCAGGAAGTTCTTTCTCTCTTCTGGGACTGCTGTTTCAGGATTTTCTCTTCTCTGGGATGCCTAGCCAGGGACAGGCTGTGCCTTGGTCAGTGGGTGGTGAGGAGTTGTACTGTGGATCACTTGTTTGTATGTTCTATTATTAGCAGTATTATTATGATACTTTATTTTAATTATTAAATCGTTGTGGTGGATTGACCTTGGCTGGATGCCAAGTGCCTATCAAAGCCACTCTTATCACTCCCCTCCTCAGCTGCACAGGGAAGAGAAAATAGAACTAAAGGTTCATGATTTGAGATAAGGACAGGGGTGATCACTCACCAATTACCATCACAGGCAAAACAGATGCAACTTGGGGAAATAGTTGAATTTATTACCAATTGAATCAGAGTAGGATAATGAGAAAAAAAACCAAAATCTTAAAACACCTTCGTCCAACCCCCTCCTTCTTCCTGGGCTCAAATTTCTTTGCTCCCGATTTCTCTACTTCCTACCTCCAGCAGCACAGAGGGATGGGGAATGAGGGTTGGAGTACACCCTGGAGAGAAGGACAAACAGTGCTGCCTTGTGTGTAACTTCCATGCTCTTTTATCGGGAAGGCAGTGGAAAGAGAAGGTAATACCTGCCTTTTGCATGGCAGATTACTGACAGAAGGATTTGTGCAGGAGGAGAGATGTTTATGTTAACAGCTCCAGCCACATCTCACATGAGGCTGTTTTACCTGCTAGGATACTGAGTAGTCTGGACCAGGGGATGCTTCCCCATTACTTTTAAAGCCAAACATCAGCAGAGCCAAGTGTGCAGGCCTGTCCGTTTGGAAGAAGAGGAGGGAACAAATGAGCCTATGTGTCTGTCACCTATTTGTTAGAGCTACGAGGTATTAAGACTGGGTTTATGTTCCTATTTCCTGAATGGTTTGTGTATTTTATCTGGAGAAGTTTTATATTTTGTTGCCCCAGAACTGAGCAACTGGGCATTAAACAGCATTTTGTTTTAGTTTTCACTTGTCCAAGCTCCATAACGAGGAACCTTCCAGTGACAGTAGTCTGTATGGAGAGGAGCAGAAAGAGAACTGAAATACCTCAAATTTATCTCTCTCAGGGCTGTACATGGAGCGACGGGGACTCACAGCCAGAAAGCATTTGACACTGTCCCATATGACATCCTGGTCTCCAAACTGACAAGACATGGATTTGACAGATGGACCACTCGGTGGATAAGTAATTGGCTGGATGGCCACTCCCAGAGAGCTGTGGTCAATGGTTCAGCGTCTAGGTGGAGGCAAGTGACAAGTGGCATTCCTCAGGGGTCAGTATTGGGACCAATGCTGTTTAACATGGACCAATGCTGTTTAACATCTTTGTTGGAGACGTGGACAGTGGGATTGAGTGTATCCTCAGCAAGTTTGATGATGATACCAAGCTGTGTGGAGTAGTTGACACCCTAGAGGGAAGGGATGCCATCTGGAGGGACCTTGACAGGCTGAAGAGGTGGGCCAATGCTAACCTCATGAAGTTCAACAAGGCCAAGTGCAAGGCCCTGCACCTGGGTTGGCACAACTACAGGCTGGGGGGAATATGACTAGAGAGCAGCCCTGAGGAAAAGGACTTGGGGGTGGGAGGAGATAAGAAGCTCAACATGAGCTGCCACTGTGCGCTAGAGCCCAGAGGGCCAGTTGTGTCCTGGGCTGCATCAAAAGGAGTGTGGCCAGCAGGACCAGGGAGGTGATTCTGGCCCTCTACTTTGCTCTGGTGAGGCTGCATGTGGAGTACTGTGTACAGCTCTGGAGCCCTCAGCACAGGAAAGACATGGAGCTGTTGGAGAGGGTCCAGAGAAGGGCCACAAAGATGATCAAAGAGCTGGAGCACCTCTGCTATGAAGACAGGCTGGGAGAGTTGGGGCTGTTCAGCCTGGAGGAGAGAAGGCTCTGGGAAGACCTTATAGCACCTTCCAGTACCTGAAGGGGCTACAGGAAAGCTGGGGAGGGGCTTTTCACCAGAGAGGGCAGTGATAGGACAAGGGGTAATGATTTTAAACTGAAAGAGGGGAGATTCAGGTTAGACATCAGGACAAAATTCTTCATCATGAGAGTAGTAAGGTGCTGGAATAGGTTGCCCAGGGAGGCTGTAGATGCCCCTTCCCTGGAGGTGTTTAAGGCCAGGTTGGTTGAGGCCTTGTGAAGCCTGGGCTAGTGGCAGGTGTACCTGCTCATAGCAGGGAGGTTGTTTTAAGGTCCCTTCCAATCTTAACCATTCTATGATTCTATGATTTTGCAAACCACGAACTCACAAAAACTGAATGACATTTTTTATATCAAGAGCCAAATGTGCTCTGATGGTTCTGGATAAATAAATGTAAGAGAATGAGCTATGAGTTTGGAGGTGAAAGAGCAAGATTTCTCTCAATAGAACTACATCCAAGGAATGTGCTTAGTATCTGCACGGTAAAAATGAAAAGCAGCCTTTCTAACTGTTGTCAGCCCATGAAAGCCTGTTTTTTATTTCAGAAACCTCTTGGTTTCAGAAATTGCATATGTGGAATGGCTGGAGATTAAACAAACTGGCAGGAAGCATAGAATCAGGCCTTTGCTTAAGAGTCCAACAGGTCTCCAGGCTGGCATCTAAGTAGACCAGAAGTGGCCAGGCAAAGATATTTTGAAGAGTTCAGTTTCATACATGGGATTAGCAGATAGCTGTTAGTTCCACAGGTATCTAGGTCTCCAAACCCACCTCACTAACAGGTCCCTCTCAATAGTAGCCTTAAAACAGTCTCTGAGGACTGAACCTCACAATCAAATGCATTCTTCCTAATGTTTAGGCCAGACATTAGGAAGAAATTCTTTATTGTAAGGGTGGTGAGACACTGGAACAGGTTGCCCAGGGAGGTTGTGGATGCCCCCTTCCTGGAAGTGTTCAAGGCCAGGTTGGATGGGGCTCTGAGCAACCTGGTCTCGTGGAAGGTATCCCTGCCCATGCAGGAGGGTTGGAACTAGGTGACCTTAAATGTCCCTTCCAACCCAAACCATTCTATGATTCTATGATTTATGTTGCACTGCCAGCTATAAATTCAAACCCCAGATGTCTTTGTGCTTCATACTGCAAAAAGACCTCTCTGATATATTAGCTTATGTTGGACTTAAGTGACCAAATCAGCAAATGAAACCAGCTGTATTAAGTACTGAAAATATGCCTCATTCAGAGAGCAAACCATGCATGGCCTTCTGAAGTCCCAGAGCTGCTGTGTTCTGCCATTAAAGAGCTTGACTGTTGGGGAAGATACAGCATTCTTAAATTCTTGCCTCAATCAAAAGGGCTTACTTTTTTTTTACTTGTCTGAGCAAGACTTTGTCTTGCTGGAAAAGGAAAGAAGCTGATGCTCCTCACATGACTGCAGTAATTGTCACAAACTAATTAAGTGCTTCCAGCTGTGTCTATATTGTGCCATTGTTTACTCGGCTTGTTCACACTCAGCTATAGGTGGCTCCTCCAAACATTCCTGTGTTTATTACCTTTGTCTTCTGTTTCAGTATGGGTTTTGGGGAGGTAATGTTGACAGACATGCCAAACTTAACTTTCACACGTTGTCTTGTAAATAAATGGCTTGAAAATATGTTGATGGTCACTATGAGAGAATGTGTAGAATGCAGAGGTGGGTGCTTGGAAGGAGCAATCACTCTCGGACCTCCAGATTTGGAGCTGCTTTCACACAGATGGAGTGACTTTTTTCAGGATTAGAGTGTAAATACAAACATCAACTGCCAATTACTTTTTAGAATATTGTTACAATAAACATAATATCCTTATGTCAACCGAGCTGTAAATTAATTACAAAAGATCTATCATGTTTTTATTTTTAGGTGCCTCAGGTGCAGTTTTGAAAAGTTTCATTTGTGAACTAAACTTTCTCTTGTTCCTTCTTTCCCAGACATAAATTTATGAAATATATAGTAAAAAATTCAACTGTTCTAGGTTTCTGAAGCTGCCAGTAAGTCAGTGTTTAACTCATTTCCAGTTACATTATGCATATATGTAAATTAAATATGCTTTTGAAAGTTACTAAACACTCAGCTTGTATGATATGACTAGTGAATACTGGCAGCTAATTTTTATCGACTCCAACTGACTAACTAGGCATCATAAATTAAAAGTGATTAACAAATCCTTATGAAATTTGGCTTACCTTATTTGAAACTAATATGGTTTTGTCTGGAAAAGTATGCAAGGTATTGTAATAAGCTTGTTGCCTTTCCTTTTTAAATAGAGCTTCCCAGTCACAGATCCAGTTTGCCTTCTCAGCACTGCCATCCAGACTCACCTATATTTTGCAAGCCTTTTGACCTTTGACATGTAGGTTACAGAAAACACAAGGTACACTTGTGCAGTACATTGGACTAGATGACCTCTGGGAGTCCCTTCCAACCTAAAATCAGAATAATAGGTTTTCTACTCCTGCTTTCCTCAGTGTTTTGTAAGTAACTACATGGTTATTATTCTAAATATCATTCACATTAGCTTAGTTTGAGTGTGAGCAGGTCAGAGTCACATTACTGGAATTCACTTTAGGAGAGGCTACTCCTGGGAGCAAATATGAAGGACGTTAGCAGGGTCTGACTCCTTCCTTCTGAATGGAGGGGAGGTCTTATCAGTCTTTTTTGGTTTATAGGGGCAGCACTATGTAGAAGCAACTAGAGATAGAGGGATTAGATGTCAGTCTGTGTTTGAAAAAGTCTATGTTCTGACTGCAAAATTGGGTGAATGGACTAAAGGTAGTAGAAAACATACTGGTCCTGGCACTGGTCTTTGAGTAACCTAGGAGTAAATATACAGGAACAGAAGAGTTTTGTACCAAAAGGCTTTGATGGGTCCTGGCAGGAAGCATGAAATAATGCTGCAGGTGAGCCTTGGAGACTGCAGGCACAACTAAGGCAGTTCTACAGTAGCTAACCCATGTGCTGCTGGCACCACAATCCAAGGGTCTGCACAAGCTAATTCACCCTGTTTCCTACTTAACAACAATCCTTATGTTACTGCTGCAGCCTATCAAGCTACAATACACCCTCCGTCTCTTAGCAAGACTAGGGAAAAAAAAAAGGAATAAAAATTTAATGGGATGACAGTTCCCATTGTTCTCAAATTGCACGCAGATACAGTGGAAGCATTCCACTGCTGCAGCATGTGTTCAGTGGTTACAGTCATGGGCAACAGTAGAAAACTCTATGACAAATAGATGTTGATCACTTTTGCAAATCTTACCCTCAGTTTTTGCTGAACACTCCTACAAGTAAGATCCTTTGTGTATTCAGTGCAGGAATGTAATAGGAATGCAGTACGTGAAACATGTATATATCATTATCATCATCGTCATTATCATGATGTGTTATCTGTCTGGCAATCTGCTTGCAATATGAATGACAGTTCTTCATATTGATCATGTTTTGCCATGAAGCAGATAATTATTGCAGGCAGAGAAAGGCAGCTTGGGTTTAAGAAGGCACCAGATGTTGCTAGAACTGCTTTTAAACTGCTCTTTGTTGCTTCCTGGAGCTTGCAGCATACAGGGAAATTTCAGCAAAGTACTGCTTCACCAGAACTGGTAGCCTAATTTCTTCAGCTGTTTCTCTTATGGTTTAGAACTTATGTCTGTGTTGTGGACACCCAAGGAAGCCAGTAAATCTAGTCCAGGTCCTTGCTGCAGTCCACTGGCATCAATTAAAGATATTCATGGCAGCTAGTATCTGCCTTGTTGAGAACATCCTTGACTGGGAGCCGTACCAAATGACAGCTCAGCTTGAGGTAAAGAACTGCTTAAGTTTACTTGAAAGCCAAATGTCTTCCCTTTTAGCAAAATGTTTTGTCCTGAGTTTTGGCAGCAGAAGGCCAGGCTGTGACATTGAATATTGGCTTCAGTGTCAGCTATTTGAGAATGTATGTATATTTGAAACTGGACACTGGCATCAGAGTTTCCTGCTTTAAGAGACTACTTCCACTTGTCCAAGACTTGTATTTTTCATGGGTTTGTCCAAAGGTCTACATCACGTAACTACATTTAATTAGGTAAAAGTTCCCAAATAAAGATACCATCAAACATAATTTTATCATAGGTTAACATAAAGGAGTTGGGTAGGGAGTTATGGAAGGAAATCAGCTGGACTGAATGTTTTCTTTAGGTATCATAGAATCATAGAATCATATGGGTAGAGACTCTATAGGAAGAACCATTTTCAACACACAGTATTATATACACAATAATTTATGGATCTCAAGAAGAACACGTTTGAAATTATTTTTCCTCATTTCATAATGCTTTAGGTTTGTTGGTTTTGTTTTGGTTTCATTTGGTTGTTTTGTTGTGTGGTTTTTTGGTGTGTTTTTTTTTTTGTTTTGTTTTGTTTTTTCCTCTGGGTTTTGTTGTTGGGGGTTTTTTTTAATGTTTGCCAGCTCTCTAACTTCTAAAAAAATAAGGTTACATCAATTATCTTCTCTGAAAAAAGGTAGTCTTCAGTTAGCTAGAGGATGTTTTGCTAAGTTTTAAAGAGAATTACACATGCCTGAAAATGAGAGTAAGTTTCTTTTTAGGATCTCTTGGGTCTTATTCTCTCTTTACAGACACTAAATTACACAAGTATGATTAATTTCATGATATTTCACTGGAGGTACTCCCAATCCTACAGCTGCAAAGCAACAAAAATCAAGTGTCTCATGTAGATTTCAATTTCTCCAGATTACACTGGAGTATAGTGCAAAAAGGGCAAGCAGAGACTCTTCCTGAACAATAAGCCAGATCATTGTAACCTCATGAAACAACAGAAAAAGTCTTTCAAAGAAGTAATATTATCAAGCATTCATTTGCATTGAAAAAATAAGTAGCTATCCAATTGAAAGAAAGAATGGCTTTTATCATTTTTATAGGTAGTCATTTGTGTCTGAGATGTATGTATAAGCCAGATCCTCAGCCAGGACAGGTCAAACCACCTTCATTTCTGGTATCATTATCAACTGAACATCTTACTATCTGTAAATGGGGAAAGTTTAGAGGAAAGAACAGTTGGAATGTTAAAAGTACTGGCTTTCCATTATTTTTTAATTAAAATGTCACATAAAATGTCTCACATCTAGATGACACAATCTCGTTTTCTAAAATGCTATGTGTAAAAGACAAAGCTAAAGGTTAAAATTAAATGCAATTATATTCCCCCAGAATAAAATGGATACACATTAAAAGTATAGTTAAGCTGTAAATTCATTTAAGCTTTTAAAAATTACAAAGGAATATATAAAATGCAAATTACAGGAGAAAATCTTATTTATCTCCCCTGTTTGTATGGTAATTGGCTGCTTTTAATGAATTAATCTTATGCACAGACTTTTGCTAAATTAGACTACCTATAATGTACTGTCTGCAAGTAACTTCACATTCTCATTATGGCCTCCCTAATTTCTAAAGTAAAATTAATATAATTAGGGAGCAAATCAATACATATCGATCTTGAGTTACTTCAATGGAACAAAAGAATAACAGATTAAAAGGAGGTGATTTTTGTTGGCATCGATTTTGTTAGCATGCTGAAACAACAGTGTTGAAGAATTAAGTCTTAAAATATTTTCCTTCTCTGAGTGATACCCTCTGGTCATTTTATATTCTCTGTGAAGCAAACATTTTTGCATGGCTGTGTTTGAAAGAAATGAAAAAAAATAATCTTTTCAGCCTCTCTGTTTAGGCAACTTGTTTTCCTCATGGTGTGGTTTTTTCATGGCAAAAGACATTGAGTAAATTTTCTTTTCCTGGAGATCAATTTCAGGCTGCAAATTATTTCATCGGCCTATGTTTCTTTTTTCCTGTGTCACTTAAAGGTGGATGCATGCTGGCAAACACTACCTGAATAAATAACTGGTAGTATACTGGGATATAATCAAGCATATGCAGTGAGGAACTTGAGGTTCATAATGAGAAATAATGGAAGGTTTCACAGGAATCAAACCAGCAACGCTTTTCTACATACCCACCAACTTACTGCGTGCGGAAGAAAATTACACTTCCTAGCAGAAGAGAGCAAGTTCTTTTTATTGTGTTCAGGAGGACACATTGCTATGTAATGGCTTAGGCCAACATTTATTAGTAAGATGGGAAGGAAAAAGAATAATGTGCTACCTCAGCAGCTGAAGTCCATATTCTAAAAGTTGTCATTGGGAATGGGAACGTCTCAGGTGGGTCTAGACAAAGGCTTCAACTTCTCCGTGTTCCTCTGGAGCCTCTGAAGGGCACCAGGCTGCTGCTGCTTCAGGTAGACTTTACCCAAACTCATAAGAGCATGTTGATTGAAGTCAGGGGCAGTTAATTTGCCTTTCAATCTTAAAGTCTCTACAGAGCATAAACCCTTTTTCCTAACTCATATTTCATTTCTGTATTTCACAGAAGCTTTATGATATGTGAACAAATTCCCTTGCTGCCTGTGATAAATCTAAATTGCTTTGTTTAAAAAGGTAATTAATTTAGAGTTTTTCTTTCAATTTTCACACCATATGAACATGAATAAAGCTTTTCATGGTGTATAAATTTATGTACAGTGATTACCCAAATGAATGGCAGAAACAGCTGCACCTTAAATCTTTACACTGAATATTTTGATTTACTCGAGGCTAAATTGCAGGTTCTGGTTGCATTTCAGACATTCATTTGAACATAATTTTATGGAAACAATAGCAGTACATATAAGAGATGCTATAAATATTAGAGGAGGAAGAGTTTTTACGTTTTATTTGCAAATATACAAAAGGTTTTGCACGATATAATTTTGCTTAACTGAAAATGGGAGGTAAGGTTATTTGACTTTTTAATATTATTACACATTAAGTTATATGTAAATACAATTCTATTTCAATGAATTGTGTAACAAGCCAAAATTAAAACATACCTGGCCTTCTACATTGAAAAGCTATTGCTTAATTTTAATGTTGACATTGGAAAAACAACACTTTTAACATTAAAATCTTAGTGAAAACAATGTAGATGTAATGTAGAGGCTGTCATCACTAAAATATCATACTTTTCTTGCTTGCATTAAGACACAGCTCCATTCTAAACTGGCAAAGTAGATGATAATGGCATTTCAAATATTTTAATGGGTAATTTAGAAAAAAAAAACTGTTATAAATAAAATAGCTACAGTTGTGCTATTATACAACATTATCCGGAAAACTGGGAGACTTCCTTTCTTTTTCTGATAGAGTAATATTTAGTTTAGCTCTTCTTTTAATTTATTGATGACACGCTTTCCACATTAAGAGATATTTTTATACCTTATTTAATAATCATTTTCACAATATCTTGATCTTGGACCCTATTTGAACAAATGAGGACCTGATGGTAGCAACTTTTGACTTGAGGCAAAGTCAGTGCATCCGTGCTGTAACTGGAATAATCTCATCCAGTCTTGTTGGATGACAACTATTTTTACTTCGGTTTTGTAAGGAACCTCAAGAACAAGTATCAGGGGGAAAGGTACCATTGCCAGAAATAGGCTGATCCTGGAGGTCAATAAATAAATGGCACTTCTTGTTTGCATTAAAAAGAAACTGCATTTGGGGGATATCCCAATATAATAATATAACAATATTCCAGGTCAAAGATACCACTGGAAAAACTGCACTGGGAAATTTTGCTGGGAGCAACATATTTGTGTCTGAATAGACTTAAAAATAGGATAGAAATCACCAAAGCCAGAGCCCCGTGGAATCTTTTTTTGGGAAATGTCTGAGGATATATTCTTTTCTTGGAAAGGGGTATTCTGTGTCACACACGATTTCCTGAACAAGTAAGATTTATAGAATGGATCTGACATTTTTGGAAAAGGGAAGTTATCATCCTCATTTCCATATCCACACCTGGATATATTTCCACCCCAGAGAACTCTTGAGAAGAAGATACTAATTCGTAAGTTAATTTAATAAGTTAATTTTAGTTTAAGTGTAGCACTGAGCTGGATTTATATTTACTTTTGGAATTCAATAGTTTCCTAGCTTGCTTATAACATCTCTCACAGGATCCAGTGAGAGATTTATTTTTTTTTAGTCATTGTTGGAAGCCTTGCTAGTTGGTTGAATAAGACCTTGTAACAGCCATCACCTCATGGAGTGGTAAAGAAAAGACACCTTTTAAGAACATTGGATGAGAAAGGGGGAAAGACAATATCCCAGGATACAGTGCATATTGAATTAAGGAATCTAAAATGAATCTCAGACATGGAGAACTATGCAAGATGGATTGAGTTCAGTGGATTTGGAGAAGCTCATTTCTGCCACTTATTCACAGATTCTAATATTTTAAATGCAGAATCTTAGAAAAAAAGATTTCAGAATTTTACTGCTGCTTTAGGTGAATAAATCAAAACCCCAACGTGTCCTATTTCCTGGGAAATGCAAACATTTTTTACAGAAATACTTCTATTGCCAAAGAGCATGGACAAAAGTGTAAGCAAAGGGTGGTTGGAGACAGATCAGGACCTCCTGAGCTGTAACAGTAAGAGCTCTCAAGGACATTTCATATTTAAATGCTTCAGACTAAGGGTTCTCTGATGTATCCCAGCATTGCATGAGAAAACAATGTGCACTCACAGCCCAGGGGGCCAGTTGCATCCTGGGCTGCATCAGAAGAAGCGTGGCCAGCAGGTCAAGGGAGGTGATTCTGAGAAAACTGGGTTTGTTCAGCCTTGAGAAAAGAAGGATTAGGGGAGACCTTATTACCATGTTCCAGTACTTCAAGGGTGGCTACCAAGAAGATGGAGACTCTATTTACAAGGAGTCACATGGAAAAGACAAGGGGTGATGGGCACAAGTTGCTCCTGGGGAGATTCCGATTGGACACAAGAGGTAAATTTTTCACCATGAGGACAGTCAAACATTGGAATAGTCTCCCAAAGGAAGTGGTAGATTCCCCCATATTGGACAGTTTTAAGTCTCAGCTTGACAGGGTGCTGAGCCATCTCATGTAAACTATAGTAGCACCTAGAAAGGTTGGACCAGATGATCCTCAAGGTCCCTTCCAACCTGGGATTCCTTGATTCTATGACTCTATGATTCTCTCCCTCTACTCTGCTCTCATGAGACCTCACATGGAGTACTGTATCCAGCTCTGGAGTCCTCAACGCAAGAGGGACATGGACCTGTTGGAATGAGTCCAGAGAAAGGCCACAAAGATGATCAGAGGGCTGGAGCACCTCTCCTACAAAGACAGGCCTAGAGAGTTGGGGTTGTTCAGCCTGGAGAGGAGAAGGCTCCGAGAAGACCTCATAGCAGCCTTCCAGTACATGAAGGAAGCTTACAGAGAAGGTGGGGAGTGACTGTTTACAAGGGTGTGTAGTGACAGGACAAGGGACAATGGCCTTAAACTAGAGCAGGGGAGATTCAGATTGGATATCAGGAAGAAATTCTTTGCTATGAGCGTGGAAAGCACTGGAACAGGTTGCCCAGAGAGCTGGTGGAGGCCCCATCCCAGGAAACATTCAAGGTCAGGCTTGATGAGGCTCTGGGCAACCTGATCTAGTTAAAAAGGTCCCTGTGCACTTCATGGGTGGCAGGACAAGAAGACCTTTCAAGGTCCCTTCCAACTCCACACATACTATGGTTCTATGATTGCCTGGTGTAATAGTTAGCAATTACCTTACCCCATCATACCTTTGGGGTAGCACCAATCCTACCCTTACTTTGGCAGTCTTGCCAACATAACCTTAATACCCAATAAAACATGAGGGTACTCAATAAATTCACAGAGCAGGTGTCAACAGAGAGAAGGTAGGGGTACACTATAGAATTTGTTGCCAATTCAGTTTGGAAAGGATAGCTTCTTTAAAAAGTTTGTGTTTTTTTTCTGTAAATGAAATTTACTCTTATAAAAGAGATGGGCTGATAGCCAAGATTTCATAAGATCAGTACTTCATGCCTCATATGCAGAGTTCCTCATACAAGTCTGTGCAGCCTGTCCAGCATTCCTCATTATTTCCCACAGGGCAACGGGGAGCCCTGGATATTTATTGGCTCAAATTATTCATCACCTTGATTGTACATGACCAGGTTTCCCTTGGGTGCCATAATAGCATTTGAGTATGGCCCTAAGGTATTTAGTAAAGGAATTAATTGTTATTTCTTCTGCAATGCCTGGATGCCCAAATTGTGAGAATTGGTAATATGTCACATGTAGAGTGTAAAGATGAGTGAAATTTGAAATTGCTGTTCCAAATTGCTATTATGCAGACATTAAAACTTAAATGGAAAACAAAAGCCTAAGGCAAAATCAGAATGTCCCTAGGGAAAATTTGCTCCTTGCCAAAACTGGGATTTTTATTGGAAAACTGTTCATTCTGTCAGTTCTGGTGTATGGCTTTCAAAATGGAACCTATCACTGCATTTCCAGTAATTTTGTAGAGTCTGTCAGAAGTTTCATCTAGAATCTGTAAAGTGAAAAATCTAAAGTATCATTTAAAATTCCTTTCCGAAAGCGGGGTTACAGTCACTGTGGACAAAAAACAAATGAGTAATTGTTACTTTGTTTTCTAGCCCACATAATCTGCTCTACCAGGATGAGAAGAGCAGGAAGCTTTTTTTCCCTCTCTTCTATTCTTTTTCTTCATGGCATAGGAAACTAAAAACTGTATTTGACAAGAAAAAACAATAGAGCAAACATTGGGAGCAGGCTATCCTCTCAAAAATCTTCAAAACTAAAATGAATTTAAATACAGAAGCCAAGTTTATATAGTCAAAGTCAAGA
Source organism: Hemiprocne comata (assembly GCA_020745705.1). Taxonomy (NCBI): domain Eukaryota; kingdom Metazoa; phylum Chordata; class Aves; order Apodiformes; family Apodidae; genus Hemiprocne; species Hemiprocne comata. Next base: position 116,143,196 of record CM036588.1, on the reverse strand, counting down.
AAAGTCAAGACATCCCTAAAGTTTTCAACAATTACTGATCATATTCTATAAATACTCTATTCGTATTCCTGTTTCCTTGCTAAATGTGAAGCTTAACAGAATATCGATTATGCTGTAAAATCTATGCCATAAAATATACAAGATATGTGCAGGGGTAACATTGAGGTTGCTCTTCTAGCATTAAGTTTTATGTTTGGACTTTATGGTTGGACTTGATGATCTTCAAGGTCTTTTCCAGCCAGGATGATTCTGTGATTCTGTGTTTCCTGACTCTCTGGATTTTAACTACAACCTTGAACATTACATTTTTATACTAACAGTTCATGTAGCTCTTCCTAAAACAAACTGCACCTACCTTTAGCCTTTACCAACAGGCTAGAAAAGTAAGACAATGGTCTTTTTTATTCAAAACTTGTGACAGTCATGACCAACATATGGATAGTACCAGTCACAAGCAGGATGCTTATCTTTTTTACTAGTTCAGAAAGGTCTGATTGATGTGAAAGACCAAGGTCTCTCTAAAGATAATTTAGCCATTTCCATACAGTTTACGCTTGTGTTAGCTGTATCCTGCAAGGGGCCTCCCGGGGGGATTTTCTCTGACCTTCCCTCTAAAAGGTAACACATAAGAGATTCCTAAAGGAACCATCATCTAACAAGACTAATGATAGCTTCCATGCCTATTATCATTCAGTGAGAGCGAAAGAGACTTTAAAAATGCAGTACCACATTCCTCCCTTGATGTTTCTCATGATCTATTAAGGTATTAGATGCCAGATAAATTAATCATTAAAAACTTACAGTTAAGTCTTTGCAAATAATATCCAGGTGTACTTTGATTATTTTTTATCTCACTATATATATTTATAGATTTCTGTCACTAAGCACAAGTGATACAAGACAATTTGTTTATTAATGACTAATGGCTAGGTAAAGTTCACAAAAGGACCTATATTCTTCAGCCTTTGGGTGGATTAGAAAGTTAGGAGGATTACAGAAAACCATCCATTCTTCATTTCTGAATTAGCTCCTGATTTGTCGCTCAGCTATCCTTTCATGCTATTTCAGGGAGTGTGAGCTCTTGTGATGACTGTTTATTAGTGCATATAACCTACCACTTGATTTATTTTTTCCTGATCAGCAGTACTTCGCTTAAAAGTTCCTCCAGTGCAGAATTACTACAGAGAATTTTTATTTTATTTTATTAGTGTTATTGATGCAGTCTTTCTTCCTTATCTTAGCTTTTTTTTAGCATAAAAGAGATTATCTACATTTCTGTTTAAACCCTTGCCACCAAAATATGATTATTGCAATATTTTTCAATGTTATCCAATGTAATAAAAATAAAGCTCTTTCAGAGGAGTGAAGACTTGTTGAATTTCACTATTGTCATAAAGATCAGTTTCTTTTCTTCAGGATTTGTATTCAGTTGGTCCCATGGGGACCATGTGCCTGCATTTCTCTAGTGACCATGTTGCTTTTCAGATTTTAAGCTTTTAATTTAAAACAGATAATGATTGAACTGTATGGCTGGAGCTTCAGTTTGCTGATCTGAACTAGTTCAGCTCTATTTCTAGATCCCCAGGTAAGTATGTGTTTGCACTGAATACAGATAATTCTTGGTGTTTCTCCACTGGAATATAACAAATATAGATTACTTTAACAGTTACTCTAGATACATTTTTAAATGCTGAACTGGTGTTCCAACAATACTGTTTATAGTTTACTTTATGAATCAGCCTGTTTATTTTTATTTCAATATGATGAATAATACCTGCTTAGTTTTAAGAGTCTTGATCATTACATATGGATATTTGGAAAAGTTGCACCAGAATCTGGACTATTCATTCAACCAAGGGCACAAGATTTCCCAGGTATTTCACAGCATGATGTACTGATTCAGATCCAGTACTGTACAGATAGATATCTTCTCTGGGGAGAGACTTTTCACCAGAGATGGTAGTGATAGGACAAGGGGTAATTGTTTTAAACTGAAAGAGGTTTTAGGTTAGAATCCTGAAAAAGGATTTAGGTTAGATACTAGGAAGAAATTATTCACCATGAGGGCAGTAAGGCACTGGAATAGGTTGCCCGGGGAGGATGTGGAAGCCCCCTCCCTGGAGGTGTTCAAGGCCAGGTTGGATGAGGCTTGTGCAGCCTGGTCTAGTGTGAGGTGTCCCTGCTCATAGCAGGGAGGTTGGAACCTGATGATCTTTAAGGTCCCTTCCAACTTTAACCATTCTATGTAATTCCATGTAAATTCCTGTATAAGAATCTGGAGGATTTTGTGATCTCCTGGCTATTCCTAGTGGATCCATGTCTGCCACAGATATCACATCATTTATGACAATCCCTGCTAAATAATAAAAAGGACGGGCCAAAGGCAGTAAAAGGACACCCTATTTTGAAGGTTGCTGCTCAGTATGTAAGCTAAACAGAGAGGTGAGACAATGTGGAAAATGTCTTTAATCAGGAAACTCTTTTTCCCCCAGTCCACTGATTTGAAATGTACAGGAACATGCTTAACAAGTGAGGAGCTGGAGAGTGCATGGCATCCTGGAGAGTATTCCTTCATCCCTGGTCAGACAGATCACCTACTGTGGCAAGTCTATACCAGCCATACTGGTACAAATTTTGCCTGCTATGATGCACACTCTCATGAGGTTTGCCAACACTCTAACAGAATCACAGAATCCTAGGGGTTGGAAGGGACCTCGAAAGATCATCTAGTCCAACCCCCCCTGCCAGAGCAGGGTCACCTAGAGCACATCACACAGGAACTTGTCCAGGAGGGTTTTGAATGTCTCCAGTGAAGGAGACTCCACAACCTCCCTGGGCAGCCTGTTCCAGTGCTCTGTCACTCTCACAGTAAAGAAGTTTTTTCTGATATTTACGTGGAACCTCCTATGCTCCAGTTTGCACCCATTGCCCCTTGTCCTATCACTGGACATCATTTGATAATTAAATGAAATTATTTAAATGTTCTGTTAATTTATAAATCTCATTATCGATGCAAGTCAATGGAGAAAAGTTCTGCTCCAAACGCTGTGAGCTGGCTCATAACATATCTGAAAGTTAACTACAATCAATTGATATGATTTAAGTCAGTTCTTGTGTTAGGTCTAAGTTTTCTAAGAATTTTCTAGGAATTCTAAGAATCTACCAAAGTAGCCATGTAAATATTTGAAAATATTTTTGCCCAATATATTTTGAGTCACTTACTCACCTCTATCTCTGGCACTTGAACAACGAAAAGAAGCTGTGAAATCCCTTCATAGGAGACCTGTCCTCCAGACTACATTTAGTGGAAGAAATAATACTCCAACTGTTGTAATGTTACTCTATGGACATTCCTCTCCTTTCTTCTAATCCATTCATTTAGATATCAAGCTGAAGTGCCTTTTGCAGCACAGAAAGTATGTGTAACACAAGGCAAACTGATAGTACTGATATTTACACATACATCAGCAGACTCCAAGTACCTTCACACCTTCCTTAAAGGTCAGATGCCTAGTCTAGTATTGGTCTATAATAGGACCAAATATGAAGTAAATGGAAAAGAATGTCCATAGAGTATTGATCTGATAATCTTCAAGCTGGATTGAGGTATGATGAGGGTCAGCTCCAGGATGGAATCCTCCTGATTCTGGTAGATGAAAGAAAAATTATGGTTGTTTTTCCTTCATAGGGAAGGATGGACTATAGTTTTAAATATGTCAGGGCTAATCACTGAAATTATTACACATTGTCTGTTCAGGCTGGATACAACAGTATCCAGGAGGTGGCCAAGGAGGCAGTTGTGCAGTGGGGTAAGGAAGGCAAGCAGAGTCAGAGAAAACTATTGCAAATAACATATGTAAATGCTGAATGTTATTCTCTAAACAGAAGGAGTTTCATGTTGAAGATCACAGAATCACAGAATCACAGAATCAACCTGTTTGGAAAAGACCTCGAAGATCATCAAGTCCAACCATAACCTAAATCCACCCACCATAATCTTTATCTACACTTTCAATGCTCAAATCATGTCCCTAAGCACCTCAAATCTATATTTCTTTTAAACACTTCCAGGGATGGTAACTCCACCACCTCCCTGGGCAGCCTCTTCTGCTGTCCAACCACTCTTTCAGTAAAGACATTCTTTCTAATATCCAGCCTAAACCTCCCCTGGTGCAACTTCAGGCCACTCCCTCTTGTCCTGTCATTATTCACTGAAGAGAAGAGACCAACTCCCACCTCCCTACAACCTACTTTTAGGTTGTTGTAGAGAGCAATGAGGTCCCCCTCAGCCTCCTCTTCTTCAAACTAAACAACCCCAGTTCCCTCAGCCTCTCCTCGTAGGACTTGTCCTCCAGGCCTTTCACCAGCCTGGCAGCTCTTCTCTGGACATGCTCCAGCAACTCTACATCCTTCTTGTAGTGAGGGACCCAGAACTGGACACAGTATTCAAGGTGTGGCCTCACTAATGCTGAGTACAGTGGCACAATCACCTATCTACTCCAGCTGGCCACACTGTTCTTGATGCAGGCCAGGATGCCCTTGGCCTTCTTGGCTGCCTGGGCACACTGCTGCCTCATGTTAAGTCAGCTGTCAACCAGCAACCCCAGGTCCTTCCCCACCATGCAACTTTCCAACCACTCATCCCCAAGCCTGTAGCTTTGCATGGGGTTGTTGTGACCAAAGTGCAGGACCCAGCACCTGGCCTTGTTAAACCTCCTACAATTGGCCTCAGCCCATCGATCCAGCCTGTCCAACTCTCTCTGCAGAGCCTTCCACCCTCAAGCAAATCAACACTTCCACCCAGTTTAGTGTCATCTGCAAACTTACTTAGGAAGGACTCAATTTCCTCATCTAGATCATTAATAAAGATATTGAACAGGACTGGACCCAAAACTGAGCTCTGGCGGATGCCACTGGTGATCGGCCACCAACTGGATCCAACCCCGTTCACTACAACTCTTTGGGCTGAGCCAGCCAGCCAGTTTTTCACCCAGTGGAAACAGCACCTGTCTACTCCATGTGCCACCAGCTTCTCCAGGAGAATGCTGTGGGAGATGGTGTCAAAGGCTTTACCAAAGTCTATATAGACAATGTCAACAGCTCTTCCCTCATCCACCACCTGATCATAGAAGGAGATCAGGGTAGTCAAGCAGGACCTGCCTTTCCTGAACCCATTCTGGCTGGGCCTGATTCCTTGGCTGTCCTGCACTTGCACTGCACATTCAATATTTTTCTGTTATGTCTATGTAAGTGCTCTGTGCATTGATTAATTATTTTTTGGCAGCCATGCTGCTCTTTCAACCATTTTTCATTTGATTTCCTAAGTACCCTGTTGAAGACTTATGTTCAAATCCTATAAATGTATAAATGAATGATGGCCTATAGTGTTAATAAGCAATAAAAAGTCCAAAGTAACATTAATATAAGGCAAATGTTTTATTATGGGAATTAAAAAGGTGTAGTGTGGAGGAGATGTGGAATCTGGAGTGTAGAAATGATAGAGATGCAGAGCACTCTCATAGGAAAAGGATGTTATGCAAACAAAGGGCAGCGAGGAAGTGAGAGAAAAGCACATCAGAGAACCATTCCCTTGTGCTGTGGCCTGACTGGTTCTAAGCATAATAAAAATGAGAGAAACGAGGCTAATAAAATTAATCCTAGACATATCCCTAAAAAAGGAACTCACCAAAAAAATGTCAAACATTTTCCTCTCATCTGGTTTAAATTTCCCAGAGTATGCTCACCTCCAGTAGCAAAGTACAAAGGTACCATTGGTCCCTGGATCATTTCAGATATAGGCAGCTCTGATGAGGGGCAATGTACACATGGAGCAAAAACTTTAGGGCTGTTCTAAAAGGGACACTTTTTTCCCTCCTCTGTGTATTTTACAATTGAACTGCAGCTACTTCATGCATATGCTATTGTATATCAGCTTGTTGTCCATCATTGTTATGGTTTGGGAGATCCTAGCACGGTGTTGGACACCTATTGGAGAGAGAGGGTCCTTAGCACCTTGAGAGACTGGCAGGGGTCAGGATTCCCGCCCACTTCCTGTCACAATCTGTAAAAGCCAGCAGAGCCAGAAGCCACTCTCTCCTTCTTCCTGCTCCTCTCCCCCTGGCGGGTGTGCTGCTGGTTTCCTTCGCCTTCCCACGTGTTCGCTCCAGAATCCAGCTACATCGGGTGCTGTGAGGAGCCGGGGACCTCTCCTGGAGCTGCCCTGCGTTTCCCATATCCCTGCCATCATCGAGATCGGTTTTGTAGATTTGTATATAAATATTTACCCATTCTCCCCCCCTCACCCCTTGTTTTACCCATTTTCCTTGTGTTATAGTAAACTTGTTTCTAGTTTCAATTTCCAAAGTTTAAGTCTCTCTTTCTTACTCCCCTTTCTATCTTCCCTTGGGAGGGTGGAGGGGGGGTAATAGCAGTTCTGTCCTCTGGTTTGTTTGGGGTTCACCTTTAATATTTAAACCAGAACAATCATGCACTAGGAAATCCATAATTCACCCCATATTTCTTAAAAATACCAGCCATGGTGATTTCAGAATGGAGAATCCTGTCTACAAGAGAAGAGAGGTATTCAGCACTAAACAGTGAACTCCCATGAGGAGTCGGGAAGACTGTTGTAAAAACACACTATATTTTTTTCCCGGAAAGAATATGCATTTCAGAAAAAAAAGATCCATCAAAATCCGTTTTCCCTTAAACACAAGTGGGACTGAAATTTTCAGCCACCTGTAGCAGTCTCTCAGAAGGCTGCTCCTATTGCTTAGATAAAACTGTTCTTTATATCTTTTATTTGCTCTAAAGATTTTCAGTGTCCTTTTCGAGGCACTGCCAGCTATTTTTCTGAATAGGCAGACCCTTGTTGCTATAGTAATTAAAGCCAAAACTAGTGCTCCAGTCAAAAGACTGCAGGGCAGTGTTTGTTCCTGAGCCACTACTGCGAGTAGAGCTGTATTTACACAAGCTCCCTCGACTCTTCATGCCAAGAGTAGCAGAAAAGAAATAAACCAGACATGCACACTCAGATGCACACACACACACACACACTCTATTGGAGGCATGAGGATTCTATTCAAAGTAAACATTTTAAGGATACAGGCAAAGAAAATTCAGGGGATGTACATTTTTGTCCTGAATTGCACACCACTGACAGGTACTTAACAAATGGGAAGGTTAAAGAGTTGAAAAGCCTTTAGCCATTTTAAATAATACTTTCCCAAAGTTTTAGTACTTTTGAGAACTTGGCTCAAGTGCTGCTAACTGTTCTGAGGCATTTTACTGTTAAACTGAAAGGTGGTAGAGGGAAGGAATACCAACAAAATAACTTAAAAGTATATATTCTAACACCTAGTTGGATGGGTTTGGTGAGAAACTCGATGCGTTCGCATAACAGAGTTCTTAATTCCCTCCCTCTGTTCTTCCATCCTTTATACCTTTTTAATTCTTGTTATTTTTTTTCCTTCCTCCCTTCCTTCCTCCCTTCCTTCCTCCCTTCCTTCCTCCCTTTTTCCTCCCTTTTTCCTCCCTTTTTCCTCCCTTTTTCCTCCCTTTTTCCTCCCTTTTTCCTCCCTTTTTCCACCCTTTTTCCTCCCTTCACCTCAAAGTATAAAAAAAACAGAGACAGTAAAGAATCAGAGGTTCATGACAAAAAACTGGTAAAATAGGGTTTTCAGTCAAAATTCACAGAATTGTCAGTAACTGTAGCTCTGAAGATCTTCAGTAAGTTGGAAGAAGCCATTGAGTTCTGGTTTTGAATACAGAGCTTGAAGGCAGGGACGAATGCCCACAGCACCTCCTCCAGTGGTGCAGCCCTGTGTCATTTCACCCTGAGGATGGGAACTGACTACACTGGAGCAGATGGGAAATGAAGTAGGAAGAGCAGTGGAGACACAGTTACCAAAGCACAGCCTGTGTAGCACTGACTGCTAAGTGCTGACTAGAAAGGAGCCCCCAACTGCAAATATGGAAAGTGTCTTCTGCTGCTTGATTTTTGCTGCCTTGAGGGAAATAGGACTGGTTTCCTTGGGAAACAAACAGGAGGACTTCCCAGACACTGCTGACTCAATTTTTCCTCCCAACAAACAGCTCATAGAGTCCTGAGTTTTGACTAAGTGCCTAGCTAAAACTATTTAAACTAATAAATATTAAAATAGTGTGGTGAAAATGTATCCCATAAGCTTCCTATTTACATATATGCAATTTCTCCCTCAATGCACAATTAAGCATTTTTCCATAAATATATTTACTTGTTTTTTCTGTTGCTTTTTCTTACATGTCAATACTTTACAGATAGGATGCTCTGATACTTCTGGTGCATGGCTCAAGATGAAAAAGGGTGAAAAATCAGCCATAGATACCATGTTCTTGTCACAGTTATATCAGTAGATCGCAGTGGTGTCACAGCATGTGTTAACAATTAACAGATTATTCATTTTAGTAGCAGCTTCCCTGTAAAGGCTTCAATATTTCTGAGCACAAGGCCTGTGTCATTTGGCTAATCTGCTTATTTTACTGTCCAAACCCATTCTTTGAATTTCATGTTTGCATTCAGAACCCTTTTCACTGCAGGTTTGGGAAGTACCAAATGCTTCCCCATCTGGGAAGGTCATTTTAATCCCCAAAATGGACTCAGTGACATGAAAACAACATATTTGGAACTGCTGCCAAGTGTGGGCTGCTCCTTTGCAAATGGCACTTCAGGCATGGGACATGGGAAATAGAATTTTATTACCCACATATTCTATTTATAGAAACAAAAGTAGTTAGTTAAGCATATTATTCACATGTTTTGCCTATTTATTTGTGTTATTTTCCTTTTATTTTTCACCCAGTAACTTTCTGCTGGCCAGCAGGATCCTTAAGTAGCTGCCTGCCATCCCAGCTGCCAATGGTGAGTTCCATACAGCAATGCTGAGTCCAGCCTCTCCCGAAGGGAATGATATATAGGCTCATGTCTGACAACAACAGAAAATAAAAACAGGGCTGTATAACCACACAGAGCAGGAGGTTGCCTCGGGCAGCAAAATATAATGGGCTGCAAAATGTTAAGAGAGTGTTTACACACTGGCAGCCTATTGTGCTGCCCCAACACAAATCATTTCATCCAGATAAAATTGCACTGAAGTATGTAACCATATACATGTATAGCTGCAGGGAGTGTGGGAAGTGTCCTTCAGCTGCATGCCCTGCTTTCCTGATTGCAATTAGCTGTGTCTGCAACTTCACCTAAGAGGCAACACTTTCTAGATTGCCTTGGGTAGACCTATGCACGTATTTTTTCCAGCTGGAGACTAGCCTGGTTACTTGCTGCAAGCAGGAAGACAACATATAGACTGTTTAGGGTGGAGCCAATTACAGCTACTCCCAACTAATAGGACAACTGATGTTTTAAAGCCACAGCTCCCACCCCAGCTTCATCTAAGCAACTCTGCTAGAAGCAATACTGCATATGGGACACCAGGATCTTACTGGAGTGGTCTTCTGTACCACCCTGCACTTAGCTGTAGCACTTGTGACTAGGAGAGCTGTAGGACCTAGAGATTACCCAATGTTTGATAAGGCTGTTGATGCAAATGATCAGTGTTAAGCCTGAGATCAAATAATTGCTTGATGTTGACCATGTATAAGAAACTGCTGGTAGAACAAGAGCTGTTTTAAGCAAAAAGTCTCAACAAAGTTGTGTCCATTTGATTTGGAGGTATATGCCTCCATCTTCAACTTCGATACACACTTGGCTATCAATAGATTTGCATCTGTACTTTCAACAATCTCATAAAGTCGTAGGGTTGTTTAGGTATTGCAGTCAATGCTTAATTTATAGAGCAGTAACTCTACCTAGAGCTTCTTGGCTCACATTCTTCATTTTGGAGTAAAAAAATCCATTAACATCTACAGCTGATTAGTAGGCCCAGGGTAAGATTTTAACTTTTTTTTTTAATCCATGCTTGCTGTGGAAGCATCCTTAATTTGGAATTGGTTTAGCCTTCCCACTCAGATATGCTTCAGCTCAAAGGGTGAAAAGGTGAAAGGTAAAGTTAGCTTTGTGAAGGACTGGTTACCAGCTATGTAGTCAAGATTTTAATTTCATGTGCACAGAAACCTGAATAAAATGAAATAAAAAGGCATTTCTCTAAGAATAAAGCTAAGGAGAGCTTGATGAGCAAGACTAAACTTGTCCATTAACGTTTGGTTAAAAATGTACATCATTTTACTCAGCCATGATTGTGCTTTGGCTGTGTGTGTGTGTGCTGGCTTTCTTCAAACATTGGAGAAAGTTAATTTTAATGGCACAAATATAAAACCAATTTCAAAAAGAGGTGTAGAATTGCAGACAGACCAAACCTTGAAATTCACATACAGAAGTAGTTTGTTCTGGAAACTCTAGAAGGCTCATCCAATCAGGGGAAAAAAAATCTGCACTGTTCTAACTAACCAAGAGCACTTAAGTTTTGAACACTTGCATATGTAAGTATTGACACGGGAAGAACCCAAGAGTGTAAATTTCCCTATGTAAACAGTCTATTTTAATGTGAAATGCAACAAGTCTTTATTTTTTATTCTGTGGCTGAGGAAACATTCCTCAGTTATATAAAAGTCTGGATTCTTCCAGCATCAAATTGACACAAGAAAGGTAAGATCTGAAGGAAAAAGCACCCTCCAAAGGTGCTCAGTTATAGAAGAGATGAGTGCTGAGATGAAACAGATGTGGGAAAAAAACTCTGCTACCTTCAAGTCATCAGCTTTCTGTACTGGTTAGCTCCAAATACACATTTGCTTTCTCTTCAGTTCCAGAGGTCTAGGACTATACAGCCACATTCTTTGCTTTGCATTAGTGATCTTCTAACTTCAGTTATTTTACAGTTTGTTGCCAATACTTAAAACTCTCCAAGGTCTTCTCATAAAAACTCTCATCTTCTCATGCTCCTGGATTCTTAAGATTTAGACAACTTTTGAAGTCCTTCTGGGCCTGTGCTCTGTGACAAGGTATCATGGAAGGCATCAAATAAGGAAAGATATTTAAGAAAAAAAAAAGTGAAAAGAAACAGAACTGAAAAAAAGTACATCAGCTTTCCTCTTTATAACAAGATGGACTTTTTAAACCTTGAAAGATAAATGTTATACAAGTTTCAGTATGATATAAAAGGTCTGATTTATATTCAAACATGCTGACATGTACAGTTTCACAAAGTAAAATTTAATAATCTGTCAGTTATTAAATAGGTTTTCCATTCTTGGAAACTAGTTTTCAAATGCTTACAGGAGTGACCAGAAAACAGAAAAACATTTTTAAAAATGAGAGATAATTTAAAATAAAAAAATGTTAATCGGTGTATGATTGTTTGATATATTAAATTAGTATACATTAGATTTCCACATTATTTTATTTTTTTAATTTTGTGCAGGGACACTGAACCTGTGAACAAGGGACACCAGAATAAATAAGTAAATAAAATATTGGGCTGATTCAAAGATAACTGAGAAAGCAGGTAACATGATTTCTGCTGAAATGAGTCTTGAATCAGTTACTTTGGATGAGCAAAACACAGTCAGATAACAGAAGAATTAGTGCCAAGATACAGACTTACCTTGGCGAAGTGAAAACTAATCAAAATTTTAAATTTCAAACTTTTTTACAGGTTTAAGTTTTTACAGCTCAGGCAATACAGTGTGATATCTCTGTTCATAGAAGTAAAGGTGTTTTCCTGACATTCACAGGCTTTGGCTCATAATCTTAATGTATTTTTATAAAAAGCAAAATGTCAGTTGCAGAGTGCTTTGAGAACTTCTGTGTCACTATCAGAAAAGTAACTGAGTGCACCATCCTATTCTAACTCAGCTCAACCTTTGCTAAAGGCTCTCCCCACAGACACCATCAAATGATTCCACCTGTCTTCCTTATGGCAATAATAGCAACAAATGCTACTGGGACCAGTCAGCATTCATTGACAGCATTGATCTGACATGTTGAGTTATAACTTAAGGTACAGTTAAATTCCCTGCTTATGGTAAAATGGAAATCCCATCACAGGGATTAGCATTTTACCGAGCAGAATAAAAATGATAGGCAACAGATACATCTAAATTTCCCTGATATTTCTCAGATTTTAAAGCTGAAGAGGTTAACAGTAAAATGGTATCTTGGCTTCGACTCAGCTGCTTCTGTCTCAGCTAGACTATTCTCCTCATTCTTCACTGTTGTGAGACAATGCTGATAACTCTGTGTCATTTTTTTGTTAAGATCCTTTGAGAAACTGTAGGAGAGCTTTTTTCCCCCTTCCTAACAGACTTCTCCTCAGAGACTTGAAGTACAATTGCACTCCTTGTCTGCTGTCATATTTCATTAGAAGTTACAGCTGAGCTAAATAACGAATTTTCTGTGTTGTTTCATGAGACAAGAAAACTATGATTTTGCATAATCTTTTGCATTTAATAAGAAATTGAACCCACGTGTGATTTCATTTGACTTTGGCCCTAACTCAGTAGAAATGCTCAATGTTGTGTGTTGGCCTCCCAGTGAGAGAGTGAGGGAGCTTCAGCCTGAATGGAGTGGAGCTGGGTCAGAGATGGATCTGAGCACAGCTGTTCAAAATTCACTGTACTCTCTCCAAGTGGTGTGAATTCACAGGCTTCAGATGACTCCTGAGTAAAGGCTCAAGCCATGTTGGAACCACTTTTTTTGGTTGTTCCTCATTTTCAAAACTTGCAAGGAAAAAAATAGGAAAACTGAACAGTTAAGAGGAGAACTACACTGTCCAAGGACAACATAGCTTTACTTTTATTTTTGTTTTATTTCAAAATACAAGTTTCCCTTCGCCCTTTGGAAGTTAACATTTAGTGACTGGCTCTTCATTTCATACGTTTCCCTGAATTCTGCTTGGTTTAGAGATGGATATAACCAAACCCATGTCCATATAAACATAAGCAGAGATGCAGCCAACAATGAGTGCTTTTACATTTTGCTTTTAGACTACTCCAGTCCTCTGTTTTCAAAGAGAATTTCCTGTCAGACCTAGCTTTGAGATAAATAAACAGTGTTAAAGATGCTCATTTTATTCATTCCAATATAATAAAAATAATAACACCATTATTTTTTTTTTGAGGTTGCTAACTGGATCCAGATCACAGGCTCTGTAGGTCTTGCCCTTTGGTGGCCTCTTACTTTTTTTACTGATGCTAGCTTTTGGTTTTAGCCTCTTTCCATTTGTTTAATGTTTTCTTCCTCTCCTTTTACTCCTGCCTACCATTTGCAATGGGAAAAAAACCACACATCAGCAGACCCTTTTAAGGTAATAATATTTTCAAAAATTTTTCTAGCAAAACCTCTCAAATTTTTGTTTTGCGTATATACTTGAATTTCAAATTTGAATTCTGGATATCAAATTTTTAAATGTCTAAATTGAACCCGGATGAATTATTAAATTCAAGTACCCACCTACACTGGAAAACTTTGACTCACATTTTATTTTGACGTTTAATAGGGATATAGAATTGTATATTAATGAATATTATGCCAAAATATGCCTATGCAATACTCACTTTAGAAATTTACTTTAGTCACAGCAGGATGGGTTTAAACTCTAAAAAGTAATCCCATTTTCTTTGGTATGGGAAAAAGAAGGAAAGAGCTTTTAAAAAACATACAGTAAAAATGTAGGTTAGAGAAAATCATCAGTGATGACAAAGCCTAGAGATCATAGGGAGCACTAGAACAACCTGAAAACAGTCTCACCTATAAGCTGCCTATATCAAGGTGCAGCAAATGTCATCTCTACATCCCTCTGTTTCTCTACTAAGTGTAAAAGGAATCTAGGTGAGAACATTGTATATCCAGTGTCTAAATTTTAAATTTTTAAAGGCAACAGACACAATTCCCAACCTTGCAGTTCTTGAAAAGGAAGGAAATATGTTCTTGCTACTACAATAAGTACGGATTGTACTTAAATGACTCAAGTATAGCTGGCATCTTTTTTTTTTTTCTTTTTTAAATAAGAATCTGATACTCTTAGCTCGTGGCACTTTAAACTCCCAATAATGCCCCTGAGAGAACTTAAATCTTGGGCGTGCACAAATATGTGCCTCCTTTTGGCATGTTTGTAATTTTGCACAAGTCAAAAGGCCACTCGTGTAGGAGGAGAGTGGGGGCAAGGCACCGGTGTATCAAAAATCTTGAATACAGGAATAAATGATACTGTCCATGTTGTAGTGGGAGGCAATGGAAAATTATACCAACCTCAATGTTTAAAAATACATCAGTGTAGCAATCTACTTTTATAGGCAACCTAGAAAAGGGAATTAGAAAATAAACCTTCAAACAAGCGTAGCGAAAAATGCACTTCAGACAAACTAATTCAGAAGTGGAGGGTAATGGTATTTCATTTGAATGAAATGAAATGAAAATAAGCAGCAACATTACTGAGGTTTGAAACACCAATGTTTACATTAAATAGAAAAGTATTTCCACTCTAAATGCAGAAGAAAAGAAAAATCAACTCAAACCCAAGAAAACAGCTCTCCTTCCTCTGTACCCTACCTTACTAATAGAACAATTTCAATTTAGAGACCTCCAGTTGGAAGAAACAAAAACTCATCTTTATGGACTTGAACAGCCAAAGAAGACAAGAGGAAATCCTGGTTAACATCCATATAATATTTGTATACAAATGAAAAAGTGTACTATTAAGGCAGAAAGAGTCAACGAAAGGCCAAATGTAAATTCAGAAGCTGAAGACTGCAATTTAAACCCCTGGAGATATCTCCACAACAGATTTTGCATGGAAGATGAAGGGATAGCCCCAAACTATATCAACATATTGTTTGTTAATTGGCTGCCATGTGTGGCAAAATCTTTTTATATTAATCCCATAGCAGATGCTGGTGAATATTCAGTATAAAGTAGAGAAGAGTTCATGTTAGCATTCCTAGGACTGTGATTATAGCCCATAGAATCATGGTTGTAAATGGCCTCTTGGGATAATCTGTGTATAAAAGAAGGACTCCAGATTGAGAAAATAAATCATGATCAAATATTATATAATTTACACCATTTGCTAACTAAGAGAGAACATTAAGCCATTAGTCCATGTAAATAGAAGAACAAATGAACAAACTGACAGCCAGGGGCATTTGAGCATTCAGCTTAGTTTTGTATTTGATGTGATCAATACTATGCAAAAATCTATCTTGACTTTTGTCTTTGGGTCCTTTTATCTTGCATTGGTGCTGTGAGGGCAAAAGACAGTGCTGTATTATTACAGCAGTGATTTGTGTGCCCTGTCAGTTATCCTAGATGAGCTACAAAGCTATCCCCCTACCTCTGCTCCAGCGAGCTGAGCAGCTGCCATTCTCCCAGCCAACAAAAACAACTGCTGCCACAACAGGCAACAAAAGCACTGCTGTGGCACCTGCTCCCGTGGCCAGCCGAGGCAGTGGTAGGCTGTCACTCAAGCCAGTGGCAATAGGGCCACATAAAACCAAACACACCCCCTTGCTAGTTCAGCTGCTGTCCTATCTGGACGCAGACATGTGCCCACCAGCCAGCTCCCCTCTCCCAGTTGCAGCCCTTGGGAAGCATCATTCGAATACCTGCCTCCTCAAAAGGAGAAAGAAAGAGCAGGCAGGGAGGTCTGCCTGTGTGATGGAGAGCAGCTCCCAGGACTGTGCTGGGGGAGCAACAAGGCTGGTGAAAGGACTAGAGGGAAAGTCTTATAGGGAGAGGTTGAGGATGCTGGGGTTGTTTAGCCTGGAGAAGAGGACACTCAGGGGGGACCTCATTACTCTCTTCAGCTACCTGAAGGGAGGTTGCAGTCAGGTTGGGGCTGGGCTCTTCTCCCAGGCAACCAGTGACAGGACAAGAGGGCATAGCCTGAAGTTGCTCCAAGGGAGGTTTAGGTTGGATATTAGGAAGCACTTCTTCACAGAGAGGGTGATTAGACATTGGAATAGACTTCCCAGGGAAGTGGTGGAGGCACCGTCCCTGGATGTGTTCAAGGCAAGGCTGGATGTGGCACTTAGTGCCATGGTCTAGATGGTGTGGTGGTGTTGGTCATAGGCTGGACTTGATGATCTTAAAGGTCTTTTCCAGCCTTGGTGATTCTGTGATTCTGTGATTCTGTGACTCCATCCATTTTCACCACCTGAGCACCTTGTCTTCATGTTGTATCAAGTAGCCATGAAATGAAGACTCTGACAGGCTCTTCAGGTCCAACCATAAGGATGCAATGTTTAGACCTGCACAGATTGTTTCTTACCAGGTTCAATGTCTCTCAGAATTATTTCTTATGGAAATGGGGGAGTGTTACTACAGACTGCCCTAGGTTACATCCTTGGTTTCTCAACATGTTTGGCACAACCCTCTGGAGAATGACAACCTCTGTTCTGCATCCAAAGCTGACTCTTAATAACTCTAAAAACATATGCAGTGAATACAATTAAATTTTTTAGGTCCTTACTGTTCTGGGGAAATAACACAAAGATAGGTTTACATCATATAAAGTAGCACCTGACTCTCCTTCATGTTACCAGAAGAATGGCAACTCCAGGAGAAAGTTCAGAATTTAAACTTCCCACTTAAACACTTCAGACAGATTCACCTATTTTCTTCAAACATATCATGGCTTTAGATCTCTGGGGCATTTAGAAAGGGAGTTAATTGAAAGGAAAATCAATAAGATGTTATTAAAGTTGTTTGATTTTGAGCACTGTAAATGAGAATGATTGGAATATCTGTATTTTGAATATTCTAAAATTGTTCAGGATATGGGATGGATAACATCTAGGAATAAGCAAAAATTTGACCTCATTGCTATTGGCTCTCAAAAGCTTTAAACAGCTCAAGAATTTGACAGGGAAATACATTTACTAAATCAGTTGCCTTGCCATAAACTGTTTGCCCAGTTTGTGGCCCAAGTAAAATTCTAACCAGAAATAATTTTGGTTTTCACTCAGTAATTTATTCCAGAAAGAGTCAATAAAAAACAAATGTTGTTGTCCTTATCTCTAGAATGGAATGGAACTTTTAGATGAAGGGAGTTTTCTCTAGAAGAGTTTTCTCGAAAGGTTTTCACAAATTTCAAGAGAACAGTGGCAGGATTCCTGTCAAGCTGAGCCTGAACTCCAGTCAGCTTACCTGGTGTGCTAGCCAAGATGTCTGGGATTTCTGGCTCCCTGTCATAAAGCTGAGTGTCTGGGTACCTGAGCATCCTGGTTCCCACCTTCTGAAGCCAAGTCCTCTTCATTCTGGAAGGGATGGAAACTGGAACTGAGATGAAATTTTCAAAACAAAGTATTTTCATCATGTAAATACTAATGAAGTTTGGATTTTTGTTCTCCCTGGAAAATTTCCAGGGAGATTCTCTCCATGCTTAGGTGGAAGGGCTTTTCTTTTTTCCTAGAATCTTACACTCAATATGATTTCTGGCTTTAGACCAGGCCCTGTAAGAGCTAGTTCCAAAGCATAGCATGGAGTAGAAGAATTCCAAGCTGTTGATACAGTTAGTTGTTACACTATGAGAGGTGGGTTTCGAGGCTGAAAGAGTGTTCTTTCCAGTTTTTAAAGTTTAAATTAGTCTTTATGCTGCAGTTGACTGAATTATTGATACGTTTTCCACCAGCTGTGAGCACATTTCTGATATTCAGGACTCCAGAATTAAATTGAGATATTTTGACACCTGCTAAATGTACCTGCTTGAAGTAGGGTGGTGTTGCTCTAGTCTCTCATCTTGGCACCTTTTGCCTCACCCAAGCCCACTTACAACCTGAACACCTTCTGCAGGATCCTACCTTGCTTAGCAGAGCAAGACCTTGTTCTGTGTTACCTTCACCCTTGGAGTAATTTGCTCGTGGTGCTATTCACATGGCACTATGCTATTTTTGCAGCTAAATTCACATTTTACTTTTTATTCCCTCTGTACACCTTGATTTTCTGTTCATATTTCAGTTTCTCCCCATAGTCCATTCACAATTCTTCTTTTCAGTTCATTTTTATAAATACATAGTGAACATACCATATTAAAAAGTAAACATTTACCATGACTTGGTATAAATACAGCTCTGTGGAACACATACATTCTAAATTTAGGAAATACTGTGGTAAAGGCAATGCCACAGCAGGGTATTTGTTTACCTTTTACAGGCGCCCTAGTTATTTAAGTATAATTAAGTTAGACTCTTTTTTTATAGGTTTTTGTCCATCACTGGAAAGTATTATTGGCACTAACAAAATTAACAACAAAACCCACACATTTTTCACTGTGCTTTAGAGAGAAGTTTTCACCCACATTAAGAAAAAACATGACACGTTTTTCATATCATGTTTCAGCTTGGATGGATTGTTTTCACAGCTATAAAAGGGGAAATTGTAAGAAATGGGGGTAGTAAGTCTATGGTAAAACAAAAATAATTAGATGCATGATCAATTTATTACTAATATTTATTCTTGTGGATAAATATCATTCTGACTTTTAATTCAATATATATTTTATAAACACTATTTGACTGTCCAAATTATCAAAGGATGTCATTAACTGAAGAACTGAGGCTGACTGAATTATTTGCTCAGCAACACTTGGCTAGCAAATAATTTCCATACCAGCCATGCTCTCTGGAAACAATTTTTTCTCTTAAGTATTTGCCAAAATAATTTCTGTCAATTATTTTGGATTTTTTTTTTTCAATTTCTTTCCACAGTGCTAAATTCCTTACAAGTCTTATGTGACTGATCACTTCAGATACATAAAATTGTTTCTGACATATATATTTTTTTAACTGTATTTTCTTCTTTATATATTTGTTTATTCAGGAACTTTTAGAAAATACCAAATATTGCAATAGATTTCTGGTTTGAGTTTTTAGTTGACTGAAATATTTATATTAAAAATGAGCTTTATGATTTGGAACATTTCAGCCCAGCAATGAAGAAACACAAAAGAACCATTAGCTGAACTGGAATGAATTAATTCAGGTCAGAAGAATAACACAAATAATTTATATTTTTTCTTGAGTCTATAATCACAATTAAATGTTTCAAAGAAGCTCATCAGGTGACTGAGATTCTTATTTCTATGATTTCTTTCCAATTTTAACTTGAAAACATTTATTCTT
Organism: Hemiprocne comata; assembly: GCA_020745705.1. Taxonomy (NCBI): domain Eukaryota; kingdom Metazoa; phylum Chordata; class Aves; order Apodiformes; family Apodidae; genus Hemiprocne; species Hemiprocne comata. The sequence goes on along the minus strand of CM036588.1, from coordinate 116,124,089 downwards.
TTTGTGTCTGAGAAAAAAAAAATTGAAAAGTTATTCAGGTTTTGATTTTGGATACATACCAAATATCAGCTGGTTTTAATATTTTTTCCTTATTTTTATTTGCTTTTTAAAGACCTACAAAAAATATTAAAGACCTACAAAATAACCTAGAAATATTGCCATTTTTCCAGCGAAGTTAAGAATGTAAAATATAACATTTTAGGTCAGCCATGTTTTCTTTGTTTCCAGCAAACTGTGTAACAGGACTTGTTAAACTTTTCCTTCTTTATGTACCTAATATGACTATAACCTGTTTCTGCTTAAAGCACTCTGCAGAAGACACTACAACACCCAAAATACACCTGCCTTGGCTAGGAGACATCCATGTCTGAATCCCTCCTCTACCTGCCACAGAGCTGGGTCTGAAAAGGGTTTCCCATACCCCAGGAGACCAAGTCAGGGCATTGGACTTGTAAATATTTTACTGGCTCTCTACGTGCAGAAGCTGTTCTGTTGTTTTAAATCAAGCATTTGTTACAATATGTAAGAACATATGAATAACCATGATGGGTAAGGGCAGAAGTCTGCTCAGCTTTGTGACAGTGACCAGGGACACATCAGAGAACAGTGGAAGTACAAAGAGACCTTTCCCCAATACTTTTTCCTAGATTCTAACCTGCAAGATGTCTGGAGCCAGAAGTGGTATCAGGATCATGACATTTAATAACCCTTTTCAGAGTTTTACTCTTTGATTTTGTCTGTCTTTTTGATCTCATTTATACTTTTTGCTTGTGATTTTTTGTTTAGGAAGAAGAACTTCCTTTGGTTTCCTTTATCCGTGCTATCTTATCATTTCATTTGGTGTCTTCCATATCCTGAGCTATGTGAAACATCAAATAATTGTTTCCCGTTCATCTTCTCTCTGGCATTCAGGATATTATATTCTTCTTTTATATCTGTTGCTTGCTCAGTTGAGTCGTTTCCAGACTGAACAGTTCTGGTCTATTTAATTTCTTCTTATCTTCTTGTCAACCCTTTCATCCTTCTCTGTACTGCTCTTACTGTATCCTGTTTGAAATGTTGAACCCATAAATCCAAAAAGTGTTAAAGATTTTTTTTTCGCCTCTGTTTTCTATTCCTTCTCCATAATAATTTCTTAGCACCCTGCTTGCTTTTTGACCACTGAGGAGTACTGAGCTGATAAAGTCAGAAAACTAACCATAGATCCCTTTCATGAGTGAAAGTACCTAATTTATAGTCCATTGTCTGGTCTCTGGCTGAATGCTTACAGTTATTTTTCCACTAGTGTATTATTTTGCATGCACTGTCATTGAATTTAATCTGCCATTTCATCGCCTACTCACTCAGTTGTTTCCATCAAATCACTCAGCTCTCACTGCCAGACACTGATGTTGTTACTGCAGTGCTCATCCTCTTTTTTGGCCCATGTATGAACACACTTAACACCACATGTTGAAGAGCAGATCCTTGGGAGAAGCCAGTGGCAGATTCCCTCTTACAAATGCTGACTATTTATTCAATTACCTTCATCAAAGAAGAAAAAGTAGAAGCTTAAGGCTTGAAGTGGGTAGGTCGTGTGCTGATATAAGAGACAGGCTCTGAGTTCTGAGCAATGTGTCTTTATTTATAAAAATAATTTGATGTACATCATTGAGGTGCATCTTTTGGGTGTACCCCTGTATAACCAACAACCTGGTGCTGCAGGCACCCTCCTGAAACACGAGAGATCTCGGCTCAAATCAAGCAGGCATGTGTTTGAGGACAGATCAGCAGTCCTTGAGCTGAGTGCTCTAATCATCAAACTACTGGGCATTCCCTAAGGCTACTTCGTGCCCTAGGGCTTCTTTTCATTCGTTTCTTGGGGTTTGTGTAGGATTTTTCATGAAAGTGTGACCTGGTTTTGGTGCCTGACTTCAAAACAGGGCTGAGGACAGAGAATCTCGACTTTCCTTACAAATCCCAATAAACTAGGTCTGGAGGAAAACACCTAAGGGTGTTTGAAGGACAAGGATTTAGTCCTTGCCAGTGCCTTTGTTGTTTTTTTGTATTCAGAATTTCTTTCTGAATACATTTTTTCAGCAGGTCCCTTTCTAGTTTTTTTGTCCTCTGTCTCACTTGGGTGGCAAGTTTTCTCCAATCACTAAGTGGGGAACTTGGCTGAGGACTCTAAATTAAACCTCTGGGCAGAACAGTGTTGACAAGTAAAGAGTTCACAGATCTTGCTGTGAATATTGTCCAGAAGCCTTTTTTAGAATGTGCTTTGACAGGAGCTATGATATATTTGATTGTAGCTCCCAACTACCATGGCCAGTTTTATTCTGGTTTGATCCTGCTTTAACAACTGATCTATCACAATATCTAACCACCAACAAGGTAACACTAAGTGCAGTTTTAGTTTTTAAGGAAGTATAGTTTTATTTTTCAAATATCTTCATGGATAAATAATATCTGGCCTTTTTTCTGATGGAACCATGGCTTTTAGATTGGGGGACTGGAGTGGGAGTGAGGATGGAGGGGTGGGGCTTCACTCATTCTGGTGACCATCAAGCTATTTGTCAAATGGTGATATTGTTGAATTACTTTGTGTCTGCCTAGTACATTGTATTGTGGAAGTTATACATGAAGCTTACATGCATTGCTATAATTTTGTGATGAGGTTTTGGATATTCTAATGACAGGCAAAAATTTGTTATTCTTTTTGTGATTACTTAAGCCTAAGGAGTTTAATAAACTACATAGCTTAGGTTTCCACCTTCTTTGCGGAGGAAAAATGAATTATCTGTTGAAACCAACAACAAAAGTGCCTTCATCTTATCTGGACTGACTGTGAAAGGATTTATAACAAATTGTTGTCAGAGCATTGTGACCAGCATTGAAATAAGTATGCCTGCTTGAGATTTGTGTGTGTCTGTAATCTTGAGGCTAAGATTGAACAGCTGCTGTATACCTGTTGGTGGTGTGTGTTTGCCAGGCTAAAGCAATCTTTCTTTTCTTGTGCTTTCCTCTGCTGGAATGAAGCCAACCAAGTTCTGTAGAAAAAAATGAGAAGGAATGAAAATATGTAAATCACCATCAAGTGAGGGGTTAGATTATGTGAGTAAACTACTGACATCTTTCTCTGTCATTGTTCTCTCTCTGTATTGCCAAAACATGAACACGGGGTTGTCAAAGTTTTTACTCTTGCAGTAGGAACTCTGTGTTGCCCTGACTAAGCTTGAGGTGACAAGAAGCAGCTCAGTCTTTGGAAAGTAGTCCAAAGACTTTGAGAGATAGAACCTAAGTCCTGAAAAATATTATAGATGTTTGTGGGGAACAAGTACGAGTCTGAAAATTACAGATTCATTGAGAGAGAAAAGAGAGAGAAAAGTCAAACAACTTCACTGCAGGTGGCAAGGCAACATAGAGCAGCATTTCTGAAGTGGATTATCTATCAGTTAATAAAGCACCGTTAGCACATGTCTGAAAGAGGGCATAATACTACATATTCCATCCTGTAAATCATATGTTTCTGCTGTGTAAAATTTTTTGAATATAAAGAATGAGGTTTTAATTTTTTTACCTTTGGAAGGAACAGCTTCAAGCAAGAAAAACACGTAATGGAAAAAGCACTGGTAAAGAAGACCTGGAAGTAGTCTAACTGAAGCAGTTCAGAACTCCAGCGTGTGTTTAGAAGAGCTTACTACTGAGAAATTAACAGCTCCCACAAGCTTGTGTGACAGGAATCCACCTGGCAGTTCTCTCCAGTTAGAGCACACAGCTGGGACATTGTTATTCCAATGCCTGTGAGGGAGACCCAGGCTGCTGTTTTCTCCACCCAGCTGAGTGCTGTAACCACTACAGGCTATGTCATATTCTGAGGTTGCCCTCTTGCTGGAGCCTTTATACAAAATGCTGAACAGCACGATGATGCTCAACAGCATGGCATGAATTCTAATCCCTTCAGGAAAGAAAAAGGGGGAGGGGGAAATTAAAATCTTGCAGTGCTTACAACTGGAGCAGAGATCAATGAGATTAATTAAATCTCTCCCTTCCTGCACTTTTGGCTGTCCTATTTTGTCTTTATCTATATTTTTCCTTTTCACCAAGTTATTCAATAGATTTTACTTTAATCTGTAGACAACTTTGGGATGACCTAAAATGTTCTTAACATACTGGCTTTTCCCAAAAAATGGTTTTCTTTGGCTCTAGTTATCAGCATACTAAGAAGAGTAGGCCAAGAAATCAGCAGTGAAAATCAAGGTAATCAGATAGCATGTTATCTAATGGGATGTCAGTTTGATCAGCAACTGCAAGACTGGAAGGTATTATGAAGCTGTCTATCAAGCAGTTCAGATTACAATACACACTGCTACCAATGGGAACACATCACTAAGAACTGCAGGGTTCAAAGACAACTATGGGAATTTTGGAAGAGACTTGAGCAAGAAATAGTGATTCTAATAGTTTGCATGAGTACCATGCACAACGGAGTGGGAAAAAGATAATAATGAACACTGAATGTCATGGCTGTTCAGGACCACTGGACCACAGTCTAGGGGAACAGTATGTGGCAAGCAGTATGGATTGCACCTGATCACAATGGTAGTTAATCACACTGGAAAATTATCAGAGGCAGCCATGAGAGCATCAGGCTAATTATTAAAAAAAGGCAAATGCAGTCATGAGTCTAAGTCAGCATGTGGTGAGCAAATTGAGCACAAGATGGGAAAGAACATAAAATAAAGCAGCATTGTTATGACTGGTATTACTCCTAGAGCTCCTTGAATTGAAAAGAAAAAAAAAACCAAAACACAACGAAAAACCAGAATAGTTCTGACTGATGAAAGGAAATTGACATCATTGGAATTTTCTGAATCCTAACTGGACAGTTCACATACCCAGACTGTTAAAAATCCTGGTCATAATCTGTTTGGGAGTTATAGCATGCATAGAAGGAGGTGCTGAGCTGGCCCTTTAGGGGCATGTTGGTTTGAGCTGATAATTTTCTAATGCAACAAGATAGATAACTACATCTAAAGTACCTCTACTCTGGATTTCATTATATAGATATTACAGATTTGTCTACTAGATGTTTGTGGTTGCTCAGAGGACCAGTGATCTTGAAATCATTCCACTAAGAGGCAAAAAGAAAATGGCCTTAGAGAAAATAAGAGATACATGAAGGCAAGAAACATCAATTCAAGATATGCAAAAGATGGCTTTCCATTGGGAGGTGACTCAAAGAAAAGAAATAGACTCAAAGAAATAAGTTTGCAGTCTATCAGTGAAGAATTAGGTATCATTAAACACAAGCTTGGAAAGCTGACACGCTATGCAGGCAACTGCTTCTGTCAGGCCAGTGGCCAATGCCTGAGGATAGGAGGAATACCTGAACTCCCATTTTCCCCTTGAATTCCCAGAACTATTTCTTCATTATTTATTAGGCACTTCTAGCCATTTAAAAAGTTAACATAGTATCTTAAGATAAACAGAGGAAGGGGAGCTTGTTCCTACTGAGTTTTTGATAGGAATAACTGAGACACTTGCCTAGCAAGTAGGTGAGTTGATCTAGGCAGGTCTCCTTTAGGCTAAACTCTTTTCTGTAGGATGTTGCCATAACCTCCCAGTGCAGGGCAAGAGACTCTCTCTCCTCCACTGGAGCATATTACCAAGCTCAAATGAACACCAGAGTTGGAGAAGAGTAGGTAATTTATGCCTTTACTCTGTATCATATGGACTAGACCTCTGTTGGATAAGGTACAAAAAGGATTCCAAACACTGATCCCTAGATCATTCTCTGCTGTTGGAGTTCTTTTATTTTAAATTAAGCAGTTACAGGATTGCTAATCCGATCAACATCCACCAGAACCCAGGCCTCCTCCCATTTCTACAGAGCTAAACATTGCAGGTGAGTTTTTAAAGGCCACTGCCTGGAGGTGGGACCAGCACCTGTCTGACCACCTCATAAAAAAGCAAAGCCAGAGATGAATATGATTAAAAAGGTCCCATGCCAGTGCTATGCTTGTTGTGACAAAGCTGGTATAGAATTCCAGTTTTAAGAGGTATTGAAAAATTTATGTAGAAGAATTATGACAATATATTCCACGGTGAAGGAAAAGCCACAGTTTCTACTGGCTGTAAAACAGAGTCCATTAGCCATGCTAAAAGGAAAGTAGCAGAAAAGGAAAAAAAACCCAAATGATAAAGCTTTTGTCAGGCCAGGGTAAAAAAGTGCAGCAAAAAGCAGTGGGTGAAGCTGAAGCTGAGCAAATTCAGACACAGTGGTGGTGCTTTTAGCAATTGCTTTTTAAATTACGGGCACAAACTATGAAGCCATGTCTCTCCTACCCCTAAAGCCTGGTCACTTTCTGGAAGGTATGCTGTAACCAAATCCATGTTGAGGGCACCACAGCACAGTCCACATCTGGCTATGTTCAGAGCTGAACCAAGAGCTTTCAGGGCAGGTATTGGGCAGTAAAGTTGTTTTTGCCTGTGAGTTAGGAACAGGGAAGAATGCTGAAATCTTTTCTGGGCATTCATGGTAGCACAGCTTGTGCAGCCACAGAAAGCTTTGAGGCAAATATAGGGCATCATGATTTCAGTTAGGATTTGTAGCACTACTTTATCTGATTTCATGCATTTACAGTCTCCCTGTGTTTTGTTTGAGGTGCCAGAGTGATATTTCAAAACGCTCTCTAGAAACTAAGCAGCATCTGAACATGGTTTTTTAATACATAATTTTGGAGTTGTGAGGGTGCAGATAATGGAAACAGAAATAGGAGACAGTGCCACTCCACTTCACTTTTGCTAGCACCAATTTCTAGTTATGAATGTCTTGAGCTAATTCCACCACTCTGAAGCAGTACATCATGCTGCAAACACTGGGCCCATATCCAGTGTGGAGCCTGACTCTGTGCACCCTAAGAAGCTGGGTAGCTGGTAAATCCTCTGCTGTAAGATGCAGGCCTTATCACTCCACATCATCCTGGCCAGGCAATTTGTGCACCAGCATGTAGCAGCAGTTAAATGAAAAAGCCTTTAGTCAATCCTCCCGAGTGAAAGGTGAAGCGCCTGCTGCACAGGAGGCAAAATTGAGAAATGAAAAATAAAAATGTCACTGCAGAACAAATAGGAGAAATCCATTACTATTTCTACTTTAAGAAGTGTTACAGGAAAATCCTGCTGAAGGAATAAGCAGGATGAAATTTCAACAGAAGCTGGGCAAATGTCCCTCATCTTCTCGAATAAAAGTTATCCTTATGATTAGCTAAATCGATAATTTTTAAAAATCAAACACTGATGCACTAAACATTATTGGCACGATTCTGAAAGCCCCCTATTCATGCAGTGGGTGGATTATTTTGTCTCTTCTGGTATGATAGCATGCTTGGGGAGCAGCATGGGAGCCATGTCCAGGGGAGTATCTCAGCAGGACAGGAGAGCAGTGTGTGCAATGGGACAACCAGCCTCCATCACTTGTTGGAAGAACAGGATTTGCAGGATCATCCTAATGCACATCACAGTAGGATTTGGAAATTTTAGCCAAATGGTATGAGGTTAAAAAGTGTTTCCATTTTCTATGCAAAAAAAAATAATTAATGAATATTTACAGGTATTGCAATTTGATTTGATTCTCCATCAGAATTAAACTGTAAAAGAAAATCTACTAGTTCAGTAGGAGGTCACTTGTCTGAGATATGAGAAACCTATATCCAAGTGTGTCCTGAAGGGTGGCCCTGTTTCTCAAACATGAGGCCTTTAGGTTTATAGTTTGAATGAATTAGTGTTTCCAGACAGGCAAATACTTTCCCAAACATTTTTTGATCAGTCATGACTATGTTAAGAAAAGTGGGCAGGCAGTGTTTTATGAAGGGCATTTCCAGGCAAAGGTGCACTTCTGAAATATGTCTGTGTCCTGGTCATCCTTGACAGCTAAAATAGTCAGCAAAAAATTCCACCAGCTCTGAGGCAATTGTGCTTTGGGCCTCTCTTGAGTGCTCAGAACCAGTGTCACGAAGCTACCACCTTGGTCTTTGCCTCACCTAGATCTGGTGGTCCACATTTATGAATATTCTTTCTCTTCCTCTGGTGTGAGACCATGTACTCCTGGCTCCTGTAACCCTGCTTATACCAAATAAACATTAGGCACATTGCAGAGAGTCAGCAAGGAGTATTAGGTTAAAATGGATTTGACCCTCTGGTTTATGTTAACTTCATGTGTTTGTATTTGTGTTAATACTTCAGTAGCTGCCTGGTAGTCTTACTTCTTTACTAGTCTCCTACTGGCTCTATCCCTCAGGTACAAGCCCTTCTAACACACCAAAATCTGTGTGGTGCTAAACCTAATAGTCTGTGTTCCACATCTCTTCAAAGTGAAATGGCTAATGTGATGAAATTATGTAGTTGCTTTAACATTACCTATGCTCTGCATCAGTGCAGGAAAAATTATGCATCCTTTTCTTATAAGCAGAAGTATGACCTCTGGCATCAGGAAATACAGAAGGCATTTTGTGTGATTTTCAGAGCACTCATCAGTGAGTTGGGAAAAAGAAAGAGAAATTTTAAAATCACATTTTCTCTAGCTTAAACAATTGTCGAGGTATGTAAAACAAAGAGCCTCTAGTTCCTTTACCCTTTTTTGCACAAAATAACTGGCCATTGGACAGTAAAACCTTATGGAAACCTGGAACTTCCCCAATAGAACATCGTGCTATTCTGAGACTAACAGGTGGAAGAGAAAAACTTCTTATCTTTTCCTTATTGCAAAGCAAATGATGAGTCTGTTTTCAAAAATGTCTGCAGAATACATGTTTCTTTTCAAAAGTAATTCAGTTGCTTGGCCCAATCTGCAGGAGATTTAGGTAACTAAGTCCCATAGATCTCTGGAAAACAGAACCTGTGTCTTAATGACCTGCTAGAGCAGTGGGGTAACTACCATTTGTACCTTCCCAGATTTGCCTGACTCAAAGCTGTTCTCATACCTAGCAGAATAAGAAGCAAAGAAGTATAAGCACACTGCAGTATTAAGACACTATAATGTGCCCATGTCTTCTCCAAAGAAAAGTAAATACCCTGATACTCAGGTGTCCAGTTGTGTGTTTTTGTGGTTGTTACCCCTCCAGCATCTGAGGACCTTTAGGTTTCAACTTATGAACTATAGCTAAGAACTTGAATCTTGGAGAGCTTGGTGCCTCTCATGTTATTCATTCTTTTTATAAAGGGAAAAATATAGTGGAGAAACTCATAGACCAGAAAAATAAGGAATTATATTTGTCAAGAGGTTGTTTGTAGCTGAGGCTTGCCACAGATTTTATCCCCTCTTTTTTTTTTTTTTTTGGCTTTATGTAATAGTAGAACAGGTTGCTCATCATGTTTTAACTTTTAATTTTCTATATATTGCAATGTGTTAAGAGCATCAGTGGGGAAAAAAAACAGATAAATAACTGAGTTGTTGCCCAAGCAAGTTGTCCAAATGAGTCTTTAATGATGTTCCCTTTTATAATGATTTTTCATTTAGCACCTATATTTTTCCTTTTTCTTTTAAAATCTTTTTGAACTGGTCTTTATTTTAGTCCTGTGAGAGGTTGACAAATGTGTCTCAGAAACCAGACTGTATATTAACATCTACTGATTTCTCCTTATCTACCATGTTAGTAATGTCTTCAAACATGAGATGTCTTGCCTGATTTTATGCTTCCCATCTTTAATCAAGCTGTGTCTTCCCAGCTGTTGTCCATCTTTAAGACAGCTTCTAGAAATAAGCCCTGCTAAAATACTCTCAGCTTCTAAGGTAGGGGAGGAAGATGGCTCAGAATTTGCATTTGTAGCTACTTTGCCCAAAACAATCCTTACAAATGTCAAGACTAGAAATTGTAAAAATTTTGACTACTATCATACCAAACTGATGGATATACAGCTGAACCTTCAGTAGTAAATGTTGTCTGCTACTTTCAAGTCCTTTGAAAACTGAATAATCTTATAAAAAGATAAATTTAGAAGTCAATACATGAATTTCAATCCTCATTTTCTCAAAAACATATGGAGATAAAAATAGGGATGATGTTTTAAAAAAAAATATAAATTGGGCCAAGCAAGTTCTCAGATTGGATTATTCACATGCAGTACTGAAAAACTGAGTATCTTTTAAATTTTATGCCTGTTCAGTTTTTTAAAGAAACCAATTCGATTAATAACGATCATTGACTTTAGCATAAAGGTGCAACTGGATTCATCAATATATAAATCATAACACTATTTTTACAATATGCCTCGATTCTAAATTTGTATTTTTATTAAATGGAAAGCCATTTAGGTAGAACTTCGGATGATTTGACTATCACAGGATATATTGTTAAAACTAAAACAACAGAAGCTTCCAGCTGTTTTCGTCATTGTTGGTGTCCTTATTTAAAAATGGCATCATATTAGTGATAATAAAAAACATTTAGGAGAAAATCCTCTCTTGCAACACTCACAGCAATTTGTAGGATTAGTTCTATACAACAGAGTGCAGGACACTGCACACTTTCAGTCCCTGTATTCATTATGGCTAAAACTGAATTAGCTGGAATTATATTTAAATAGTATTAACTGCACCAAACAATTCAGATTAGTGAAGAGCTGGTGCATAAGATGAGTTTATAAAATAACACAGAGCGTGGTGAGGTGTTGTGTCTATCACAGGGGTGTTTCATGTGCACCCTGCTAACCAGACCATGTGTCTGAGGTATGAGAAGTAGCAGCAACTATGAACACAACTGCAGGATTAACTAATGAGAGCCATATTTAGGAGAGTTTGAAAGACATGATTAGGTGCACGTGCCCAGCTATTATACAAAGTCCATAAACCCCATTTTTCTCATGTCTGGGTAGAACACTAAGCACCCTAGTTACATCACCCTATTTTTTAGCATTTGTTTAAGGATGCCTGAAGACACCTTTGCTTTCAAGGTGACACTTTTCAGGCCCAAGGGAAAGACTGGGATGATTAATTTGTACACCAGTGAAAACTGTTTAAAAGAAGAGGTTCACCTCAGCCATGCATTGTTTTCAGGTACTTTATTTATTTAGTAGGGTGAGCGTGGGGTGTGAACTTAAAAACTGAGACAGTGCTGCCACCCTGAGGATTTTCTTGAAGCATGTCCCTCAGCAGAAGGGAAAATTAATTGAGCATACTAATTGTATACAGTTTGTATACTCACTTGTATATTAAATAAGAATATCATATTCAACATATATATTCTATATAAAATGCGCTAGAAAATATAATAGTGCTGTGACAAGCTTTTATAAACATAACATTAGAAAATTTTGAGAGGTGCTCTTTTATAGACAGATGTAAAGATAACTTTACTTCTCAAGATGGGACACTTCTCTTGACAAAGCTTGGTACCCCTGGCCACTTACAGAGGCAACAGGTTGGTATGTGAAATCAAGATGGATTTAGGAGTTCCAAAGCCACTTGGAAGGGTTACAAGACCAAGCTTATTTACATGACCTGGGACTTAAGGAAACTGACTGCAGTTATGGATTATCTGTGACTTAGGATATTTAGTCTTAGTTATCTTTTGATTTTGCCTAGCTGAGATGGGAACTATATCGTGCAAAGGAATCCCCCCAGACTGCAGCCATGCATCAGAAACCACCATCAGTCACTGCTGCAGAGCCACAGTTGTGCCGGATTCATTGCAGTAAATCCACCTGCAGGATTTAGGGTACTTTTTTCCAGGACTTTGGCACTACTATGCTGATTTTCACTACACCCAATGTTTATCACTCTGTTCATCAGTAAAAATCCATAGGCTGATGTTAAGTGCCTACGGAAAGAGAAACTTTTGGATGGAATCCATAACGGAGAGTACTGATGGGTGAGACAAATACACATCACTACAGAGAGGAGGAGGGGATCAGGAATACTGTCCTTCTCAAAAGCTGAGTGAGCTCAGGAAGACTTAAATCAACGGTCTGGGACCTCTCCTTGTGTTAGGCATTTGCAGCTGCCATTTAGAGAACAGAACATTGATTTGGTCTTTTTGGATACAGAGGGAGATGATGCTGACACTACCCTGCTGACACTACCCTCTTCGTACTGTTGCCCACTGGTTAGGAACTCACTTAGAAAATACAAGAGTTTTAATCCCTCCTCCTCATGAGTTGGTGCAAAGCAATTGTTTCCTACTGCCCAGCCATCTTGTGCTTTGCTACTGGGACTTTTCCTAGAGAATGGTTTCTCTTCTACCTCTTTTTTCTGGCGTTACGAAATGAGAAGGTTTAGCTGATAGCTTCAACAGCAGAGATGAAGAGTGGAAATTCTTGACGTATGATTAAGGTTCATTGTGGTGCTACTGGACAAAGATTTGAACTTGAATAGAGAATAGAACTAAAGTGTTTTATTTTGGAGGGAATGCTCTTTTGTAAGGGCATAGCCTCAATGCCACCTATTCCAGTGATGACTAAAAGCAAAGATGGTTCAAATGTTTTGTACTAATTTCAGTGTTTTCGGTTGGTGTGGTTTAAGAATATTGATTAAGCCAGATAGAGAAGAAGATGAAGAAGGAAGATGATGTCTCAAGTATCTATTTCCAGAGATGTGGAAATTTCATTGATGAAGAGTTTGTCAACACAGTCTCCCTGGAGTGGAAGAGAGTTAGTGGAGCTAGAGCATCACAACCTTCAACTTCAGTGTTCAAATTCCCACCAATTCCCACTTTAGCATTGAAACCTCTTAATAGGCTCAACTATGGATACTGAATTAATACTTCATCTTGTCAAGGGTAGTAAAGTTCATCACTCAAGATAGACGTTTCATTAATAGATACTATAATTAGCTTAAAGTTGTTTTTAACTTGGCTCAAAAAGATTTCATCATTAGCCAACAGCAATGACCCTACAGGGTATTTACGAGGTAGGAGTCATTACTAATAGGTGAGTGAGCAGAAAAGCACTCCTCTGCCTGGTTCCGAGTACTGTGAGATATTCTGAGTGATTTACTGATAGGTAAAGACATTAAATACCTGCTAATACTGTGTCTGAAGAATATACTAGAGTTTTAAAGAAACCCGACACCAAAACGCTACCTTTGTCTGAAGAGATCAATGACACAGAAAAAGATTTGATGGAGGGAAATGAAAAGACTCCTTAAACTCCAGTTGAACTTCATTTCTCCATGCATCTCAAGGCCGAAATATGTTCCAAGCAAATTTTAAAAGCTTTCAATGGTAATCAGCAGATGAAGTTACATCTGCTTTGCATCCATCCAGTTTACATCACTGCAGAATTTGGCACTGCTACTCTACCAAGTTCTTACAGGGAAAACATTTCATTACTGGCATGCTTTTATTTATTTGTTTTTGCTTAAGATAACACAATGATGAAACAACTGGATTTTATTCACTTACTTAAATGCATTTCTTGGGCCACTCATTAAACAATAGCATTAAAATAACAGGGAGAACCATCTGGCTTTTTGAAGTTTTTTTCAATACATTACCAAACCACATAGAGTATTTTACCAGGAAATAATGTCTTCCTGGACAGTCTGGATTCTTTTCCACATGTATGGAGGGAAGTTGTCTATGGTTCTATCCATTTCTCATTTCAAAAACTGACTATCATGTCGTGAAGAATGCAGAATTGTATCACAGCATTTTGTTTAGGTGTGTCTATGACCCCATAGTTTGTGTGTGTGTGTGTGTGTGAATGTCCAGTTATATTCCATACATATTTTAAGCTGAGACTGTTTTAAGGTGTTTCAATTGCCTGTATTTAATCTGATCACTTGACTTATCAACAATATAAGTTGAAGGATGAGGAGAACTGCTGGACTGAATGAACTATGAAAAGGTCTCTCATGAAGTCACACACAACCTCCCAGAATCAAAGATCTGTCTGAAACCTCATAAATTTGGAATAGTTCCATTTTAGTAGCTCTGAATAAAAATATGGCAGATAGTTTCTGATTTTTTTGTTCTTAAAGGTGAAGACATAAAATCTGAACTCTGTGCTTTTAGCATTTGGGTAATACATTCATGCAATATTTTAAGTGGTTTGAAAGGGCTATCATCTCACAAAAAGTAGAGGTCTCAACTGAGAACTGTCTGAATTTCATACGGGCAAGTCCTACATACCCTTCTTTGGTCAGAGGATGTGAGGGAAGGAGGAGAAGAATCATTACAGTTGCATACAAGTAAAGTTACACAGAAAGACAGGAATAAAAGTCACAATGAACAAAATGAGGAAACTGTGTGGAAAAAACAGATGCAACTCAAATGTAAACTTTTTCACTTACGCAGGCGTTATCAGCTTTATGAAAAGACTGAGGAAGGACTGGCTATGCAGCAGTTCTGCTGAAAAGCACCTTGGGGCTACAGCAGATAACCAGCCAAACCCAAGTCACCAATGTTGTGATCTTCAGAAAAAGATAAACATCATATCAAAGTGTACACAGAGTGTCACATGCATGCCACACAGTTGCTGCTACTATGGCTTCTGCTTCTTTGGCTACCTTTACCTGAGGGTCTTCACTTTAAGGAATATGTGGACCAGTGATGAAGATGTCAAAATGGACAGGAAAGGTCAGAGATCTGAAAACACTGTCTGTGAGGAACTGCTCATGGTGGAGGTGGAGAAGAGTGTGAGAAATTACATAAAGTCTTCAGATCCATAAGCTAGATAGACAGAAACATAACAACTAGGTGTAAAGAGGAAAGATCTTAACTGTTCCCTGTGCCTGTGTGAAATGCATGAACATTAGAGCCTTGAGAGAGTTGAAGCATGCACTTCATTAGTGGTTTTAAGAACAATTAGAACAAATGCCTGTCAGGATACAGAGTTGACTTCGTGTTTGAGGCATGAGAATGGAGTATGTTATCCTCTGTTATCTTTTCCTAATCTATTTTCCTATTACATTAATTGAAAAGGCAGCAACAATCAAAATTTTCTAGGCTGGGAGGGTCCAAGTTGCAGTAAGGTACAATGATTATTATACAAGAAACCAACTCTCCCTCCGAGTGTACATGGCTGGAAACTGCCACTAATGCCACAGAAAGCATTGCCAAGAGATGACCAGAGCACAGCAGGGCTTCTTAGGCCATCTGCTTCTAAATTTCCTTTTTCCACTTGTGTTCTTGATGAACTTTGTAGAGGCAGCAAACTTTTCTACCTGTCCCCAAGTTTTTATCTGAAGAGGTAATGACAGATGCTTAGCTCACCATTAGCTACTAGTGGCATTTCAGCATCCAGGAATTCACACTGGGATATTTATGAATGAGCTTTCAAGTCAGAGAACACACAGCATCCTGAGGTTTCCTAAATTCTGATCAGCATTTGTGCCAACTGCAAAATTACTTTGTTGTACCAGAAGAAAACAGAGTTCAGTTTGAAGATCTGATCTGTATTTTTGCCTGCCTCATATTGTTGGCTGATGTCATTTGGCCCAGGGGAAAATACCATTCAATAAGTGCTTGTAGCATTTCATCTTCCTCCTTACTTTGCCCTGTAAAATTCTGGGTATTTTAGCAATATGGTCTTTGGAAAAAAGTTATCTAACATCTGGGGGGAAATAGTTAGATAAATATTGAAAGAACAGGCAAAACTTCAAGTGTTCAAGATTAATACAAAATACAAATGTGTAATTGTCTGTTCTGATTACAAAACATTTGAACCAGTAATTTTAATTTAAAAATTATATATATATATGTATTTGTTCTCCCCACATACCTTCCAATGTGTTTATCTACGAAAGCTACTAAAATGTTTCTACATGGTTTAGATGTGCATATTATGGGTAAGTGAATATACATGCATATTATGCATCTTATTTCAGTTCAATACCAGCTCTCTAATTTGAGATAAACACAATTCTCTTTAATCTTCTTTTACATCTTACAGCTATAAATAGTGTGGATATAAGTGCTTTTTGCTCTCATAAAAGTTCTAGAAGGCAAAGAATAAGGTAAACACAGATTTATTTATTTTTCTCCTATATTTTGATTTAATGATTTTTTTAAAAGAACATCTTTGTGCTAAATCAAAACCACACAGCCTGTCAATGGCTTTTGGCAATTTAGAAAACAACTGTGGATCATATGGCACACAAAGGAAGAATGAGTTCACTGAAACTACCACCAAACAGAATTTCAGGAGCAGAAATAGAACTGGGTAGGAAGTGGTTTTCCTGTCCCGCGAAAGTTTTCGAGATCTCGTTTTTCCCATTATGCCTCGGAATGAACCCAAGGCCCACCAAAGATGAGAGATGGAGAAAGATAATAAAGCCCAGGTCTGTCAAAACGAGAGAAAGAGAGACACAGGGTGAACGGGTGAGCTCGTGGCATCCATATTTAAGTAGTCAGCTAGGAAGGGCACTTCCCTGGAACAAGGAGCATCAAGGAGTAGGCTGCTGATCTGATCCCAGCCCTGGGTCCTGAGCCTCACCCTGAGTGACTGAGAGTGTCTAGCTCATATCACCTGTACCTTAGACTGGCAGTATAATCAGTTAATAGAGTATCAATTATTTTGATGCTGGTATCTTGTTTTTCCATCTTTGTTAAAATTTCGCTGAGGATAAACTGCTGTTTCAAACAAAAAGTTGTCCAATCATGGGAAAACAATGTCCAGTCTGGAGGATGCAAGATTTCCTGTCAGTGTTCTAGTGGCTATATGTGAACTAGAGAGAAAATCTTGGTCCCAAATCCTTAAAGGCATTTAGGCAACTAACTCCCACCGAGATGATGACCAAAAAAATTTTTCAAAAAAAGAGAGTGATTTGGGTGTAGGCACTGCAAGCTTGCAGACATCTGGGGCCTGCAATAGAATCCAGATGGACTGTTTCTGACTCAGTCCCTTGAGCATAGGTGCACTTTGGACTGACTTTGACAACTGAACCTCAGCAATACCATGTGCAGTAACATCCTGGGCATGATGGAGAACCATCCTGTCCTGAAGAAGCATTTCAGAGCTTCTTGCAACTTCAGAAGGGGTGTCTGTGCTTTAGAATAGCAATGGACCACAATAGCTGGTCCAAGCCTGCCCTTGCTGCCACATCTGCACTACTATTAAGAATTCAAAAGACAGAAGCTAATGTATTTCTCTCTACCCAAGGCCAATTCAAACCTTTTACTGCAAGCTAAGCATGTGCAGTGCAGAGAGGAGCACACCCAGCTCTTCTGCTAACTCTGCACACTTGAAGAACGAGCAAGCAGAACAATGAAAGCCCCCCTGGGACCAGAGCTGTTATAACTGCAGACTTTATCTTGCAGTTATGGTACCACCAGATTCAAATCCAAATGTTATTCTGGAGCTGTAGTAAGACAGATGAGCTGCACTTTCTCTGCCCTCCCCACTTCAGAGCCTCCACCATCCATTTCAGTTGCAGAGGTGAGGAAGGCAGCCCATCCATTAACAGCAAGCCTGTCTCCAGTTGATAAGCAAGATCCCTGCTGCTTCTTTTCCGGTGACATCACTGTTTGATTTCTCTAGAAATCTCCTGACATGAAATACTCACGATATCACTCTGGCAGAGAGCACTGGCCTCAGGCAATAGTTCAGAGCAGTGCTAATGCTCCAGGTAAACGGGCTGACTTCTCCAGAAGTAAAGTGAAATCTGTTTGTCCTCCCTTGTTGCTTGTGGATACAATTTCATTCCCAAATCACTTGATGGCAAAAGATGACTGGATACTTTAAACAACATCGTTCTCACAGAGTAGAAAGAGAACAAGTGGTCTGCTGCACAGCTGTGTTCAACCCACCCACTGTACACAGATTGTAGTTCAGCCTTACTTTCTTATGAGGGTAATAAGTGTGCACATAGAATGAAATTAAGAACCCTTCCAAGTTCCGGGCCAGGTGCTGGGCAGATGTAAAAAGAGGGGGTGGAGGAACTGTAGGAAGCACTGAGAAGGAATCTTCTCCTGTAGGCCACCGGGCAGCTGCAGAGCCCCACAAAGAAGTCTCGTCCAGATCCGTGGCTTACCTGGGTGCCCACAACAGCAAAGGATGGGAGAGTTTTGCTCAGCAGAGAATTTAGCCTTTTCATTCATGCCTATGTCCATTCAGTAGCTATTCCACTGCTGCTTTGCTTTCCTGCACAGAACTGACTGCTACAGCTGCATCTCTTCCTCTGAGTCAGGCTTTGCAGAATGACTCTCAGAAGTGAGTAAGGGGCTGCATTTGTCTCCTGGTACTGTTACTGACTTTTACTAGTACTTCATTTTGAGATAACCCTATGAAAAGAGCTATCTGAAATCCGCGTTCTGCTGTTGGCATTCACTACATTACCTGTCACAAGTGAGATTTCATATCAGTAATGTAAATAATGATGACGTCTACACCTAACAAAATGAGCTGTTTGTTCACATTCACTGTGCAATCCAGATCATCACTTTCTGTTAACTAGCTGCACTGAAACTTGCAATGGCTGATGAACAACCAAAGAGAACAGCAGTTAGGATCCTGTGCTGTTATAAAATGCCCGTGTAGCTCATTTAGCTTCATGGAATGCATTAGAATTAACAGTCTACTATTTTATGTAACTATATTTGTAATGCTATTTAAAATAAAAAATGTGGAAACAGCCAGAAGATTATTATTCTCAAGTCACAGTCTGGGAAGAGTTGGCTTTGTTGTTTTGGTTTTTTTTTTAGTTTAAAAGAACAATGATGACATCCAGTGGTTGTAAAATTCTCCAACTTTTTTTTTTCTTCCATATTTGACACCATATCTGGTGCAGAAAATAGATTTATTCTTAATAAATTCATAAACTAATATGCAAATTGTAAGAATTTTGTCTTTAAGAAATGCTGAATAGAAGTGCAAAGCCTTAGCACATCACCTGGATATATTTTACAGTTGACATTTTTTAGAATGTATGAATGATCTTCAGACATTTTTGGTACCACTGAAATAAGTACAGTGAATTTCCCCTAGACCTCTGAATCCAGTTAAAGTCAGAATAAAATTAGCACATGCTTTCTAAAACTACTTTTCTTCTGTAAGTACTTAGTATCAGCCCTTTATTTCCTGCCTTCTATGCCTGTATGATGCATTTAGAAATCAGAAGTACCTGATACCTTTTCTGTAGTGATATTTACTATACCATCCCTAAAGACAGATATGTTAAGAATGGAGAACATCTCTTATCATTACTTCACCCTTCCCTAAGAAAAAGAAAACACAGATTCCCATTAATATTGGAAAAATAAGTGAAATGATGAAGTCCGTTTTGCAAGGTTCTGTGAACCAGGCTGGAAATGCATAATTTTCACTGCTGGCAAAGGTTCAAAAAGTATTAATTAAAATTATAAAGAAGTTTAATTGAACCTTTTTAGCAGGTAAATTACTGGAGGACTCTAGGAAATGTCCCATCCACTTTTTTTTTCTTCTACAGGCAGCTTTTCTTTTAATTTCTTGAAGTACCTGCAGTGTCCACCTTGCAGAACCCACCACAACAGGAGGCTTCCACACCTCCTGCTTCTGAGTCACTGGGGTGACCCAGTTCTACTCATTCTGGCAGGGCTGAGGAAGCCCCCTGCAACACCAGCTACCAATGGCATTGTCCATCTAGTCTCTGGCTCACACAGGGTACACCACCTGAAATCCCTCTCCTGGTCTCAGACAGCTTCAGGGCTCCCAAGCTCCCATTCTGCAGCAGGTAAATCACTTGCACCCAGAAGCTGGAAACAATCTAGGGACTTCCCAGGGAGCCACGTAAATCTGGAGTTGCAGTCGGGATGGATCTTAGTTAACCATCAACATTTTAAGCAAAGATGGATTTATGTGGAGGGAAAAGGATTCAGCATTCTCTCCTGTGGCCAGTTGGATTTAATGAGACAGCTCTTGCTGTGGAGATTCCTTTCCCAACCTAGCAGCCCAGCAGGGATGAGTTAATAGGTGGGCTGCTATTTTTTGTTACATAATCACCCTCCTTTCCTTCAGTTTAGCTTCAGGTGGTGCATGTCAGTACATTTGAGGATACTAAAATCAGAGTGAGGAAACTGCCCTGTTCTTTAAAACAAAAAATGAAACTTTTGGAAGAATAGTGCTGCGTTTCTGCTCTGGGAATAAGCCTGCACTTTGCACTCTGGGAGATCTGCTGTATCAACAGTATATTTTATTTTCCTTCGTCTCTGTGGGTTTGGCAGAGGTACAAACAGACTGGTTTTACCATTTGAGAACTGTACCTGGATTGACCTATCATCTATACTAGAGAATGAATCAAAGAATCTCGGCCTTTTCTCCTTCCTAGTGGTACCTGACACCTTCTTTCACCCCAGCATTACCTGGAATTTTTTACTAATTTCATCAACAAATTTCCCCCAGTGACCTCCTGAATGGCTTGAAAATATCTGCAGTCAGAAACTTAAACCATGACAGTTAGTTTTAGGAGATACAGACTGTAACTTTCTTTTCCCTAAAAGGATTGGCATGATATTATCTCAAGCAAGGAAATGCCTTTGCAATCTTTCCACCTACTACAGAGACCAGAGAGGAGTTGATGCTCCTCCTAGTGCATCTCTTGGCAAAACACACTTGCAACTCAAAGAAGAGAAAGTTAGCCCTTGATTTCTTCCTAACATGGTATACATGGTTGGTAAAGTCTCCTCCCAACCACATTTGGGCTGCAAATCTCCATAGGAAATGGGCACAAGCCCTGCCAAAAGCTAGATATGGCTTTATAAGTTTGAAAGTATCATTGCTGAGGAAAAATACAGGGTGAGGGGGGAAAAAGACTTCTTAACGAGCAATGTGATCTGCCCCCCCTCTCTAGCAACTTACCTTTGCTACACATCTTGTTCAACTATGAAAAGCAGAGGCAAACATGGAGTAAGGGGCTCTAATTAGCAATGCATGTGTAACAAAACCTTTATTTCATATTTCTACAGACATGATTATGCTTATGTAAGTACAGTGTAAAACACATAACACAAATATACTCATACTAAAGTCTAGATGAATTAAGACCATAACTGAAAGACAGTGCATAATCTTCCCTAGTTATATGCAGAAAAATATTATCACTGTTCTTCATGAACCTTTATTTGAGGCCAGAATGCAGCCAAGAAGATAAATCCTCATAGATGTCAACTGGCATCATTTTATTGACTTTATTTGGGTGAAATAAATTTGTAGCTCTGGTCTTTAGTGTCTCTGTGCCCACTGCTGCCTTCACCACCCACACTAGAGCTCACCTCCATCTCTTCTTCTCTCTGATTGGTCCCTGAGGACCTCTCCCAGGGTTTCTGCTCACTGGAGTATGAGACAATGCCTATGGGAACAGCACCTCTCCCAGCACATAGCCCACCTGTAGGATCAACACCTGGAATTTACAGTCCCTTGTAATAAAAATATGGGATCATTCAGGAGCAGAAATACATATATATAAATGTGCATAAGTTAATCAGTTTTCTCAGATTTTAGTGTCATATGAAATACTCACCACACTAGGCAAAAATGCATAGAATCATAGAATAATTTGGGTTGGAAGGTACCTATTAAGGTCATCTAGTCTAATTCCCCTGCAGTGAGCATGGACATACAACTCAATCAGGTTGCTCAGAGCCCCATTCAACCTGACCTTGAATGTTTCCAGGGATGAGGCCTCCACCACCTCTCTGGGCAACTTATCCCAGTGTTTTATCACTGTCATTATGAAAAATATTTTTCTTATATCTAGTCTGAATCTACTCTCTTTTAGTTTACAGCCATTACCCCTTATTCTGCCACTAAAGGCCCTTCTAAAAAATCTCTGCCCATCTTTTTTATAATCCCCCTTGAAGTACTGGAAGGCCACTATAAGGTCCCTCCAGAGCCATCTCTTCTCCAGGCTGAATAACCACAACTATCTCAGTCTGTCTTCACAGGAGAGGTACTCCAGCCCTCTGATGATTTTTATGGCCCCCTCTGGACCTGTTCCAACAGGTCCATGTCCTTCCTGTGCTGAGGACTCCAGAACTGGACACAGTACTCCAGGTGGAGTCTCACCAGAGCAGAGTAGAGGGGCAGAATCACCTCCCTTGACCTGCTGGCCACGCTTCTTTTGGTGCAGCCCAGGACACAGTTGGCTTTCTGGGCTGTGCATGCACATTGCTGGCTCATGTTGAACTTCTCATCAACTAACACCCCCAAGTCCTTCTCCATAGGGCTGGTCTCAATCTCTTCCTTCCACAGCCTGCATTGCTACCAGGGATATCCCTGACCCAGGTGCAGGACCTTACACTTGCAGAATTTAGAAGTTCCACCATCAGTTCCTGCATATGTATATCTTTTGGCCCCCAGTACCATTGTTTTATTATTAATTTGCCAAACTTGAGCAATTTTCTCTGACATGACAAAAATCTTTTTTTGTGGCATAAAGTAAATGGATATATAAGCTTTCATTAGTCTATATTCTTTGGAGTGTTCTTATTTTTTCTAAAAGAGTACATTTTAGTTTGCTTAGGACCTCAACTTTTAAAAATAATCAAATGTAAATCTAAAACCTTCTGAAGGCCACTACCTTTGTCTTGAACATCAAAACTAACAAAACCAGCCAGGTATGTCAGTGTAATGCAATAAAGTTGCTCAGGGGGTTGGATTGTCAAACTTCTTCAGAAATTTTGTAGTTGCTTTATTATACACCAAAGAAAACTGGTGAAGCCCTTTTAGTTGCAGCTCAGACAATGCAGGATGTAAATGCAACAGTTCCCAGCAAGCACATTTTAGGTAGGCCAAACCAGTAAATCTTGAAAGTACCAAGAGTACGCTATTTACATTTGTAAAACAAACATTTCCAGCTTAACTCACAGAGCAAAGATGCTTCAGAGCCCATGGTTGTAATGAACTCTGCAGTCCATTTTATTATTAAAGACAAGTCTTTGGTTTCCCTGCCAGTGTGTGCTCAGCTTCTGCTAATGACCTGTGTCTTTCCTGCAAAGTTCCCATATAGTTTTGAACCCCATTTTTGCTTGGCTGTCCAGATATTAGCACAATCAACTAGACATTTAAAGTCGGGTTATTTTCTCAGTCCAATTACCCTGACTTTATTTTATGAAGGCGCAGTTCATAAGGCAGATTACCTGTCTCTTTTTCATCCTTCTCTTCTATCTAGGACAAAACTGAACAGTTTTTTCTCTGTTCCACTTGCTATTTTATTGTTATTAATGCCATGTACTGAATATTCACCCCTGCTGCTATCTCACTCTTGCTGGGAGTGGCACATGGAAGCGTGTTTGCTTCTGTCCTCTCTTCAGGCTTGGGTCTTGTCCTCTACTCCTTTTTCCTGTTCTTAGGATTTCTGGACTACTGCACTCTGACTCACAAACGTATGTGTGACTGGCCTGCCTTCTCAAATCAGAGAACTTTTTACCCTTAGCAACAGTAAGCTTAAGAGGAAAAGGCCTCTGAAGTCCCCAAAGGGACAAAGGCACATTTGTCTTGCCTTACATTCCATCCTCTCTCTGTTAATGGATATGCAGGCATCTCACTTGAAATCCTGCAATAAAATCTACTTTTCTGAGAATCATAGAATGGTTTGCTTTGGAAGGGACCTTAAAGATCATGTAGTTCCAACCCCCCTGCCAGACACCTCCCACTAGATCAGGTTGCTCAGAGCCCCATCCAACCTGCCTTTGAACCCTTCCAGGGATGGGGCTTCCACAACTTCCTTAGGCAACCTCTTCCAGTGTCTCACCACCCTCACAACAAAGAATTTCTTCCAGTTATAGCCATTTTGTTCTCTTTAAGCCATCCTTTTCTCAGTTGTAATACTGCCTGTTAAGTTATACATTAAGACTTTGACTTTCTGGTTGAATGTGTTGGCAAAAGGAGCCTTGTAACTGGCTGCTGCCTGGCAGCTGAATTTTCCTAACAGTGAAGTCAGTGTCTCTTTGTGAGACCCTTGGCTGCAGGAGCTTTCCCAAAGCAGAAGTTACATCCACAGTAAATGAATGTGCATTGACCAGCTTCTCCTTCACAGAGCAGTTCTGTGGCTGGCAGTGAATGTATTGCCCAGCCAGAAATTTTTGGAAGCAGCAGCCCTGTGTTTCCCATTTCCCATCTCTGAATGCTTCAGCCACTTGCCGTTCTCCACGTCCAGCTCAGCACATGCCCCTGTTCTCTTAACACCCCCTACCCTCTCTGCTGCATTAGTTGCACGTGAAGCCACTGGAGTGTAACTGGTTTTAAAATTATGTGTAAGTTTCCCTATATTACTGACTGGAGGATTGGGGATCAGTAAAGAAGCCACAATGAACTTAGTATTTTCCTCTCTACCCAGTGAAGGATAGGGCAGAAGTTGGTGGTGAAATAGGCACAAGCTGAGGTAGTGAAGGACTAAATGTCTGTTCTGTGTTACACACCAGCTGCCAAGAACATTTCAGCAGTTTGACAGCTGTAGTGCTCCATCCATGCAGCGTTCAATGGACCATGCCATTAACATGAAGACTGAGAAACTCTTCTCACCTAGAGGTTCCCATGCTCAGAAGATGTATCACCTGGAAATTTACAGGGGAGCAGGTCTGAGGCTTGAGAAAGAGGGGAATATAAGCTGCTTCTATTCTGTTCCTATTGCTAAAAGTGTCATATAGAATCACAGAATCATAGAAACACCAAGGCTGGAAAAGACCTTTAAGATCATCAAGTCCAGCCTATGACCAACACCACCACACCATCTAGACCATGGCACTAAGTGCCACATCCAGCCTTGCCTTGAACACATCCAGGGACGGTGCCTCCACCACTTCCCTGGGAAGTCTATTCCAATGTCTGATCACCCTCTCCATGAGGAAGTGCTTCCTAATATCCAACATAAACCTCCCTTGGCTCAGCTTCAGGCTGTGCCCTCTTGCCTTGTCACTGGTTGCCTGGGATATATATTGTTATTTCTTCACAATCAGCAAAGTAAATAATAATGTACCGACATATTGTTAAATAGAAATAGAGGCTTTGTGGAAATTTAATTATTGAAGATCATTGGTTTATATTTCAACTTACCCTAAGTTGATGCACATGCAGATGAGTGTTAATGCCAACGTTTACTATAGATACAGAGCTACCATAAAAATAAATAAATAAATAGATAAATCTTAAGATAAACCATTCCAGATATGGAATGCATTGTAAAGCATTGTCAGATATCCCAAAGTTTTAGCATTTACCATGGACGTCAACTTCGGGAGTACAAGAATGTGACATCTGGGTCAATAAATCTGATCTTCTATAATAAAAGGCCAAACAGCTCTGTTGAGGAATCTTTAAATAACAGGAGTCACTGATATATTGCACTAAAAATAAGATTATAATTTAAATGTCCTTTAGAAATATAAAACTGTCTTGGAAAGAGTATGTTTGTATCATGTCACATAGAAGATGAGAAACAAGCAATTCAAGTTAAGTATTAAATAGGAGTCCAGTGTAGGCTGTACACAGCTTTATGTTTTATAATCTGTTAGGAGATAAACTACAAAATCTTACAAGGAATAGTAATATCCTTAACAGGGAACCCCATTGTACACTCTAGTGTCCTGTAAGCAGCTACAGTTCAGTGAGTTTGTTAATAAATAAGATCACTTGTGAATAAAAATACTTATTTATAAATACAAAATAATCTCTTCAAAGCAAGCTTCTTTGTCATCAACCTTTCCTGCAATATCCATACAGGTTATTTTTTTGTATTCATTTATCCTAAGACAAACAGAAAATTATATTCAATTCACAGTACTCAACTTGATTAGCCTCACCTTGTTTTTTTAGGCATATTCCTAGACAAGAGACCTTAAAGTGAATATGTTAACAACCTTCAACTTTGTAAAACAGTATTATATTTTAGCATATAAAAGCCTAGCTAAAATACCTTGTTATTATTATTCTTTTAATTTCTGTATGTGCTGCTGTGGGATGTACCAAAACTTTTTTTTTCTTTTAAATGAGGAAACCCTGTTCTGCCCATCCCAAAATTACAATTATGATCTCACTTATGACCAAAAAAACCCACTATGTTTTTATTTCAAGACAGCCAACTGGCCTTACTTCTTTTAATGTAAAACCTGACTGTGGATAGGGCACAGGCTGTTCTCCCCCTACAGAACTATTATGGGCTAGCCTTATCTCTCCTCTCTGAGATTTAACTTGATTAGCTGTGTAGATATAAAAACTGAGCATCTGCACTAGAACTTTACATCACAACAACTACTTGAAAACTACTTGGTTTTCAGACGAGAGAATCTATGATCATTTGAGTGGGATCAATGAACTCAAGAATTCATCTGAATCTGGTCTTAACCAAAAAACCTAAGTGTGCACAGTGCAATCCAGTATTTTAACCATGGTTTTTTAATGTATCAGGGAATCTTGAGCCACCCAGGTGAGGAAAGAGAGAGTGAGAAGAAAAGTGCTTGGTTGTACAGGGAAGGAGAAAGCCTTGGAAAGGAGGAACATCAAGAAAGCAAGGCCAGTTGCAGGTCCTACAGCTATTGCTCTGCCTAGCAAGAAATGTTCCATTGAAGCTGGGAACTGCAGTAGGTTAATGTGCACAGGCAGGAGATCTTGGGGGCCCTAGCAGAGTGGGAAAAACAAGGCAGTATTTTTTGGAGCCTGGACCCAGGCAGCTTCAGTTCATTTTTATCAAAGAGGAATATGACTTTCTTTTTCTTCTTTCTTTTTTTTTTTTTTTTTAAGCCCTGAGGTGCATTGTAACCCCCAGCCTCTCTGCTTTCAGTCTTGCCCTTGCTGCAGACTGAGAACTGGTGTGATCTATTGTTAATGTTTGAATGGATTTCTGTTTGGGGTGGGAAACCAAATGTAGGCTTGGTGAGCCACACAAAATAAATAATGGACAGGAAAGCTTGTGTTCCAGGCTGAAGTGGAGTGGGATAAGGAGTAGAGGTTAGTGAGGGAGGGGCTGGAAAGGTAGTTGGTTAAGATTTATTAGGCAGACATGTACAACTATCCTGTTTGAATTGTATTTGAATTAATTAACTTCATCTGTGTAAACTGGGTCAGTATCCTGTAATTTCCTAAGGGTACAGCTGTATCAGGAAACTGAGTAGTCAGCAGAGCTGGTTGAATAGTTAAAATAACTGATTTACAAATATTTCCAGGAATAAAACCACTGAGTTTCGTTTCTTATGATTTATAGGGCAATATAGGAAAATTTATCTTACCTGAAAAATGTCCTTTCTGTAAGAGGGGAAGTCCACAGCTCCTTGGGTTTTGCTCTCATACTTTTGGCTCCCTGGAGGCAGAGCCAGGCTGGTCAAATGAGGCCATACATCAGCAAGTCTCACAAGCTTCCAGTGCACCCTCATAGAAAGGAGTCCTTTACAGCTTAATTCACAGCTAAACTGATGGAAAAAAAGAGATCCACATAAACAATTTCTGCTGCAGAACAGTTTAAACTTCTGTGGCAACTGCTTTTATGTTCCATAGCATCTCTCATGAAGGTATTTATAGATGGGAGGCAGAAAGAGCATTCACAGTAGAAATGTAAAGCAGCTTGCAAATGTATGCTTGACTCTGAACTGTCCTTCTTGTGCCAGGCAGAGAGGTCTACTCGTTTTCTTGCTAGAAGAAATTAAATGCATGCAAACATCCTCCCAGGAAAGACCACAGGTTTACAACAGTACAGTACCCATTATGTGTCGGGGAATGTAAGAAAATCGTGCATGCAAAAAGTATGTCTCACTGCCCTTCCTCTGAAAAGGAAAAAGAATATCAGTATGCCAAATGTGCTGCTTCCTGCAGATCACGGCAGGATCTGGGAAGATTTCCCTGTATAGTTTTGAGAACTTCAAAAAATAATGAAAAAAATCTTCATACATCACTGTGTATATTGGAAAAGAGCAGCCTAGCCTGAAGGCTGCCATGGCTAATAAAGAGAAAGTACAAATATTTAAAAGAGAAAAAGAGATTACTGGCTTTTATGATTTTGGTGGATAATCGATTTAGTCATCTAATAACTGGAGCCTTACCAGCAGGGTGTTATTTTAATTTCTAATTAATGACTATGATTACAGATTACCATGATGAAAGATTTCTGAATGAGACATTTCATTTACTTGCATTTTACAGATTTTCTGAGATCAGGGTTTCTCAAAGCTTTGTAGAGGACATTTTTTCAATGTTTGTGGGTTTTGTGTGTTTTATACATGGTTAAATCAAACATGAAACTCATTTATTTTAACCAGTACCACTTCTCCCAGATAACACTGTAACCTTAAAGTACATTCCTTAGTGAAGTGATTGTAAGGCTGATAGCCTTCAAAGATGAAAATTTATCTGAATTTCTGAAAGGGGTAAAAAGCCCCCAAAAGTTGCTTAGTCAGTGGTTTTAGTTTCCAGGTAGGAATTATTTCCATTAAGAGGGGTTTGTGCAACCTTGTAACTGTGAGAACTGCTCTGTGGCTTTACATAGTCTATAGCAATCTAGGACCTGAGCTCATTTATCATCTGTGGTAAATGAAAAGGATGTCTTTTTATTTCTAATTCTATCTGTATTGCAAGATAAATGGGAGAGAAAGGTCTTTGAACATGTCCTGTTTGCCGAGTGCTTTCTCAACATTGAAAAAAAGAGTCCCTGTGGATAGCCAGCTTCATTTCTTCCTCTCACATCATAATTTTTTCCAAGGGTAAAATTTTGTGGATTACAAAACCAAGAATAAATTTTGAGTGGATCTTGCATCTCAAAGGAACTGCAATATGTAGCCACTGTTTTCCTTCATCTTACGCCATCTTACTTTCTTCACGGACTCCAAACACAAGGACAAAATGAAGGGCCTTGAAAATTAATTTCAACGATGAATGACCAGAAGTTTCCCTCTTTTTTCTCTAGCAAATCAAAGCTATATCACCAACCAGCTACATGGCCTTGCAGATGCAGACACAGATGTAGAGGTCTCTGAACTGCTTCCAAAATTGGAAGCAGCACAGTCACATCGACACAACTCCCTATCATAATTAACTAATGGCTGTATGGCTGCCACAATCCACTCTAAAATTTTGCACTGCTCTATTATATTTTGCCAAGCTTTTGGCTATCTCTGCATGCCACTGCACTGCGTAATACCAGTGACATTATTGTTGCACTGGGATGTGTGAGAAGAATTTATAAATCCTTGCAAAGTATGAAACCAGTGCAGAACAAAGCTCGGATAAGAATATGTTGTTGTCTCATTACATCCCCCTAAGGTACATTTCTTCAACCTAATTCACTGCAGGTTCTCAGGGCCAGTAGTGACAAAAGAAGAAACGTGAGCAGTGACATTAAATTGAGTTAAGTATTCATGGTTAAGTTTTCAGATTTAAGCCTTAACTCATTTCCATCTCTTTTCCTATGGTTCTGTGATATTTAGTGGTTTGTGACCAGCACAACTGCTCAACATTTGTTCAACAGCAGCTTGTGTGTATTTCTGTTTATTTCAGTGGAATCACTGCCAGGTTCAAAACTGCTCCTGCCTTGACCATGTAAATACATAACACTGTATTTTAAGGAAAAGTACTAATAAAGGTTGAAATTAATTAAGAAATCTGAGTAACTGAGATTTTTGTGGTTGGCAAGAGGAGTAGAAAGTAGCCTAACAAACTTTCTAGTAGGAAGTTACAGAGCTTAATTTTGATGAGAAAGTGTTGATATTCTGAATAATAAAAGAACAAAGATTTTCATGTGCTAGCTTGCTGGACTAAGGTAGGGTTTATTTGTTAGGCTTCTATTTTGATAAGATATTTGTGAGCTTTAATTTGAGCTGGTATCAAAGATATTTATACCATGTTTGTATAATAGCTGTGACCTTAGTAATGCTGCCAAAATACCTACAATGAATGTGCATAATAATGGATGTTAAACAATAGAAAAAGAGGCACAAAACTAATTGTGAATACATTATTCTAATAGTTGTAAGATATATATACGTATTTATATATGTATATATCTCCATGAAATAAAGCATAAGTGGTAGATTTAAGAAAAATTCATTTGGAGCACCTTTGATAACTGCTTAATATTTTATTCTACCATACACAACAAGTTTGGGCATAAAAGGGTTATTCTTACTTATCCTTACATTGTATGTATGAAGGGTTCTTTAATGCTAATGTTGCCTTCTGCTTACTTAATATTTGAAATAATGACAGACTAAAAATTTTCTTTTAATTTCATTCCTTGTGTGGCATCCTTGTTCACAAGCCAATGGGAAACAGGAATATTGTGGGTATTAGTAAAAGCACAAATTATTGTTTTCTGCTTTGGCACAACATTCTAAGGAAGTTTTACTGAATATGGAAAAAGAAAAAAAAAGGGGGAACATAATTTCAACAAAAAACTAAGCTATTGTTTAGAGTAGCATAAAATGAGACTGCAGTTACTTGTACATACAATGTCAGAAAATTGATTTAAAAACAAAAAAACAAAAAAAACCACCCCAAACAACAACAGCAACAACAAACAAAAAAACCCCAAAAAACACATTTTCTTCAGTGTTTCCAAATCCTGGGTCTGGCAGCTGTAATATTAGCTACTAATTACCCTTCAAGGCTGATCTCCTTTGCAGGAGGTGGGCTGCAGGGTGGCTTTGGTGGGCTGCAGAGTTTATCATAAACTGTTTATCTTGAGGCCAGTCAAATAGAAACTATGGTCACAAAAAGTGGATTTGAATAGATCAGTTTCTGATGCTATAAAATTCTTTTTGTTTCGAGGATCACCCTGTGTTTGCTTAAAGACCATTTGAGTTCTACTTGGTCTAACAATTTACACATTTCCTAAGAGCTTTTAAACTTCCTTTCTGTCCTGTAGAGCAATGCAGATCAGACAGCCCACTTCCTCCATAGCAAAGGGACTTTTGTTTGTTATCCTATCTGTATTCCTTAGGCTTTTCAAGATGAGGAAAAGTAACCCTGTGCAAATCCATGTGTTCAATCGACTGAAGTATGGACATAGATTGAAGAACACAGGTAGACTTACTTAAGACATCAAGACTTTTGATTCTAAGCGTGACAGCTGCTTCTGTAGAAAAGCTATTCCTTATAAATATTTCATAAATGAAAGTGCTTGCAAATTACTTTTCTTCGCACCCAGGAGATAAAAGGAAATTTTGGTCCATGTGGACCTAGTATTTACATCCCTTTACTCAGAGCAATTATGGACTTTCTTAAATTGATGCAAAATTTATCAGTTTTACCCCATTTCCTAGCATATGATCTTTCCCACATCCTTCTGGGGAACTGCATGTTGGACGAGGTTGGCAAACAAAGGGTGTAGGGAGATGTGGATAAGAGAGCCATCAAGTTTGCTGATGATACAAAGTTGAGAGGAGTGGCTGATAGACCAGATGGCTGTGCTGCTATTATCTTTATCAGTTTGAAAAATATAGCTCTAGTATTTAATTTCAATTTCTGTGGATAAAAGTTCAATAGTGAGCTGTTTTTAAAGGCTATGAGGCTAGACTCGGCCTGCCCTTTTCAATGTAGCCTACTACACCTCCCTGAGTCCTCCAGGGAATGTAGCATTTCCCAGCAGTGAAAAGTGGCTCTGAAGAAGAACAGCCTTATGGAGGCTCCTGAAAGGAGTTGAAGTGCCTGCCTTTTGTGGGATGCCATAATACCCTCTAGGTTTGGGTTTTTTGATGGGAAGTAACTGCTTCTGCTTGAGCAGCTCCATGATCTCCAGGATCACCGATCTTCACTTTGACATTGAGTCATTGACAGCAACCCCTTGAGTGTGACCGTTCAGCCCATTCCTTATCCACTGAGTGGTCCATTCATTAAGTCCATGTACCTCCAGTTTAGGGACAAGGGTGTCATGAGGGCGAGTGTCAAACGCTTTGTGAAAGTCCAGGGAGATGGCATCAGTTGCTTTTTTTTTTTTTTTTACAATCTTATGAAAGGATGTTCTAGAAATCATTCCTCTACTGTGTTTTTCCTGGCATAGCTAAAGCTGTATAATAACTAGTCCTATTATAGTTGAATGATCCTATTGAATAAACACTAATTAATTTTTAGGTTTAGTTTGGCACTAAAACCTGCAACCCATTTTTTACCACAGGCTTCCTACCAGGCAGAGATTACTTAGTTTATAGACACTAGTAGCCTGTTATTCATGTAGGTTTAATTCAGTTTGGACAGCTAGTAGGAGATAACTTTTCTCGGTAGATGCCTTTTGGCTTCTGATGTGCAAACCAAGTTTCCAAGTGGCTTTGCTAAGGAGAGGCATTTAGTATGTGACCAACTGGACAGCCCTGTTATTGCTCTTTGATGAGGAACTCCCCAGGATCTCAGCCTTTCCAATTTGAAAGTAAACTTTGCAGATCCTGTAGCAGAATATTTACCCTGAAAGAGCTAAAATGAAAAAGAAAACTTTTAATTCAGTCAGATCCTCATTCCTCAGATTACATCATCAGGTTTCATTATAGGAACTTTTTAGGACATGCTATTGAAGTTTACTTTAGAATTAAACTGAGCTAAAATGCGTTTCAGAAGTTTCTTTTAGACTTACTTTGCTGATATGGACTGTAACGACTATCCACTAAGTAGCACATTTATGTTTCCTGAGATTTTTAGTGTGCTTGAAAACACAGCAATAATTAAAGTGGAAACTTTACAAACATAATTTTGGCTAGCATAACTAAAATGAACTGTGGAGCAAATCCAGCAGTACATAATTTCATTTGAATATTTTAAAACTACAAATAAGTGAAAACAATGCTGACCTGAGAGTGTTTTTTCCCCCCTATTCTCATATTTAAAGGAGGTAAGTTAGTAGAAGACACAGATTTATTTTTTTTTTACTCTTAGTGGGTAAATGACAGATGGATTGAATGAACATACTGACAAACTGGAGAAACTCTCTGAAAAAAAATAAAATTAATTAAATAAGAACAAGCACAGGATACCATGGTTAGAATGAAATAACCAGTAGCACAAATGTAGGGCGAGAAACAAATGGCTACCAGTCATACAGAAGATGCTCAAGACATCACAGTGGATTCTGAGTTGAAAGTGAGTCTTGATTTAGAAAAATTAAAAGGGAAGATGGTGGGACAAAAGCAAGGATAGCTGCCAAGAAATGTGAGGCAGTCTTACCAATCTGTTTAGCTAGAGTACTACATCCACTTCTGTTACATACAGTTCTCCTCAAAGAGGGTGTGAAACAAGTGAGGCACTGCAATACAGCAGTGGTCATTAGTCATGAAAATAGCGAGGAAATACTAAAGTAGGCTTGGGGAGGAATCTGAGAAAAAGAATAACCTGATCCCTACTCCACATAGGTATAGAAGGCAGAAACATTTGGCTTAAGAAAACTCAGGCTGTACATTGGAAACAGTTTCTAATGGAAGGATGGTAACTGACCCCGGACTATCCACTTGGTGCCTTTGCTTCTGACTTTGGAAGTCTTTAAGAACAGACTGAACATGGGAATCAGGAATGACAGGTACAGTTGTTCCCTATCAAGATCTATTCAACACTGTTTCGTTTTTTTTTTCTGTGACATTTCTGCTATAAAAAGAAGTTCTTTATTAACCTTCCAATTAATAAGCAAGAAAAATAGGTTAAAGTTTCTCGAGTGTTGGCAGATATACAGATTGATGTAATATAGATTCCTGTCTTAATAAGATTGTATTCCAAAGTTAATACTTGGGAAATAACTGAGGTAAACATTATAAAGGGCAACAGAAAAAGTTTGCATTTTACTGTCTTTGTGGTTAGATTGTTATTTAAAATAATGATGGCAACTAAGAGTCGATGGCCTTTGTAAAACTCATTTTGTTTGCAGCTGTTTTGTTTTGGTTATTTGATACCCATGCCGAGCCTTTTAAGAGAGCAAACACAGTTAACTTACAACTTTCTGTATCAATTCCTTCTTTTTTATTTTAAATAAATCCTCTGGGGTTTTTCCTTTTAGGTTGTGCCACTCAGATGACACAGAGTAGTGACTCATCCAAGTATATCCTGCTGACAGAATTTCATAACCCTTCAGTAAGTGCTTGGGTACAGAACATATTTCTATGAATTTAAAATTCTCTTTCCTTCAACTTTTTTGAAAAAACAGAATATAAAGGACCATGAAGGTGTATTCTGGTTTCTGGTGAGGAGCAATGGGATCCTGAGAAATAGAAGAGTGCTTGAGTTCAGCAACTGAGCCTGTCCAGGAAATTATATTTATCTATGATAGTTACGGGTTCCAGCAATTCTCATGCTCACCAAACAAGCTCTAAGCCCAGGGTTTTACTGAAATAGAAAAATACCTCTAGAGCAGTGGCAGCCAAAGAAAAATTTGAATATTGCTACTGAGGAAGAAACTTGAAAAGATCAGGAACTGCTGCTAGATATGCACAAGCATATACCATTGAGACTGCTCCAACATGTCACATCTTTGGGAGTTTACCCCAACTTTTCTTTTGACAACTGTATATCTGTGTTTTACTTTAATGCTCCCTATGTGCTGCGTATGTCTTCAGTAGTGTGTATCATTACTGAAAATACAGAGGAAACTGTAAAACTGATAAAAAAATAGCTAGAGGCTATGTGGAGATTATAGCATTTGGGAACACACAGAGCTGTAGGTCATTTGCTTTTCTGAATTCTTCATTGTCTTCATGAAAAGTAACAAACCTACTTTTTCTTCTTTGCTTCCTTCACTCCGGCATTCACCAAATAAAAATCTAGTGATTGGTACAGGTCAGTGCACAGACAGAAACTTGTGATGGAGCCTGAGTTCACGTGGGAATGATGAAAAGATGGCTGGAAGAGAAATTAACCTATTAATTTGGTAAGGAAATTATTCTCAATTCAAGGAACAGATGTATTTTTTTTCCTGTTTTCTGTTATGTTTTAAACAGGGAGATTTGGTTTGACACCCAAGTTGCAACTATACAGTGAAAATTGTTCTGATTCATTTTAATATCATCCACATACTCTAAACATTCATGTGTCCTTGTGATTGTACCCATCCCCTGTCTGTAGACTTTGCCTTCACAGGGTTAGATTACTCTCACAATCTCTGCATGATTTAAATCCATCTGGAAACAAAAGCTTGTGTAAAATCTGGCTGCCTCAAAACTGGCTGCTCTTCTAAGAAAGTATTGTGCCTTTATAGAGTTCAGTGCACTTTTGCCATCTGATCTCCATAGGCTACCAGTAGACATTTGGGTGTTTTGGCCTTTTAAGCTCTAAATGACTATGTACTCAAGAGACTAGTCTCCTCTTGTGTTATTCCTAAACAAGCTGCAAGCAGCAGGCATGCTGGGTTCCTTTTCGTCTACCAAAGAGGGAAATCTTGGCAAAGTACAGGCTGTGATAGCTCATTCAGATTGCAAACATGGTCATCTAGTTAGTGCTAACTTGCTCATTATCCTAAAATCTTTACCGTTTCACTCTTAATCTTCAAAAGATTGTGGTAGTAAGCAGAAATAAAAAGCCAGAGCATTAATGATTAGAAAGGGCAGTCTGTCTTAATCTTTTCTTTGATGGTTTTCTAATTGGGGACCAGATGGAATTGGTTCAGATTAAATGGCACAGCTTTTCTTAAGTAGAGAGAAAGACACGTCGGAAATTTGCAGCTCCCTTAACTTAGATTTAGGCTTCTTCTGTCCCTGTTGTCTAACCAGAAGTTATTGTGTGCTTTCTCTCCAAACCCTTTTCCCCTTCCCCTTTTCTTGTCTGCATCAGGCACCGGTTTAATAAATGTAGCTTGAAGGAACATAGAATCATAGCATTGTTTTGGTTGGAAAAGACCTTTAAGATCATCAAGTCCAACCATTAACCCAGCACTGCCAAGTCCACCACTAAACCATGTCCCTAAGCACCACATCTACACATCTTTTAAATATGCCCAGGAATGGTGACTCCACAACTTCCCTGGGCAGCCTGTTCTAGTGCCTGTCAACCCTTTTAGTGAAGAAATTTTTCCTAGTATCCAATCTAAACCTCTCCTGGCATAACATGAGGCCATTTCCTCTTGTTCTATTGCTTGTCACTTCAGAGAAGAGACCAAGACCCACCTCCCTACAACTTTCTTTCAAGTAGTTGTAGAGAGCAATAAAATGAATTCTGAAGCTGGAGCACCTCTTGCAGTTGAGACTGGCATGAAAAGGGTTGAGATGAGACACAAACATCTTCCCGCAGCTATACACAAAGTCTATCATGAATCAGCAAGCATATGGTGAAGTTTAGAGAAGTCAATTATGGTGCTGAAGTTGCCAACCTTAACACTGATGATGTCTTTCGCTCCTCTGGAGAACCACTGTCAGCAAGACCAAGGTGAAAAGAACGTCGACTGCTCCAGTTGGTCCTTGGCTGGGAGCAGATGAAGTCAGGAAACCACAGCCAGTTTTCCAACTGTCACTCATTCTTATTTTTCTTTCTTTTTTTTCTTTTTTTTTAGCCCAACTTGCATTTGCAGCATAAGAAAGCTGAAGTCTAGGCTCTATTTCAATAGCATAAATTGATGTTTTTTTTAAAAAGTCATAAATTATTTGGTAGATAAGATGGAGAACATGCTAAAGAACAAACACCAACTAGAAAACTGTGTGTTGCACAATGACATAATGAGGGAGAATTGGACAGGAATATGCAAAGAAGTCAAAAAGAAGACTGAAAAAGAGGTAGCAGGCCAGATCTAAGGAGCACTAGTTGCTAGTGGGTGGCTGGTCTTGAAATCAAAGAGGGAAATGAGTTATTTGGCACATAAACTGTAAAAAGGATAAGAGCTCTAACATCTAACTAGGCACGTTAAATGTTAGAAGTGTATTTCTGTTCTCATCTACAACATGATATTGCCTTAGAAAGTATTCATTTGACATCCTTCAGAAACAGAAATACTCTTTGATTAAATATTTGTCAGAGGCAGGCTCAGTTCTATGTTTACTTTATAAAATGTTGCCATTCATATTTATTTTTGACTTTGCATTTGCATAGCAACAGGAGACTATTATCCAGCAACAAGAGACCATTATCCTGTAACAGAACTGTGTGGTCTCCAAGGTATATGGCAAATGGGGCTACTCCAGCTGACTGGTAATGTAGTTAGGTCTGCTGCAGCTACCTGTAGAGAGTCATGATCAGCAGTATTAATTCAGGCAAATCCAATGTATGCAAGGGAAAACACATAACATCTCCAGATAGGATATAACAGAATGGTATTTAAACTCTTTCACATTGAATCACAGAAGTGAATAAAAATAGGGAAAACAATCAAAGTATCAGAGCAGTGAGCTGTGCAGCCACAAGACACTAGCTTGTGCCAGAGACCACAGTTTGTTACAATGGATGTCAAAAGATTGACGTTTTCAACGCTGAATGTAACAGCTACTGGAGCTGAAGCACTTGCCAATAGTGCTGTTAAGCCATTCTAAATTCACTTATGAATTGGGCATCAATAAAGGAGAAAAACACAGGAACTGAGTGTGCACATAGCAGAGCTCAAAGCTGCTTT
Source organism: Hemiprocne comata (assembly GCA_020745705.1). Lineage (NCBI taxonomy): Eukaryota > Metazoa > Chordata > Aves > Apodiformes > Apodidae > Hemiprocne > Hemiprocne comata. Next base: position 116,086,720 of record CM036588.1, on the reverse strand, counting down.
TCCCTTCCCTTGTTTACTGACAAGCCAGCATTGGAATATGAAGTCAGGAAATATTGCAGTGGCATGTGCTGCCTCATCTCAGACTAACATGTCTGACACAAGTCTCACCAAATTCAGTAGGAGGTTTCTAACTATCTGCAATGGACATAGGATTGTTCTTTAATACCTCCCACCTCTGGTCAGGCAGAGGTAAATGTGATGTCTAGTAGAGTGCCCGTGATTAAACAGACAGTTCCCAAAATTCTACGAAATTTTCTATTGAATGTCTCAACACTTCTGATAGATGAGGCTAGGTGACATATTAGCATGACAACAGAGCTTAAAATCCCAGGAGATCACTCTGCTTGGAACTCTGTGCTTTAGATAGATGAAGCAGTAGTTGAGAGGGAACACAGGGACACAGAGGGGTGAAGGGTCTTATCAAAGTCCTCTAACTTTGGCAATTCTTTTCTTTTCTAACATATTTCTTCTTGCATTCTGTGTTTCCTTGCAGCCAGAAGTGCCCCCAGATGGCATTGTGCCACAGCTGTTCTCTGTGCCATGCTGTCAAGTTGAGAAGTGGCATGCTCTTTTTAGGGAAGGACCACGTGCCCAATATGCTTTTTGTGCATATACATCCATAAACAAAATATCCAAGTTTAATGGAAATAGGATAAGAACAAACATTGAGAATATACACAAAACAGGTGAAATCCAACTTCCCAGTTCAAAAATCTGTGGTGGGCTGGGGAAAGAGAAGACAGGAAGGACAGAAAAAACTGAGGGACAGAATCACTGTCTTCATAAGCATATACAGGGTTTGTAATGGTACAGGAGAAATATTAGCAAAGTTACACAACATGGGAGTCAGGGAGGGGTAGAAGGACTGGAGAAAATTGGTAAGGGAAGGAAAATAAGACCATGAAGAAAAAATTGGTCAAAAAAAATACTTTGATCAGCAATGTGAAGGTATCATTAAACACATATTATGCCTTTTATCTTAAATTATTTACTGAATTCTATTACCAGATGGAAAGTTGCACCTTTTCATACTGAGTCTCTGAAATAAATAAAAGCTAGAAAAGACTGCTAGTCTTCATGCTGAAGCCATCTGTTGATCTTTTGTATTGATACCATCTCATATTGTGCACATTTTAAAGTTTCCTGCCAGCCGCTTTCTCTTTGCACTGTTCTGTTTTCTCTTTCTGTTTTCAGGGATTTGGGTTTTATGGTAATTTTCCTTATAAATTACTAATTCCAACATCAACAAAACAGTGAACCATTTTAACAGGGAATTGAGACTAGGGTTGGGTATAGTCTCATGCTAAAACCTAAACCTTCAGAGTGCTAAAAAATAAAAGGTTTCACAGTCTTATCCCAGTGTAATTTAGAACAGCTGCAGAGCAGTCCTAAACCAGTCTGTCCTGCCATTTCCCAGCAAGGAAATTCCTGGGTATGACTAATGGTGGTATACGTGGGAATAATCAATGCAACTTAGAAAGAAAATCAGTTCTTTTTCCAAGTACCTATCTGTCTGGCTATAATCTACTTTGCTCCAAGACAGAAATATAAGAAATATGTTCTTTAAGCAAGAAGACAGAGCACTCTAAACAAAGGCTTTCTCTAGCAAATCCTACAATGAGGCCCTCGTGCCACACAAAATCTCCTGAAAAGCAGTGTCCAGGGTCTGAGAGTCTTTTAAAATGTAAAAAAAAAAAAAAAAAAAAAAAAAAAAGAGCAAAAAAAGCCAAACCCAAAAGAGAAGATATTACCAACCCCTAGTTGTTGGGGGAAATGACAAATTTGCATGTCAGGACATCCACCAGACTTGAGCCTTGGGAGCAGGAGAGAGCATATGAGTGCCTGACAGATTGGTACATGGTGGTGGAGGAGAAGAAAGTGGGAAGTCAGTGAGTCTATTGCATGAATGAAGCTATCCTTGATCTCTGAAACCTTCTGCTGCAGCCTGGAAATCAGTGGAAAGCCCAGGTGAGTTGTGCAGCATTCAAAACTCACAAAGTAGAATTTTAACCTGACTATCTGGAATACAGTGATAATTATTTATGAGTGTGGCTTGTAATTCAGTGCCACAGGGATCTGTGATTATTTAGAACCCAACACGATTGTGATAATTCACAAAGATTATTCATGTGTCATTTTCTAATTAAAAGCTTAATTATTAAAATGCTCTATGGTTGCCCCAGAATATAAATTGCGTATTTTTTTCTCCCAAAGAATAGCTTCTTAACCAGCTTCTTAATCTTATCCACACAATTTATAGCATGTCTACTTGTCGTGGGAATATATGACATGATTTCCGTAGTGGGGGCCACAGGGGTCTCTGAGGAGGCAGCTGGAACTGCCCTGTGCTGGTATCAGCCACCAATGATATAACCCACTACCTGCCAGTACTTCAACCCAGCAGAGGAGCATGCAGTGCCTCTGCTCAAAATTACTGAAAAATAGAGCAATAGGTGCTGGGGGCAGGAGACACAGGAGGATACACAAATGGAGCCATGGGGGATGCCATGTGAGGGGACACAGAGGAAAAAATGGAAGGAGGTATGTGGAAGAGGATATTGTTGGTGACATGGCAGGAGACATTCTTGGGAAGAGGACCTCCATGCTAGAGAAGGTACATCTCTGAGAGACAGGGGCAGTGGGTCACCTGTGCCAGAACAGGAATACCCTAAGGTAGTATGGCTATGGGAGACTCACACCAGGACAGAGACACCCTGAGGAACCGCAGTCCATGGAGGACGTCATGCCAGAGCAGATGAAACAAGCAAGCAATGAGGCACAGCAGGGTAGGAAGGAAAGAGCAGCAGGAAGAAGCCACCAGGCACTGAGCCCAGCCTCCTGCACTGTCTGTCACACCACCCAGGGGCCCGACCACAACTGGTGCTGCAAATGAGGGCAGTGGAGACGACGAAGAGGTGGGGAGAAGTGCCTGGACTGAAGCTGAGCCTTAGGAAGAAAGGACTTATTCTTTGAGTGCTTGTTTAATTTACTCTCTTTTTTTTTTTCTTTTTTTTTCTTTTTTTTTCTTTTTTTTTTCTTCTCAGTACCCAAATCAGTAATTAAACATTTCTGTTAACTGGCAATAAATTAAATAAAGTGGAATTCCCTGAGTCAACATTGTTTTGCCTGCAACATTAGTGTGCTGTAAAGAAGCTTTGCTATTATTGTTTCTCTTCATTCATTGTTTAAGAGGTAACACCAGGAGTTAAAAGTAATATTTTCACCTTATACATAGAAACCTTGGCTTTAATTGACAGAAATGCATCAAAAAACAGGACCAGAAATGAAAAAACATTTCCCAGTGACAATGAATTACAAACTGGGAGACAATGGACCTCTTCTAATCTTTGTTATAATTTCAATTTTAACTTGAGCAATTTAACTCACATCTCTGCACCTGTGTTTTCCTCCTCTGCTTCTTGGGTTTTCCACTAAAAAGCATACTTCTTGAGCAGTTTAACCACCTCACTAAATCTGAGTATTAAATTTTTTATGTGAGAAGCATGACCTGACTTTGGCTTGATAGATACTACTGTAATGTAAAAGAAAAAATAAAATAGCCAATAAAATTAATACCTAAATAAGCTAACTAACAAAAAGAGGCCATAACTATGTGAGATTTGTCATGACAAAAGACAACAAATCTCTTGCTGTCATAACATGAGCTTACCAGAGAAAGAAGCATATGAATATTGATCATGGCTTGTCTGTTTCTGAGATGTATGGATGTATTGATTCAGGATTATTTGACAACTTCCCAGTCAGGCAGAGCATGGCAATCCAAGAGATGAAAATACATTTTCTTTAGAATTCCAGTTGCTTAAATTGATCCCAAGTGCTTGTTTCTCACATACACACTGCATCATGCAAGGTACTCAAATTTTAAGACCATTTCCAAAAAAGTCCTCTAGGAAAGTAAGCCAAGATCTAAGCAAACAGTTGTGCCTCAGCCCAAATTATGATCTTGAAAACTCTACAGTCTAATCCTAAAGCCACCTAAACTCTATAGGTTTTTAGAGTTGCAACATTTCATCTTGACAGGACAGTTCTCTTCTTCCAGGAGTCCATTAACTATAACTCACATTCTTTATTTCTAGTTCGATGGTCTGAAGTTTGACAATGTTTATGAGGAAAAGAGAGTTAAAAGTTTTCTCCTATTTGCTTCTATGGTATCCAGAAAAATCCATCCATCACTGAAAGTGGCAATGTTGCTAGTTCCACTATAGCATCTGATAACTTTGGTTGTCAGATGAACATGGAAATCAGGTGGAATATTATCCACATTAATCTTTGGTTCTGATGGAAGTATTTAGGTTTCAATGGAATCTAAATAAATATTAAATAAATAAATATTAAAGCTACAACTTTTCAGAAAACCCTTACTTGTAGTAGAATACACAAAAATGTGATCAGTTACAAGATACCTTTAAGGCAAAAGTCTGAGCTGCTGAGGAGAAACTGTAGATAATGAAATGCCAGACCCAAGTCAATATGGAAAAGCAAATTTATCCTTCTGAGGAAAACAATTTAGTCTGTTTCTGAAGTTACTGCAAGAGGTTAGTCTCTTAATTTAAATACAAGAATGATTATTAGCATCCTTCAAGCAAACAGCAAGACAAAAAGTAATTTTTTGTAAGTGATACCACTTAACTAACCACTTTCTCAAGAATTAGGCAGGAAGTTGAATATATCTGAAATCTGGTGCTGGTGCTTTGTCTCCTCATTGTTTTCCGAATGAATTCCCTGATGTAAAATGACATGAAAGAAAGTATTTTAAAAAGACAGAAAAAGAACAAATCTTGGAAAAGTACTGCTTATAAACGACATCCCGTGTACACAGAAGAATTTATGTGAAAAAGTATGTGGAGGCATTCAGTCCCCTGAAACCTTTTCCATATTGCCTGTTTTCTGTCCTCACTATCAAAGACTTGTAAATACCCTTTTCTTTCAAGCGTAATTATTGCTTCACTGGGAGGCTTTTCTTTTCCTCGTGATGCAATAGTCAGCAATTTATAAATGCAGTCTCTGCTCTTCTGGAACACTTATCCCTCGTGTTGCTGTCAGTCACTTTGAGCTGTAAAAGCAAAGTAATTCAGAAGGGACCAAACAGATAATGTGCAGCTTACCTGGTCATCCAGTTTGCACAAGGAATCAAGTATGTTTTATTCAGACAGCAAGTAATGCAAAGCCATCAAACAATTTCAACTTAAATTCCAAATCTTTTAGAAGAAAGAGATATGACTAAGCAGCAGTGTTGTAAAACCCCATTTTCAGAGGCTTAGTAGAACCAGATGAAAAATAGCATTTGGATGAAATTTCCAGTGCTTATTGTCAGTCCTAAGATTTGGAGTGTGTGTTTGTGAGAATAGTTGGTAAAAGTCTACTCATTTATCCTAAGACAAAGTGGTTTTCAGCTGCTTTTTGTCTCCCACCTTCCATATTCCTCCCCCAGTGAAATGAAATGGAGCATCTGTCCAAAAAAATGGCAGATGTATCTGGATAGATGAAGTAGAAATAAGAAGAGGCTCTCACACAACACAATGAGGTGTCTGGAAGCAGGAGAGAATTGCTTATCCAAACTGAGGAGAGAGAGTGAAAGAAATTTTTTTGGTCTGAGGAAAAATTGTTGCAAAACAAAGCGATAAGTTTCTGAAATTTAATCCATATGCACAGTATTATTCTTCCTGAAAAGTGTTGTCATAACATATGCATTCTTGCCAATTCTTATGAAAGACGTGTGGGATATATGTCATATCATTATGGCTGAGCTTATACAGTTATACAAAAGAATTCCCAGTTTGCTTCTTGTTGCTGCTGTTGTTGGTTTCTACCAACTGAAACTGTAACAGACCAAAAAACAAGCTAAAAAAATGGATCTTTTTAATGCAGGCCCGTTATTTTTAGATTCTGAATTACATCTCTGCAAATCTTGGCAATTGAAGGTACTACCACATAGGGTATGTCCTTGTCAATACTAACAAAATTGCTACTTGTTTTATGGTAACTCCATTTGGCCCATCTGCTGTGATACAAGAAGCAAGAACAACAAAAATGTGCTGTGCTCAAAGGAAGGTAGGTATGAGATTACTGACTGCTACTGTAATTGTTCCAGCCTTCAGCCAGGAGCTGTGACCCTGGCATGCCAGACATTATTAAGGCAGCTGTTATCTAGATGGTTTGTGTCATGACATCAATGAAGAGGAGATGGCAGAGAAGGCAATATTGGGACACAAGGAGTTGCAAAGTCATTTATCTTGTCTAAGTAGGTTTAGCTCTCAGTATGGTCAGGGAGACACAGGGAGATGAGGACAGCATCCCTGCAAGGTAACTCATTATCATCATAAAAACAGTGCCTAAGGTAGGCACTTCCAGAGAAATTTCCTGTGGGTAACCACCTTCAATGAGACCCCTAATTTTGACCTGGTGAGTGTTAGGCAAGGTGACAGCCAGTCACCTTGTGCAAGCTTTCAGTGTCATTTACATTAGCTAGGGTGTGCAGAAGTCTGTAATCCATCACGTCACTTGTTACCTGGTGTAGTTAAAGCTTCTTCAGGTATGGATGTACATCTTGCAGTCAGACATGTAATTACAGCATCATTCTACCTGATACAGACCCAGATGACATAGATTTCAAAAGCTTTGTGAAGGAGACCATTCCAGTAACCTGGCTGGGACTGCAGCTGTATTTAAAGGGAAAAGAGTTCTTTAGAAATGAGAACAGCACCTGGTGTTTATGAGATGCTTTCAGAAATAGTTACCCTAAGTAAACAAAATCTGAAGTGATTTGAAAAGTCTGAGAATGTAGCTGTTTCTACAAGCACAAATGACACTTAGCCAAGATTCTTGGAGGTACTGAAAACAGACTCCTGAATTGTTAGGAAGATATAATTAAAATATCATTTACACCAGAAGCCTGTAAGGTGGTCCATTAAGTCCTTGCTGTTCCTGTGAGGCATTAAGAATCAGAAAGGGGCATACCTAAGCCAGGTCAAAACAGTTGAAAAAAATTAATTAGTAACTTTTATACAGCATCCAAATGTCTGTAAGAATCCATGATTAAATGAGTGAAGTTTCTGTTATGTTTTCCTAAAAATGATATTCAAAGGCTCTAGAAAGACCTCTGGAACTGCAAGTTATTAATAAAGCCCACATGCCACAGTTAGACAAATCCCCTGCAGCAGAAGGGACATAAATCTTCAGTGGGTCTTCAATATCTGCCCTTAAAGCTGTGGAGGAAGCAAAAACTATTGCTTTGTTCTGATTGGGTTTTTCAACCATCTTTGCCAATCTCAGTCATGCATTCACCAGTGCTGTGATGCTCATTTGAGTGCAGGGTTTCTCTACCCCTTGGAAGCCTCAGGTATGCCATCAATATAGACCATTCAGGTAAGAAGTCCAGATCATCTTGACCCAATCAAATTCCTTGAAAAGGTGCTTACTGCCAAGATACCCACCTGGAAAAGGTTGCCTCCACCATGCTGCATCTCTATTGCTGACTACACCAATGGAGGGAACATACCTGGGGTTTGCAAATATTGTAGAGTCTTGCAGAGACTGCAACAACACCCACACAGTGAGAATCCTTGATAGTTATCCAGAAGTTCTCAAACTTTGCCTCATTAAATTTTCTAGATGAAAGTAAAAGATGATTCCATCCAAAACTAGAGATATTGCAGACCTCTCTGAACATTAGCCAGTGCAGTGCCATGGTAAGATTCTATAGCTTGCACTTCATGTTAATAGCAAGAAAATGTTAGTAAAGAATATGTTAATAAATGTTTAAAAATTGACATGTTAATAGTAAATAAATACTCTGCATGAGCAATTGCTTGCAATTATAAAACAGTTCAAATTTTATCTTATTTTTAAAATTGTAGCATTGGGCAATATTGACTAGATGAAAAAACGGCAGGTAGAAAACTTCTTGTTCTTTGCTGTCTTTTTCTCCAACTTTAAACAAAATTAATGAGCTACGATAGTTCTGTTGTTGATCTCCCCACTCCCAATGCAATTCGAGTATTTTAATGTTCAGCCTCTTATTGTAATTCAGACTGATGCCATTACATTGAGTGCATGAGCAGGTCAGTACAGCACCTCAAGCTAATTTATAGCCTCGGGCAATTACTGACTTCCAAAGTTTCATACCAGTGCCAAATTTCTGTAACACTTTATTTTTCAAGCCACCTTCAATTATAAGGAATTTATAATATATTGCAGAACGCCATTAATTTTAAGTATGGTGTCTATTCAGCCAGCCTACTTACTGGCTGCAGCAATTCCAAACTCATATTTTACCAGAAAATAAAACCTGACCTCTCCCTTCTTACAGCATGATGGCTCCAATGCAGGTGCAGAATAGTAAATTCTCACATGACTGCAACCCTGCCCTCCACTTAGTCGTGGCCTAGAACTTAGTGACAGAAAGAGTCCAGTTTGTGGGGTAACACCTTGGCACCATTAAAGTCAGTGGCAGAACTTCACTAACTTCAGCTAACTTCCCACTAACTTCAGCAGGGATTTTACTGGTACATTTCCTTGTCAGTGTGGCTGCTCTTACTGCTCTAAATACCATAAGGCCTCGTCCTTCATACAGTCTCAGACCACACACCATTTTAAGTATGAAAGACTGCCTTTCCTAGCATAAAAAAAAAAAACCCTATTAGTTCCTTTAAACTTTTTTCTTCTGCTGCTAGCAGCCCACATATATCCATACAAATCTTAGAAGATATAAATAAAAGGCAGAAGAAGACAGGATGGCAGTAGGACAGTGGGGCATAGCTAAACCATGGCACAACCAATTGACCTGTAGGTTCATGCTCCCTATCAGATCCTCATCAACTTTGCACATTCATAGAATCGTAGGATGGTTTGGGTTAGAAGGGACCTTTAAAGGCCTTCTAGTCCAACATCTCAGTGGTGAGCAGGGACATCTTCACATAGATCAGGTTGCTCAGAGCCCCATCCAACCTGACCTTAAATGTTTCAGGGATGGGGCATCTACCACCTCTCTGTTGCAGCAACCTTCAATGTACTGGCCTTGCCAAAGGATACAAATCTAAATTCTTGCAATGGTCTCTCAGCTCCTGTCTGTACTATGTGATTTGGTTTTCAGTTTTTCTGAAATGAAACATACGCTTGAAGAGCCCATTATCTTCAGAATTTCATTAGATGAAAGTCGTAGCTATTTGGAGAGAGAAAAAGAACTTCCTAAAATGCACCTTTATACACATGTGGAAATATTTATCTTCTTGTCACATAGGCATATTCTATAGCTTTGGCATAATACACAGTAGTGAGATTGGAGCATTTAATAAAATCTGCAAGTGTGTAGTTCAAAATCTTTACAGGACATACATTTAAAACTGCCAGGAGCAGGAAGGCTAAGTCTCAATATTTTGTTTGCAGGTTTTTTTGTAATTATGACCTTTTAAAGTAAAGTATAAATTCAAGATGAACTGATGTCGTAAAGTTGGCCAAGTAAGGAACTAATTTATATAAACTCACGTACAAGATATCAAGCATCTGGCTCTTGCTGTAAAATGCATAAAAGGCACCTAAAAACAGTATTCATGTTGGACACTAGAGATTCAGTTATCAGGCTTTACAGTGATTGCTGTCACTTTATTTTTAGCTGCTCTTTATTATATGTCCTCCACTGAGTACTTATTTTCCCCAGGTAGCTGGAATTCCAAGATTTTTGGTCATCAATCAAGTCCTGCAGTATGATAGAAAATAAAATAAGACTCTTTTTGAGGCAGTTGATATATATCTGATTTCCTGCAGTTCTCACTTAAAGAAAATTTCTTTAAACAGATCAACTGACTTATGCAAGAGAAGTGAAAGTTAAGAACTGCAGCTGGGGTTCTACAGTGAGATCTCTCTGTGTGAGACCATGGCAAGACTGGAGCCTCACTCATAAAATCTTCAGAGTGAAAGGATCCAATAGAATTGTCAGTAAAGATACAACACTGAGCTAATCTCTGTAATGGTGGAGCTGGGAATTCATTTAATACTGCTCACATTTTTAAGAGTGCACTCTGTGAATATTCTTTAGAGGTTTAAATAACTGCCAAGATGCCCATCACGATAAACCTTGTTTATTCTTTTTTTGTAGCTGTGAAATGGAAGAATTAGTTCATTTATATCCATTTATCCAATAACCATAAATGTGAGCAGAACATAATTTGCTACAAATCCTTGATATAAAACTTTTTGGTAATTATATCAAGCAGTCATATTATTCTAACTTTGTCTTCTTCTAGTACTTTATATATGCTGCACCTGTGGGTTCATCTTCAATGAGATACAAAAATAATAAAAATAACCTTATTAGAATACATGCTTGAGTTTTAGATATGGGTTTAATGTCTAAAGGCAATACAAGTTACTGTGTTATACTTTTACTGCCCAGACAATATACTTATTTTTTAGAGATTTATGTCTTGAACACCCTGCTTCCAGCTATTTCTGTGGAGACTGTGTTCACCAAAACACTTTAGCTGACTACTCCTTAAGCTTGGGTTTTCCAAAATACCTAAGTTTCTCAGCTTCCAGCGCAAAATGCTTAGAAACAACTTAATTTTTGACAGCTCCACATGTGCAAGTGTGCTCCAACACATTCTGAAAACTCCTAGCTGTTCTGCCAGCATCCATTCTTTAAACACTCCTAATGGAGCAGATGATATAACAGCTAATTCATAGTGTGGATGCTCCCACGCTCTCTGTGTCCTGTTAAAGAACTTATGAGGTCAAACAGCAACAAGGGAGACTTAAGTGAGGCACAAGGACAGCAAAAGGTGTAATCTAAGTGTACCTGCATACTGTAGCAGACTCCCTGGTGGTGAGCCTGTGGGGTGTTAGGTAAAAGATGTGGCTTCAGTTGTTGGAACTTCAGGTTGTCTCTGCAAGTCATGCAATTAGTAGTGACTTGGAGATCCTGTCATAGCAGAAAAATTAGTTGCACAGATGACTGATAAGCATGTTCCCCTGGAAAGAAGATTTGAGTTTCAGTCCCTTCTCTAGAAAAAAATTATTGTGTATCTTATATCAAATAGACACTACATAAAAAAACAAAACCAAACAAACAAAACAACAAATAAACAAAAAACCAAACCAAACTGAAAAAACCAAAACACCACATTATATCATTCAGTTAGAATATGGACAATTGTCCTTACAACAAAGATCATTTGCCCATTTTGCTGACTGCCTTGAAATAATTTCCAGGCATAAGCTACATCTGTATAGTCCAGAATCATGATTTATTATTTGGGGCTCTCCATTGACCCCAAGTGAAACTTCTCTTTTAGCCAAAAAAAGACACATGAAAACAGAAATCTTTTCCATCACCCACTCTGCTGAATTGGGAATGAAGGCTAATTGCACTTAAAATGTGGAAAGATTCACAATCAGTGTTCCTCTACACCCAAGAGAGAACAAATGGTGTAAATCATATCGTGAAATCTGTAATTTTAATTTCTATTGGGCAAAATAAGAAGAAAACAGGTATTACCTTAGTGCTCATGGGTTTTGCACACAGGAGGCACGATCTGAAATGAAAGAACACATTGCCTCAAAGGACCATTCATCTCAAGTACAAGTCTCAATTCATCTCATCTACATTAATCTACAACCATTGGAGCCATTTGTAATGGGATTCTTCAGACAGTGAGTGGATCACAGGGGATCTTCAGAGGATCACTCAGCTGAAGATAGGCTCGAAGAAATTTTTGAGGTCATGCAGCTAGATTTTCCCAGTTCAGTTCAGCTTGTCTACATTCTTTCTCAATCCATCTGTTCTACTGCATCTAATGACTTCCATTTCAGTTCATTAAAATTGGATCCCTAAGGTAGGAAAGAGAACTGAGGACACCTTTGGATAACTGGTTGTCTGAGAACAGCCAAAACAAGTGTCAGAGGTTATGCACTTGAATTATGTTCTGCCTTATTGACCAAAACTAAGCATTTTAAATGCCAGGCCCATTATCTTGCGTCTAAGCAGGTTTTGTAGGTGCATGGCTGCATTCTGACTCAATGGGTCATTCTTTTTGAAGGACTAGTACAGCAAGTCCCCAGAAACATTTGTTAGCTTCTGGCTAACCATTGCCATGTAGCTTCTTAGAGGTTATCCCATTCTCACACAAGAATTTTAATTCAGAAATTCAGAAGCTGCTTCTTCCTTCCATGTATGGCTGTTTATACATTCCCAGCTCCAAGAGGATGGTTGCCATCCTTGCTGGTCAGCCTGTGTCTCAGCCTACCAATATGTGTTCATGGATGAGCTCACCTCCATTTTGCAGTAACAGCATGAAGCATGGCTTGAAGAAGAGTTCTATCTCTAGATGGACTTTCTACTAAGCAACTTTCTTCTTCTCCCTTTTCAGCATGTATTTTTTTGCCCTGTGCTCCATCAAATATCACGTACGGGGCCGAGGGGGAAAGGCTGCCAAGACATTACTTAGGACAGAATATGCAGGTTGTAGTGGTTCACAAGCTGAACATGTTTGCAATGTTATGCTGCTGACATTGGAGAGAAAAAAAAAAAAAAAGTAATTAAATTCAAAGATCTCACTGGGATGTAAAGAAAAGGGGGTAGCTTGCAAAATGCATTATTAGTAAGGTCCATAAAGCCAGTGTACCTCAAAAGAACTTTATTTATTGAGGAACAACCTCAAGGAAAAGTGTTAGTCCATCAGCCTGCTCAAAACCTCTCAAAACAGGAGCTCCAATCAGTGCACTACTACTTTGTCTGGAAATAGTCTTGGGAGACATCAAGTTAAGAGTGACTGTAGTTTCAGCAGATCTTGTTTTCCATTCTCTGAGTTTACTTAATTCTTGAAATGCCATTTTTCATCTCCAGTTTCTGTGAATCAAGAATTCTTACCATATTCATCATCACTGCTGCTGAAACTGGTCTTACCTTTTGATTCTCAGCCACTTCTTTCCAACTCAGATCTTCAGCAGCTGTAGATCTGTCAACATTGTGTGCCTCAGGGGAAGTGTTTGAACCCTTAATATTTCCTTCCCTCTCACCTGTCATTCTGAACAAGCAATATATTTTCTATGAAACAGCCAGTCATCAGACTCACCCCACCATCCTTTTGCAATTCTATTTCTGTCATAGTTTTGGTTGTGCATCAAGCCCCACAGTGCCTTTTGCTGATTTCTCACACTTCTTGCATTACTATCCAGGCATTTAACTTTGACAGATAAATTTGATCATGATAGAGCAAAGGAAGAAAGCATAAAAAAGGACAGCAGCTCAACCTCCCATAATTTTAGACCTTCTGCCCTTCAAGCTGGTATGTGGACTTTCAGATGCTGCTGTCCTCCTAGTTTTAAGCATTACTTGCTAGATTAGCAGACAGGTACATAAAGTTGGTTTTCCCCATCCTCATGAGACAGAATCTACCCTTGTAGATTCTACAATATTACCACATGTTCAAGAAAGCCAAAAAGTTATTGGTGACATCATCTCACAACATTTCTTTCCACAGAGCATTTTCCCTGAATCTCACCTGTGAGAACTGAAGAGAACATCTCCCAAGCTCCCTGCTCTCACTTCTGGTCCTGGAGTCTGGTAGCAAAATTCAGGGACTCCTGAAAATATTATTAACAGTACACACCTGGTAAAAAAAAAAACCAACATGCATATTCATAATTCATAAATAAGTGCTTATAATGTTTATCTAATACTATGTCTATTCATAATGAGTGTAGCATTCATTATGGCATATATGCACAATTTGTTCTGGTATTTCCTACCTTTGAACATGTGACTGTGCAAAATAATGAAGCTGTTTAATATGCTACTGTATAATAGTATATATCCTATTGAAGGAATATTTTCAAAGGCTATTTTGGTTTTGGTCACAAAAAAACCAAAAATAAATGTGGAACATTATCTGAGTTAGTCAAGCAACTTCTTTATATTGAGGTGTTCTCACTCTGAACTGGAGCCATACTGGTGTGGCCAGAAGGACAGCATCAATTTTGACTGTATATATCACAGAGGACACCAGAAAGAATTCAAGAATTTCAGGGCCACCAGTTCTGGCTTAGTTGTACATTTTTTTAATTTAATCACAAAGATCAATAAGCAATGCAAAGGAGAAATTCAGGTATTCTTTTCATTCAATATAAATGAACCAATATTAGCTTACATTAACAGTGGTCCCTCTAGGTATATTCACTGCAAAGATACAGTGGATAAGCAACCAGTTGAATAAAGTCACCTGCTGGGCTGAGAGAATTGCAAGAATTTATCCACTTTGGCATTTAGCTATGCAGTTTCCCAGCCTTCCCTTATGATGACTCTTGCTCCTTTAGCAGTGCCTGCCTCTAACCCATTAGATCTGACAGTCACAGATGGCATCATAGAAGTTTTTCTGGTATGCTGGCTACAAAAGCTGGTTTGGATTGGAATCAAGCTGTTTATTGCTGAGTATGATGTAACACACTGATGGTGGTGAATCAATTAGGTGTTTCTGCAATAGCCTGCACAGCAAAAAAGAGCATTTACTGCCAAGCAGTAAAATGATTAAGTAGAAAATCTGGAATCCATTTTTTTCAGGTGACTAGAGAGAACATTACCTTTTATAATCATCTGGAGTTCCCAGAAAGCAATCCAAATTTATGGCAATGTAGGCGGGAGACTCATCAGCTGATGGGGTATAATGGATGAATTATGTGCTAGTTGTAGTAAATCTGGCTGTATTGTCACACTCTGCACTCCAGCAACCAGATTGTCACAGACTGTTTGCATACCTTCCCTCTTCCTCAGGCCCAAGCATGCTTTATCTTGAGCATATAGCTGATGCAACGACAGCATGTGCTTGTCCCTGAGCTAGGCTGCTTCTCTCTTTTTTTGTGGACGGTGAATTGTAAACCCAATGAAGAAAGAGAGATTTTCATATGCCTTAGGACACATTTTTTATGGGGAGGTGGGGGATGGGGTGTTCAACTTCTTACATTCACTAACTTTTCCCTGTATAATTTAATATTTCTGCCACAGCATAAACTTGTGGTTTTTTTCATTGCTTTTCATTACTTCTGCACAGAATGAATTCAGTCTAGATTCTATTAACACACAAAGTCCATACTGCTAAAATCTAATATGAGATAGTTAACTCTTCATTAATCTGTGGACTGGAACTCTGTAATCATTGTTGGGCTGAGAACTGGCCTTAAATTTAGGGTTGAGAGTATTCACCTACTGTAGAAATCATAGTCCTGAAACCTTTACCACCAGAAAAGCAAACAGACAAGCAAATAAACAAAACTACAACTTAATTTTGCTAGAAAAAAAAAGTACACATTTTTTAAAATATACGGGAGCCACAGCTCTGAGATTTAATATGGTTTTTCAGTATTCCCTTCCTTTTGCCATTTGTAAACTTGGTATACAGATTCTGCTGGTTGGGTACAAAATTCAAACCCTAAAAAGCATTGAGATACTCCCTTACACTTCTATAATAATTATATGTGAGACATGATAGGTTCTAAGTCATTGTTAAAAATTGTCACTCTTCTCTGTTTGCCCTTTTAACTGCCAGAGAAGGATAAAGGTTTCACGGTGTTAATAAGAAAGTGAATAAAAAAATGATCAATCAAAATTGTTTTCTTAAACATAGTCAGCATGTCAAAATTAAGTATGATAAGAGCCCTACACGGTTAGGTAAATGGGAGTGAATAAAGATAATCCCTTAACATAAACCTCCTATCCAAATGGGAGCTCTATGTTTAGCTTAATACTTTAAATGCAAGCATATTGCTTCTCTTAAAAAACACAGGGGGGTTTCCCAACAAAGATGAGATATAGAGATTGGATTTCTTATTTTGTTTTGATTTGGTTAAATATATGGAAGAGATCAAAAGATGTTCCATCCCATTTGCTGCATGCATCTTCTCCACAAATATATCTATCACATTTTTCAGTCTTTAACCCACTAAGCACTTGTAGCTGTATTCTATATATTCTGCTCTTGTAGTGCACTGGACACTTGATAGAAAAAGTTCCCCTAGCACAAAGTCTTATTGCAGCAGCCAGACATATTAGTGACTATTAATCTGCATCTAACATTACTCAGATTCAAATAAAATTCAACTAAACAGGCTTAGGTCCCAAATTTCCCTCCCCGTAGTCATTAGTGGCCCAATTCCAAATATGTTGATGGGAAATCCCTCAAGAGCTTTAGTAGTCTTTGGACTGAGCTGTCAAATAACCACACTGTAAATCCTATTCTTTTTTACAGTCTCTCTCCTTCTGACTCATCAGTAGAAAATCAGACTATTCAAAATGCTTACCACACACAGGATATATTCTGCAACAGAAATGAATCTACATTTCTGATACATAACCCTGGGGTAAAAGGGAAGAATAGAGTTCATTAGTCTTTATATACTCCTTGGAGAGATGAAGAAGGTTTTGATTATGCTTTCCACCCATCAGCAAAGATGCAATGTAAGGTGGACTCCCTTCGCCATTGCATGTAGGAAAGTCAAGAACCTGTGGAAGATGATCCAGACCAATGAACATAGGTATCTACCTCTTCCCATTGGCAGTATATGAATTCCACAGGAAAGTCTACAGTGGCTCTAGCTACATGAGATCCAGGTGGTACTGGATCTAGTGGTACTAATCCATGCTAAAATAATGTCTGTTAATTCATAGCATGGTTCACTCTTTTAGTGACATAAGATGGTGATGCACCTTAAGACTTTCTCAAAAGCTTTGCACTCAAAAGACTTACTTAGGAAGTGTAGACCTTCAACTGCAGGATCTCCATCTGTGGGTAATGATATAAACCCAATGTCTCCTACATCCAAATATCCATGGCATTCTGCTAGGAACAATCCCTGTGCTCCAAACTGTTCTCTTTTGGACCCTTAACTGTTTTGGTCACCACCTCTTGAAGCTGATCACTCAGCATTTGGTGTAAAAGCATTATGGAGCCTGACTTTCATTTACTTTCACAGCCTTCATTGGAAAGTTCATTCACCTAAAGGCTTGTAGGATAAGATTTGAAAAATTTATTATGAGGAGAGGAAAACTGTAGGGGTCTCACCTACTCCATCTAAGAACCCTAAAAAAAAAGGGTAAGAATCAGGTGTCCTCTTTCCCACATTCTTCACCATAATTCCTGTATTTCTGGTGACACGGTGCTAAACAGCAGCTCTAGCCCATTGGACACTCCACATATCTGTGCATTGATCACTAGCACAATTCCATGGCAATGTGGGCATACATCTGCTGCAACTGAATTATGCTCAGAAACCAGACCTGCTCTTCCTGCACTGGTGTTCTCATTTATGCCTTTGTACAAAGGGTGAAATATCCCATCCCTATGAACTGAGGTTCTTATGCTGTAAAGCAGCACTGGGGAATATCTAAAATATATCTTGTGTCTGCATCTGGTCTATGAAAGGGAGATTGAACTCTGAGCTGGCTGAGGAGGCTGCACACCTCTAAAGGAGTCTGCACAATCATGGCAGAGAAATTATTTCCCTTAACCTGCTCCCCTCATCAACTCTTATGTGAGTAAGCTGTACTCCTGTCACTTCTGTCAATAACATCTGTTCTTACGTCCAAATTTTTCTTAGACTGTGTAAAGCCACAATACTTGAAGTCATGCTATAAATCAGATGAACATGGGACAAAACATCACACTGTCACACATTTTCTAAATGAATAGTATAGTACATGTGGTGGTGTTCAAAACTCAGGTCTTTTTATTTGGGATTTTTTAAAGATAATTAAAAAAAAATCACACTGTTTTCGGTAATTATCTTGTTATTTTGCCTGTCTAGTTTTATTTGCCCTAAAGTGGTAAGTGTATCTTCTGAAGCATGTTTAATGCCCTGGCTGCAATTAATTGATTGTAGTTTCTGCTACCACAATTACACTAAGCTTTGCAACTGAAATTAGAATGTACCAATTTAAAACCTTTATCAAGTTGTAATGCATTGAACAGTGGGTCTATAATAGATTCTCTTTCTTGATTTTGTAACTATGCTTAGTGGTTAATACAGCACTGAACCTACTGCAAGTCCTAATTATGAGAAGGTCACAAGGTTTGGTTTAAATAGCTAGTGTCACAGAATGTATTAATTTACTGCAGTAAGTTATAGCCAGGCTGCACTATATAAACACATTTCAGTACTCTAAGAAAACTTGGTGGGCCTGAAAAATGCTTTCTAGGGCTGATGTCTGTTGTGTAACTATTCATGTCATCATTTTACTTCAGCTCTCTGGCCTTCCCTGCCAGAGAATATATTGTTTTATACAAATCTTGGCTATGGTATTTTATTCAAGAAAAACACATCAGTGGCCACTACATATGATTTGAACTAAGCAAGATAATAAAAAGTTGGAGCTTTGATGATCTAAAATTAAGGCAGAAACAAGGTGTGCTCTCTTAACCCTAGATAATAAAAGACATCAGGCTCATACTTCACCACAGGCTCATTCAATAACCACTGGAGAGATTCCCTTGTTTATTCACAGCACCAAACAAATCATTATGTTTTCCCAGAGGATGAGTACCACAGCTTTCAAAATCTCATCTTGTGCTAAGCCATTGCTGAAGTCAGGATACGAGATTAAATTAGCAAATAATTTCACTCTTTAATACTCTTTTATGCTCGTGGTTCTTTTCTTTACATTGCTTATACACACATCTAAGGGTCAAGTTCAATTAATGAAATTCATAGTGCTACTAGAATGCAGACTACTGAAGCTAAAAGCTTAGTCCTGAAAGTCCTGCCTCATCAATGCTTTTAAAACTTGGCACCACTAGAACTTCTAAAACCTCTTGCTTTGTGACTCTGAATATACTCAGAAACTAAACATTTTGATATGTCAAAGAACTTATGGCCAAGGTCAACCATGGCTCAAGCTCCTCAAAGCCAGCTAATTCTCTAAATCTCTGGAGACCCCTCATCTTGTTATTATTCACTGAAGATGGGTGTTTAATACTCTGACAGGCTTAAAATCCCCAGAAACTGTGCCAATAACCTAATTTTTATTTTATATCATAACTGGAAATAAAACAACCCCCTGTGGAAGTCACCCACACAGCACAGATGTTCCTGCAGAGACTTTATCGTGGGGTGAGAACGCAAAGTCCCCTGGCCTTGAAGGAGTGCAAAAGAGCAAATATTCTCTATAAATTGCCTCTCTTAACAGGGATATTTGTATTACAGACTGTCCTTTTAAACAGCAAACAATAAACCTCTGGAACATCTACTAGATCCTCCTGAGGGCAGGATGTCTTTGGGCTGATGGAAGAGTTGGGTTAGTATCACTACTTTCCACTGGACCAAATTACACTGGTCATAGGACAATCTCTCCAGTATGAAGCAGCCCTCACTGTAGTGCTGGTTTCCTACCCAGTCACACCAGTTACCCAAGGAACTTGTGTCTCTCCAAAAGAAAATGGCCAGGGATTATTTGTGATGTAGCAGTCTTTAGTTTCTTACATTCTTTCCTGATAATCAGAGGTCAATTAATTATTTCACATCATGCATTGCAACAAAAAAAATAATTCCATTTGTCCAAATAAGAACCTGTTGTTTCCAATAATTGTTGTGCATAGACTGTTCTTCTTGAGGTGTAAGTGGACTTCAGTTTAGTATAATTCGCTTTGGAGAGGAAATATTTCTTTGTACTCAATCAGAACAGTTACACCTCACTTAATTGCCAACACCAGAGCATTTAATTTTAGAATAAATGTCTCTATTTTTAATAGAGAAAAATGTGTCAAATGGATACAATTATGGGTTGGTTTAGATGTGAAATACCGTCTCCTTAGAAGTGTTGCAAATAGTGCATTATGCAGTGTATTTTTTTTCCTGTTCTCAGTAGTGGTCCCTTCTGCTCATTTCAGTGCCCATCAGAGGACAGCACACATTGGGGCAAATCCATCCAACAGCAAGAGGGACAGAAGTTTGAAACACCTGGCCAACAAGGTTCAGTGTAAGAACTAGATTTGCTCATCCAATAAAAGGCAATATGCTTGATACAGGTCTTCAGACATGCAAAAGGTTGCTCAGTAGATTTGTTTCCTCCAAGAGGCAGGTATTACAGTGTACAGTGACAGTGTACAGCACACAGTTGGAGAAGACAGAGGAAGTTACTGAAGCAATTCATTGGCTTTCCAGTAAGTTTTTAAATCTCTGTACAAAAGTTCTACATATTTTGAACCTTAACCAACACATATCCTTCAGTATTTTTCATATTCTTCTAAAATAGCTGCATAGTTTAATGCCTGTATTTGTTCTACATATTTATTTATCATGGTTTTAGCAAATAACCAGGAGAAAGATGCTTGTTTTCCCCCCCCACTAGCCCCCCAGGGAAAGATAAAAAGCAGAATAAGGGAGAGAGACTTTGAGGTTAGAAAAAAACCCCTAGAATAGGTTTAATGAAGTAGTAATAATAATTATGATGGTGAATTACAAATACACACAAATACATAAATATGGAACCTACACTCTTCAGTTGGTAATTACTTCCTGACCAGAGATGTCCCAAACTGGACTCTGCAGCAGATAGGGATGCCCAAGTCCAGAGTCCCAGTGACAAAAGCCTTGGAGCAGCCAAGCTGATCCTACTCTGGCATACAGGAGAAGGTGACTTGTCTTGATGAACCAAGTTCTTCTCCAGTGAGAAAACAGGATCCAGGAGCAATAGCAGACAAACAGACCCCAACTCAGCTAGCACACCGGACAGGACAGGACAGGACAGGGTGTGCTGAGGAGCCATTTTATACTGAGCCCCAGAGGCAGGAGCACTGTGATTGGTCCATTGGGATCATGTGACCCACCCTCTCCTCCCCATTGGCACAGCTGCTCCCCCACTTTACCTGGCAGCAGCTGGGAGGGTCCTGGGTGGTCTCAGGTTAGTATGGATGTCCTCTCTAACCAGGACACTTTTATTTTATTCTTTTCCATCTTAATACAGTGAATATAATATCATATCGTATCAGTATTTGTTCATGGTAAAGAGGTGAAATTAATAATTAGTAATATCAATGTTTTTATGTAAGCAACCATAGCAACCTAAGCTACCAATATAATTGAAAAGAACTTGAAACATTTTAATTTTTACTTTATATTTTAACATTAGAGTATAAAAATAAGTTATATTTTATCTGACATGTTATGAAGAAATGGGGATGTTAAAATGCCTTTAAACTTTCTAGGAGGAGTCTGAAAAAGTGTGAGAACTACTTATTCTACTTCACGTGCCATGTAATTTCTTCAAAATAGTCTTGATTTTTAAATATTTGCATCTGAAGTAGTCTAAAGAAAAAAATTTTGCTCCTGAACTGAAATAAATTGTCTTCTCCTAGAAGTGATATGAATTATCATTACCAGATTTATATATAATCTGAATTTCTTATCAAGGAAGTTAATATCCATCAGCAAAGTTAAACGACTGCAGAGCTATCCAAGCATGTACTACTCGTTAGAAATTGTTTCACTGTTCTGAAAATAGATTTTCACCATGGGCTTGAAGAAATCCACTGAACTCAAAAGAAATACCTTCCAGTTTCATACAGACAAAAATATAAAGATATATTAACTGCTAAGACTTGCAGATCTCACATCAAGGTGGAGTTTGAAATGTAATGATTATGATTGTGTTTTATCTTTTATGGTAGTTGCCAGCAAATACAAGTATTGAAGTTTTCTAATGAAGAAGTACTTTTCCTGTTCTTATTAGGTGTTTTCAACATTTTTCATTAGGATTGAAGATCCCATAGTTAAGTGCTTAAAAATAGCTACTGCTGCCTAACTGCTAGGAGAAACAACTTCCCTGCATTTTCAGTGCAGAAAAAAGCATGCCACAAAGTGCCTAGCTAATTCAGCCTCTCTATATATGTATCTACATCATTTTGTGGACATTGAGCTGCTGGAGCGGGTCCAGAGGAGAGCAACAAGGCTGGTGAAAGGACTAGAGGGAAAGTCTTATAGGGAGAGGTTGAGGGAGCTAGGGTTGTTTAGCCTGGAGAAGAGGAGACTCAGGGGGGACCTCATCACTCTCTTCAGCTACCTCAAGGGAGGTTGTAGTCAGGTGGGGGCTGGGCTCTTTTTCCAGGCAACTAGCAACAAGACAAGAGGGCACAGCCTCAAGCTGCTCCAGGGGAGGTTTAAGTTGGATATTAGGAAGCACTTCCTCACGGAGAGGGTGATTAGACATTGGAATGGACTTCCCAGGGAAGTGGTGGAGGCACCGTCCCTGGGTGTGTTCAAGGCAAGGCTGGATGTGGCACTTAGTGCCATAGTCCAGACGGTGTGGTGGTGTTGGTCATAGGCTGGACTTGATGATCTTAAAGGTCTTTTCCAGCCTTGGTAGTTCTGTGATTCTGTGATTCACCCTTCACTTTTCCTACTGCAGTGAAAAGCAGTGAAGCACACTGTGCTCTGGACTCTTGCCTTCTGAGTGACACCTACATTATCACTTCGTTTTGGTTAGCCTTATCCCTGTTCTACTGACATTCCTGGGCATCTCTGAATCTTACTTTGTCCCTTTCCTTGACAAGAGCTGGCTGTCACAAACCAAAGTTGCAGAGGTGGTATTAGATGTCAGTCCTGCTGCACCGCTGCTGGCAGAAGCGGAAATGTGTAGGCTCTTCATCAAGGCAGAAAATTTCACATCCTTCAGATCTCTCAACATTAAAAAAATAAATAAGATAGATAAATGTGGAGAGGGAGAAAGAGTGCAGGGCAATTAGAAGGATGCATTTGTACGTCGGAACTGATGTTTTATGACCCACATATCAAGTGCATACACTAGAACGAGGACCTAGATGTACGCTGGAATTTCTGGTTTCAGCCAGACAAATGCAGCTGAAAAAGATTGGATTGGCATAGCCTTTCTACTGGTTCAAAGTGGAAACCTTCCCATTTTTAATTTGTAGCCTGTACTACTTCTGCTGTGCCAGTGAGTGTTATGTTAGTCATGGGAACTGGTGGGAACTTACCTGCAGCAAAGACCTTGGTGTGACTGCAAAAACAAATCTCCTTTATAATGTGGTCAGGGATCCATCTAACAGTTTTGAAGGGAAATGCTTTCTTTTATTTTATTAAGAAGACTTAGCTAGGTGTGTATTTGTCCTAGCCAAGTGACAGCCACCATAAAAATCCATATTTGACCATGTTCCCATGCACAGAACAGTTGTCTCATTGGTTTCCATTGGCAAGGGCTGCCTGAGCAGAGCATGTGAAACCTGCTCCACAGATGTCCTGATGCTGTGACAGGTTAAAGTTGAAAGTGCTGATTGTAAATTTGGTCATAAAGAATTTGCTTATTGGCACTGGCCAGGCAGAGATTGTACCCCAAAGCTGAGACTGTTTTCATAAACTGTGTGAGCAGATGGACAGATGGTTAAATAAAGTGGGTGGCAACTCTGAGAAGTTCTCTTAGAGGTTACAGACCTGTTTTCCATGAGCCTTCATTATTTTCCAGGTATGCTCTGATTTGCCTAACCTGAAGCTGTAGCGTGCTGCAAATTGAAATAAAAATAACGTTAAAAAGAAAAATAAATAAATAGTTTCATAAATAAATAACTTCTGGGAGGGAACTTCCATGAAACTGACAGATAGAGACAGAAGGAGAAAAACTTACAACTCCAAAAAGAAAAGTGGCAAAGTGGAGGAGATGTTTCTTGGGCACAGAATCAGAGTGCTTGGCTCTGGAGTTATGTTATATATGACTGCTGCTGTGCAGGAAAGTATGTAAATAAATGTGGAGGATATATTTTTGGCTCCATGTCAGCAAGGATAATAGTCTCATCCAGTCTCAAATCATTACTTTCCATTCACATTCTTGCAAGTTCTTTGGATCATAGAAGATCTGAGGCGTAAATAAGGAAAGTAAACTTGAAGAAGAAGAAAAAAACTCAAACAGGATAATAAATACCTGAATGACCTTTTATTTTTCTCTCAAACTCCTAAGGATGGTGTAAAAATATCTCACTTAAGGTCTTTGAAACCTTTGCTCAGAGAAAAATCACTAGAAAGAGATTTATTTTCTTACATAATGTGCCCTTGTTTCTAGCCAGTGGTAACATGAAAAATACAGACTCAAGCAATGAACAGTTGCTTGCTGTGAAAATGTTACCTCAAGAAGTGTACAAATGAGCCAAGACATTTTGAAGTACCAATTCATTAATTAAAAAAAAAAAAAAGAAAAAGAAAAAAAAAAAGTAAGGGCACAGAGGAGTTTATTAGCACTTGATACTGTATTTTCAATTAATATTTTCATCTCATATGATACTAGCTCACACTTCAGAACAATAATAGCTCCCTCCAATTAGGCATTTTGCATATAGAAAGAGCTTGGGGACTAAAATGGAGATTCATTTTGCAACACAGGGATTATATTGCTTTTTCACTCTCAGGCACATTGGAGCAGTAGGAGTATCTAAAAGAATTACACAAGAATGCAGAGTCAAAAAAAAAGTGCAATCTGTGCTTTCTCTAGAGGTAGAAATTATTGTCTTTATTCTAGTTCTTCCAGTTTTTCCTTTAAGTCATATCTACCCAGAGCACTGCTATCTGGGTAGGGAGAACTTCTTAACAAATATTTTCTTTTCTTGTCCTTTTTTCCAAACTCAGTATTCAAACTCATTGCTTCCCATCACTCTCTGTCAAAGAGAAAGTAATGGCTGGACTCTGCACACCAGCTTTGCTTGGCAGAAGTAGTAATGAAATGTATTTACTTTGCCTTGGAGACTGGTAGCTAGAACATGTGTACTTTCCATGTTTCAAAAATGCTCACGGCTCAGGCAGTTTGGCTCAGATACTGATTCTTCTCGGGTACCCAGGCAAAGAGGACGCTCCCCTGCTTTTTCCTCCCCAAACAGAATGGCTTCTTTACAAAACTGAGCAAGCTCAGATGAGCTGTTGGGTAGATCTCCTTTGGGCGACCACATTTCGCCCAGGGATAAAAAGGATGTGAAAACTACGATGAGCAGCACCACCTGGTGGGTGTTGATTCTTGCAGTTATTTGGTGTAGCCCTGTGGAGCATCCTGCTTGTGTGGCACAGGTTAAGAAGGGAGTTGCATTCAGGGCAGTAGATGGAAACGTGGAGGAGTTGTAGTACTGCTCCTAGCAATCCCTTTTCGTGGCGAAGAGCAAAAAGACAGAGTAGGCATGCGAGGCTTTGCACTGAATGTCCTATGAGCCACCTTCGCTGTAGAAATGCCTCTGCAAAGAAACAGGGTGTGATACATGTCATTCCTTAGGAAAAAGCAGATGTTTTAGCCCTCTCCTTCAACAGGATAAATCCTGATCAAGAAAGGTATGATGTTTTCAGAGAAGTAAAATCTGGGGTCTTTCAGCACCTTGGGAAAAAGAAACAAGCAAGCTAAGCTCCTGCGAATTGTATGTGACATTTGCTATTGAATTCTAAAATGTCAGTGAGTGAGAGAGCCAGAGACTAGGCCCAAAAAACAGTCTCCTCAGAAACTCATTTTTCTTTCCTAACCATTTCTCAGGCCAATATATACACAAAAATGGATTATTCACAAAAAGATCACAATTTCTCTCACAGACTATTCTGCAAGATTTCCATGTGTCACATGAGCAAAGCTCTGTGCCAAAAAACAGAAACTACAGAAGCCAGATATGCTAACACCTGACACCCATGGAAGGTATGAAGCACATTCCTTGTACCATCTGTTCTCTCTCTCCACCCCACCCCTGCAATAATTTCTGGCTCAATTGCCTTTCTCAGAAAGCAGAGATGTTGGTCATGAAATTAATTCTGTGATCACAGAGATGCTAGATAACTCTCCTGGATTTGGAAGACTGGGAATAAATTAATCTGTGCTGCCCAAGGGATTTTGTGATGAGTGTGGCCTAAATCCCTGGGCAGTCTAAGCTAGGAACTATTCCATCCTCTCCTCGTGCCCTTCCAGTTCTCATAAAATAATTGAAATCCCTACACCAAAATGACAGCAAGAGAAAGAATGAGTACACAGAGGCTCCAGAGTACCAGCCCCTGCTCCAGTTAAATCTTAATTCAAAATACTTACTCCTCTTACTGCTCTGTTTCAGGTAAACATCCCCCAAATCATCTGAGAGATATTATTTTCCTTTCATTATTCTCCCAAACCAGATACAATGGGTTTTGTGGAACTCAGGTCAGTTAAAAACTTTTTGACTTGCAGCACATCACTGATTATGAGTCAAGCAGTTATGAAACAAAAACAACTGTCAATTGTTCTACTAAATATTAAGACTAGAAAGAAATGAAGTAATGTATGGGCACATAATGGTTAAGAGAAGCAAATAAAAGCTTTCAGAGCTGAAAATAAGCTGCCAGATTTTGAGCTTTATCACAGCAAGTGATACACAGTGTGTTTACTACCTTTACAGACTGATAGATCTTAATTTTACCTTGGTGCAATTTCCTAGAGGTTTAAGCTTTCCTTTTGAAATGAAAAACTTCTTTAGAATTGCTCTAGTTATACCATGCCTGAAGATAAGATTAAAGCAGTTATAGTTTTCATTAAGACACAGAAACTGTGTGTTAGCCTGGCCTCAGTTCACCTCTCAGTAAGTATTTTCATATTTGCCACCTTACTTGCTTTAAGGTTCTCAGCATCACAAATTATCATAAGTATAAAGATTTCTGTCCTACCACTTCATTTGCAGAGTCAAAGTATATGAATTCATACATAAAGCTTCATCCAAAGGGGTAATACCACAGCACCTAACTACTACATCATCTTTCTCTTGGATTAGAAAGCTACTGATGAAACTGTGAGCAGTCATCTGCCCTTCTGTAAAATACTGCAAAATATGCTATCTGCAGTCAATTCCCTTTTGAGCAAGGATGTCTATTTTAGAAAAATGTCTGAAGTGCTTTAAGATTTTTTTCAGTGTTGCAGAACCTACCTTTCAACTTGGTGCATTGTTCCAATGGCTACTGACCACCAAGCTCTTAGCTATATACATTGATGTCTTATTTCCACTGTGTTTTTTCTCCAGTTCAGTTTTCAGACTGTCAGTTTAATTGTATTACCATCTGCTGGAGAAACAGGTTTTTCTTCTAAAACGTCTTTTTTCCTTATGTTGCCATTAATAAACTGATTAAATTAAAAGCTTCTAATCTTTTCTTTGCTAAAGAAAAGAGATTCAGTCATGTGCATCCCCCCCTTGCCTGTCTCTACATGCCTGTTTTCCAGTCTTAAAATTCTCATCTTGCTTTTAAATATTCTGTGATTTCTGCTGCCCTGTATAAACATGAACAGGGCACAGTACTCCCTGTACCAAATAAAGATCATATCTCTCCTCCTCTCCCTCCTGTTGGTATTAATGTTTATATATATCTAAGGACTGTATTAACCACTTTCCTGCACTGTCTCACCTGTGGTTATTTGATTTTCCACAATAACCCACATTCCTCTCTTCCCTCCCCTCTAATCCTTTCCAAAGATACTACATTCTGAGGCAGACACCTTCACGCTCTAAATATGACTTGGTTTTGACTGCCTGACTCTACATTTGCCCAGTTTTACTTGGACTGCTCTTCACAGAGGACTCCGACCAATGTTAGGTTTGGCTTTTGGTTTTGTTTTTTTCTTACCAGAGGTTGCTTTTCTCACAGATCTGCAAGTGTTAAATTTTTAATTGCCTCTTTCAGCTCATTCTGTTGGATCGACAGGGATCCTTTTAAGTTCTTTCAATAGCGAAGTTTTCTAACCCTGATCTTTTTACAAGAAGCAGGTAAGGGAGGGATGAAACCTGCAGTTATGCTGACACATCTGAAGAGGCAAGAATCTCTGGTAAGAATATCAGGGTTAGTAGCCTTTCTCATGTGTCCACTCTATTAAAACTGTCCATGTTTTCTTCTATACTTCTCTGGGAGATGCAGTTCTCTGAGAGGGTGTTGGGCAAGTGTCTGGTTTTAGAGATAATTCTGAGCTTTGGGGCAATGTTTTTTCTACAGAAGCTGAAATGGTTAACATTGATTCTGAATCTAGTCAGTTGAGGTGTGTCTTTGAAATGAGAGGTCAGGAATGATTTAGCAAAAATTGGTTTCCATCTAATTTGAAATATTTTTGCCAAAATTAAGTGTGAAAGGCAGTTCTGATAATAATATCCTGTCAGCACTACAATACTGCTTTGTCTTGGCTTAAATACTTCCATTCTGGTATTTACTGCATATATAATATGCAAATTTACTAAAAAAAATTGACTCACTCTACAGTGAAAACAGTGAAAACACACACTTATATGAGAGAAGAAATTAAATATATATATACACATATATATATTTAGGTCACTATCTTTGCATATCAGAACCACAAGCAGATGTTCAAATTCCAAAAGCCTGAAGCAGAGCTGTCTGGTCATCTGAGCTTCAATACAGTTCAGCAACTGCCAGGGTTCTTTGACAATTATTGTGATGTGATGCAGATATGGCCATTCCCCCCTTTTCTCTCTTATTTTGTAAGAATGATTCCCTGAAATGTCAGGGAGGTTTAAAACTGTGAAGACCTGAGCGCTGTGGAACTCGGAGGAAGCAGTAAAATAGGTACCACATTAACCTAGGTCTTTAAACTTCTTCACAGAGTGGGGTTCTGGTTTTGTTTGTTTGTTTTCTTCAGGGTAACTATCGTGCTGGTTTTTTATATTTAACATTTGTGCCAAGCGTTTAGAGACGGGCACAGCCGCAGGTGGTGTGTTGGGTGGGTGTAACACGCTGTTCCCTCGTGTTCCGCCGAAAATTGCTTGGCAAAGCCGCGGGTCCGGTTTCAGAAGCGGATGGGAACGGAGCACGGGTACAGGTGAGCGCTTAGACAGGGGCTGGGGGAGGGCAAATGACTTATCCCTTCGCTTCGGTGGGCTGCTGCCTCCGGGGGAGAGCTTTCGGGCGGTCAGAAGCCGGGGCACCCCGCGACTCCTCGGCGGCCGCTCCCCGACCGTACCCGGGGGAGCGGGGAGCCTCGGAGGACCGGGATGGCGGGGAGCCTCTGGGGAGCGGAGTGGCGGGGAGGCCCGGGGGAGCGGGGAGCCCCGGGAAAGCGGGGAGCCCCAGGGGAGGGGGGTGGAGGGGAGCGGGGAGCCCCGGGAAAGCGGGGAGCCCCGGGAAAGCGGGGTGGCGGGGAGTCCCGGGGGAGCGGGGAGCCCCGGGAAAGCGGGGAGCCCCAGGGGAGGGGGGTGGAGGGGAGCGGGGAGGCCCGGGGGAGCGGGGAGCCCCTGGAAAGCGGGGTGGCGGGGAGTCCCGGGGGAGCGGGGAGTCCTAGGGGAGGGGGGTAGAGGGGAGCGGGGAGGCCCGGGGGAGCGGGGAGCCCCGGGAAAGCGGGGAGTCCCAGGGGAGGGGGGTAGAGGGGGGGGGGGGGGGGGGCTGCCGGACCGAGGACGCTTTAATTTTCTAAACTTTTATGCTCTGTGTCCTATCAGCCTTAAGGGATTTCTTTCTTTTATCCTTTTGAGGTTCTTTTGGTCGTTTGTCTGGTTGTTGGTGGTTTTGGGGTGGTTTTTTTTTTACGAAAAAAATAAAGATCTCCACTTTCGGCATGATGCTTGTCTTGGTTGGAAAGGTGTTCAGTAAATGTTGAAGAGGGTTAGTTGCCTGGGAGAATGGTGGGAGTCAGTATCTTGGAGAGACAGATACTGTGGCATTACTGAAGACAAAGGGCTTTGGATGGTAGTTTTATAAAGAAGAAAATAGGAAGGCTAAAAAGAGATTTGTCATATGACAGTTGTGTTTTAAGTCAGCTCTTCAACTTTTTAAAAGAATTGTAATTTTCCAATCTTTCCTACTCATTGGAATGAGTCAGAATGACCTTTTTTGCTCACCATTCATTGCCTCATTTTTATTGAGAAAGACACAAATATCTTTAATTTGCAGAAGAAATTGAGTCAAAAATGAAATGAGGAGGGTTTTTATAAAAGCTATTGTGCAACATAACCATCAAGCATTAAAATCAGCATTAAAAATCAGATGGGGTTCTTTGGTTTAAATAGTGTTTTTCTCCTGACACTTTGCCTGATTTGCTTGTGTTTTGATAGCAGATTCATGTGAAGTCAAGTCACACCATGTGAGGAAAAATGTCTTCCATTAATAGTTTAACTCATGTTCATTCATGACAATTATAGAAATAAACATCTGCTTTGCAACGTTGGCTAAGGAGCAGTTAGGGATTTATGGAACAATTCTGTGGAAGCAGTTCTTTTATTGAATTTATATTGGTATTGCATAGAAATCTCCAGGCAGAGCTTCAGCTATGATGTAATGAAAATTCTATGACTCAATGAAAATGTCACATACTGAGCAACATTTTCAGTATTCTCCAGGTTTCTGTTACATTCCCCCTCATCCTACACAAAAAAAAAAAGAAAGGGATCTATCAAAGGGATAGATGTTGGTCTACACCACAGTGCTAGTATAGACTATGATGCAGAGGTTATTATTTTGGATAGGAAATCTTACTAACAATGTGAAAATTTTAATAGTGGTTTCGAAAGTGACAATTGTTCTCTTAGGTGAGTATTTGTGAAAAGTGTAAACCCAGATTACCTGCAGTTATGTCTGATACAACCAAGTAGGCAGTAGAGTGCATAGGAAGCCAAGGAAAAGCAAAGAGAATCTGTTGTGAGGAGAGGAGGAACATCCAGAATATCCAGTATAGTGAAACGGGAATATTGAAGAAGCACAAGTAGTAATTCTCCTGGTTCTGTGACAGCATCCACATGGGTTAAAATAGCAGGACTAATCCTAAGCAGGCCAGAGATTAATGTTTCTGCATCCTCATTTAGCTTGGTGCTCAGTTCATAGCTCATTCGGAAACTTAATACTGTGTCCAAGTGATGGGAAGTATCCTGTATCCATGCTTAGAAAAATGTATGTGCTGCTGCAAGGTCTTCAGCCTCAGTAGATGTAAGTGGATAACCTAGGCAGTAACATTTACCTGGCATTGCCAGCCCTGGTCTTGTCATCATGGTGCAGATGGGCTTGTTGTCTGATGATGGAAGGGCCCATCTCAGTGAAGCTTTACAGAACTGAGGCAGATATTCTGTGGTCCAAATTTCTTCTTCAGTTCTTGGGCCAAGTTGGTAGAGCTCTGCTTAACTGCTTTCCTTCTCTGCTCTTCATTTGAACACAGCTACTCCCACCAAATTGTTAGTACAACCCAGCCCTGTTTATGAGCTATTTTATTTTATTTTATTCCTAGAAATAAGAAACAAAATTGTATTACTTGCAAGAAAAGCATGGTTGATAAACAGGTAAACTGGTGTTTCTCTCACACTTGTGCCTGCAGATTCAATGGACCCATTCCACAGCTGCTGTTCACTTTGTCTGCTTAAACCCCTTACCATGTAACATATGCCACGCTGCTCACAGCAGACTGCAAATTTTCCAAGGGAAACATGGTCAGGACACTCTTGTTAACATAGCAGCATCCCAGCATCACCAGAGTCTCAGCATACCCATTCAAACTGATTTATGATACAAGATAACAGTTTAGTTTAGGTAGAAGATGCCCAGCTTAGACAGTGCTCAGAGCATACTAATTTAAAAAAATTGTAAGCAGATTTTTTTAAGGAACTTAAACAGTGAAATCTCTGCAAATGCCAGAGGTAGCATAAGAAGGGAAGCAATTAAAGTGTGTCAATATTTCAAAAGTAGATAATGAAAAGGTTAATAAAAAGTAGGATGAATAGCATATTTCAGCACAAATCATAGTAGTTTCCTTGAACAGCAACCTTAGACAAATACCCAGTAAACTTTTTTCCACGTTTATTGCCACATGAACAAAAAGGGGAAGATAATCCTAAACCTTTGTAAAGTCAGTGTTTAGCAATCTCACCTTGAAATGTATATAGTAATGTCGTCGGTGTTCTCACTTGCTCCAGTGGGCAGTTTTCTGAATAGATTCAGAAACCCAGAGGATTTCTGGATGCCACATTCTTATATAACTGATTCAAAACAAGTCTACAGAAATTTCAGATTTCTTGTTGTGATTTACGGTCTTCGGACATGTCACCTCAGGGCTCTTTTCTTTCCCAAATCTCTCTTCCTCCTTACTTCTCAATTTGTTCTCTTGTAAGTTTGTTTTCTTTAGTACTGTGCAAAACAACTATTTCCATGACAACAAAAAAGGATTAAAATGTATTTAACTGATTGGGATTCAAAACACACTTCAACACTGGAGAAGTAATTTTAGAAAAGGAGTCATTTCCCAGGTGATTATTCCCCAAGCTCTGACCATGTGCTTCAAAACCAGAATAACTATGTTCCAGTTCCAGCTTCCCAAAACATGCTGAATATCATTCTCTACCTGCTTTTGCACAGCATCCTGCACTTCCTGAGATATGCCTGCTTCACTCAATTTACTCCATGACTGACAGTAATTCCTAGCTGAGAAAAATTAGTTACTAGAGGAGGTCACTCTAAAAGCAATAAACAGATTTGGCTGTAAATATCAAAATACTAGTTTTCATGAGACTTCTCTAGCTGAACGAAGAAAAAAAATCTAACACTTGAACCAGAATTACTGCAAAGTTTAAAACAGATTCTTGCAAGATACCTGTCTAAGATCTGGAAAGTGAAGAAGTTTGCTCATATTCCAAACATCCCACATATATTTTAATCTAATCATAGGCTGTTCTCTTGCAATCTAGGGTTGCTCTGATGGGAGTACTTCCAAACGTAGTCATATATTGGTTTAAAGAGAGTCAATTCAAACAGTAAATAGCTATTTCTGGAGCAATACAATGTACTAGAGAGGAGATAGTCTGCCACACAGGAGATAAATTACCTAAAACAAGCTACTTAAATCATATTCACATCTGGTGGAAATCTAATGAGTTCTCTGGTAGGGTTACCTCTGTCTTTTCCTGGACATATTCTTTTTTTTCTGCCAGCAACTGTCTCGGTCGAGCTGTAGGAATCACTAGAGTTTCTCCTGTTGCCTTCTTTTTAATCTTAAGTGTGTTAAAGCTCAAGCTGCACCCGTCGCTCTCTGCTTTTCCCACTCTTCATTAGAGCCCTTCTGACAATGCAGGATTGTATTTGAAACTACAGTGTACTTGTAAGATGTAGATTGAATACCAGTATAGAGAATATTTTCTGGCTTTAGATCTTTTGTTACTTTACTGAGGTGTAAGAAAAACTTGGTAAGTGTCCACATTTTGCAGATGGACTAGCTAAGCAACAAAGAATGTAATGAACACTCCTGGAGTCGGGCACTGAAGCAGTGGCAGAAACAAGAATTAAATCCACAGCTTCTAGTTTTTCTAGAAGACAGGCAATGAAGAAAAGGGCAAGACAAAGGATCAAAAAGCATTGAGACAAAAGATGCCTTTCCCTAACTAAGCAAGATAAACTTCTCGCTCAAAACATTCCGAGTTAATGCTAAAATCAGTACCAAATTGCAGAACCTTGCAATGGCAAGATGTGAGCTTGCCCTTCAGACAAAATCTGAGCATGTCAAAGGCACCAGAGGAAGTGATAATAGTTGTAAATTACATCAAAACTAAGTCAGGCAATAGCCAAATTCTACAGCTGACTTTTTCCATGTAGGTGCCAGTCTGTAATAGGGTAGAATTGGA
Organism: Hemiprocne comata; assembly: GCA_020745705.1. Taxonomy (NCBI): domain Eukaryota; kingdom Metazoa; phylum Chordata; class Aves; order Apodiformes; family Apodidae; genus Hemiprocne; species Hemiprocne comata. The sequence continues at coordinate 116,053,142 of CM036588.1, read as the reverse complement.
TGAAAAGATGATTATTTTTTATTATTATTATTAATTTATTAAGCCATCTCCAAGAATTATTCTTTCAGAATGCAAAAAAATACAGATGAAAGAAGCTACTCTTCTTGGTTGATTTTGCCTCTAGTAAAAGTGTATTGTGTTCCTAAAAAAAAAAATATCAGGGTAAGGATGCATTCAGTCCTGTAATAGCCCCTGGCAGTTATGAAGAGAAATAAATTTATAGTATAAATTCCAAGTGTCTGAACTACTTAGTAACAGGTAAGTTGTTTAATAAGAAACATGTCTATACTCAAGAAGTGAAATTAGACAGCTTGTATAAACACTTCAGTGGTGTAACAGTTTAATATATGCAGGTGAAATCTTAAAGGCACTCATTAAGAATCACAGCAATTCTATGCAAATCTTTATGCAATTTCATTAGCCAATTTGATCCAGACCTCAAGAAGCAGCTTTACCCCATGTCCCAAATATCTGTTCCTCCATAGGTAAGCAGCCAAAGAGCTCTATGTAACTTTTGCCCACTTATAGCAGCTTCCTAGAACTCACTGCTTTTTTCCAGCATCACCTTTCTTCTAGAAAGAAGGCCTTAGTGCCAGCCAAGGATTGTCACGTGGCAGGAGTTAATATCTCAAGATATTTTCATTGTATAATGAGAAGGTAAAATTACTAATGTTGCTAAAGTTTCTTGGGTCAGAAAATCTGACCCAGCCATCCTTTATGCAAGAAAATACCTTCTAGTCTCTTAATTTTAACAAGAGACTTCTTTTTCTATATGATAAAGAATGTGCTCTTGACTGGCTGATGCTACCACAAACTCTAAATCCATGAGCATGCATCAAGAAAAAGTGGCTTTTATCTGTAGTGCAAATTTAACATGAAGAAATAGGACAGCTTAAGGCTAATAGACATCACACTCTACAAGGATTAATAGATGGACTCCACCCCTATGCACTGTGCTTTTAAAAGAAAGATTTCCAAAGGCCAACCTAGGGCTAAGTGTCTGTCAAGCCCCTAAGCTTCAGTAAACTTCCTTCAAACTACCAGAAACCCAGTGCCTGGTACACTCAAGAATATTGTAGCTCATAATCTCAATGCAGAAGGGAGCAAATGTGGAAACAGAATGTCTGAAGTGAACATAATGGCAATATAACTTTTTAAATGTATGAATGAATAGAAAGGAAAAAAGAAATCATTGAGTTTCTAAAAAGTAGTTATAGAGTCTCTAAAATAATATAATAGAATAGAAGGAAACAGAAAGAACAAAGATATATTCTTTTTCCCTGGTGAAAAGTTTTAGTCTAACTTAAAAAAATGTGAGAGACGGGGGATAGACACAAACAATTACTTGGAAAAAAAATAATTTAAACCTCATTTGCTTGAGAAAATCACAAACATTCAACTTTTTGGTCAAGAACATTTATACACAGGAAAAGAATGTGGAAACAGTAGGTTAAAAAGTTAGTGTGGAAGTTTACAACATGAAAAAAGACAACCACGAACCTCAGATTCTGTAGGTGAATGTGTATTTAAAAGGTAGCTACACTTTGAAAAATAACCATGTCAAATTTTCACCTTCCACTGAGCAGATCTGAGTCTACTCAATGGCTCTGCTTCAGAGTTGTGTCTTCTCTCTTCCTTGAACACATTTTCTCATGCACACATTTAAATGTTGTTAGCATTACAGAGTCAATTCTTTTAATTTTTAATTTTTAATTCTTTTAATTAAGCAGAAAGTTATATCCTTTCCACTAGCAAATGTTTCACTGATGGTAGAACCTGATAAAGAAAGGACTTTGAAATTTCAGTTCCCCAATTTTGATTGCAATTCTGTCATAAAATGTGAATTAAAACTATATTATCTGCAACGTATTGGGAGAAAATAACTAAAAGTCCCAATGAATCTTGTATGTAGTATATGCCTATGTGGTAAGATTTAATTTAAAAATTTCTAGCTCAGTGACTTTTGACTGGCCTTCCTCGTGTGGATGAATTTCATCCCTAGGGAATAATAGAGGCAGTTGAGATATGTTGTTATTTAATTAAAAAGAAAATGGTAAATAAAAGGCTGCAAGATTTTCAGTGTCAGGCAGAAATACCCAATAATCTTCATCCAAGCAACCTAGAAATGCTGGTCCTTAAAGCTGCAGTTCTGCTAACAAGTATTTTATATAAACCTACTGACTTTGGTGGACAAGCTGCTGGGAGAATGGCCGTGTGTTTGTGTGGAGGGGGAAAGTGTTATCCAGACAAGCCCAATTAGCTGCATTATTTTGACCTCATATTTTAAAGAAAGAGTATGCTACAGAAGAGGAAAGGGAATAAAATACAATTTCTATTATGTATAAGTATGTCTTTTCCTATTAACTTGATTTTTAATAGGGTAACTAATAGCAAGTGGTAAAATAGCATTTCCTAAAATAGAGGTTTCAAATAAGTGCCACAACATTTATTACTTGCATTCTGAGTCTTCAGCTGTGTATCTGCAACTGAATGTAGAGTCACCAACAGAAAAGATTTGGAACTGCTACATACAGCTACTCTACCCAGATCAGAGATTTTCTGTTACCAGATTTTATATACTATCATGTTGGAGGTTATTAAATCAGCTAAAGGACAATCTAATGAGTTCAAGGACTTTATCAGGAGAAAAAATTCAGCTAAAGTGCGGACGGTACTGGGCAGTGTTGATAAGAAACAAGTTTCCTGAATAAGATTTTCAGGAGAAAATAGGTCAATGTGGAACTTTCAGGGCCTTCATTGTGGGGCCAGCCATTTCATATTTTCCCTCAGAGATCTGGGGCAAAGTGTAGGAGTGTGTCACTAGCATTCCCAGTGACCCATGCTGGGGAGATGTGGCTGATGTGAAGGGGTATAACACTCAGACAGAAAGGAGCAGATAAAGAGCAGAGAAGGGACTAGAGCAATATGAATGCAGTAACCTTTAATAGCACAAAGCTATAGAATTTTTTTTTTCCTATTAGGATTTTTTTATACATAGGAAGAACTGCTGCCATTTGGGAAATAAAACAAAAACCAGAGAAACACTCCTGGAATTGTTGTGGGCTATCCATAGGCTAAAACTGCTTGAGAAGCACACACAGCTGTAACACATGTAAGGCTCTGCCTTTCCAGGGGAAAGAGGGAAATGCTAATGCCTTTCCCCAGGCTCATAACAAGGCCTGAAACACAACTCTCACCAGCTGTTTCCAGGATCGATAAGATATTCAGAGCAGAATAAGGACAGAAAAGAACAATTATTAGAACCAGAAAAACGGAGAACTATGAAAATACACCTAAATTTCTTTTCTTCTAGAAAAGGCTCAGAGACGTATGCTTGCTCTCTGTAAATCAGAATAGCATCAAGGGTAAAGGACTTTTTAAACTAAAGGTGAAAACTGGCACAAGAGCAATTGGGTAGACCACAGTCAGGAGGTACTGAAGGCTGATATCTGAAAGCTGATTTTTATCTTCCAAAACAGTGATACCCTATGATAGCCTCCAGTAGGAGCAGTGAAAGTGAAATCATTATTTCTGAGATGGAATAACTCTGTTAGGACAAAGTCTTTTCCAATCTGGTTGCCTGTGACAGCTAATGACTCGGTTCTTTGGCAAGAGTTATCTCTTCCAATCTTAGGTTCCTGCTTTTCCTAAATCTAGGAGAAAAACCCCAACATGCTGAACAGCATACAGAGTGCCCTATAACAAACCTCAGCTGTTCTATTCCTCACTGAGATGGGAAGCTTAGTGTCTCTGCACTGAGACAGCATGCTGTCAGTTTACTCTGATTTTTATGATTCCGTTTTACATCTCTTTCAGAAATTAAAAACAAGCTAATGTCAGAAATATGGTACTTCCCATGATGACATTTGGCACAGCAGCTGATATAAGACTCTAAGTGATGTTATCTGGCTTGACTGTGAGATTCAGTTAAATAGTGATCTATTTTTGGACCAGAATATCTTGGACAAACTTCTGTAGCTGTTGCTAATCTAATGCTAAGCATTAGATAATGTTGTTACCCAGCACCAAATTAAATAGTTGAATTACTTGGAAGTATTCATCACTAGATATGGTTAAATGAGGGAAAGCATCAAGACAGAGATGTAGAACAGAAATTGCTGCCATTTCTTTGTGCAGTTTTTCATAATCAGTACTGAACCAGATTCAATCTCATAATATTTTCTAGGCTTTACCCAGTTGTGCAGATGTAACCACATTTTTTTCATCCTCACTTTGCCCAAGCTGGTCACCTGGGTCTCCCCATGGAGAGAGACTACTGAGAGTAATACATATCATCTTTGTCATATACCTATCTAAAACAGGATAAATTGCCCCCAGAGTTCTGTTTCTCTGCTGTGTTTATAGGAGCCGAGATCACTTGAAGACATTAGAGATCTAAATTTCAAACTGATAAAGTTAGCTAAGAAGAATCCCATCCTCAATTAGAAGGCAAAAAAATACTACAATTCTTTCCTGAAAAATACTAAGATTTTTTTTTTGAGCCTCTAGGGAATATGACATGAACAGAGATGATCCAAGAGAGACCACAGTCCATGCTTATCAGCAAAAAAGGGCTATGAGCAGTGATAAGTAGGTTTGGTAATGCTGCTGTTGGACTTGTTCTCCTCAGGGACTGAGGAGCTAGGTACATTCCAAGTGAGAGCAGAAGGCAAGTGAATTATCGTTAATCTCACAGCTGGAAATTTAAAAAAACTGTTTCCAAGTCAAGCTGAGATTTAGGTGAGACATTAGGAAGAAATTCTTTATTGGTGGTGAGACACTGGCACAGGTTGCCCAGAAAAGTTGTGGAAGCCCCATCCCTGGAAGTGTTTGAGACCAGGTTGGATGGGGCCCTGAGCAACCTGATCTAGTGGGAGGTGTCCCTGCCCATGCAGGGGGGTTGGAACTAGATGATCTTTAAGGTCCCTTCCAACCCCAACTATGCTATGATTCTATGATCTTGTCTTTGACCTGAAAGATCACTTCCAAATTAACACTTAAGCTTCTAGTTAATTGTTGCATTAAGGGGCAAAGTAGTTTGGCAGAGAATAAACCCCCTTGCATTCCAGCTTATCCTCAGATGTTAGAGGAGCTGGGGACAGCTGGGCTTAGATTCTGATTGATGCCAATTTGGTGTTAATAGTCTGGTGGCACCCAACACCTCTATTGGACTCTCACAATTACAGATGCATTAACGCTGCACTGTCTATCCAGCAGTGTCCTGTGAACTCTCACAGCCACACTCAGGAATTTGGTTCCATTCAAGAACTCTCACAGCCAGATCAATGAACATTGTCATTTATTGACACAACAGATGCACAAATTCTTTTAGATTGCCAGTGATAAACTCACTGTCTGCAAAGCACGTGCAAATGGATCAATACGGCCGGGTTACACACGTCTGGGGTAATAAAGCCACTCTATAGGGATTCCTGAGTTTCCCAGGGATGCACTCAGGATAGCTGAGTGTTCAAATCTTACCCAAAGATGTCCCAATGGGGCTCCACCTGTCGATTGGTCCTAGAGGTCAGGTGAATGGTGTTGTCCCTGAGATGGTATCTTCCCTAACATCCTTCCTCTCTCAAACCATTTTATAGTATTCTACCTTACAGGTGGAGCTGGAGTGACTCTAGTCATACAGACCTTTGTCATGATTGGTGCAAAATTCTCTCACTTCACTTTTAAAGGTACAGACTAGGGAGAATTCAGTGCACAAGCTCAGTGAGGGGTGGTCGCACCTTTGGAGGCAGGTAGCTTTTGAGATGGAGGTGTGGTTTGGTATTATAATGAGATTATAATGAGCAAAGTTCAGCTACAGGCCAGTATTTTGTCAGAAGGTGACAGGTTGTTGGCCCAGGGTATCAGACATGCAGGTGATTTGTTCCACAGTACCTTTGAATTCCATTGTTGCCACAGAGCATGGCCATGGTGTCTCCACTCCTCTCCACCCTCCATGCAATTTCTCTTGGAAAAAGAGAGATTAACTTAACTTGGAGTTAGCACACCAAGTTCCCCTGATGCTGCCAACATCTAGGGTTGCCTAGGGAATGGCCATGGTACAAACTCATTGTACATTAGCTGCATTCCACCCTGCCTCAATGCTGTACCTTTCCTTAAAATGTGAACATAAGTTTAAATTCTAAGTCACCTCCAGCAATTATTCCACATGAATGAAGACTCTCTGTCCAGGAAAGTATAAATAAATTCTGATGACAGGACATAATGCAGTCAGAGAGGATAAATAATGACTGATGACAACACACAATGCAGTTGTCATGTTCCTTGAAGTTGTTACTGGAGTGACAGCCAGTATATGGATTATCACATTGTTGTGCCTGCTCAACACTTTTTTTAATGGACTGAGATCATTCAGATCTATTTTTTAATAAGTTTAATCTGTAGAAGAGGAACTGAAGAGAAGGTAGGACTTACCACAGATTTGACATAATCACAGATTTTGCAGAGCAGCAATTGTGCTTTTGAACATTTTTCATCGGGTGTTTCAGAGATTGAAATTAACCTGGCAGAGGTGGTAGGATGAATTGACCAGCTAGTATATGTGGCTTGAGAAACTGCTGGGAAGCTTTCAAACCTCTGGCAAAAAAGTAGAAAATACCAAAAGGACAAAAAGAAAGAAGATTGAAATTGAGGCTATCACTATTATTTTCCTGACTTGTTTTTGGTTTTGAGGTTTTTTTGGTAAAGTGATATTTTTAGCAGAAGGTAACCACCACTGACTTAATAAAATATAAGATAGTAATAAACTATAAAATGTGGCCAAAATTATGGATATTATAAAGTTTACTGGATAAGTTACCATTTAAATATTGTGGCTCTGAGCCACAACAGGAAACTATATGAAAATCTGTACAAAATAAAATGTCCTGGTGTCTGGACAGTGATCTAAACAGGCATTGTTTTCTGAGCCTCAGTGTAAAGCAGGAGACAGTGAATATTACAACACTTCCCTTCACATCAACCATGGGACAGCTGCTCAATGGACATTATTTGTGGGGTAAATTTAACTTAAAGTGTGGAAGTTTAGAATTTGAGATTCTCATTCCGAGTCCAAAAGTAGTTTCTAATTTAGTATGATTTATCATCTTAAAATGAATGAAGTAAAGCAGAAAAATACTGTTTCAGCTTTTGTTGTTGTTGCAAAATGACATGTACAGGCAGTTTTCAGATGCTTTGAAACCTGTGTGTTTGAGTGGCACCATTTGGGGCCTTGCAGGAAACACAGTCTGTGGCTTTTCTTTTCCTGGAGGTTTTGCATCCTTGAATGTTCACAAAGCTAAAGGCACTGGAGGAAAAAGATCACATATGCGTCATTTGCTTCACAAGCTCCAGTCCTTAGTGCCAGCAGACAGACTTTATAGATGTCTGGCTTTGTTTTCAGCATCATAACCAGATGACAGTGAATCGTACTTCGTAATTTCTTTAAAATGTTTCAAACAAATACTTTTGTCTGGTTCGTTCCATTTAGCTTAGATTTGTTCCTTTGGTAAAAATAGTTGTTTCATAGTTTGTAGCATGCAATGAAGGCAACATGAAAAATATGGAACTGGGAACTCTTCTCACACAAGTCCTTTTAGGAAATAGTGGTCATAGAATTGGACTTCTGAATGTGGTTCATGAGCAGCCAGGTGGAGTTCTCCCAGCTGCAAGTTATTCTGTATCTTCCAGTAAGAATGACAAATAAACTGATATTTTGCTGTAAACTGGGGGGAAAAAACAATTATTAGAGGTACAGAAAGAGAGCCTAGACAAATAGCTTAGACTAGAATCTAATTTGTAAGTGAATTTAGATAAGGTGATTTCCATATGGAGACTGTGGATAAGGACTTTTTAATAAAGTCCTGTAATTAAAAAATATGTAATAATTACCAGTGCTTTTCAAAGATGCTTTGTCCTTCTTTCCTTGCTTTGTATAGAATAAGGCAATATAAAGTCAGGAATTCTTTCCACTGCATGTATAATACTCCTCCAAGACTGAATCAGAGGGTGAACTGAAAGGAGGATTAGATTTTGGCAATGGAATCTAGGAAATAATATATGTAGCACAAAAGCTATGCAATATAGACACTGTGAAAACTTCATGAGACTGTCTTTAAATATTTGACTGCATGCTTTTTTTCCCCACGAGTGCCATTTCTCTTTCAGCAGTCCCCTTTGTACCTTGAGCACTTGAGAACCTCCTGTCTGCATCTTTAAGCAAGATTCAGTTCTAGGTCAACTACATTGCAGGAAGGGTTTCATCTCTCCTCCTATTTATGCTAGGCTGATACTTCTGGAGTTCCTTCAGACTTGTGTTTATTTTGAGTACTTTCTAGTTTACAAAGGAACATATGGATAATTGCACTGATACAGATAAATTAAATAGCCCATTCAGCCTCACTGGAGAGCAAAATTATCAACAACATTTTTTTTTAAGCCTAAAATGTTTCTTTTTGAATATCTTCGGGTTGACAAATTTCTCCTGACTCTAAAATAATGGGTTTGCTGGTGTGCTTATTTGTGTGCCATTCAGTTTTGAGGTCTTCCCTACCAACAGGACACCTGGAAAGCAATACAGTATGTCAAGTAATCCTCTCCATGTCTTCCAGTTAGTTTCAGAACTCAGAAGAAAACCATCCCAGATATCTACATCTGCAATCTGGCTATAGCAGATTTGGTTCATATCATTGGCATGGCCTTTCTCATTCACCAGTGGGCACATGGAGGTGAGTGGGTTTTTGGCAGCCCCCTTTACACCATCATTACCTCCCTGGACACAAGCAACCAGTTCACATGCAGTGCCATCACAAGCACAGTAGTTTGACCAGGTATGTGGTTTCAGTTTTCCAATCTGTACCCAAGGACAACAATATCTGATTGTGTTAATACAAAGCTGTAGTAACTTGAGAATGAGATATGCCATCAGTTATATTTAATGAGCTTTTGAAAACTGCATATTTGTGGAGGTGGCAGAAGTATTTTAAGCCTCACTATGGCATCATGCTATGAACAAGGCCTTAAGGGATCCTGCTCACCACCAGTATTACTGTTCTCAGGCTTAAGAGGTGCAGCTTCTAGTAAAGGCTTAATGTCACCAAAACTAGGTTTGTTCTAACCATTCTTGTTGAAGATAAAAAATTGGCTTCCAGGCAGACTTCAGAAACCTGTTATTTTTTACAACCTTTATTACAATGCATTAAGAGTATAGCAAGAATTTTGGCTTTTATGGTAACTACAGATTTCAAAAACAGCTTCTGCATATCCTTGACCTTAAGGAAAAAACAACCACATTCAGGAAAGAAAAGTCTGCTTTGACCAAAGACATGTTCTTTCATATGTCAGAGAGAGGATGTTGGAAAACAAAAAGACAAACTTTCCTCCATAGCACGAGGCACTAGGTAATCATTAAGAAGATAATCAAAAGGCAACTTTGAACTTAGGAGTTGGGGTGAATCAAGAGAGCAGGTGGGAAGGGTGGTTGCTATTGCACTTGTAGCATAAAAGACAGCATGCTTCTATGGAAGTGGGAGGTAGTCACTAAAGAGATGGAGAAAAAATTATCAGAAAACAGAAAGCAGAAAATTGAAAGTCAGAAGTCATTTTGAAATTGCTAAAGTATGGCTGTCCTAAAAAGGCTACACTAAGGCATGATATTAAAAGTCTTATTTGGTTGACATGCAGTTTAAAAACAAGCAGGAAATTATCAGTCCCTTTGAAGCTCAATATTAAAAGCTCTGTTCTGATATTTGCATTTGAGAAATGTGACAAATGACAGTCTATACCTACATTCCTAACGAATTTACGTGTAGCAGTACCTTTAATCTTGCCGTTTAGAGACAAAAAAATTATACAAAGGACAGTAAGTGTTAAGGCAGGAAAAAGACTAGAGACATCCTAATGAGGAAAGACAGAATATCAAAAGTTGGTATAAAAAATAGTTTCTGTCCCAGGTAAAGCCATGTCTTAAAATAGACATTTTTTTCCATATCAAATACACTTGCCCAGGGAAGGTTCTTCAAATTACTTCTCTTCCATTTGTTTTATCATTGCTAATACCAATTATGACACCATAGCCAAGAGAAACAAAGGTGTTTCAGATAACAAGCTCCCAAACAACCTAGTGCTTGATAGTTTCAGAAAAGCACCTCTTAATCCACCCAGGAGCTGTCATTAAGTGAAAAAATTAAGTAAGTTATTTTGCAAAAAATCAGCAGAGTTTATCAGATTTTGTTTGACTGTAAAATAATCCCAAATTCAGAATAAAAACAAGAAGCATAATTACACCCTAGGAAATGCTACAGCTAATGCAGCATTGGACAACTTCATGTTCTCTTTCATATATCTCAAAAATAAAAGCACTTCTAAAGGAAAGTCAGACTGGGGAGGGACTTCCAGAAAAAGTCTGAGCTGAATAAAATTACTCCCATATGCAAATTAATATCTGTCATATTGCTGGATAACATTTTTATTCCCATAAATCCTCTACTTCATAATAGGAGTGAACTATGTCACGCAATGGTCCAAGAGAGACTTTAGTATTTCATCATTTTGTCTTGCAAATCAAATTTCCTTATAAGATCTTAAGAAGTGGCAAACCCAGCTGTTCTCTCCATGGAGCTTTAGGGGTCAATTTATGAGGAGTACAATGTGTAAAAGTTTGCTTTTCATTACTCACTTTAATATGAAACAAAAGACATTATGGAAAGCTGCAAAAACTATGCAAGTTGAGTATGCATATTAAAATTTATGAGAAAGTTTCCTAAACTGACATCAAACACATTTTTAAATACAGATTCCTGTTTATGCCACAGGCCAACATTACATAAATTGAACCTGAATGTAGCATTGGTAGCAGAATATTTGCCTATCAGTTAGAAGGAAACTTCCTAAGAAGCAACCCACAACACCTGCTCTCTGGATGAGGATGCACATTGGCACACATGGACAACAATCCTAATTTATCTTCCATACACACCAAAGTCAATTTGACTGTTTAATGAAAATATCATTTGCCTAACTGAAACCAGAACTGTGTATGCTGCAGACAGCATTTCCTTGATCCCAAATATTGATATACTTTTGTGCTGCAGTCTGTGGTGAGACAGGAGAGATGGTGACAAGGGAGAAAAGGGGGCCAGGAGGATGTCCTCCACTAACGTTGTTACTTGGAATAGTCCAGTAAATCATTCAACTTAAACTGAATAAGAACATCACAATTAGCAATGTTAGTGACTTGTTTGCAACAGCAAAAGAACTTTTTGTCTTATGACATTTAAAAAAAAAAAGAGCCAAGACTTAACCTGTTCCAAGTACAAGACTTAACCTGTTCCAAGTAGCTAATGCACATTCAGAAGTCACATAATTCCTTATTCTTTAATGGCATAGAAGATGCAGCTGGTGAAACCTATGTCAGACTTTCCTCCTGTGGCAGGAGGCTGTGAGGCACATCTCATTCCCTATAGCATGACTCCACTGGAGCATGTCATGGGAAAATGCCACTCTTTGGGTGTCCCTTCTTGTAGAGTGCACCTGCTCCTGGCTACTTCTTCTGCAAACTTTGGCTATAAGGTGTAATCCTCTTGAAAGGGGGTTCAGTTATCTGTGATCCAAGGCGTACTTTTGATACGGCACAGCTGTATAATCTTGTCTCAGCCTCCTAAGAAAATTGCTAAATGCTAAACTGTGCAAAAGTTCCTAGAGGAGAACCATGTGTGCTGAGAAAGGTAAGACTGCGGCCAGAGATAAGATAGTTAAGGTGGAGCCAGTTGGCAACTCAAAGGTTCAAGAAGAGAAACACTGGCACAAAGAGGTATATAACACTAATGGGAATCAGGGAGTCTAAAGATGCCCCTTCACTCCCATTAACAGCTGGCCAGCAAAGACTCATAGTAGAGGGGTGATAAGAGTATTAACACTTAGCCTAGGAGTTTGCTAGTCCTAGCTGTCTGTTGGCTGTTGTAATGGCCAATGAATAATTGCATTTTGTGAAAATCCTGGTTACAGAGTGTCTCTCTCTGTGCACGGGAAAAGTTCTCTGAGCAAAGTTCCTGAAGGCTGAGAGTTACATAGAGTAACAGTCAACTGAGGGCTGCATAAACATTTATTTAGCCTATCCTCTTAAGGCTTCAGACACAAAAATGGAGAGGTGAATCTATGAAGATAAATCTGGAGTAAGTAGCTCTGTGACAGCTGAGAAGAAGCAGGCAGGTGTTCCAAGTGTTTGCAGCAGCTGAGACTGACAAGCATGAGAAAATGTGTTCTTGGTTTGCCCATTGTTGTAATGTTACTCTAAGAAATATTTACCAAGGCTGTATGACTGGTAGAGTGGGGTCCTATCTCTATGAAAGTCATGGGCTTTCAGTTGTTTAAAACCAGAACCACCTGATTTGCCATGGAATAATCCACTTAGTCATTCTTCACACTCCTTCTTCTGCAGTTTCTTGCATCCCTTCACACGCAGAAGCAAACACCCCAGCCAGAGGAAAAGGTAAAAGCCTTTCAAAAGCTCAATCTCCTGAGCAGCCCTTCAGTTGCCTTTGAGTGTTAGTACACCCTGCTGCCTCTGGGAGCAATCCTAACAGCAGGATTACATTTTAAGCCAATACAGATAATAAAATAGCAACTGACATTCCTTGGATAATTGATGCTAATTAGTGATATTCGTAATAATATTAGTGTCATTGTGTTATATTTTGACAATATCAATACATAGTAATAATGTTAGACCATAGGATGTTGAAAAAGGAAGGAAAAAAGTGAGAAAAAATCTGAGCTCTGAGACACATTGCCCCTCTACTTGTCCTCTATGCATGACAGAAGAATGACCACATGTTTATGGCTTTGCTAGAAATCAGAGAAGATATGTAGCTAGCTACAACGTTAGCTAGGAGCACATGCTCCTATGAAATATTTTCTCTTTCAAAGTATTACCTGGGTTTTCACTATCATGCCATCTACCTTTGGTGGTATTGGGTCTCATAGATGTTCCTCTAGGCAGCATTATAACAGCAAGTTTGGCAGAAAGGCAAAAAGAAACGTAGGGAAGGGTAACAGGGACTACATACCTGGTGGCTTGTGCTTTTTGAGAGCTCTGTTGGCTTCATCACAGCCTCCTTCTCCAGCTCTGTGTGTCAAGAGAGTCAGCTCAGACACTCCCATTATTGTTTGTTTCAGACAAGTATTCTTCAGACTTTTCCCAACAAAAGATGCTTTTATTACTGATAATTACTTTTTCAGATGAGGGCACATGTCTGCCTTTAGGTTCCACTCTCTCTTTGAAGTGGAAATTACCCCATATTTTCAAACCAGCCTGTTTTCCCAAATGCACCACTCAAGTTTCATTTCACAAATCTATCATCTGAAAATAGGCAAGATTGAAAATTACATCCAAACTGAAACAACCAATAGAAACCCTTCTGCAAAAGAATGGAGACAAAAGCTGCTTGATAAGTGTTTAAGGTGAGGTTAATTTCTTACTGTCTGGGGAAGGGTAAATCAGCACTCTGGAAAAAGTTTAAGTTCTATCAAGAAAAAGAATAATTTACATTTACATTGAGTTGAATTTTTGGTGGTGTTTTCATTCCATCCAGCCTGATTTCCTTTTCATCTCTAATTTCATTAGATGGCTTTTTTTACCTTTGCTCAGATGAATATTAAAAATGAGAATTCGAAACCCAGGGAAACTATCCTCTGTAGTCCCATATCAGTGTATGAAAATGTCCAGCAAAATAATTGATCCAGAAAGCATGAAAAGTCATCTTAGAGTAGTTGTGGAAATACACATATATGTGGGCCAGATTTTGAGGCATCATTAGTAACCTGCCCTTTACTTTTGTGAGAATCCAATGAAATCTCAGCTGTGTATCCAGAAAGACATTGTCCACACAGCAAAAGGAGCCAGGATCAGCCAACACACAGGCAGGGATGGGCACCTCTGGAGCTGGAAGATGTGGATTCAGTAGCCATGCCAGTCTAGAGGGTTCCTTTTCACATGCCATTCCTTCCCTTAGTGATCTTCAATGCCCAGTAATGCAGCTAGTTTTATTACAAGCTACATCAGCCTGATAACCACTAGACTGCAGCTGCTCTCAAAATAATCTACACTCACTGCTGTTTAGTTTTGAGCTCTGGGCTCTGGTTCTTTGAGCAAAGCCACACGTCACACGGTGCCTTAAGTGCCTCAGCCTTTTGCACTGCTAACTTCCCTCCCTCTGAAGCTCTGTAGCTGGCTTGCTCTGCAGCTCCATGCCTGGTCACCCAAGCTGCCGTGGCAGCCTTTCCCAGAGCCTCTGGGGCAGCACTTTCCCCTTGTTCCCACGCTGTGGATCTTGTGGTGTTATCCTCCCGGCCCTGCACCTGCAAAACCAACAATGTTCTTACAATGGGTTCTCGTGGGAAATGACTGCCACCAGCGTGAGAATCACCCCTTCTTCCCCTCCCTTTTCCTACTCTGTGGTCAAAGCTTCTGGTTGACGTTAGTGGACCCAGAAACATGCATGCCCCAAACTTGACAGCAAGTCAGTGTGCTGCCTCAGCAAAGTGTGTTCTCAGCAACAGCAATAGCCTCATAGGCAGGAGCAACTGGGTCAGAAGAGAGTCCTGGTGAAGACTAAGTTGATAACATGCAAAAGACATTACAGGGGGAACCATATACAGCTCTGGAGAAAAGACCTGAAGAAGGATGCTTGCCTGGAGCCCCCCCATTGCTTCTCTGTCACCCTCTCATTTTGATTTTTCCCTTTAAGTAACTATATGCCATCAGCTGCAGATTCTGTTAATAAATCTCTGTGCATCTGAACCTGTATCAAAAATCTTTGTACAACACAGTTATACGTTCTTAATGAAAGAGCAAGTACCCAATATTTTTTATGGTTAAGTACCTTGCGAGTTTAAGCAGATTGAAACAAAAGGGAGCTCTCACTGAATCATTCCTGCTAAGGAGAAGCATATGAAAGCATTAATGAGTTTTTTTTATCACTCAGCTGTGGCCACCAGCTACATTTCAGTCTCTCATTAATGGCAGCAGCAGGCGTGTCTCAGAGGTGACCCACAGGGTGCCTGGACAGCACAGCAAAGGATGGAAGATCATGTCCTGTAATCTTTCTTGCAGCCTGTGGGAAGTGGGGGACCTGGTTAGGTGCACTTCTTATGCCATGTCAGCTCTTCATGTTACTTTTCTGTGCTTCCCCCATGCACCATATTTCCATCTTGCACACTCACTCTCATTTTCTCACAAATGCTTCCTTAAGCCATAGTTAATTCGCTGATTGATCGATTGATCGATTGATTGATTGATTGTTTTACGATGTCCATTGTCACTTTCTTCAGCATTCATTCTTTGGAAACACCTTTGCTGCCAGTTTTTAAAAGAGTTGCAGTATTGCTCCCTTAGTTTGCATGGGGATGTTGTTTGCACTACTTGAAAAATGAAAGCAAGCTCAAAGCATACATAATACGCTGTGCTTACATGGAGGCTAAGAGGTCAAATTTTGTGCAAACCAGGAATAATCTCAAGTTTTAAGAACCTGAGAAGCTTGTAAATTACTCTCAATTACACTGATACTGTAACAAATATCAATGTCAGAAGCTATTTCCATGAGGCAGCCAGTGAAATAGGAGAGGTAGCAAAGCAGTTCTACCATTGCAAATGTAGAGGATTTCTGTTCTTTCTGTCACCATCATGGGGACTGAGAAAAACTGCATGAAAATAGATGCAGCTTTTTAAGATATCATATGCCAGAAAAGCCTTTTGCTGATTCTAGCAATAATGGTCATTACTTTAACCTTACGTAGTGAAAAAAAACCTGGTTGTTGCAAAGCTTGAATAATGAAAGAAATCTATTTCATACTCATATTTGAGCAAGACTGAAAATTATCACATGAAATATGAATCTTTCTTGATCTTATGCACTGGTTCCTGATCTTCTTAGTGGTCATTTAGTAGGTAGTCTGATCTCATCTGGAAAGGAAAAGGGGGACTGAATGTGGGGGGGTATTGTACCTACTCTATTCACTCCTGAAAAAACTAGAGGGAAAATACACTCCCCTTTAACTTCCCTTTCTTTTTTATGATGTGTGAGTTGTTGCATTTAATATTCTGCTTTCAGCTCAATGATTGCCCACTTTAATCCATTTTGATCTGATAGATTAACACACCCATCATTTTTTACAAAATGTGAAGGCCATGAAACAGAGTTCAATTTGTTTTGTATCATCATAAGGGATTGCTAACTGAAGGTTACTTCTGAGATAGTGAAGTTTTTCACCTGTATCTTCAGATATGTGGAGACTAAACATTTAAATCACAATTATAACAGACTGGAGCACTCTTAGACCTCAAATATATCAGAACATTTTTTTAAATTTCCTGTATTAAATTCTCTCCATTTCTTCCCCAGAACTAACTTCATCTGAGATTTTTTGTCTGCTTGCTTCTTGTATATCTGAGTTGTAAAATTATATCTCCTGCATGCCAATCTACTATAATTTATTAAAAACTCTTTATCATATTAATTAAATAATGTTGTGACCAAAAGCATGCTCAGTTATAACAACACTTGTTGAATATTAAGGGAACTGCTTGAATAAATGATGTCCTGACTTGTAGTACTAGACAACTTTTTAGCAAGTAGTTTTCTTCCCTTGCAGTGTCTAATCTTAGAATTTTTATTTTGTGGTCAATGATATTAACCTAAATATTTCCTTGTTTTTCTATCACATTGTTCTGCTACCTGCTTTACAGATGCCTAGCTCTTGTCCAGCCATTTTGCATAACCCACCTGAAAACAAGATCAAAGACAATTCGAGTCAATTTATGTTTACAGGTAGCATCACTTGTTCTAGTCTTCCCTGTGTGGGTCTATTCAAAAGTGATGAAGTTCAAAGATGGGTGGGAAAGTTGTGCTTTTGATCTAGCCTCGCTTGTTGATGTTCTGTGGTAAGCTTTCAAAGCTTGGGGGATCATGTCTTCAGCTGGTGTTGAGGTTACCACCCACTTTGACATCTCTGACAGGCAGGCATATGGATGAATGGATGGAATAGAATTGAAGGTTGAAGCTGAGCCTTGTATCATTAAAATCATTGCTTCTCAGATTGTACTGGTAATATAGAGGCAGCCTCAGTGCAATCACGTTCAGCAAGACAGCTCCCACATAGTAAATGTAACAGTGAAGGACATCTGTCTCCTTGTCTTCCCTTGCTGTATTTGGGTAACTGTTGTACACAAATAGGATCCCATTGCTCTTGCTGACATATTTGGAAGATATGGATCATACAAGAAATTAAACACTCCTCAGAATCACAGGATCACATAATTACCCTGGTTGGAAAAGGTCTTAAAGAGTCCCACTGTCAACCTAACACTGACAAGCCCTTAACTAAACCATATCCCTAAGTACTGTGTCTATAGGACTCTTAAATACCTCGAGGGATGGTGATTCCACCTCTGCCCTGGGCAGCCTGTTCCAAGGTCTGATAACCCTTTCAGTGAAGAAATTCTTCTAAACATCCAATCTAAACCTCCCCTGGCACAACCTGAGGCCATTACCTCTTGTCCTGTCACTAGTAACTTCCTTGAACAGACCAATCCCCACCTCTTTACAACCTCCTTTCAGGTACCTGTAGAGAGCGATAAGGCGTCCCCTCAGCCTCCTTTCCTCAAGACTAAACAAACCTAGCTCCCTCAGCTGTTCTAGTAGGACTTGTGATTCAAACCCTTCATCAGCTTTATTGCCCTTCTTTGGACACACTCTAGTAGCTCAATGTCCTTTCTATAGTGAGGGGCCCAGAACTGAACACAATGCTCAAGGTGCAGCCTCACAAGGTTGCATACACAACTTTCCAGTACCTCATGGCCAAGAAGATCCCTGTCAACTTGTTGAATTCCAAGTAGCTTGTTAAGTGATGACTAGCAAGGCACATAAAAGACTATTTTTAAAGCCCTCACATAATAGAGTGCAAATTTTGTCCAATACCAAATGTATTCATATTAGCATATTTGTTTGGATAAGAAAGGTATTTTTGGATTGACTACCTCAGTTGTCTCTGATTACCACACTTGAATTCACATTATTCAGCAGTGTCAGAGCTCATTATCTGTATTCTTTTCAGATGAAATTAGGCTGGAAAAAGTGCTCCAGGAACTCAATGAATGGACTCCAAACCCTGTTGTGTACTTAGTCCACAATCCCTAGGATGCAATTAGAGAAAATTCAAAGTTAACGCTCTTAATATGAGTATAATGTGTCATATCCTAAGCACTAAGTACTTCACTCTACAGATTTTAACTACTCATTTGTACTAATTGTTAATGTAGACAAAGTCTAAAGGGTGCCTTTGAGCCTTTTTTGTTCCAGGCTCCTTTCTCCTTCCCTGCCCTCCCCTCCACACCACCACCACCCCACCCTCCCACCCCCCCTAGTTGAATTGCAAGCAAATTTTTAATGGAATTATTTCTAACTCTGGAGCATCAGAAACAGAGAAAACGTGTAACAGTACAGAAGTTCCATACTTTAGTATCAGCAAAGCTTGATGAAATTAACTTTTGAAGACTTAAAGTATTAGTAATGACGATTCCTGAAGTGTGACTGATTATTTACAAGAACTTGTGAAGGACACGAGACCCCCAAAAGCCTGAAAGAAATCAGAGAAAATAGGAGAAAAACAGGGTTGAAAGGATTTTGGGAATTCAGTCTAGTCTATCCTCTCTCAGATGAAAAGACCAATTGTCAGATGCTTGTTGTAGTTATCTCCTTGTAGTCAAGAGTATTCCTAGAAGTGCTTAATACTTAAGAGTACTTGCAGTTCTACATACTTGTTGCTACCTAAACCAGGCTCCATGTATCTCTAATCAAGAATTGCTGATCAAAGACCACTTTAAAAAAGCTGTAGGTTTGGAGGGTTTTTACCATTTATGAGTTGCTCTTTGTGTAATCACTCTATTTGTTCTTCTTGCATTTTGTTTTACAGGTATATACTTTATCTTACTATAACAACTCTCTTTTTCCTTTGCTATTGGTATTTATGCAATATTTTAATTTTATGTTACACGTGGGAGATTTATCAGCAAAACAAGAAGGCAGGAAGGTAAAGCATTATTCATGCTTCTTCCTATTTCACATGCTCTGCCCAAACTCCAAAGGGTTTATATCTAACAGGCCAAAAGGAGCAGTCCTAAAATAAAATGTAGGCACTGCATCATGTAGCTTTCAGTGTTTCAGACACTGCATTAGGTTCCCAAGAAACAGACTAGGGATGGGATTCAGAGGAGGGAGCAAGATAACCCAATTAGAAGGAAACACTGTAGAGAAAGTTATGGCTGAAATCCTAAGCTCATCTGAGGACAACAAAAAGGTACAATCCAACCCTGCACTTCTGTCTGTGGAAGGGCACCTGCCCATCCAGGTCTCATAGTTCCAAACTCTCTCTTCAGGGTTAGGGAACCATAGTAGAACATGGGTGCCAGGTCTGGTACCAGCTGCCGTGCCCCAGGGAGCTGCAGGTTGGATGCCTCTGGGCTGCATTGCCCCTCCTGTGAGAAGGGGGCTCCAGGATCCACAGGCATCCCTAGCCACTGTTCACAGCCTGGGGAAGTGTAGGCAATACAATAAAATCGACATATGAAATATGAAATGCAATTTTTCTGGTTTCCATGACAGCAGCTAGTGGTCAGCATATTTTAGTTCTAGGACTACATGCTTTGGATTTCAGCTTGTACCAATTTTCTATGAAAAGGGAATGTTATTTCAATTTTAGTGCAGTTTGTCATTCCTCAGGCAGGAGGATCATTTGTTTCTTTTCTCTAAGTCTCCCTGAAGCTCATAATAGTCATGTCTTCAATGGATATTTCTATTCCAGTTGTTAGCAAAAAAAATAAACGTAGTCAAGCATGAAAAGGGATGCAAAGGTATATATCTTCCATGTTGAGAGAGTAAGCATTTTTAATGAAAATAATTGTCAGTATTTAATCAATATATGTAAACAATTCCCAGTGGCTTCTGTATGAGTGGAGCACAGGATCAAATTCAGCCTAAGCAGAAGAAATGTGTGAACAACAAAACAATGAGGTTGTTGAGAGCTGGCCTTTCCCTGCACTGTAGGTGAATTTGGTCCCTAATAACTGCCATTCATTCGTACATGCAATCCATGCCATCATTTTTCCACTTTGACATGCTAGGAATCCTTCTTTGTTTTGCTGTTACACCACCAGAATCCCCAGACAAAAAGCCAGGAGGCTCACTAAGATGGTGCTTGCTCTCGTTAGCGTGTTTGTGGTAAGCACTGCCCCGTTCCACATGATCCAGTTCATGAATCTTGAGGTTTCTCAGCTGACCCTGATCTTCTACATGAGCTACTACATCTCTATGTGCCTCAGCTATGCCAGCAGCAGCATTATTCATCCATTTCTCTACATCCTACTTTGTGGGAACTTTCAGAAGCGTCTCCAGCAGTGCACAAATGTGAAAGTCAGGATGGCAGAACAGGATGTCAACATCATTGAAAACATCCTCAAGCCAAGTTTTTGAAAGGAGGATCTTCTCCCAAGAAAAATGCATTATCTGTGTGTAGATTTTTCTTGGCTACAATAGATGGGCTTGATTTCACATCCCTTGTGAAAGTATAACTCAGAAATGGTTTTGTTGCTGGAATTGCAGCAGTGTCAAGCCTATGTGAGATGAGGATCTGCTCCACTGTTTGAAAGATGAGAGCTCCTTTTTTATGATGATTTGCACACAGATGAAGCAATGCATGGAGACTCAAGTGGATTTTAAAAAAACGTAGGCCAAGAAGATGGAATGACTGTGGCAGGCATTTGGGATCTGACATTGTGTGTGAAGTCATGGAAACCATATGTTAATGACCAAAAGAGACTTAGTTACTGATGACTCAGAAAGGGGTAACTATTGATTTTTATCCCATCTACAGCTGTCTCATCTGGCACTTGCCTCTGCAGCCATTAACAGCAGGGGAGAGACATAAAAGGCCCTTTCAGGGCCTTTTGGAGGAAAACTGCTTTTGAATCAACCTTTGTACATGTACTTGCAAACAAAGAAGTGAATTCATTTTTTTGTATGTGTCATCAAAAATTATTAAACCTAAGATTTAAAAAACCTGTGTGTCTCAGGGCTATGTCTTTGCTTCTCAAAATCCCTGCTTCCACGACAGCCCTGAAAAAGGTGCTCAGTCCTGTGAGAGCTCAGTGCTGGCCTCACTACAACGAGTGCCAAGAGGCACTTGGAGATTGCCCAGAATGCACTCTCTCATTTCAAGAGGGTTAGAAGAAGGCCTGCTTGTTGTCAGGACTTAAGCCTCATGGTTTCTAGTACTAGGAATGTAATCAAGCAATATTATTTGGGTCTTGCCAGCTAATACAGAAAATCAGTGAAAAAAAATCTATTGAAAAATCTAATGTTACTGAGAGATGTTGACAGTTTTCGTGTTCACCACACTGAGCTCATCTCCATCATGTTCTCTTTTCAGACTGCTTTCTCTTATCTCAAGACTTCACTAATCACTTTATTGAGTGAAGGTCACATTTCACTAGGACCAGATATTTTACAGGTATAGCTTTCTTCTTATTCAGAGTCCTGGTGAACCTCAAACACATAGGATGCACTTCCTCACACAGTTAGCTCCAGCTTGTTGTCCCATCCCAAGTGCTTATTTTCTTCCTTTTTTTGCAGCACTGTGTGCTGCCATTCTGCAATCTGCCAGCCCACTGCAGGACCCATGACACAGGAAAGACTTTTTACACTAGGCTGCCTGGTGACCTCCTTTAAGCTGCAGGTACTGCCTTGTCTTCTGCCATTATGTGGCATCTGCCAGTCCCATAGGATCTCACACATACAGAAAAAGGAGTTTGATAGAATCATAGGATGGTCTGGGTTGGAAGGAACCTTAAGGATCATCTAGTTCCAACCTCCCTGCCATGCGCAGAAACAACTCCCACTAGACCAAGTTGCTCAAAGCCCCATCCAACCTGGCAAGATTAAGGTGTTTGAAATCACTATTTGTAGTGTAAAGCCAAACCTTTACATAGAAAATGCATCATAAACATTTGTGGTGGTGCTAGTGTAATCTTAGTAGCCAAAGGGAATACTCAAGGTAAACTTTGCAAGTGGAGGAAATTAAACCCTACAGGATACCTGCAAAATGTTAAGATTTCAACATGTAAGGGTTTGTTCAGATTTCAAAAGGTGGTCTGTTTGTCCCAGCTGTATTATTTAGTCTATTAAAAGTTTTGTCTTTACCTACAAGCCTTGTTGTTAATGATAAATTAATTAATTAAATAACAGTCTGCACACAAAGTATCAGGTATTGTCAAAACATAGACTTGCTAAGTATAAGTTTGGCAGCTCACTGTTCCAGTCTGTGTCTGCATGCATCACCTTTGCTCCTGAGTTACAACTGTCACATTACAGATTTCAGCTCTTTTTCTTTTTTCCTCTTGTTTTCTCCTTACCTGGCCTTTTGAATCAAAGCAGGTCATTATGTGCAAGTTCTCCTCACAAAGGAGATTTTTCTCAAACTTGTTTACCTGTGAGTTACATCAGTTACTCAGTAACTCAAGAAATAGTATTTGACACTTATAGCAAAGATGAAATATTCTTTTTTGTAGGTTTTGTTTTTTCCTCTTTTGCCTGTCTTATCTCCATCTTCAAAGTTCCTGTACTCCTGAGGTCATGGCAGGGAGATGGGACCACAAAAGCACAACTTCATGAAATTAGCCAGACAACAGCAAGGCCAATGGGACATTGCATGTCCTGTGTGGGACACCAATAAATTAGATTACAGTTCAGTGTTTTTCTCACTTTCTCTATATTGCTTTAATTCTCTGTATCTAAAAATAAAATTGATGTATTTCAAAAACATCTGTGTAAATATGCAATGGTTTTATTTACTAGTTACTAAATTCTATATGTTAATTAAAGTACATAAAGGAATACGATAGAATTCTTTATTGTTTTGGAGCATCTGATCTTGTTTACTTTGTTTCCATTCTTTTCCACACAAATAAGCAATTAATTGGAAAATAAAACCAGCTTACTGATACGGGGGGAAAAAGGAAGCTATTGCAATCCTATTTAATTTTAAATAACTCTAGAAGCTGAAAAGTATGTGAGCCAGTATGTCTTTCATTTATAGTGGTACTGATTAAGAAAATCTGGATGTGAAGGAAGAATGATTCTGTGGGGCCAGGGAAAAACTATATAAGGAC
The DNA here is from genome assembly GCA_020745705.1 of Hemiprocne comata. Taxonomy (NCBI): domain Eukaryota; kingdom Metazoa; phylum Chordata; class Aves; order Apodiformes; family Apodidae; genus Hemiprocne; species Hemiprocne comata. The sequence goes on along the minus strand of CM036588.1, from coordinate 116,029,930 downwards.
ACTTACAGGCCAAGTATTGCTGGAATCAAACTGGAACATTGAGCCCATTTCCTGCTGGTGATATATATTTTTTCTGTGTAGTTTTACTACTACACTGTCACACATAACTGTAAGCTACACACAAACTATAATTTCAGAAAGTTTCAAGATCCGTACTTGCAATCTGGTGAGTAACATAAGGGGTACATTTTTTTAATTACTTATTTTGCATGTAACGCTTGTTTAAAATGCAGCATTTTTGATCAGGGCTACAAACATTGTGCTGCAACCACCATCCAGTTCAGTATTTCAAGCTTCTATGACATTTGAACCTATGGTAATAGGTTGAGAGGGAAAATATTCAGTCACTAAATCAGAGTCTTCCAGCTGAGAGTTTCCAAATCATCAGGAAGCCAACCTGACTGAACTGCAGGGCACTGTGGACCTGAAACAGCTTCCAGAAAATTAAATGTCAAAGCTTTGGGATTGTCTATTGTATCACCTGTTACATACATTGTGATGACTACAGTAATCCCATCATCCAGTCTAAAACACTGACTGCATGAGCAAACTGGATGCCAAAGTGAAACTGGATAGCTTAGGAGTCAGTAATGGTATGATACACGCAGCATTTCCCATCTGGTAAAAGCACTTAACAGACTTACTGCATTTTAAGCATGTAAGAAACTTCAAGAAAGATATGGAGGTGCTGGAGCAGGTCCAGAGGAGAGCAATGAGCCTGGTGAAGGGACTAGAGGGAAAGTCTTATGAGGAGAGGCTGAGGAAGCTGGGGTTGTCTAGCCTGGAGGAGACTCAGGGGGAACCTTATCACTCCCTTCAACTACCTGAAGGGAGGTTGTAGTCAAGTGGGGGCTGCGCAGCCCGTGGACTTGGATCTGCAGCTGTGGAGGACCTGGCACCATGGGACATGGCTGTTCCCAAAGCAGCCTGTGACTCTGTGGGAAGCCCACGCTGAACCACCTTGCTCCTGAGGGACTGCACCTTGTGGGAAAGACTCAAGTCAGAGAGGTTCGTGAAGGACTCTCTCCCATGGGCGGGACCTCATGGGGAAGCCAGGGAGGACTGTAAGGAGCCCTTCTTCCTGAAAAGAAAGGAGCAGCAGGAACCACCAGCCTGTGAACTGACTCTAAACCTCATCCCCTGTCCCCCTTTGCCGCTGGGGGGAAGGAGGGAGAGAAACTGGGAACAAAGTGATTTGGGCCCAGGAAGAAGGGAGGGGTGGGGTAACGTATGTGAGCCCTGCTCTGTGTGGTGTCTGTGTCCTGGGTGTGTTTGATTAGTGTGAAATGAATTTATTATTTTTTCCCCAAGTCGAGTCTGTTTTGCCCGGGACCTTAATCGGTGAAGAACCCTCCTTGTCCTTTGTCTCAACCCACGAGCTTCTAGTTGGGTTTGTCCTCCCCATCCCACAGTGTCTGCAGCAGGGGGGGGGTGTAGTTAGTGCCCATGTGGCTGGTTCTTTGTTGTGGGGTTAGGCCCAAACCCCAACATGCCCAAACCCCACTACCATCTGAAGCTTTAGGGTACATCTGAAACTTTAAGATACGCAAAGGGAGAAGAGAAAGAGATGTCTGTGTGGAATTCATAGCAGGTAAGTGTTTGGAAATAGTCCCAAACATAATTAGTTCTCAAGAGTTGATCTTGCTGAGGAATACAATAGGAAGACTGTTTATACCTTCAGAAAGATGTCCTGGAGCTGAATTTCAAAGTGCTGAGTTTAAATCCATGTATGTATTTGGGCCATAAACATCTATAATTTTCTGTTCCACACGGTCCTGTGGCATTAATGGCAAAACTAGAAAAATAAAAGGAACTGACATGCTGCACAAGCTTTCTTAAATTGTTCGCTCATTCCAAAAAGGCTGTGAGTTTCTTAAAATCACTCTTATTTTCTTGGGTGTTTCTCTTGCCTTCCCACCCAGGATGAGCTGGCCAGTCCTCATTGTGTTCACATGCTCTTTGTCACTGTACACACTGCTGTGCCATGAGCTCTTTGCCCACACACTGTGAAAGAAGACAGACTGTGCCCAAGTATGAACTGTCTCACTGCAGTATATTCCAATTTGCCACACTTGTGTGGCCATACTTGTCAGAGCTGTTTAGCAGTAACAACGTAGAAGTGCAGGTTTTCTGCATCAGCTCTGGGTCCATGGAGAACAGCAAATTCAGTGTCATCCATTTCTTGCCCAAGAGACACACATTCATACATAAACTACCTTTCTTCCCAGGACTGCTGCTGCAAAAGGTTCCCTAGCTGCAGGGAGGGGTCAGGTCACCTATTCAGACTGCAGTTAGTGGCACTGGGACAGTACTGGTAGTAAATCATGAAGTATGATGGATTAGATAGATAGATTAGATAGATAAGTAGATAGATGGATGGATAGATGGATGCATGGATAGAGAGAGAGAGAGAGAGGATGACTTCTAACAGGGGCCATACCACACTATCATTCTGTTATTTATGTTAGTCTACTTATCTCTACTAGTAGTACCAGTCAAGTATAGCCAAATGTGTTCACAAGGATGTGTGAGGAAACGCCAAGCAGTGGTGGCCTGGTTTGAGCCAGGGTGAAACAAATTTTCTCTTTGCTGATTGGTTTTTTTTTTCCTTTCAGTGAACTTTTTTTAGCAGCACCAGTGGACTGATAATAACCAAGGTCACTTCTGACTGTCTGCAGCCTCCCCCCCATGGGGGAGCAGATTAGACTGAAGGCAGGATCAGCAAATCAGAATATTCCCTTCTCAGAATATTTTCTCTATTTGGCTTTCATTATAGGTTAAGACATCACAGAAGTCAAGCTTTTTGTTTCCTTTTCCACTCACTTTTCTGCTTACTGTTGCTTCTATCACCCTCTCTTTGGCTCTCTGTTTTCCCATTTTCCTTCCCAGTGACACCCGAGGCCCCGTCCGTGTGCCCGGACACTCCCCCCTTCAGCTGGGAGGCACCAGGGAGAAGAGTTGCTGGGAGAGTCGCTGGGGGAGGAGGGAGGGGATCAGGTGTTGCACATCCCTTTACAAATAGATATATTCCCTTATCACTAATAATTAAAATTATCTGTTTCACTTTTCAACCCAGAAAGCCTCTCTTCCTCATTTTTTCTCCCTCTTTCCCTATGTTGGGGGAGGGGGGTGGGACTGAGAGCATTATTGTTATTGGTTTGACTGCCAACCCGGAGCCAAACCGTGACACAGTGGGTACATTTTTTTTCAAAACTTTCATTACAATTCAGCAATTGTTTTTTTCTTCACTAAAATCAAATGGAAAACTTGCAAGTCTAAATACTTAATTGGTGCAACTGTCGATTGCAACCTGGTCTAGTGGGAGGTGTCCCTGCCCATGCAGGGGGGTTGGAACTAGGTGATCATTAAGGTCCCTTCCAACTCAAACCATTCTATGATTCTATGATTTATAAGGATTAGGTCTTAATGAGGTATCATCAGAAAAATTAAATGCATTTGTCTTTCTGTTTGTATAGTTTTACTTCCAAAGCAGGAATATCACTATTTCGGTAGTTCATTTGCTTTTTTTTCATCCACACAAATCAAAATGTGTAGAAAACAGTGCTGAAAAAGCCACCCCCTCCCCTCCTCTCAATTTTCTTTATGCTACTAATGCTTAATGAATTTTTAGACTTTGGATAAAATGTCTTATGTCCTGGGAATGCAACTTTTAGTTCTCTCTCCAGCTTAAAGTAAGGATTTAATTTAATTTTTCGGGTTTGTGAGACTTTACCCAATTTATTTAAATAAAGCAGATTATGAGACTATTCAAATTACTTTTGTTCTCTTTTGCTGCTGGTCTAATGAATGGCAGCAGTTAAAAGCTCCACTAATGAAAAAATAGGAAAAAAATCCTCCTCTAGTGGAGGATTCTAAATGAATACATTTGTTATTAATTATTTTCTTTCTGAATTTTCCCTCTTTAGTGAAAATTCTTTCAAGAAGACCATGTTCTGAGTCTTCAAATACTGAAGAATTGCATTTTCCTCCTTACTTTTTCTTATCTACTCTCTCCTGTCCTCTGCCATGAATTCTGAACCACAGAAAGGGAGAGAAAGATTAATTTTGGGGATTGAAGCTGAAAAAGGGGAGGGCTGAACTAGATGAGAAGGCCTTGCTCTCTGCTTCCTCTGATGGCCCAAGGAAGGGTGCCAGCCCCTGTTTCCCTTCCCTGCCCAACCCTGTCAAACACTAGTGCTTCTGCCCCCCTCCATATTCCCAGCCCAGAATGTTATTTCATCCCTCACCAACACGTAATTTAACACACTATAGAGGAAGATTTGTGGTGAAATGGGCAATAAGGTTTTGTCACTATTCTGCTAAACTTTAGAGCCAAGGGATGAAAAATGTATGTCTGGGGCAATTCATATGATTTATTGTAAGCATCTATATGAGAATGAGATTAATTGTACCCATTTACTGCTCTTCCTCTGATTATAAAAGGAGCCTAAGGGTCCCATTCAGATGAGACACGTACCACAAATGCAGCCTTTGATTGGATGAACCACACCTAACGTGTGTCTACTTATTAGTTGAACATGTATAAACTACCCATATGTAGTAAAAATTACAGCATATGCTGCACTATTAGCATTCAAATACTGCCTTGATGACACTGAAATCAGACTAGAATAGAATAGAACAGAATACAATAGAAGATAATTGATACTAAGTACGCAATTATGATCGCACAATGTCTATGGTGACTCAACTTTTTTTTAAAGCAAATTCTGGGTCCTGAAAAAAGTCTAGTTAACAAAACAATAGTTGACTTACTATCTGTTTGAAACATTTTGGTCCTTGAAGGCTGGGATTGGAATTTGGGAAAGCAGATCTTATAAATCACATGTCACTTTCAGCATGCACATAAAAAAAGATCAAGTAAATAGCTTTGAAGGGTTTATCCAATACAAAACTCAAGGGTTCAAATGAACTCCAGTACTGCCTGGCATAACATAATTGTTTTTAATTGAGAAAATGGATTGAATTAAATTAAAATTTAGGAAGCATGTTTAAACTTTTTCTGTTGTATATTATTATTACATGCTCATATGAAGTTAGGTGCAGGTAAGTGTAATATGCACCTAACAAGTGAGGAAAGGACACGTCAGTCCTTTTCACCTGGAAACCTAGAAATAAGCAGGCACTTTTAAATTAGTTATCTAAGTTAAAAAAGCTTGATTTTTAAGAGCTGATGCTTTACACTAGTATATATTATTATTTATGATGATATTTAAGAGATTCTCCTGTGGTTCAGGACTTACCCAAAAAAAACAAACACAAAAAAAGTCATGCAGTCATGGCAACGGCAGCGGTATCTCTATGTGTTCCTGGCAGCCAGGTTAAGGAGAAGGCTTGTCCTCCCTCCCTCCCTTTCTCTTCCACCAGGCTTCCTACAGAAAGTGCAAAGTGCCTCCAGGATCCAAGATTGACCCTGCAACTGCTTGTGCATTCTGCTACCCCACAGCTGTTCCCCTTCACCTGTGTGGTGTAAACTGAAATGCTCTGGACTTGGTCTTCTAAAGTACTGAACTTTCTGGGACAATTCCAAAAAAATATTTAAGCATATGCTTACTGTTACACATATGACTTCAGTGGAGCTGCTCAGTGTTCTTCAGAGCCCAGAGGCTCTGCAGCATTCCCTCTTTCAGCAGGTGGTGCTGGTCAGGCACAGAAGACCCTCCTTTCAAAAACTTGGCTTGAGGATATTTTTGATGATGTTGACAACCCGTTCTAACATCCTGACTTCCACATTTGTGCACCACTGGAGACACTTCTGGAAGTCCCCACAAAGTAGGATGTAGAGAAATGGATTCATGCTGTGAAAGGGAGCTGAGCTGTTTGTACCATAGAGAAAATTAGGCCTGGCATCACAGATTTATGAGGTAAAATAAATTACCCAACGAAAGACACTTTAAAACTGTAATTTGTTCTAATATATGCAACCAGTTGAAAAGTGTAAGCCGGTGAAGTGGAAAGACATCCTAATGCTAATTCAGACCTTATGAAAAGCAAACTGTGTTCAGTGACAGATGGAACAAGTGTTGCCAGAATAAGAGCTAATCTGTACTGTGGAGGATCAGAAGAGTTACCTCAGTATTCCTGAAAAATATGGGGAAGTAAATATTGGAAAAGACTAGTAATTATTTCAATAACTGTTTGAAATGAGCATTTAGATTTGAGCAGATTGTTATAATAAACCTGTAAGCTATTTAAAAGGAAAAGAATATGTATTGGCAGTAGGATATGCAGTATATAGAAAAACCTCATTCAGACTTCCCTGTGAGACTTAAGCTTCAAGAGACACCTGTCTTGCAGCTGCAAAGAATGCTGCTGTATTTCATCCCACTTAATGACCAGTCACTAAACAACAGGTCAGGTCTGGAGCTACCTTCTGCTCTCAGAATGCCCTGGCACAGCTCACCAGCTGAAAGTGTAGGTCACTATGCACTGGTCTTTTTTAACTCTCATATTCTCCCATATCCCTTTTCTGCCATATCCAATTTTTGTGATGCCCGTTTGTTATCATGCTTTGTGAGTTCCCTGAAATCCATAGCCAAATCTGCAGAGCACTATTATCTTAAATCAGTTAGATGTATTCCAACTCGACATTCGATGACAAATGGCCAGGGCATCCTTGCTCTGTAAAACTGCTAGTCTGGAACAAAGATAATTAGTGCAATTTGAATCCAGGAAAATTGCCCCTGCATCCTGACCATTCAGCCTGGGCAAATGTTCCACCTCAGAAAAATTCCATGACATGCTGTAAAAAAAGAAGTGAAGACATTTAAAGCATGCTCAAATTTGCAAGGGCAGATTAACCCTCTGAACCATGTATTGTACATGACTGCCCAGGACACCACTGCAAAGCTTGACCAGCTAGCCTACTGATACCACTAGGATAAAAAAAACCTCACATGGACATAATTTACAGCAGTAAAAAAGTCCTTCTGCCTTCCTGGGTTACGGTGTTTGGACTGACTCTTAGTGGTAATGGAAAATGAGTCCATTTTTCTATATAAGCCACAGCTCTATTAAGGAGCCTTGCAATCAGGGCAACACTGTGACAGACACCAGTGGTGTGTGACCTGACCCCAGAGCTTATGAATGAAAGACAGGTCTTAACTTGTTCAACTTTTTCACCTCTAGTCCAGAACAACTAATATGTCAAAATATGATCACTAAGGTGAGAAAGAGAGGATGGATTTATAAATTAGGTTCCCAAGATACCTGACAGGCTTGTTTTAGGAAGACTTGGGTTGTTCAAGCAAGTAAAAGTGGCTCTGAGAGGAGGGCGTAAAGAAATGGGGTAGGAATGGAGGCTGGCCAGGCACTGTCATTGAGACTTTGGTGTTGGACTTCCAACAGGTGAGGAGAAAGGAAAAGAGCCATCTGTGACATGTGGACAGCTAGGATCCTAGGAGTATGTGCAGTGGCTCTCCAGAGGCTGTTTCTTCACAGATGTCTTGGTAACCAGCTGCTGTATTAATAGCCCAAATCGCTTCCACCAATGTCCTGAGTCAGAGTTGCACTGCTCAGCTTGCTTAGAAATCAAGCACTTCTGGACATGCACAGAAGAGACACCTGGAAACTTCCATGTGAAAAACGGAGATGAGGAAGTAGCTGACTCCATCACTCTGTCATGGTTAAAGCTGGCCTCGAGCAAAGACAAATGTGTGGCCAGATGTTTAAAGACCTGTATTGGAAAGGGAACCTGGGAATCTAGCATGCATTTCTAGGACTGTTTGTATATTTTGTATTAAACAGATTTAGAATGTATCAGCTCTAAGCTGTCATGAAACCATCAGATTTTATGCCTATGATCATTTTCTCTTTGTCTTTATTACTTTGGAAGCTCCATTTTCTCCTCCCCCCAAGCCCACCTAAAGTGGTCTGCAACTTCATGGTTAAGATGTTCCCTTTGAGATAAGTTTGTCTAATCTCAAGGAAATAAACTTGGCACTGCACACAGGAACCTTGATTCACTTTCCAGTAATCATAGCAACACAAGTATTACATCATTCAAGATCTGATTTCATTTAATTTCATTTGACTAAGTGCTACTTCAGTGACCCATCAAGTTGACTGGCAACACAGATGTCTGTCTAAAGACAAACTGAGAGTGAAGTCCTGCTTGGAGTCTTCCACAGCATCAATATGAATGTTTGAAGTCAGCTACTCACTAATCAGCTAGAGCTCTCTGAGATGGATCAGATGCTCTGTATTTATTACTCCCTCCATTCTCTGACTCAAACTTTCTTGCATGCTAATAAATATCATTCTGGAAGTCCCAGAAAACATATTTAGACTCATCATACAAACCAAGATGATTAATATACTGTTGCTGGAAAAAAAAAAAAAAAAAGGAAGTGAGAAAAATATTAAGAATGCTTGACTTGTGTCTTCAGAAAGTTCATAGATTCATAGAATGGTAGACAGACAGACATCAAAATAGTTCTTGAGACATCACCACAACCACCCTCCTTACTCAGGATAAGCTTATGTTGCTTGTTAGGTATTTGTTGAGACCCAAGTAATAGTCTACAACTTCTTCAGAAACCTCACTAACTACTTCATTATTTTTACTGCTAGTTCACACTCCTAATATCTAATCTGCTTCAATTTAAAACCATTACTTCTTGCCACCTCCCTCTTGAACATGGAAAACAAATTATTCCCTTCATCTTTACAACAGTGTTATGTAATTGAAAACTGCTCTCATGTTCTCCCTTGGGTTTTTCTTCTTTGGCTGAACACCTTTAAATTACATTTTCTAGGCTTCTGTTGACTCTGATTTCCACAGGACTATTTCCATTTGGCTCCAGTTTTTCTTGGAGTGCAGTCGCCAGCACTGAGCAACAAAATAATTCCTTCTGAAGCCTTGCAAGTTGTACTCTTTTTCATACACAAGAGAATGATGTCAGACCTCTTCAGCCTATGTTGTTGATGCCTATTTGGCCCACACTAAAATCACCATGGAAGAGCTGCTACCTAGCCAGCTGCTCCCCAACTTGAATACAGGCAGCTGATTTCCCAGCATCAATGTAATACCTGGTATTGGATAAGATCATGTCACTTTTCAGATAGTTTCTCCAAATTCTCTAGAGAGCATATTAGTGAGAAATGCTTACATTAGTAAATCAGATTATTACACTCTACTCTGTAACAGACCGTTTGCCATAATGAGGATTTGAGAGGGCTCCAGTTTTATGGATTAGTTATATGACCCTTCTTCCAAGATACAAGCATGTCACTCTTACCCATCCCATACACCCAGTGCCAACAAAAAGGGATTTCACGAGACTCGTTTCCAGAATCATCCTATTGGCGAGGAATAGAGATACAGATCTCCTTGCCTGCTTTGTAAAGCTTAATATTAAAACAGTATGGACTTGGCTTATACTCTTGGAATATGCAGATCACTGTGCAGGACTGAGATTTCATGACAGCAACACCTTCTTCCAGAGAGTGAATATCTATTTAATGGCATGCTGAAGCACTGCAAATTGTTTTTGCACTTATCCTTAAAATCATCACTCTTTCAACCTTAGTCTGTCGAAGCCAGCTTTCCCACCAAGAGTGGTATGTGGGTTTTGTGTTCAAGTTGACATAATGGATCTTACAAGACTCTTTCTTGATTTCTTATTAGGATAAAATTGGGCTTCCTACATGCACAAGTGGCTTAAACAATCATGTTTGCTACACTCATTTTTATCAGTGTTGCCAGCAGGTTGAGGGTGGTAATCCTTCCCCTCTGTTCAGCACTGCTGAGGCCACATCTGGAGTACTGTGTCCAGTTCTGGGCTCCTGAGTACAAGAGAGAGATGAACATACTGGAGAGATTCCAGGGAAGGGCCACAAAGATGGATAATGGACTGGATCATTGCCTGCATGAGGAAAGGCTGAGAGAGCTGGGACCTAGAGAAGCAAAGGCTCATGGGAGATCTGATCAATGTATATAGACACCTGAAAGGACAGCATAAAGAAGACAGAGCCAGGCTCTTTTCATTGTGTCCAGTGACAGGACCAGAGGCAATGGGCACAAACTGAAACACATGATGCTCCATCTGAACATCAGGACACTTTTTTTTTTACTGTGAGAGTGAACAAACACTAGCAGAAGTTGCCCAGACAGCATGTGGAGTCTTCATCTTTGGAGGTATTCAAAAACCATCTGGAAATGGTCCCAGGCAACCTGCTCTGGATGGTCTTGCTGGAGAAGCAGGGATGGACCCAATAACCTGCAGATATCCATTTAACCATTCTGTGATTCTAAGAGCACAATATGGAAACAACTGGATAGACCCCTAGAAAAATCAGAGATTCGGTATAAAATAATGCAACTTCCAGAGTGATAGACTTTTGCAGTGGACACTGAGGACTTAGCAGTTGGGAGAAAAACAGCCTGTGTTCCAGCAGCTTTACTGGATATATACAGAACCACACTTTATAACAAGATTCCAGCCATACACTGGCCAGGCTTGCTGGGTCTCAGGATGTATTATTAGGTCATATTTCAGCTTTCCATGGATATTCAATTACTTCACACTAGAAGTCTTCACACAATCACAGTTTCTTCATTCTGGTCACCTTTGATAGTCCTTCCAGTTTTCTTTTCAGCATTGATAAAACAGTTCTTTCAGCTTTTGCTTCACCTGCCTTCGCTATTGTATTTCTTTTTGTGCCTTTCCAAAAACACCTTCCTGAGCTCACTTTATCCCCTGCTGTTTGCTCAAGGAATCTTAAGTCATATAATGGCAATTACTTTTCTTGTTATTAACAAAGGTTTAGGAGGAGTTCAGTTATAAATGACTTTATGCTACGGTGGTCACTCATGCCAGCTGCATGATGCTTGGCCAATAGCATTCCCTTAGGAGAAAAGAGGTTCAGAAAGTCTGGACAACAAGAGTGGGAATTAGGCAGCTGTGGATTTTCTGTGCTCAGGATCCATAGGTCCACTTCAAGCAAGTTCAATAAAAGAGGTTATAGAAGGTGTGCAGCAGTGAAGGGAATAAATAGCATAATTTGCAAGGTTAAGTGGGAAATACCAGCTGGCCAGAGAGGGCCACAGGAAATCTAGCATCCTCAGAAAAACTGGGTTAACCTTTGCATCACAGCTTTATATCATTAATATCATGACTGCAGTGGCTCCCTACAGCTCTAAAATAATGCTGTATCTCTGCATAATGCTAAAATGAAGAATAGATTTCAATGCAGAAATTCATACTTATTTCAGTATCTAAAGTATGTCAGCTTTTGATGAGACGTATGTATTTTTACCTTAATTTTTTAGAGTGCACCTTAAGAAGAAGATATATTTTTATTATTATTTTCTTGTATTATTATACAAATAAGTCTGCTTAGATGAGGTGAGTTTGCTACATGGATTTAACACTCAAGTGTCTTATTCATTCTGCTAATTCTTTCACTAAATGTTTTTAATTATTTGGGGCCTGTTCTTATCCTGTCCAAGAAACCATTGCATCTTTAGGCATTAGTGATCCACCTGACAGCCTGAATAGACACAAGCCTGTGCTGTGCTCCATGTACAGAGTGGTTTTCTGGCCTGTGCTGCTCTGCACAAAGTCCCTGGCTGCAGGATAAACTCAGCCACTTACTGTAACAGAGGAGCCTTCAGGCACCCCCCACTGGGTACCAGCAATTACGCCACCTGCACGGCCTCGCTTTCATCTAAAAGTGCAGCAAGAAGTTCTCTTGGGAACATCCTTCAGGAGTAGAGTTGTTTTCTTGTAATGAAATTACAGATTATCTCACATGACTGAAAGGGAGGACTTCTCCCCACAGGCAGGATCTGCCCAGCCCCACACAGTGTGTTGTGCCAACACAAGCACTGCCTGAGAGATGCAGAGCTGGCTTGTCTGTCTCCTCATTAAGACTGGATTCCTTCCTGAAAGACAAAGATATCCTCACAGTACATACAAGGTACTATGTTCAACACAGGAGTGACTACAGGAGGCTGAAGGACATGTGAGATAGCAGAGATTAAAGTAGATCATCTAAAATACCTTTTGGGCTCAGATCAATGAATAGAGAAAATTAGGTGCTTCATCACGAAGAAGCAGGAAACCATGAAAAGTTTTATTCATTCCTGAATATTGAATATTTGCCTTCCGGGCAAATGGAGATTACAGTCATTGCTGATATTAAAACTCTAGTACTTGATACTTATAGTAATTAAAGAGTCATAAATAATTTATTGAGTGGGAGAAAGTCAGAAGTACAATGCACCTTCAGGGGAAAGGAAAAGTAGTGACAAATTCTACAATAATCAATCATTCCTACTTATGGATGAGATGAATCTTCTTCTTGACAGGGTTGTTCTTTTTTTTTTTTTCATTTTCTCTAAAAAAAGTGTAGTCAGGTAACACCCACTGTTTTTGTCTAGTTCTAAACACTTCTCATACTTCCAGGCAGGAGAATGAAGCCTACAGATAAGCACATGTAATAAAAGTTATGAAGGACTTTCATCCTGTAAACCACCCTGCTCTCTGCACCTACCCCCCCAAAAAAAAAAACAACAATGAATTACTAAAATCTAGGAAAAAATAATTTATACACTTTGCCTCCAAGTTTATCAGGCTGAAAAAAATAGGAATTACTGAGATTCAGAATGAAAAAAGTGTTTCAATCCAAATCTCCTGTATCCATTCAAAAACAAATAAAATTTTACATCCCCAAAATCCTTTCTTTTTTAATCATACAGGTATGTTGAGGGTACTTTTTTTTAAAAAAAAACCAAACTCTTCTCAAAGTGAAAAAAATAAATCTATAACCTTGTGAAAAACTTTATATAGCAACCTTGTCTCAAATGTTTCCTATTATTTAAAATGTTTAAAATTATTTTTAAATTATATTTAAAATTCACCTTAGAATTGTGTAAAAGTTCCAAAAAAAGTTAAGTTGCACAGTCATTTAATACCTTGTTGTCTTAAGAATACAGTCTAGCTGCTCCATATTATAATAAAATTATAATTTAAAAAAAAGAAAAAAATTAATTTCGGAAAAAAAATACTCAGAAAAATGTGCTAAGTTAAATCCAAATGTCAAAACGGAAAGCCCAAATATCTATTGTTTTTATGTCTAGGGGGTTTTAATAGATTATGTTTGAAAATAACTGAAATAAAAAGAAGTGTCATACTGCTCTGGTATGACAAGGACCTATATGAAAAGGACAAAATAGCAACAGATCTTTAATTTTTTCCTCAAGTACTTTATCTTCTCTAAGAACTAGTTCTACAGAAATAAGTAGAGAGAAGGATGGAAATCTTCTTTTTTCAGGACCCAGTTTAGCTCCTTTAAACAAGATTAGTGTAATTATATATGAAAACCAGTGCTAAACATCAAAAATTCTCTGGAAGACTAAAAGCAACTCAGGGAGCAGAACAGTTAGTTTTTAAGACAGAATCGGGTTTAAGTCAACCCCATAAAGGGAACAAAGGTTTTGCCAATGACTGTAACAGAATTATAGTTTTTTCTGAACAGTCCCTGCCCTTTTTGAAAGAATTAGAGGAAAGAAAATGGTAAAATGTTTTCTTGGGGTGTGTTTTTCATGGAAGAATGCAAAGTACAGGGCAAATTGATACTAGACTTGTATTTTAACACACATCCTTCTTCATATATTTACTACGATACTATTTAAAATGAAAAATTATTTTCCATTCACTGTAAAACTGTAAGAGGTGAAACTCATTCCTGTGCAAAGCACAGAATTGCACAAAAATTAAAAATAAGTGTTCTTACAGTGACTTAAGGACCTGCAGGACTCCAGCTAACTTCTGAACATGGAAAGTCTTCTCTTTAAAACACACAGCTTTTAATGTAGAGTTTTATACATGCCAAACAAGGGTACAATGCAAAGGCAAAAAACATCACTATCCATTAAATAATCTTAACTGCATTTCTTTCTTTTTCTCTTAAGTTAAAGAATTGAAAATTAACAGGTCCACAACATTAGCAAACAAAACAGCACTCATTCAAAAATATATCATTCCTTTCTTTGAAAAGTCCAAGTCCATAGTCAGCTTTTACATACTGAAAGACTCATAATTTGATTTTCAAAACTGGTCTACTTAGCCTAATGTCTTTGTTTTCTGGTCTCAGCATGCCTCAGTTTTAAACTTGAGCTGTCCATAGCTAATTCATTTAATGGGCTGAAATCAGGCAAAGATGTCTGAATTTCTTGAAAACAGTAAAGTAAAATGCCAAGAGTGATAAAGATAATCTTAGGAAAAACAGGACTTCTGTTGAGGAAGGGAACACCTGAAAGCTGCAGTTTCTGCCCAAGAGGAATAGCACATCTAAAAAAGTTTCTCTCAGATATAGCTCATGGCGTCATTAAGTTCCTGCAAGATCTTTTGTAGTTTTGCTGAATCAGTATTTTCCAAGAGTAAAACATTATGTCTGAAGATTCTTACCCATATGAGATCAGAAATGGAGCTCATAATCCATGCAATAACTACTAGACCCTGTGAGATCATAATTTATTTTATGACTGATTCATATTAACATAAATATCATAAATAACATACAACAATCACATGTAGGACAAACTGCAGAAGCGTTCCTTTTCTGATAATTCAATTAAGCAATTAAAGCTCTAAAAGTAAAAAAGAAATAAAAATTGTTCTTCTCTAGGCCTGCAACCTAGCTGGAGAAAGCATAATCCATAAAGAAATACAGCAATAACCATCTCAGGGCTTTGCTCATCCCACAGAAGCTACCAGCACTACGTTCATGAAAGCTGTGGGAAGCCCATGTGCCAAACTTCTGTAGCCAAATGAGAGATTCTGCTTATGATATCTGAGGCTTTATTTACCCTGATTTTTATATATTTTCTTTGCCAGCTGAAATGGCTCAAACACTTCCAGCACCACCTGATGACTCAGGCTAACCAAAGAAGATACTCCAAGGTGGTATTACTTTTAAAATCAGCAAAACCAGATCTGTGTTTAGTCCTCTATGGCCACACTTGCATTAAACTCTCTTCAATGTCTGGCTGGGACCCACCCAGCATTAGACATTTGCACGTGTCTGTTTCTACTCGCTGCAAAGGGAAGCCAACTGGAGGGTCATAATTACTTAAATCACTTGTGATATTTTGTCTGGAAGCCTCGTTCACCCAGTAAAAAACATCATACAGAGATGTGACAGTCTCTTTTCCACTTTCATAATTAAACTATGAACTAGATTAAGTTAAATACCAAATCAAGGTTAATCCTGAGAAAAAAAAATGACCCTTTGAAGGAATTTCAGGGTCTGCTACAGCTTCTCCAATGTGCTTAAAAATTGGTGGTTAATCTTTGGACAAAGCTGTATTGCAACAAAGCATAAATCCAGTAACAATGCCTCCAGCTTTCACTAAAACAGGCATCTATATGTGAACAATTCTTTTGAACACCTGCACTGAAGACATCTCCAGCTTCAAAGAGAAAACTTCTGACCTGGGTCAGTGGAGAAAATGTGAAGGATTTATTAAACAAGCCTGCATAGCACCATCAGCTAAGTAGATTTTTCGGGAAGCCAAAATGATTAAATCTTATATTATTAAAATCTCTGTCACCGAAAATTTGAGGTGTGGACCATACCTTATATTCTTTGTTACACAGCTGAGAAAAAAACTTGCCAATTTTATGGTAGTGATTCTTTCCTACAGTTCTGCTGAGCAATATCAAAGAAGTAAGGATTTTCTCTGGCAGCAGTAAAGAAGTGTAAGATTTTAGAACTATCTGTGTCCCCTAGACAACTATACTCTTAGGGTTTAGTCTTATTCTCAAAAATTAGTTCTATTTTTATTTGTATAATACAGAAGTGATTGAAACATTTCTGTTATGACATCTTTCAGTATAAATTCTTTTCTTCTAAACGTCTGCAGGAAATAAATGTCTCTATTATTACTACTTTCTGCAGGAACAAGAGAGGATTTTTTTTTCAATAAAAGCATCTCAAATAATTTTCAGTTTTCAAAAGAATAGACAGAAATACCCAGCTGGTTTTATGTACAGAAAACAAAACAGGGCCAGGGGAGAACTGGAAAAGGTTGACTTGGAACGAAAAAGAAAAAAGGTTTTGACCATCTATTTTCGTAGCGTCCCCAGTGGCATCTGAAGTGCAGACATCTGCTGCAAACATCCCTCTTTAATTATGTCTTCAGTTATTTTTAACCAGACAAACTTATCTCAGACATTCAGATCCATGCTAAAGGCCTTCCATCTTAGATCTTTGCTCCCATCCATACTTCAAGGGCACTGGAACACCTTCCCCACTTTTAATGCACTTGCAGTCATAATGTTGCTGTGGGGTATGAAAACCTTCCCATGTCATTTGGTAACTGGTTTCTAGTCCAGAGTTTCAAGGCAAAAGCAGATGCTAAAAGAAAAATGTAAAGGGACACAGCAAAAGCAAAAGTTGAATATGGTCTTATTTTCCAACACGCCAAAGTTAGTTATGAGAAAAAATAAGCCCTTTGGTTTTCAAGCTGTTATTGTTAGTAGCTGAGATGCACTTTATGTATTTATGTAGCCCCAAAAATCATCGGAACCCAATATATGCAGTTCCTTTCCTGCTGCTTTTACAAAACTGTCTGAAGAGAAGAAAAGTAAATCCCATGTAATTTGTGCCATCCCCTTAAAATTGAGTTACCCATGGGTCCCTTTTGCTCTACTTGCCTTTTTTATTTGATGAAGACAGACTATTTTAATCTGTCTACCAGTGTCCCTGTAAATTCATGGAAGACAAAATTACCCTTCCCAGAATTAATAGTTTAAGCTTTTTGACATGAAGCATCTTCTCCATGCAGCATGTTTTCACCTATCTTCAGTTCTGCTGGCAGCCTCTGTCAAGCCTGTATAGAACTTGTGGGTTAATCCTGCTTTTTATATCTGCCTGCCTGAGTTGTGTCAGAGACCAGTGGCTCTCCCATCCAGGAGCAGTGGATAGAGGGCTAGATCAAATTAAAGATGACTTAAGCCTAACATTAAGAACAAAAGAAGAAGAACTACATTGAAAAGGCAATGGCAAATCTAGACAGACTCGTGTTTTCTACAAAGTTAACGATGAATCCACAGCAATTAAAATCTCTGCTCTTAAGCACCCTCAGCAGCAGTTTTGCCCCTATAGTTAAATGCCCCCTAGCTCCTCCAATGAACTGCAGAACTTTGTTCCACTTTTCATGGCCCTTTCAACTCATATCCCCACCCTTTCACTGCCGAGAACACTGCTGACCATGTATGCTTCCTGAACTCTGTGACTTCCCTTATCAATTTTCTGTACTTCATAACTTATACTTTTTATTATTTCCATATTTTTTTTTCTGTGGGAGGTTGTATCTATGTACATGAGTGTGTATGTCTATGAATCACTGTGCCATGACTTGGAGCAAATGTGTTCTTTGAAGATTGTAAGTGCATGCTATCTAGGGAGGGAGCACCAACTGATGATTCTGAAATTGCAAGGAGCTATCCCAACATGAATGGCTGAGGAATTTTTGGCCAATTCATTTAAGATTATCTAGTAAAGATTATAAGCATTGTTTGCATGTAATATTGAATGCAGATTGGTACACATAAATGAAGCAAGCTAGCTTTTAATAAATTAAATTGCATTGCTCTTAATACATATGTAAAAATAAGGATGTTATACTAGAAGTTTTCTGTTGAAAATTGGAGAATGTTCCCTACTGTGTTCTGTAACTTGAGGATACGAGAAGTTAAAATGAATTTGCTTGCCACAAGTATGTACCCAGACCAGTAGTTTTTGATCAGGAAACTCAAATAAATTAAACTTACTTCAAAAAGATAATTTGATTTTCATAATTTTTGTAAAATCCAATGACTTGCCAAAGAAGCTGAACTTTTAAAGACTTAGAAAAGCAGATAAGTTTGGTACAAAAACATGAAGTACAAGAATGCAAAGTCCAGCTTGAATAATGATGAATAGTAGCCTGTGTGAATTTCAGAAGACACAGCTGGTAATTATTTCAGACTTTATGGAAGCAATTTTTCATGTACAGACAAGATTTTGGCAAGGCTCACAGCTCAATAAAGTGAGTTGGACTGCAGATGCAGTAGGAAAATCACAAGTTAGATGAACATTTTGCAAAGCATGAACGAGATGGGGCAAAAATAGGTATGTAATACCTATAACTATCCCCCAATGAGTTATCAATAGCATAACATGGTGACAACTAAGAATCTCATAGCAGCAAGTAGTTATTCCTGAGTTAAAAACCAGGTTATAGGTGCTGAGCCCTCCTGTTTAGCAAAGCACTTAGAGACTTATTAAAATATCAATAAAATGCTCACCCTGAATTTTAATGGGCTCTATGTCAGATTCCTCACTAGCTGTTCACTTTAAAAAGAGGATTAATCCCACCAATTTCAGCTAGACAACTCTCTTTATGCCTCCTCAATGCTGTTGCTTAGACAGAGTCTCAGTCTCATCATGTGCCTATTGACTTCTGAAATCTTACAAAATGTCTTGCTCCATAAAAGACCAATAACAATACTTCAGCATAAATCTGTCATTTTCACTAAACTAGTACTATATAAAACCTATATTTATAAAGGAGTATCTGAATCACAGAATCATGGAATCATAGAATCAGAATGGTTTGGGTTGGAAGGGACCTTAAAGATCATCTAGATTCAACCCCCCTGCATGTGCAGGGACACCTCCTACTAGACCATGTTGCTCAAAGCCCCATCCAACCTGCCCTTCAACACTTCCAGGAATAAGGCATCTACAACTTCCCTGGGCAACCTGTTCCAATGCCTCATCACCCTCACACTAAAGAATTTCCTCCGTAATGTTGAACCTAAATCTCCCCTCTTCCAGTTTAAAGCCATTACCCCTTGTCTTATTGCCACAAGCCCTTGTAAAAAGCCCTTCCCCAGCTTTCCTGTAGGTCCCCTTCAGGTACTGGAAGGCCACTATATGGTCTCCCTTGAGCTTCATGAAGTTGGCATGGGAATGAATTTTGTGGAAAAATCAGATAAATTTATTTTACCTGGTATATTTAATTGATGTATTTAATTCTGGTCTATTTATATGGCTATAAAAGCTCTCTATCATTTAAGCAGTGAGGAAGATAACCTCCTACTTCTGTCTTCCACACAGTTCTAAGTGGCTGATAGCTGGTAGTCCATTCTGGTGTGCCTCTCCCTCCAACTGCCTGAACTACTGATCTGCTTTGGAAGCAGCTCCTGAACTGCTGGAGTTTACAGCCTGGTATGATAACTCAAACAGATCAGAGACTGTTTTACTAGCAGAGGCAGCAGAGTTTAGCTGAAGGTGCTAATTTTGCCCACCAGCTCCATGTGAATCATCCTGTCAACAACTTCACATGATCACTTTTTTACCATTATGTGAAGGGCAGGTATCTATTTTCCCCTGCAGAGAGTGAAATAATCATATCTACCATTAGACTAGTAATAACTTTTGTAAGCATGCATATATGCTTTGCTATTATTAAGGACAGTAATTTATTATTTTGTCATAAGTCTTGTGGACTAAAAAGTGTAAAGGAAAACAAGCTGGGTTGTGCTTCTCCATGTTGAGAGAAAGAGGCATGTACCTACCCCAGCCTTCAGCAGTTTGCTGTTCTGGGGTGTTAGGAGCTCTCAGAACCACCATGAAACAAAATGCAAAAATGCCTAAATCCTTTATGAGAACCTTCCTTCATATAGCTCTGATTACATTACATTAGGGTTAGAGAAACACCAAGAGTCCTCAGGCAAGACTGGAAGAGGTTGCTGTTTCATTACAGATACTAGAGAGTACTGACATTAGTCTGTCTGTGTGCATGTGTGTGTGAGAAATAAATTGGCATACTGAGCTTCCCAAGTGGCATACAGAATTATTTATGGGTGTGTGCATCAGATCAATGGCAGAATTTGGAAGGAGACAGCTAGGCTCCCAAGGTTTCCAAGCCAGAGTTCTCTTGCCACTGCTCTTCTTGTTTAACACCTTTTCCCTTTAATACATTCATTACATTATCATTTAAACACCAAAAATTGTTGCTGTTAAGAAATCATGTTTAATCTACCATATTAAGGACTGGAGATTTACACAGCTATATGAAGACTTGGTCCTAACTCCATGTTCCCACAGTACAGAACTTAGGTCTGAGACTAAATTTAAAGCATTTGCTCTTGTTCCCTGGCAAGACTGTACTCATGAACTGTAGGTCTTTAACCATTACATCAAATTGAATCATAGAATCTTAGAATGAATCATAGAATGGTTCAGGTTGGAAGGGACCTTAAAGATCATCAGGTTCCAACCTCCCTACTATGAGCAGGGACACCTCACACTAGACCAGGCTGCACAAAGCCTCATCCAACCTGGTCTTAAACACCTCCAGGGTGGGGGCAAGTTGACCATTCAACTGGCAAGCTGCAGGATGTTGGTGCCATTATCACAGTTGTTTCCTCAAGGGTTTTGAGAAGAAAAATATACCTCGGGTGATAACTGGCTTTCAGAAATTGGGATTGCTAGGGGTAGGTCTACTTATTTCTAAGGCCACATTATTTATTCTGCATGCTGAGAAAAAAAATGCATCGTGACTGCTCAGTGGACCCAGTGGTTTCCAAAAAAATAGATCAGTGCAGAAGTCTGACACAACAATTCTGTACGTCTACAGCACATGCTGTTTCCCAGTCATAAGGGATTAATTATACACACACAGCAAGGAAGTTTTGGTACTTTTGCAATGCAGGCAGTCTGCATGCATATGGTAAATCTGGTGCTCAAAAATGTACTTTGCAAAATGTCTTCTACATACATATAATAGTCATGTAATGGGAGAGGGATAATGGGAAACAAGGAAGCTAAATAATATAATGCCACTGTAGGAACAATTGTCCTAGCTTGTCACCAGCTCCCCAAAATTATATCCAACAAGTGGAGATCTCTGGCTGAATTAATTGTGTTCATGGTCTTCCTGTGGTCTGCTCTTCAGAGGCTGCCTTTAGACATCACTTACAGTGGACGAGCACAAGCTGTTTCATACAGTGAGTGAAGTGCCAGGCAGATTTATGACATTACAATTCCTATGCTTAGGAAAGCAGAAACCCTCTTCACTTATAGTCACATTGGTAGGGATGGGAAGAAGCAACCTTCTTTATTTCGGGGAGCTGCCCTTTCTTTTCATGGTTTCTGAAACTAAGCCTAAACAACAATTGAGAATATTCACAGGCTTGCAGTGACCATGGAAAGCCAGCTTGAAAAAGCTCTCCACATCACTGGATGCAAACACTGTCCTCCTCCTAATACAACATCTCCAAACCAAGAGACTTCTCACTCTGCATTTCTGAAGCATTCTCAAATGAAATGAACTGGGACATTTGGGATGCTTTAGCCCACATGCTCAACTAGAGACTACTTCCCTCTTTACTAGCAGGTTACAGGATCAAGGGGAAAAAGAATGGTGTATGTGTTTACATTCTCAGAGGCTCAAATGTCTTACTGATTTGACATGCATATGGATTGCACATTACCATTGGATTTGTTGTACAGATATAGGTTTTTCAGACTCCTGAAAGATGGTTAATCTTTCTGAAGGATTAAATGCTTGCTTAATTTCAGAGACTGTTTCGGTAAGGTCCCTTTCAAATACATTACTAATTTAAATGTAAATCATAGTGATTTTGAATTTGAGGACATAGGGTGCCATTTAGTTGACTGATATTGATGGCATGTTGTTTTCCAGTATATCAGTAAACTATTTTGTAGAAGTGAAGGTGAGGAACTGGAAATGTAGAACTGGAAGCTTTTGGGGAAGGTAAATACTGACCATTATTGATTCAGTAATTAGACTGGGAAGTAAGGACAAACTGCTACCATCAGACTATTCAGCTGCTGATGACAAAGACTGTTTTTTTATGGGATTAGACAAGGTGCAATTAGAAAAATTCAATGCAAACAAAAAAGTCCAAACCTGAAACCCTGAAAATCCACAATAGCAGTGGTGAACTCCTACTGCCTCTTTATATCTACATACCCTGGAGCCATAAAAGGTCAATCAGAAAGGAAACGTTCGTACCCACTGTTGCTTGAGCTGACTTTCCTCAAGAATCACAAACAGTTCCTGGAGGTGGATGCCTATGCTGAAATTATGTAAGTTCTTCAGGTTCATAGGTTCTTCTCTTTGTACAAGATGTTGCCAAAACATCCTAGTCATTAGCCCTGCACAGGGTCCAGTAGCTGCCACCAAATCTGTAAAGGATCAGCTGGCTGCCTAAGGCCAAACTGAACATAGACCCAGAATGTTCTGCCCCTCTCAAAGCCCTTTTTCAGTTCTCCCATCAGTTACAACTGATGCTCTCATTTTCTTTCAGACTGCAATGGCCCCTTAAATTGTGTAACATTTAAGAATGTTAGCTCTACCCTTCTTTTCTCTTCTAGATAACTGTGCCTTCAGATCTTTAAACATGTGCAATAATAGTCACTATTACATTTTAGTCTCACAGGTCATGAATTCTTCACATATTCCCCATGGCCACCCAGCACAATAAGGCCATGATTTGCAATGTTTGTTGTTTTCCTATATTATTTGCAGAGCTGACTCTCTATAGGTTTTAAATACATATCAGCTGAGTGCATGTTATAGCAGTATGACATGATTCCCTCAAAGCTTTAGAAATATCTCATTAAATTTTGTTCTCAGTTCACTGTGGCTGTGAGAGAAAACTCACAAACATTATTTGCAGCACTCCTGCAGAACATCTTTCTCCAAATGCCATGGTTACAAATCGAGCTGACAGTGATCTGGCCTGTGGTGCTTTGTGAAGGGCTCAAATACACCATTTGCCCAAGTCTCAGAATGAGACAGGTGCTTTGTATGTTCCCATTTTTGTATCTGTCCCATTTTACTTGGGCTTTCAAGTGAGATATTGGAGCACTACTAGGTAAGAAGAGCAAGCTGGTTTGGATGCACACACAGGTTCATTGGTTGATTGTTTTTATTTCACCTCTTTTCCCTTCAGTTTCTGTTTGAACTAATATTTGTGTTCTAAGTATAAGTCACTATTGTAGAAAATGCCTTTTTCAGTCATTAGAGATTTAAAAGGTTCAGGCAGGAGCAGCCATTTTTCCAACTCTAAAAGTCTTTCCAGAATTGTTTCATCTTCTCAGCCTGGAACTCAAAAACTTGTCAAGGAAGTGAGACCCCACAGCCTGTGGGGACACGAGACATCTGCTAAAAGGGTGCCCCAACTACCAGGCTATGCTGGCTTCAAGATTCTCCACCCTTCTCATTGAAGCTGTGTGCTACACAGGAAAAAAAATCATGATTCATTGAGCTGAAATGGTTTGGCCCCTGTATGAACATAGGGCACTATTTCTTCTTTGGAAGGAACAGGCTGCAAGAGCATTTCACAGAGAGCCTTGTCCTAGTGGCAGGTGTACAGTTTGTTTTGCAAACAAGCCCAATAGAGGACCAAGGGGAAGATGAGTATGGATTTAATTAATAATTTGATTAATAATTTCTGGATTATTATTAGCCAGGGTTTTGAAAAGGCACTGGGCTACTTGGACTGAGGCAGTTCTGGATATGCACAGGAGTGCAACGGTAGTTTCAGTAACAAAGTGAAGGGTTGGTAGGTTTCAATGCTCTGAGGATAGGCAGCAGCTGAAAAGGCAACATGGATTTTTTTATCTTACCCCAGTTTTAGACTTCGGCACATGCAGTTCACCCAGATCTCACTTCAAGAACTGGAGGATTGGAATTGAACTGCCTTTTTTTGGAAAGCAGGTTGAGTTTAGGTGCCTAAATCCAGGACAGCAGTTCAGCAAGTCTCATGTCTCATATACCAGTGAAAGTTAATGGGACAAGGCTCAGGATTAGAAAATAGATGGCTGCATGCAGTAATGACAGCAGATAGCACTTCAGGGAATTGTGAGAAGGCAGTCAGAGTGACTCAAGCAGCAGGCCACTAGGCAGGATGAAAGATGTGAGAGGAAAACCATTTTGGATACACAGTCTTGTCACTTGGAATTTTTTTTCTTTCCCTTCATTAAATTAGCATGAATGTGCCTTTCATGATTTTTCTGGCTCATTTTTTCTTGTCTGGATTTACTCCAGATATTATCTGTGTCATATTCCATCTTTAATGCTGCTTTTTTGCTCTTCTTTAATTTACATTCATTTGTCTAGCAATATAACAACTGTCTTTTACAGTGCTGGAACATGTTTTTTTTTTCTTTCTTAGAAAGCTTTATAATGGTCTTCTTCATTTCCATTTTAAAGTCTGGAAGATTTTGAAAAGAAAAAAAATATGACTCATCAGCAAAATGTCTTGGCAGCTCTGGAATACTGACAAGAAATCCACTTCCAAAGACTGAGTTATGGTTTAGTTCCACAAAAATTGCAAACTTGTAAAGCTCTGAATGCGTTACAAGATTGCATGCTTCGGGGAGGAAAAAAAACACGTTGATACCATTCCTTGGACAAATTAAAGTAATACATTACTGGAAAGTGCAAAAAGCAACATATGCTTTTACAGCCCATTTGGCCTTGCCAACACCATTAAAATAGCATCATCGAGTTAGACTGCAAATACACAGGGTCTAGCGACAAAAATTAAAACAAAACCAGTTAGGATCCTTCCAGTACCAGAAGACTACCCCTGAGTATGATTTATATCAGCAGTGTTAGCTCATGACCCAAAACATTTTTCTGGCCCACTGGAGTCTATTAGGTGAGTGCAGTGCTCCATCTGCTGGGTACCCCGGCCAGCCAGGCAGGCCCTTTGTGCTGTGTGTTCAGACACCTCTCAGGGCTCTGCACCCTTTACGAGCTGGCTTTGCAAGCATAAGAACTGCAAGTGCTCTGAGTCACCTGCTGTTCAGCCAAAAAAAACCAAACAAACAAAGGCAAAGCAAAGCTGTAGAAGTTAGGGGGTGACCTGCTGGAAGGCAGCTCTGAGGAAAAAAAACACCTGGGAGTCATGGTGGACAACAGGCTGACCAGGAGCCAACAATGTGCTCTTGCAGCCAAGAGGGCCAATGCCATCCTGGGGTGCACTAAGAGGAGTGTGGCCAGCAGGTTGAGGAAGGTTCTTCTCCCCCTCTACTCTGCCCTGGGGAGGCCTCACCTGGAGCACTGTGTGCAGTTGTGGGCTTCCCAGTTCAAGAAGGACAAGGAACTACTGGAGAGAGTCCAGCACAGGCCACTGAGATGATTAGGGGCCTGGAGCATCTACCCTATGAGGAAAGCCTGAGAGAGCTGGGGCTGTTCATCTTAGAGAAAAGGAGGCTGAGGGGGGATTTCATTAATGCTTATAAATACCTAAAGGTGGGTGTCAGGAGGGTGGGGACAGACTCTTCTCAGTGGTGTCCAGTGACAAAAAGAGGGGCAGTGGTCACAAACTAGTACACTGGAGATTTAACCTGAATATAAGAAAATACTTCTTTCCTCTGAGGGCAACAGAGCACTGGAACAAGCTGCCCAGGGAGGTTGTGGCGTCTCTATCCCTGGAGATATTAAAAACCCACCTGGACGTGTTCCTGTGTGATCTGCTGTATGTCATCCTGCTCCAGCAGGGGGTTGGACTGGATGGTCTCCAGGGGTCCCTTCCAACCCCAGCCATTCTGTGATTCTGTGAAAAGAAGACAGAGATGATGGGGTCATTTTTCATGTGCAGAGAGCTCCTGCAACACTTTACAGTTAGCGAAGAGGGCGCTTGGGAGCATCACCTGCCTGTATGCCCAAGATATCCTTGCACTAACAGTTTGAACGTGATGCTAACGTGCGGCGATTTGAGGGCGCTTACATGCAGGCATCTCTCTTCCCACTAGATGCCACGTGCCATCCAGCACAGCAGGTGGGCAACAACACAAGATTCAGCTGGTACCTGAGCTCCATGAATGCCCAGGAGGCTGCACCCTCAAAATGTTTATGTTTATTTTCTATTTTATAGTTCTCCACATTTAGATCTAATGTCTATTCCAAGGCAGATTACTTATTTTTACATTAGTAACTTCTGGACTAGCAACTTCTCCCTCTGTCACAGCAGGTTCTGCTGCATTATCCCCCTTGGAATGGCCTTGGTTACCTCGCCTACACACTGGTTTGGTCTGGATAGAAGAAGGAAATCCTTTCACCTTTGCAGTATAAACTGTCTTTCCTAGTCTTTGAAAACAAAAACCAAAACCCAAACTGCTAGCCCTCCAAATGCATATCTGGAGTATCAAACCACTTAAGCAAACTGTTCTATCTGTGAAACTGTGTTAAAATAACAGTATTCCATACTGGAAATAAAAGATCTGTTTTCTGTTTTGTGATCACATTGAGGCCTGGTAAATATGACCTGTTTCTTTTAATAAGGCCAGAACATGTGGTTTAATAAGGCCAGAACTGGCAAATGCCAGCTGGTTAATCCAGTTTTCCAAGATTTTTTGTTGTGATGCCTAGTACTTAATAATATATGTGCTGAGCAAGTAACTGACACTGCTGAACACTCACTTTTCTAGCTTACGAGAAAGAATTGAAAGTAATTGGTGTATTTTGTTCACAAGGCTAGGTAAATAAGAGTTTTATGTTTAGAACCTATGGCTGTCAAGCCCTTGCTGTGGTTCTGTTTAGCTTTGCTGCATTTCTCTTTATATCTTGAACAAACCCACACGAAGCAGACCACTAAAAGTCTTCTGTCTTTTGAGAAGTCAGAGGGATCAGAAAGCATAAGATGCCAGATAACATCCATGGCAGAGGACCCAATTACAAGTCAGGAAAAAAATTGAAATAGGACACTTTCTCCAGACCTAGATAGGAATCACCTGCAAATTTTGACACCCCAAAGCATAGACTCCCATCTTCCTGTCAGACCTCTTGCCTGCAAAACGCCAAAGCATTTTAGTTTCCTACTGCTAGTGCAACACAGCTTCACTGATGTCACAGAGCTGATGTGCTGCTTCCTGCTGAGCAGATTTTTATGAGATTGGCTGAGCTTAGTACAACTATCCAGTGACTTCAATAAAAATGAATTAAGTAGAACTGACCTAGTGCACTAAGGGTTTTTGGTGGGCCTGTTGCAGTATTGAAATGAGAGGTTTGAGTTTACCTGTGTACCATAAACACTGCAACCTGAATGCCAAGGGTAGAGGAGCTAGCCAAGTGTTGGACTGGTCAGGGACAGTAACATATTGTCAGAGAGCAATGACACATCTTAGGGAGAGCTGTCTGTGGTATTGTGTTTTCTACCTGTCTTTGACACACAAGAAATCAGATATAGGGAGAAGGCACTGCAGAACAGCCTGGCTGGAAATTCAGGGCTCTCACTTTTCTCCCACACCACAGATTGCACTTCATCCTCTCTCCCCCTCACCCAGATGTTACCAGCTTCCAACAGGCTTGAACTCCTCTCTCCTGAGCCTGTACATCCCAAGCTGTCACTTCCAAATGGCTCAGCAGGATAACCAGCAGGCTTCTTCATCTCCACCAGAGAGTTCATGTGGGTAGCCAGCTGGTCTGCCTTCCTAGTTAAGCTTTAGAAAAGGGTGGGCATGTCAGAAATGCTTAGCAACACAGGAAAGACTTGTCCATAATTTGTCTGTCCTAAAAGAGATACCCTCTCCATACTATCCTTTTAGATTCAGCAGCAAGATCCAGATAGATGTCTTGGCTCTTGATGCTGACAAATAAATTATTCTGGGCCAAAAAACCTTCAGAATATATCACAGTATAGTGAATTCATCAAAATGGCACAACTTGAAAATTACTCAGAGCTTTTCTTGGAGAGCAGTAGTACAAACCTGAAGGAAACATGGACTAACACTTAGCAGAAACCCAGGCTCATTTTTATCTCAGATTTTAACACTTTGACTGAAGGACTCCTGGGTCATTGTGATCCACTGAGTGGATCTGTAACAGCTCAGGACTACCAGAAATTATGAGTTTTCTGCTTCATTAATTCCTAAGCCAGACAAGACTAAAAGCCTAGATCTCTGCTCACAGGTGCTATTAATTTCATATTTGTATAAACTATATGGTTTCTTGAGGGTCCTTCTCTAATGTTAGTGTGACCCAGCAGTCCTTCTTGTTGTCTGCCCATAAAGTTTTGGCTTGAATCAGATTCCTACTTGGACGAAAATGTAAAAAACTATAAATAAAATAGTTATAAGTAAGAGAAACTGTAAATAATATGCAAGCTATCGGGCAGCAAAGTATCCGTATGTTGTGGCTGTCCTGCAGGGAACACAGATGTGAACTGATTGTTGTGAAGCCATAAATTGTTCATGAAACAAAGGTTTGTAGGAAAAATAACAGTCCACTGATTCAGCTGGGGGAAAAAAAATAAAATTTTAAAAAAGAAAAACAAACCACAAGCATTTAGATATGCAAGTTTCCTCCATATTTGAACATCTTTTCTCTGTTTCAGTAGAATTTTGTCATATCCAGAAAGTATCCTCAGGGAAAGCCTGGAGTAAACATCTGAGAACCAGTAACCCAACACTGCATTTCACCATAGTTAACTGGGTTTGATCTCAACACTGTTAAAGTCAAATGGCCACATAAAACACGAATTGAACTAATTCTTACCTTGTGCACTAAGTGGCACAGCTGCATCCTTCAGTTTACAGCAGGGGTTGCTGTCCTTTCTGAATCTATAAACTTCAGACAAAATATTCACATGGCCAAAACCCACCAGACAATACATGTTTCAGAGAGGGGGAATTCTGGACACACTGTACTGGCAATCTTGGCTCCAGGCTGGACTGAAGATGTCCCACTACGACTTGGTGTGATGGGAGTTGGAATAAGGAGGCCCTCTCATCCCTCCTGCAGATCATCCAGAAGTTCCTGCACTCTCATGGCTCCTGCATGGAGCTGTATTTAAATTGTTCAGGACCCATGTATTTGCCACCCACAGTCAACAGGGCAATCTCAGGGCTTCCCAGTATCCTGGATTTGTTCACCCACCAAACAAGGCCTCCCAGAAATGGCTATACTGTGCCTTATGAAGGGAAGCTAGCACGTCAGAGATAGGACACTATTTAGGACTTGGGGATTTTTTTTAGTTTTGCTTGGATAACTTAAGCTGAGTGCTGAGAAGGCACCCTTTAGAAAACATCCAGAAAAATAAAGCAAGCTAAAGCCAAATTCCAAGACATGAAGAGAATCGTAATCTGCAGATAAATGATCAACAGCATTTAACAGTAATTATGGAGCAATTCAGTTGATCTGTTACTGAGATTCTTGTCTTGAGATTAGATCACACCCAGTGAGTTCAGGAAAAAATGGGGTTGTTGTTAGTGATAAAAAGCTAGTCTCCACTTACATTATACTTCCAGGGACCAGGACCTCACCGCAGTGGAAATGCAACAATAATAATCACCATCCCTGCAAAAATACAAATCATGATCTTTGCCTCAGTGACAAAAAAGTCCTGTGACAGGAGCAGGAAAAAGATACACAATCTCTTCCTACAGGGAACTGAAATTTGGCAATATTCCCAGAGAACATAGATACTCTGGGCAGAGACAGGACGTGTGCCATGGAACAGAGGGTCCTGAGGGGTGCTCCTGAGGCAAGAGACCTGCACAGCCTCAAAGGCCAGACTCTGTTTGAAGTGATGTAAGTGATATAGCACCTGCTCCAGATCTCACAGAAATCTACCATGATCTTTTCATCGTTTTGGCATGCCATGGCTATCATTGTCCTGTTCCTCCACACTTCATCCTGCCTTCTCCCTGCCTTAGCTGCATCCACCCACTCATGCCCCCCTAGGTAACATAAGGCTGCATGAATTTGCAGGCTCAAGCTTTGCCCAAGGAACTCAGATGTTTCACATGCAGCACAAAGTTATCGCTCCCAACTTCAACAGCCATCTGGAGAAAAGTTCTGAAGCTCACTGACATGCTGAAGAAATGGACCTGATTGAGAAATGATGGTCAACAGCTGCCAAAGGAGAGGGGGATTGGAGCTGAAAGTTTTCACCTATGTCTCCCACATTGCCCCTCAGTGCTACTAGCAAACAAAAATATGTCAGAACCTACTGATCATGCCCAGTTTGCATTTCATAATGCATTTCATAATGCAAAATTTGCATTTCATAAATTAAAATGTATCAGCTGTTTCTTAACATTTTATTTTCAGTCCTCTTTTAGTCATAATTTGGCTTAAGGGCTACATCTGTGATGAATTCCTTGTAACAGGGCCTTGCTATTTGGACTATAGTTGTCATAAGAAATATTCTAGCATCCTCACACAGGCCGAGAGAAATATATTTTTAAAAATACTCTATCACTCCAAAATTAGTTTTTAAAAAAAATCACTGTTGCTTGTTGAGCTGAAAATACTGAAATTCAGTTTCTGCATTGCTCTCATCAGAAATGTTTATGTGTCTCTGTATAGATATATGAACAAGCACAGCAGTACAATAGCAATTATACGTATAGGTAATAAATAAATCTATGTAATGTTGCTTTCCAAAACACAATCACACCCAGAAAGCCAAGTGTGTCATGGGCTGCATCAAAAGAAGCATAGCCACTAGGTCAAGGGAGGTGATTCTCCCCGTTTACTTGGCTCTCTTGAGACCCCACCTGGAGTACTGTGTCCAGTTCTGGAGCCCCCAACATAAGAAGGATATGGAGCTCATGGAGAAAGTCCAGAGGAGGGCCACAAAGATGATCCAAGGGCTGGAGCACCTCTCCTACAAGGACAGGCTGGGAGAGTTGGGGTTGTTCAGCCTGGAGAAGAGAAGGTTCTGGGGACACCTTACAGCGGCCCTTAAGGGGCTACAGGAAAGCTGGGGAGGGACTTTGTACAAGGGCTCGTAGTGAGAGGACAAGGGGCAATGGATCAAAACTGGAGGAGGGGAGATTTGGGTTTAACATTAGAGAGGAAATTCTTTAGTGTGAGGGTGGTGAGACACTGGAACAGGTTGCCCAGGGAGGTTGTGGAAGCCTCCCCCATGCAAGTGTTCAAGGCCAGGTTGGATGGGGTCCTGAGCAACCTGATCTAGTGGGAGGTGTCCCTGCCCATGCAGGAGGGTTGGAACTAGATGATCTTTAAGGTCCCTTCCAACTCAAACCATTCTATGATTCTATGAATATGTTCTTTTTAGTATTACATCACAGCTTGAAGACAGCTCCTAAATGTTTCTTTTAAAGCATTTTTTTTCTCAAATCTCATTCTTATTTAAATTTTGAGATTAAGCGTTGCTATTACCAGGCAGCTGTACACTTGGCGCTACACAGGTGGTAATACAAGTGCAAGATTATGGAGAGAGATTTTCAAAGACACATTAAAAGGTCCCACCTCTCTTTTAAACACCCCTGTTCCTTTCCAAGCTCTGTGTTGGGCCAGGCACATACCATCTGTTCTGGCTGCTGTGGATTGTGACCCACCAAGGCCAGCACTGCAGGAAGAGCTCCACTTCCAGAAGCTGCAGCCCAGGTCTACTTTGGATGAGGCACTGCAGGAGGGACAGGGAGGCGGGCAACCGAGAATCTCATCACTACTGAGTCTGTTCTAATGGATTTCAGGAGTGCTGCCCTTGTGGAAAATAAATAACTGAGGTTGTCAGGAGATCAAAGGAGAACAATAAAACCAAAAAGGCTGGCTGTGACAATATTTTCTAACAGACCACAGCCTGAAGCCACCCATTGTGGTGTTCCCACTGGCTGTGATCATAGGGACACAAATTTGGGAGCTGTGGCTGGTGTGAAATGTGGGTGGCAGGCCGCAGGTGGGCAGGCCTCGCCTGCCTGCAGCGAGACCAGCACATGGTTTTCCAGCTCTCTTATGTTCCCCCCTTCAACCCACATTTCTCCGGAGCATTTGTGCTGCAAGAGACTCAACCAGCCTTTATGACAAGTGCTTCACCTGTTTTGGGCACAGGGGCCCAGGCGCTGCAGGGCAGTCCCTGTGAGGAGCAGCGGGCGCTGCCCAGTGCCGGTTCCAGCCGGTTCCAGCCAGCTCCAACCGACCCCCCGCAGGGCACAGCTCAGCGGCCAAGATGGTGGCGCCTTTGGGAAAGAATATTTTTAAAGTTAAATTTCTGTTAAGCGATACCAGAAATACTTTTCCAATGAAGCATCTTTTGCTGAAAAATCCATAACAAGGGAGGCCTGTTTGGTTCTTCCAGCACCCATCCACTCCACTAGCCATTCCACAGCATTTTTCCTGCTTGTCTATGCTGCTGTGCACAGTTGTCCAGAAGTAAGAGTCTCCACTTCTCCAAGGAGTCTCATGCTACTTACCCATGTACCAGCAAAAGTGACAAATATGTTGCAGATCAGAGCTAAGAGGGAAATAGTTTTCTCACCCCTTGTGTCCTTCCAAGAGGGAAATTATTTTCCTTTCTAAATGAGAAAGAAGCTAATGCATAGGAAGAAGATGACACCCACCTCAGGCATACTCGTCTGTGATGTGAAAAGTCCAGGTACACAATTTTCCTCTTTTCCTCTTTTGCTGTCTTCAACTCCTCAGCTAAGTTGTATCAGCACTCTCCTATGGTTTACCTTGAGGTTCAAAATTCCTCACCCCTTTCCCCTCTTCATCGATTCATTTTACTGCCTGTGAGCAGTCACTGCTCACGATACTTTAACCACTTATTTTTCTCAGTTTCTCACTGGCCCAGTGAATATTTTACATTTTGTTACAAGCTATTTTTATTACAACTCCTAGAGGAGGAATTAGGTAGGTTCAGCTTCAGAGCTGCCATTTAGGTGTGCCAGGCTCTTGTCTGAGTCAATGGGAGTCAGACAGTCCAGGCACATCATCCCTGACGTTGTTCTGTCAGATACCCATCCTAGCATTGAAACCACTTCCCAGCAAACACCATCACATCACCAGTATTCCTGTATAAAGTTTGAGTTTAAAAAGAAAAAAATCCTGACTAAATGCCTCTGCTGTGCACTTCCACCTTTCTGGCCTTTAATAACTCTTGGCAGCTGGGAATTGGTCTGGAAAGCCCAACAGCAGACAGATTTGCTTAGCTGGAGGCATGCTCAACTTCAACTTCCATTTTTTGGTCAAGCTCTCATTTATCCTCATAGTCTCTGAAGTCACTGATTCTTTGAACCTGGCTGCTATTCCACATAAGCAGTGTTTTATGTATAATCAATTTCTTTATTACATAACAACCAGTAACATCTGAAAGCTTTAAACATATTCTAACATTTTAATGATAGCAAGGAAAGATTTATGGGCAGAGTAAATATCTTTTATTGGCCCAATGATGTAGTTGGAAAAATTCAGACTTACTTTTCAGTGCACAAACCTTTTTCCGGATTTGAAACAGAAGCTGCAAAACTGTGGCTTGATGTTTGCAGTTTCTTTTCATGGATGCCTGAACTCTTGCCTGGTTTCTCAGCTGTGAGAGTATACAAGTGAAAGTATTAAGTCCCTGTGACCCTTGCTTTGGTTATACTCTTAGCAACATGGCAACCTTATGCAACCATTCTAGAATATTATTACATAAAAATTCATTATAAAGTGAAATATCTATATATTTTATTATCTTGCTTTCGAATTGTCATATTAGACTGCCTTACATAATTGTTTTCAAGTAATACCTTACCTCAAAAGTCTTTCTAACCAGCCTCTGTAGATTTATAATATTTTATTTTACTCCCTAAGTTGTATTTCTTTTGGAAACGTAAAGAAAAATATTTACTTGCTTTTAAGCGTCTTCTGTGAAATTCTCTCCTGAAAGAGAAGGAAAATGCACCATCTGTGCCATTCTTTGTAGCTGCTTATTTGAGGCAGACTGTTCAGAAGGAAGTAAATCTTTCCACATTTTAGAGTGCTTGTGAGGGAAGGAATTTATCCACATTTAGCAGACACTGGGATAAGTACATTCTTCTGGAAGCCACAGGTTTGGGGGGCAATAAATCCTTCCATTGCTATTAGACAGGAGGCAATAAATCCTTTGATCTCTATCACACTCAATGATTTTACCCCACTCAAAATGTACATTTCATTGAGGTATTGTCTTCATTTTCCCATTTCCCTGGAATTAATTTATCCTTTTCTAGGTTACTAAAAATTTTTTTAATTAATTGGTTGTACTTCTCAACTGTTCACTGTAAGGGCATGGCATGCAGCTACATTACCTCTTAAGAGAGAAAATACATTTTACTTTGTTTTTTTACTTCCCTCTCATCTGGGTAAGACATTCTGAAGTTGTATCAAAGTAATCATAGAATCATAGAATCGTAGAATGGTTAAGGTTGGAAGGGACCTTAAAGATCATCTATTCCCACCCCCCCTGCTATGAGCAGGGACCCCTACCACTAAACCTCGTCCAACCTGGCCTTAAAAACCTCCAGGGATGGGGCATCAACAAACTTCCCTGGGCAACCTATTCCAGTACCTCACCACCCTTTTAGTGAAGAATTTATTCCTAATATCTAACCTAAATCTCCCCTCTTTCAGTTTAAAACCCTCTCTTAATCCCTCTCTTAAGAGTACTAAGGTATTTTTTTCTTTTAAATAGGCAGGTGTTCTCAAGCTTCTTGAAAGATTTTCTTGAAGGGTTGTTTTATACTTCTTGCCAATTTCAGATCAGATCTTTTCCCTTACATCTAGCTACAAGCTTCACTAGGCCTTGTGTTGCCTGAAAAACACTAGAAATCTAACACAGTGTCAAAAATTTTGAGGGAAAAGGTTTTACCTATTAATTCAACACTTTTTTTTTTTCTTCCACCCAGGCAATGGCAGGATTTTTTGTTTACAATTTGGATCTGATGCCAGAAAATAAATGTAATTAACAATTTCCAGCAGTACAGCATCTCCCAAAATTTCAGAAGTTACCTTATTTCTCTAATTTTTCCCCTGCTTTTTGTTTTCAAAAAAACAAACAAACCTGAAGAAGAGTGGGCCAGTCCCTTTTCAGTCGTGCTCTGTGATAGAAAGAAGGGCAAGAGAAAAAAACTAGAACACAGGAAGTTCCTCCTCAACATGAGGAGAAACTTCTTTACTGTGAGGGTTACAGAGCACTGGAACAGGTTGCCCAGAGAGGTTGTGGGGTTTCCTTCTCTGGAGACTTTCAAGACCCACCTGGATGCATTTCTGAGTGACCTGCCCCAGGTGGTCCTGCTCTGGCAAAGGGGTTGGACTCAATAGTCTCCAGAGGTCCTTTCCAACCCCTGCCATTCTGTGATTCTATGATTTACTAACATCCATTCAAACCAAAAGCAACCCACGCGCAAATATTCTGCAGAACTCCATCCACTGAGGGGACAAATGGGGAAGACGAATTTAGAACGGAACCTGCACACTCTGGCACGCAAGCTGAGAAAGTATGAACAGTTTTTAACCTAACAATGTTTTTTTTTCTGTCAAACAGTGACACCCGGTGGCCAGCCAAGCTCTCCTGGCACCCAGCCTTGCAACACAGGCCCTGGTACCTTTTTGTCTCTGACAGGAGGCAGAAAAGGAGTGTTTCTGGCCAGCAGGTACCTAATTAGGAATGAGGGGGACTGCCTCGCAAATGAAACAAGCACATGGCTGGATATAGAAAGCCTAAAACACAGAAAGATCTGTCTTGCATTTTGTTTTTTCTTCTGGTGTTATGTTAGAATGGAGATGCTTATGTGTTCCCCTAAGGACAGGAAATATTTTCTATTTTGTTTACAAATATGTGAAGTATTCCCTTCTATTACTTCAATTCTTGTAAAGTCTAGGGGCAATTTCTAAGAACTGCACCACTGGGCTAACCTGAGTGTTGTCAGACTTCATAACCATCTGGAAGAGCAAGCTGCTTTTCATGCCCTGAAATCCCTCAGCCCTGCTCTTTTACAGTGTATGCAAAATTGCTATCTTCCAATAAAAATATAAGATATAAGCTATGAAATTATAGTAAGACGTTCCAGACTTTTCCTTCTCTGATCTCACTGCTGAGGTGGAAGGTGTGTTTGACACATGAAGCACAAGTAACATGGCTTGCAGCAGCCCATGAGACACTGCAGCAGTGCCAGTCTACAGCTCCCCACAGTGCCCTGACTCACAAAACTAGCAAGCTGCAGTTTTACAAATGAAACTGAGGGTCCAATTTACCACCTTCTCCAGGAAAAAGAAAAAAAAAAAACAACCTGAGAATCAGAGAGACACATTTCATGAGCTCTGCCAGAGGAGTTTCCCTGGAGGTATTCAAAAACACATGTAGATATGGAACTTCAGGACATGCTCTAGTGGGCATGGTGGGTGTTGTTGTTTGTTTTGTGGTTTATTGGGGGTTTTGGGGGGTGTTTTTTGTTGTTTCTTTTTCCTCCTGGGTGGATAACTGGATTTGATGATCTTAGAGGTCTTTTCCAACTGTAAAGATTCTGTGATTCTGTTATTGTAATGAAGACATGCTTATGGTCTTTGAGTGGATACTACTGATTTAAAGAAAACTGATGCAATGCATAATCTATATTAAGGGTGTTTTATTAAACTTTAGGAAAGGGGGAGGTCTATTTTACATTAGTACTGTTTGTATGTGCTTTATTTAACTCTTTCTAACCTCCTTACATTAAAATCATTACAGGGATGACAAAAGCCAAATAGTCTCAAAACTGAGATTACCAGTCCACACCTGAGCTTAGTCCCTGAGGCAATCATTTGCTGTATGACATCAGCAGGGCAAACAGGGCAGCTTCTAAAAGTATTTCCAGACAAAATGCAAGAGTTGATTGTACCAGTCCCCTGAGGTCCAAATTCCCATCCAAAGTAAAACACAACAATTACGAGACCAATTATGTCTGTGACTGGAAGAAAAGCAAGAGTGATTTGTATTCATTTGGCTATGCAAAATCACTGTGGTTTTGCTTTATGAGATTTATATTTCTGTTGTACTCATCCTTCATGCAGTCTTTTTTTCTGTTCTTTGCTACTTGTGTTTTTATTTCTTTGGTATCCTTTCCTTCCTTGTTACTCACCTTTCTTTCTGCTGCCACATTCCAAATCTGTCTGTCCTTTTAGTATCTGTATTACAAGTTTCTCTCTTCCCCCAGTTTCTATTCCTCCTTCTTCTATTCTCCCTTCAGTCCTTCCCCCTTGTATAACTTGTCACGGTTTGGCTCCGGGTTGGCAGTCAAACCAATAACAATAATGCTCTCAGTCCCACCCCCCTCCCCCAACATAGGGAAAGAGGGAGAAAAAATGAGGAAGAGAGGCTTTCTGGGTTGAAAAGTGAAGCAGATTGATTTTAGTTATTAGTGATAAGGGAATATATATATATTTGTAAAGGGAAGTGCAACACCCGATCCCCTCCCTCCTCCCCCAGCGACTCTCCCAGCAACTCTTCTCCCTGGTGCCTCCCAGCTGAAGGGGGGAGTGTCCGGGCACACGGACGGGGCCTCGGGTGTCACTGGGAAGGAAAATGGGAAAAAAGAGAGAGAGAGCCAAAGAGAGGGTGAGAGGAGCCACAGTAAGCAGAAAAGTGAGAGAAAAAGGAAACTAAAGGCTTGACTTCCATGATGTCTTAACCTATACTGAAAGCCAAATAGAGAAAATATTCTGAGAAGGGAATATTCTGATTTGCTGATCCTGCCTTCAGTCTAATCTGCTCCCCCATGGGGGGGAGGCTGCAGACAGTCAGAAGTGACCTTGGTTATTATCAGTCCACTGGTGCTGCTAAAAAAAAGTTCACTGAAAGAAAAAAACAATCAGCAAAGAGAAAGTTCGCTTCACCCTGGCTCAAACCAGGACAAACTTGTTATACCTCTTTTTCCAGCACTTCCTAATGCTTCATCCTTCTTTCATTTTTCCTAAATCTCAACGTGCTACTAGTTATTTTATTATTTTAAATGGCAATTATTGCCTCAGATTTCCTAAAGTTTAGTTAGTAGCTTTTTAAATATCTTTAGTATCAGTTTTTTCTCTTCACTTCTTCCCCAGCAGGTAAAGAAAGAAAGGTTCTTGCACATGGATTCAGCATCTACTCAGTCAGGTCTGGAGGAAGATAATAAGAAAAGGTGGCAGCATCTGCAGCAACTGGAAATTTCTGAAGTTCTCACATATGAGGAGGCTTGCAAATACGGCTGTTAAACCAAGTTCCTTTTTATTTTTCTGCATTAATCTCCTTTGTCTTCATTTCTGCTGTCATTTCATATTAACTAGTTGGTTGAAATATTTTGCGTAATTGGACTAAGCAACTATGCTGATACTAAGACAGAGCCCTAAAGGTCCCAAATTCTGTAGCCCCAAAGTACTTGCAAATTTTCCTTGTTGCCAAATGCTGCCCCTGGCAGAGAAAATCCATTTTGTGCTCCATTAGGCTCTGCTGTCTTCAATTTTCTCTCTCATGCCTGCCCCTTTCCTTCCTTAGCCTTCTTCTACAGGAGCACTTAGCATCAAAAGTGCAGTTCTTCAGAAAAACCTGTCAATGCAAGAATTTAAATCTGCAAAAATTACACAGTAATGCCAGCTTGGGGCAATGTACCCTGTACACAGAGAGATTTTTATCTTTGGATGTTGGTCTTTGTGAGCAATTACCAAACCCATTTTTTTGACTTATTTTTATCATTACTTGATAACTTAGTGGCTGTGACAAAGACCTGTAACATTTCCAGCATTAATTCTGCTGATGCACAATTTTGCTTTAACATGCAACTTCAAAATTCCTAAATGATGTCAAAAAATAATATGCATTTTGCTGTAATTCCAAGGGAACATGCCTCACACTGATCCTTTTTATTTAAAAAGAAAGGTTAAATAGTATAAAATATTTTTAGACAGTGGTTATGAATTTCACGTGCACATTTTACTGCCTCAATATGCTAAAGGATTTAAACAATATCACTATGCAACCAAGTGCTCTACTGAGCTGGCAGTGTCTAGCTTGCTGTTCATGATGTTGCAGCAATCTTACTTTTGTGCTGACTTTAAGCAGGGAGTGAAGGAATGGTTGAGAGTCCATAATGTACAACGTATTTCTAGTGTGAGAATGAGACAGTTTAGTTACCTTGCCCAGATTCTGAAAGAGGAGACGAAGGCCAGCTAAACCTTTTAGCTTGTACAAGGTGATTTATAGCCAGCAGTGTGCCCAGGTGGCCCAGAAGGCCAATGGCATCCTGGCTTGTATCAGGAATAGTGTGGCCAGCAGGAGTAGGGATGTAATTCTCCCCCTGTACTCAGCACTGGTGAGGCCTCACCTCGAGTCCTGTGTGCAGTTCTGGGCCCCTCACTTCAAGAAGGACATTGAGGTGATGGACCAGGTCCAGAGGAGAGCAACAAGGCTGGTGAAAGGACTGGAGGGAAAGTCTTATAGGGAGAGGTTGAGGATGCTGGGGTTGTTTAGCCTGGAGAAGAGGAGACTCAGGGGGGACCTTATCACTCTCTTCAGCTACCTCAAGGGAGGTTGTAGTCAGGTGGGGGCTGGACTCTTCTCCCAGGCAACTAGCAACAAGACAAGAGGGCACAGCCTGAAGTTGCTCCAAGGGAGGTTTAGGTTGGATATTAGGAAGCACTTCCTCACGGAGAGGGTGATTAGACATTGGAATGGACTTCCCAGGGAAGTGGTGGAGGCACCGTCCCTGGATGTGTTCAAGGCAAGGCTGGATGTGGCACTTAGTGCCATGGTCTAGATGGTGTGGTGGTGTTGGTCATAGGCTGGACTTGATGATCTTAAAGGTCTTTTCCAGCCTTGGTGATTCTGTGATTCTGTGATAGCTATATATAACCACAGGATCATAGAAATGGGTTGGGTTGGGAGCAACCTTAAAGGTCATCTAGCTCCAACTCCCCTGCCATGGCCAGGGACACCTTTGACTAGACCAGGTTGCTCAAAGCCCCATCAAACCTGGCCTTGAACACTTCCAGGCAGGGGACAGACAGAGCTTCTCTGGGCAACCTGTTTCAATGTCTCACCACCCTCACAGTGAAGAATTTCTCCTGCCCTGTTTGTACAACTGTAGATGTTTGTTTTTTTTCCTGCAGAGTTGCACAGAGCAGTTTCTGGTTAGTTTGTAACTGGGACCTTCTAAATACTTTTTGGTATCAGGTGTCCTACAAGGTTGGCTTCTATGAGAAGTTACCAGGAGTTCCCCCTATGTTGGACAGATTTGATTTCAGCTGGCTCCAAGACAGACCTGCAACTGGCCAAAGCTGAGGCTGTCAGTGTCTTTGGGAGCACTTCTGTGATAACATATTTTAGAAAGGGTAAAAAATGCTGCAGACCAGCTGTAAGAGATGAGTGACAAAATGTGACAGAAACAGCTATGCAGACTTTAAGGTCAGTGAAGAAGGAGGAGGAACAGAGATTCCCCTGCAGCCCATGGAGAAGACCACGGTGAAGCAAGTTGTTCCCTTGCAGCCCCATAAAGGACCACAGCAAAGCAGAAATCCTCACTGCAGCCCATGGAAGACCCTGCACTGGAGCAGGTGGATGTGCCCTGAAGGAAACTGTGGCCTGTGGAGAGAAACCCACACAAGAACAAGTTTTCTGACAGGAACTGCAGCCCATCAGAAGAAGAAGTTTATGAAAGACTGTAACCTCTGGGAGTGACCCTACACTGGAGCAGAGGAACAGTGGGAGGAGGAAGGAGTGGCAGAGAAATGTTATGGACCAACAGCAACCCCAATTCTCCATCCCCTCAGCACCACTCAGGGAAGGGGGAGGAGGTAGAAGAGTCATGGGTGAAGCTGAGCCTGGGAAGAAGGGGGAGATGGGGGGGAAGCTGGTTCTGGTTTTGTTTCTCACTATACTACTCTGTTATTGACAATATATTAAATTAATTTCCCAAAAGTATGATGGTAACTGATGAGTGATATCCCTGTCCTTATCTCAACCCATGAGCTTCTCATAATATTTTCTCCCTCCAGCCTTTTGAGGAGGGACAGTGAGAAAAAGGCCTGGTGGCACCTGGTGGCCAGCCACTGTTAACCCACCACACCACTGATGATTTATTTTAATAAGGCCCTTCATTTCAGAGGGAGCCAAGAACAGCATGACAAGAAACAGCACAGGTTATCGTGAAAAGATGGGTCAGGAACTTTTATGGGCAGGACCACGTGACCATCTGTCTCCCCCAAGTTGAAATGGAAAATTCTGTCACTTAATAAAGCAAGACACCATCAAATAACTTTCTTCTAATAGTGTCTTATGTTTGTGGCAGAAGTTCCCAGCTAACTTTGGTATCAGAGACATGTGGGAATGGGGCACCTCAGGTTTTCAGCCATGGAACAATCAACTCAATTGCCTCAGGGAAAAAGTAGTTTGGGTTAGTTGAAACATGTCATTCAGTTTCTGTTCAGTCCCTTTAATATAGGAGTATTCTACATGAATACTAGATATGCAAAAAATTTAATAAGATTAGATTTTCACATGGTGAAAATTTAGTAAGACAGGAATCTGCAAGTGAGTTTCTTTTTAGAGTGGAAACAAGCTGTAAAGAGCAAGTTTTAAAGAGCTGTTGAATTCTACTATTTATATCGTAGTTCTGTCTGCAGTTCTTCCCTTACTTGAACTGTAAAGCTTTTATATCTAACAATTTCTAGCTGAATCCTACAATATCTCAGATAAAAACTACTCACGAAAGGTAAAAGGAAATCAGGCAGCATTTCCATGTATTATGATATTAAAAGACTGCCTCCAATGAATTACAGCATTTTAGTCTCTGTGGAACCATCTATTATCCTCTACATTAAGGAGTGTTTAGCCACCATATGGCACCTTAAAGATAAAATTACATGTTAGGCCTGCCAGAAAAACATCAGCCAGTCAAAGCAGGTGATTATCTAAAAGGCAGCAAATCTGGGCTGTAATTTACAGCTGAAAACATGGATGGAGACTAGATAAATCAACTCTGAAACAAATAGAACAGACTTGTAATTGTCATTTATGAAAGAAAATCCTTGCCTGGTGAGATCAAACCTACAGTTGATAGCATACATTGCTGTTGTGTTTGTTTTCTTGGTTTACAACAATCTGGAGAGAAAGAGACTAAAAGGACTTTTTCAATAGCCTGGTAAAGGTTAAAGTAACAGTAGTGACAGACTGTTTTTTTACAGTGGTCCACCCCTTAAGGATTATTTGGAATGCTTTAGAAAACGTGCTTTAAAGGTATAAAAAAAATCAATGAATGCAGTTAATAAAGATGTTTGAAATGATGAGTACTCTGGCAGAAGTTAGAAGACAGCAAGCAGAGGAGAAGGGAGAAGGATCTATTTTCTGTTCTTCTGTTGGCTTGTGAGTAAATGTGAACATGATGGTTTCCTTCTCTGTGCTCTGGGTTTTCCAACCTGTAAAATGGAACAGTGATACCAGCTGGGATAGATGGAGACTGCCCAAGCACATTCACATGACAGGGTAGTTGCACCTCCAGGGATCCACAGATGGTTTCCACAGAGCTGGCTCTACAGCCAGTCCTGCAGTGAAAAGTAACATCAGTACCACTACTTGAAGACCAACATGGCCTTAAGCATGGTGTCAGCTGGTGGTAACACTTGGACAATTGCCTCCTTCCTAGGGAAGTCTTCACCACCATCTCCTGCAAAAGATCATGGGATTTGTGGATAGTCTTACATTATTCTGAGCTCCGAATATCCACAGGCAGATTGTAGAAGGTTTCAGGTCTCCCAGATATAAAACAGAATTACTGAATTCCCTGGTTTTATTCTTTGGGAAATATTCACAATGTTAGGCTAATGTACAAGCAGCACCTCAAGCAGTTAAGCTCTGGCCTCTCCTCTTGCATGTTGAGAAACTCTCCTGGAGCAGGCTGACAAAGGAGAATAGCCCTTCCAAGACACACCTGATCTGTCTGGCCCTGTGAAAGCCTTCCCTCCATCCCAAGAAAGCTCCCTCTTTGCACTGCAGTCATGACCCACGCAGAAGCCCCCAGGAGCTGAGAATGCTCTTCTTCAAAAGCTTCTCAAATGTACCTGACCATGCAAGCACTCCTGCTCCGTTCCACAGTTAGAGATTTAAACTGACTGTTTTCTCAGGTGAAAGCATGCTGATCTTGGTGCTTTGGTTACTCCTACATCAGAAAAGGTTTCTCAGACTGTAGCAAGTGTTCTGAGCATATGAATTACCGTAATACAAATAATAAATAGGACATCAGACCTTGTACCACCCACAGCAGTACCAAAAAGTGGTGTCTTTTCCCTTTATATGCCAGCTTAGCCAGAACAAGTCCTGAATTTCAAGTGCACCAAAGTTTTACCAACTGATTGTATCAACTGATTTAATTCCTAGCAAAACGCCTTGTTCCCCAGGTCCAGGGATACAGCCTGGCACAGAGGATTTGGAACAGGAAAGGTAGGACAATATTCACCATAGTGTTTGCAGGTAGGACAGGGCACAGAAAAGAAAAGCCTGAGATGTGGGACAAGGAGTTCCAAAAAGTGCTGTCTTTTCAGGGACAAACTCAAGTCTGCAGGATTAATTCCCAGATTCCAGAAACACAGTCAAATACAAGTGCCTTGCCCTTAACTTTTTGTGGGAAAGAACACCATTTAACATTACCTCAATTTAATGACATATTTCAGATCATTAATTCATTATTAATTAATTGCTAACTATTCTTACAGTCCCACTTGGGAAAAAGGAGTGGAAAAGGACCTAAAAGTGCCAGAGTGAGCCATACCCTTGCCATCCAAGTCATAAATTTATGACCGCAGCACCTACTCCATT
This sequence comes from Hemiprocne comata, assembly GCA_020745705.1. Classification (NCBI taxonomy): domain Eukaryota; kingdom Metazoa; phylum Chordata; class Aves; order Apodiformes; family Apodidae; genus Hemiprocne; species Hemiprocne comata. The sequence goes on along the minus strand of CM036588.1, from coordinate 115,986,341 downwards.
AGTCTGTTCCATCTGACCACACAGGTAAGATCCAGGATGGTCTTATTTACTGGCTCTTCTCCTTCAACCTTTTTGCCAAATCTTATCACTCCAGAAGACTCTATGTTACAACAAATGGAAATGTTGTTTTTCTTCCTAAAGCTGCCACCAAGCTTAATGAAGCCTGTAGGATAGAATCATGATAGCCATGATAGAATCATGGCTTGTTTTCAGAATTAATAAGTGGTTGCATCTCATGCTGGGAAGCTTTTTTGTGCATTTTACTAGAGGGTACATCATTAAGCCTGTTTGTTATTCATATAAAATGTAAGTTGACAAGAATTATAGTGGAGGGGAAAAGGACAAGAAGTCTAGGTTTATACATAATATTTATTCTGGTATTAAAATAATTGATAGGAAAGCAATTAATGATGGCACCCAAACACTTCAAATCCTTCTAATAATATAACTAATTATGAAGGATATGTATACAGAATTGTTCCATAATTTTTTTCCAAGTCTTTCCTATTCTTTTATGTTTCCTTCCCCTAAGACCTAATTTATCTGTTGTTATTGTTTCTTCCTATTTTTAAGGTAAAGACTTGATGTTGTTATTCAACCCTACCAAAGTAGTAGCAGGTACCTCCAATAAGGATGAATGCTCCTATTGTCACAGAACTACAATGACTAACCTCACACTTTGATCAAGAGTTCTCAGGAATCTGGGCATTCAGTTTAGTTTCTGATACCTGAATGCTCCAAATGAAACTTATTCTAAGTGCTAAAGTACAGAGCAAAACTCATTTCATGCAACTTCTAAACACTGGGGGAATGAAAGAACCCTGACTGCTTCAGCTATTGTCCATGCTGTCTTCCTGTCCAACATACAGGGAGAAAGATGGCGTGATGACATGTCTAGAAAGTTGGTATACCTGAAATAAGAGCTGCAGGTTAGCTGACCACCCAGGTAACAATTCTAACAGTCAGAATTTGGTGAGGAATATGCTTGTTTTCTACTGGGTAGGTAGGTGCTGGTTTTCTACTTGTTTTCTACCTTTAGCAGGCTTTACAGGCTCAGAAACACAAATATTTCTTCACAAATTGAGGCCACGTGATAAATTAGGACATCTTAGTGCTGCTTAGAGTTAAAGATACTGTCTCAGAATAGGTTGCTGGGAGTGACATCCTTTTAGGACAGTGCTAGCATGTTTAGGCTGCCACTTTATTATCAGGGGGATAAGGTTTGGCAGCAGGGCACTGTCAGAATTGGATGCACAGAGCCTAGAGCCCAGAAGGGGTGAGGTTACCCTTCTCCTCAACAGGGTTAAGTAGGACAAAATCACTCAAGGATTGTAGCATGAACCATTTTTAAAAGCACTGAAAGTTCTTCGCTGGGTCTTGCCCACAGTTACTCCACTGTCACTTGGCAGAGCTCATCCACTGGTAAAAAGAAGAATGAGGACACATCAATAGCAAGGTAAAGGGTGCTACATCTGAGACCTCACTTTAGCTATCAGACACATCTGACACTGAACTCAGTGCTGTCTGTTAGAAGTAAGCATGGCTTAGCCAGTCAGGCATCTTGGGGCCAGACACAAAGCTTTGGTGCCCATCAGGAGCCATGTTTATGTGTTTGGTAATGTCATCATCTACCATGGGGACAGGAACCCAACAAGATTCCCTAGAGAGTGACACGATAACAGGAAATCAGTCTTTCTGGTTAAAAACTACCTGCTTACTAGAGAACTGATGTCTGGCTTAGTTGTCTTACTGCTGCTCTGAGTATGGTCCCATCCTTTACCCCAGATTCTTTTTTGTCGTTGCCTGATTTTGCCAACTAATATTGAAACCTGACAGATGTCAACTTCTGACATTTTTAATGACCTCAGAAGCTGCCACTAGCATGATTCACACCAATTAAAACAGAAGTTTGAAACTGATGGTCTGCAGATCTCTCTGTCCAGTACTCTAATCTGGGATTGACATGATCCAACACACCCATGTCTGGCTTCAGCCAATTTTGAAAAGTCCAGGGAGGTGCTGGATAGGCAGAGCTAAAGGCAGCTATTAGTTATAGGCTACCGGGTGTGGAGGACTGGCGTCCACAAAAGGTATGTCTCTCACACAAATGGATTGCAATAGAGAGATGTAAAAGTCGAAGAAAAAAAAATAAACCGAAGCGGCGACAACCCGGGGTGGGGTGCAGCTGGGACTCACACAAGGAAGGGCAGAGACCCCTGCCCCCCTTGTTATGTGTGCAGCCAGGACCCAGCCTTTGGCTGGAGCATGGCAATAGTGTTACAGGAGCCACAGGTAGGAGCTGAGGACTGAGCAAAAAAAAGGCCAGACCAGCCTGCATGAGCATGTAAATAGGACGGTCATTGTGGGTTGTTATCTGCCATCACGGACATTGTTCTTTGCTGCTGGAAGAAAAGACAGAGAAGAAAAGAAGATAGAAGGAAAAGGAATAGGACAGAATCACAAAAAGCGTCTGGTGGCTGGGGTGGAACTCGAGCTATACTCTCTGCACCCCTGCACTCCGGGACTGCTGCTATTCCCTGCTTCCTGCTTGCTTGCACTCCTGCCTCTTCTCGTGGAGCCTGCTCACCGAGGAGCTGCATGAAAGGAGCTGCAGAAACAGAGAAGAGAGCTAGAGCACACTAAAAAAGCTAAAAGAGCTGGAATCACTGCTCGCTCCCCAAAACCCTCCGTTATCAGTGCTCCCAGGCCAGTGGGTGCAGCTCCAGCCGGTTGTAGCCGGTTGCCACAGCCACTGCCTGCCCAGGCCAAGCAGCCACCTGCCCAAGCCGCCTGCCTGAGCCACGGTCACCGAAAACTGCACTCACCAAAAACCCGCTCTTAAAGCCACAGACGCCGCCAAACCTGTCAGTGCTTCTGAGCCTGTAAGAGAGACCCACTAACCAAGAAATCTTTCCTTTCTTTGCGTTCTGTTCCCCGGGCAAAAGTAATCGGCCACATTCACACACGCACCTCGTCTGCCCTATACGGGAAACTCGCCGGGCACCCTACCCCCAACTGTAGTAGCGTTTCTTTCTTTTTCTTTACCTATCACAAGTTACACACCCCAAGCTTGTCTTCTGTAACCACATTTGCATATCCTCTCCCCCCACACACACTCCCTCTGCTCCAAAGCTGCTCCAGTAAAGTGGTATTTTAAGCACACAGTCTCTGTGTTGGTGCCAGTGCACACACACATCTGGGCAGGGTTTGTGTTCTATAGACATACCCGGTGTATCCAGCCGGTCCCAAGCTAGGCACGGACCCACTGGGAAATTAAAACCAGCCAATCGGGGGCTATTCCTCCTCTAATTGAGGAGAAGAGAAGGGGCTATCCGTGTCTCGACTCGAATTTTCCAGCCCAGGTGGAACTTGGACCGCAACACAGGGTCACCCTCCATTCCCACTGCAGAGCTGTGCCTGCTCTTGTAGCTGCTCCAAGTGAAGAGGCGGTGACTCCCTTCTCATTCCCAGCCCACTGAATACCCCAGTGCCACATTCCTGTCTTCACAGGGAAGTATCTACCTGGCCCATTAATGTCCTTTCTCTTACCCGTCTTTTTTGAGCAGACGAAGAGGCACCAAAGGTAGGAAAAGGGCATCCTTTGAGAACAGGGAGGAGAACTGAGGTTAAAAGGAAAAAGAGAAGGAATTAAAGAATACCCAGCCTGTAGTTCAGTGCCAAGGGCAGCCAAACTCAGTATCTACCCTGTCTCCTTCTCTCCCTGCTCAAACTATTGCAATGTCTCCTCTGTGATTGCACTGCCAAAATAACAGTAATCAACAGGCAGAGCTTTGTTTTCTTAATATGCATTGTTTGCAGTATTTGTTTTCAGGTGTAGTCATTGTCTTCAGCTTTTTTATCAGATGTACAGAACATTTCTATGCAAAATCACAAATTGCCACTTACCTGTTACAAGTGCCTACATTTAGTCACAAACCTCACTGAAATACTATTGTGCATTTTTTTATGGTTAGGACATGCAAAGTTAACAGCAGACTGATAATGGTGTTAGCATTGCTGTGGTATATTCTCCAGGCACATTTATAATCTAAGTTATTCCATTTCACTGTCAGTTATAAACAGCATTATTTGACGCACCTCAAGAAGCAAATAAATATTTCTGGTAATGAAAGATACTTGTCCTCAGGATCTGTCACTATTCAGTGTATATAGGTATATACAGCTATGACAAGCACCTGCTTTCTTTGAGATGGAAAAAAGGGGGAAGAGCCTCTGTTCAACATGCTCACACTCTGCTCTAAGGAAGGTTGAGCTCAAAGAGACAAGGTCTTGCTGTCAGTGATAGGTGTTCCACCTGTTCTGAGAATTACATCCCTACTTTTCATCTCAAGCTGAGTACTGGTTAAACTTAACACAAAAGACTGCTGGGGAAGGTTATTTGTTTTCTATTGTAGCAAGGAAAGAGCACAGGAGGTTCAGAGTGAGAAGAGAATCCATGTTTGAACTTAGGAACACAGTTAGGATCAAAATACACTTTTAATGTGGACCCGGCAATGCATTATGCTTAGCATCATTTTTAAAATACCATCTTTGGCATGAAATGCTGACTTTTTCAAGTGGAAAGATTAGGTCTGCATTAATTTAGTTTATGAGTTAGCATGTTAGTCTTTTTAACTGGCTCTCCCAGGAATTAACATTTACTACCTTATGGTGGGTATCACATTGCTCTCCCAGAGCAGTTCATAGAAGCCCAGAATCACAGAATCATTTGGCTTGGAAGGGAACTTTAAAAAACTGCAAGCTACACTATGAGCTAATGTAGACCTAGACAAAGACGACTCACTGCAATGAGAATAACAAAGAGCACAGCTAGTAAATAAGGCTGTACCTGTACACAATGTCCACTTCAAATGAGTGCTTACAGTGAAGTCCAGCTCTGAAAGAAATTCCTGAAAATGCAGAAATACACTGAAGAGATGGTGAAGCTCAGGAGAGGTTTGGCTTTATGTCACAGGATGATGTAGGAAGTTTTTCCTCATATAAAAGCACACGTTTGGTTATATGTTTTGTTATATATTGTGCAAGTGCTTGTAGACCTCGCAAGAAGCCAACTCGAAAACAACAAAAAAAAAGAGAGGGAAATTAAAATAAAGAGGCTAGAAGAAAGGCTTTTCCACGAAATAACCCTAGTTAACCAAGACATCTTTCCGTCTTTAAAACGTCCTTAAAGCAGAGGGAATGGTGGGGCCCTGGCGCACCCCAGATCGCGCAGCACCTGGGCCCGCTTCCCCGCAGCCCAGCACCAGATGGAGCTCTCGGCTCGCGTTTGAGCCGCTTTCTCCAGGCTTAGATCCATCTATTTGAACCCTTTCATGTACCTTTCAGTTTGCTTATTAAATCCACACTTTGCAGTATTTGTCCTTTGAAATTCAGAAATAAGTTGAAATAGAAAAAGCAAAGCCAGAGGGTATTTTCCACACTAAAATAACATCTTTCCCTTTGGGCTTTCATGCCATGTGTGTCTTTAATAAAGCCACTGCTGCTCTGGTCTAACTGTGCAAGTCAAAGAGATTCTTTCTGCTGTTGGATCTGGGCCTGAATGAGACCACACCTGTACATATTTTAGTAACTGCACTTCTAATAAAATGTACTTTTCTATTAGAAGTTCATTAGTCATGAATAAGCATGAAGGAACTTCATGTGCCTGTACTTACATTGTGCATGGTTTCATGGCAAATTTCATCCAAGGTTCAACCTGAGTTGCTTTCCCTTTTAAAATACTGAGTTTGTACCATTTTTTCAGGGCAGAGGATTTGCATTACAGTATTTATCTGGTGCTTATCTAGACCAAATAGTTTCCACATTGCTTAAAGTTAATGAAAAGAAATCCAACACATGTTGGGTACAAGTCAGCTGACAGAACAGGTGGTAGCATCTTTTTATATGTCAGCTTAGCCAGGAGGAGTCTGGAATTTCAGGTGTACCTAAGTCTTACAAACTCTGTATCAACTGATTTAATTCCTAGCAAAATGTCTTGTTTGCCAGATCTGGGGATAAAGCCAGGCACGGAGGGTTTGGAAGAGGGAAAGTAGGACAATATACATCATGGTATTTGCAGGTAGGACAGGGTGCAGAAAAGAAATGCATGAGTTGTGGGACAAGGTAAGGAATAAATACAAAGCAGCTTGACTGTGATGCCCTTTACTACTGTTGCTTTCCAGAAATTATTGAGAGGCATGGTTTCAGCTTTCTGCTCACAATGTTATTTAGGCTTTTTTTTTTTCCCCCTCTTTAATTATAATTAAAGGTAAACATACAATTTTCAGGAAAAGGTTTAGAGACCAAGACTTCCACCTTTACAAGGGAAGGCCAGAGTTTTGTTCCTGATGTGCAAGAAGGTTTCTGCAAGTTACCGTCTAGTAGCACTGGACTGGTTTCTGTAATAAAAAGAGTTAAGTCCTCTTTCTCTGAGAGTTGTGTGGCTTTACAAAATTCTCCAAAGTACTCTAGTAGACCTCAGGTTAAAACACCCTTGCAATGCACATTTGTTCTTGATTGTCTGAAGACAAGATTGTGATCTCTGAGGAAAACAAAACTGTTGCATTTTCATTAAGTTAGTGGTTTCACAGGCACAACCCTAAAAGCCACAGACACAAGGTGTTGCATTCCTGTAGGTGCTATTTACATTTTTACAACTGGGATCTGGTCGCAGAGTGTAAAATGAAGTGAGTCTGCACAGGGGCAGCAAGTTTGCTGCTTCTGAAAGCTCCATTTTCCTTCAGCAGCAAATGGGTTGTGGTCAGTCTGCCTTAATACATACGCTGGTGCTCTCAAGAGCAGGACTGCTGGGAGAGAGATGAAGAAAAGGGGAGAAGCAGCAGCAGGTATCTGGCAACAGGTAGCAGACAGAAGTCATACAACCAGCTTGGTCATATATATTTCACAGAATATACTGGAGCAGCCCCTTACCTGAGCCATTTTGGATTAAATTTGTAAAGAAACCCCAGACTCCCTCTTCTGACCTCCCAGGCAATGGTCTGGTTTAAAGAATTAGCTAAGAGCAGAACCTGGCAGAAGAGGGAAAATCCAGCTCCCAGGAGCAGGCTGCCAAAGGTTGCCAAGCTCTGTAGTGGAAAAAGAGTACAAAGAGAGCATAACTGGTAGGGAAATTGAGCTTTTCAGCCTAGGGAGACAGTTATATGAATGCCTAAGCCAAACATAAAATTGAAACAGCTAATTCAGCTCAGAAAAGTCAACTCAAGTACTATTACACTAGCCCCTCTGAAAGGAGAGCTAATTTTGAAAGTGCCTGCTGTGGGGGGGGTTTGAGCCTGAAAAGGGAAACTCAAGCAGTAAGTGGGCATGAAACAGGATTAGGTACTTCACCACCACCATGCTTGTGTTTTCCAACTTAGCCTGTTTCTCTCCATAGAATATTAGTTTCTGCAGAAGAGTTTGCCTCCACAAAAAGAACCACACACTACAACCAACAGCTGAATATCACATTAAAATAACACAAGAAAAAGTTAGTCTTTTATTCTGGTTGCAGAGTCATTGAGAAACTGTATAAATCTTTGTGTTATAGCCATATTTGAGATTTTGGACAACATTTCACATCTGAAACTTTTGAGCAGAAACATACAATTGCAAATCCTACGATCCTAGCTTGCACAGAATATATGAAATGTATTACAAAAGTAAACAGGTATCATAAAAATAGAATTATTTTCAGAGAAAAAGTCAGTGCAGACAGGGATGACAATGTAAGAATTGCTTAAAAATATTTGGATACACTTAATCTAGAATGTATCTTTCTAAACCTAAGGTTTAAAAGTACTAGCAGTTTTCATACAATATTCCATACAGTTTTGTGAACACTATGCTATGTCCACAGAAAACCCTTTAAAGGCTACCCTAAAAAATATCTGTAAGTATTTATATTATGCATCACTGGGTTTCCACTGAGTTTTACATCTGTTACCTGGTGGTACAATGAAGCTGTTTGTGTATCTGCATTAAGATCACCCAGCTATTTTTTTAAACTTATGTGTATATATAAATATATATCTCAAGGAAGAACCTGTCCGTAAATAAGGAGCAGCAAAATCCAGCAGCAAAGCTGCAGCAATGGCAGGGATAGTGCTCAAAAGAGACAAAAAAGCAGCATGTCAGACTCCAGGTGTCTTATTCCTGTGTGTTGCTCCCTAGTGAACATCTGGGGTGCTCTGTCTTATGCCAAAGACCAAGCAGGTTCTCAGCTGATCCCAGGACAGGCAGCAGTTTGCACAGCTACCTCTGACCTCACAGCCGTAGGTAAAGCCTCTTAACATTGTCAAAAATCCTTACATTAACATGAATAAATGAATACAGTTAAAACAACATCATTGCTTTTGAACCAGCTTTCTCAATTAATTCTGGGTTGCCCTGAGTTTGACTTGAATATGCAGCACATCTGCAAGTCTTTGGAAACATCAAAGCAACAGTAGAAACAAAAACCCATTAAATTATCATCCATAAAGTGCCTTATGGCTAATAATAATACATCTCATTAAGATGAGTTTTCAAAAATGGAGAGTGGCATTAACATGAAAATACAACATTAAAAAATATTTCCATGCTTCTTCACACAGGATCTTTTCAGCTTGGGGTGGAAATGCATGCTGTAGTACACTTTGGTCCCTTTTAATGGCTGCCATGGCTTTCATCTCCCTGCTTGATGCACGGTGGCCTCTTTCTCTGCTTCACTTGTGGCAGAGAAATGTTGCTTGCATTTTGATCACCTTACCTGCTTGAGAGTGGTTGGTCTCATTTGCAACAAGGATCTACCAGCACTTTAGGAAATTGGCCAGTAAACTTGTAGGTGGCTGTGTTTTAGAGTAAAGAAATAGGAACTCAGTTGCATAACCAGTCAGCATCACTGGGTTTTTTTGACTAAAGAAGGCAAAAGAACAAACTTGTGGAAGTACCAGCACATTATCAACATTGACCTTTGAGTTCCTTCAACTCGCTTCAATTGGAGGAAACTCTCCTGGGAGTCTTACTGTACCAAGGGCTCCTCTGAGCAGTGAGGCAATGAGAAACCTGGTTACTGCTCCCTGTGCTTGGAGTGCCAGCATCTCAGTACATCCTCAAGGTTCCCTAAAAGCTCTGCCATCACCACGGACTGTTTCTCCAGCACTCAGCCATGGAGTAGGGCTCTGCCATTCTCCATCCTTGCATCTCAAGGATAATGGCTGAGCAGGATCAAGAGTTAGAATTTTTCTCCTCAAATAGGGACATTCCTCTTTATTTAATGCCATTTAATTAAGTGCCTTTAAGGGACACACGCAGCCTGTATTTACCTGGGGAACCTGGGCCTGGGCTAGAGGGCACTCTCGAAGGGAGGAAGGATATCACCACATTTTGAGAGTGAGAAGACACTCAGACACCTCGAGGGCCAAGGCTAAGTTCACAGGAGCCTGTGGCAGAGAGTGGAATGTTCTTCTCCTAACATTTTTCTCCTAAAATTTTCTCCTGACATCTCCCAACATCTTCCTCCCTGGAAGTGTTCAAGGCCAGGATGGTTGGGGCTTTAAGCAGCCTTTTCTAGTGGGAGGTGTCTCTGCCCATGGCAGGGGGTGGAATTATATGATCTTTAAGGTCCCTTCCAATGCAAACCATTCTATGGTTCTATGAACATTTGCCCTTTGCTGTGGCAACAGAGCATTCACTCTACACGATATATGGTTTTCTCTTTAGCATATTTAAATAAACTATTTTAATTAACTGATTTTATTACATAAATAAGAGTTCTAGAACTAAAATGCAGAAATGCCTCTTAAAAGCTATAGTAGGTACTGGGTCTGAATCAGGATTTTTGATCCAGGTACTTTCTACCTCTCTTTCTATGTCATGTAATATTTCCATGTGCATTAAATGGAAATGCACAAAGCACAGATAAAACTCCATAGAGTGATACATAAATATGATCTTTAGTGCAAATGGATTTGAATTAGAATTGGATTTTGAGCAACAAGTAATTAGAACTCACCAATATGACTGAAAAAAAAGTATAAAATTACCCTTACATTTCTGATTAATTAAATAGTTAATAGAAAATTATTGCTCACAATGTCCAGGTCTTAGAATACAAAAGCAGATGAAGAGAACTATGGCAGCCTCAAAGACAGCATTATGAGAAAATATATTCAAGCCTAACATTACTTGGAAATATTTACCTAGTCTTTCAGGACATATCATAGGTTTTCTTATGTTTACTGCACTCACTATCTGCAGCAGCTGCAGTAGATTAGACTGTGCTGTAGTATATGCAATGCTCACATCCCAATTACACTGCATAGACTACCTTTTAACACCAATTTTGGTTGAAAGCTTACATTGTCTAGCCAAACATTTTGCTTTACAGCATTGTTCCTGAGCTCCTTTCATGGGATTGATCCTTGCAGGTGGGGCTGTAAACCAGTGAACATCGTGGGCTCTCCTCATTCAGGTGACAAGACAGTGCAGAGTCACCTTGGTTTCCTAGACCTCAGGTCTGAAAAACATACTGCTCTGCAAGAACCTGGAGGTGTGGTAGCATCTCAACAGTAGGAACTGCTGCAAACCTTCAGAATTATTCTGCACAGACATTTTATCCTTCGTCACTATATTCTACCCCAAACTCAGGTATAGAAAGTGATCAGTTAGGATCACAAAACCACAGATAGTGGAGAAACTATTATGTGCCCTAAAGCATGGCCTCTTTCAAGTCCTGGAAATTCCTGTAAGAGGTGATTGTATCTGAAATATTAAGTGTGGTTCCTACTTAAGCATGAATGTCTGCTCCAGGTGACTGGTTGTCTTCCCTAAAACAGAGCAAGTAGAGGAATGATTTGCACAGCACTACTACTTTTTCCTCCTCTCTCTGCTATTATACAGACCAGATTCTTAGATTATCCTCTTATCCTACTCACCTTTTTTTTTTTTTTCATTGCCCCTGGGGAATACTGCTCCTTGCAAACTCTGCTATTTAATTGCCTTTTTTTTCTGTTTTAAATAAATAAATAAATAAAGAAGTGCAGCTCAAAACTCCCTCTCCTACTCTTGGAGGAGCTCTAGCTGATGGCAATGGCATTTGTTAGTGAAATACTGATCCCTGATCAGAGCCCAGCCTACTGTCATGTAACATAGATGGGAAAAAGCTGTACCTCTCCATAGCTTCCTATCACCATTGCAGTTGCAACAGTTTTACCCCCAGCCTCCTCCTGTGTTTTCTTATACACTGGGATACCTACCTTAGGAACTCGCTCAAAAGGAGCATCCTGCTAGGTTGATTGACTCCCATTTTGGTCTTTTACTTTTCACCTCCTTACCCTTTTCTGTCTGAAAAAATAAATAGGTTCCTCCTGACCCTAGTTATTTAGTTAAACTTCTGTATTCAACAGACCAGCATTTTACTAATTCGTTTTCCACTCATACTACTGGAAAGCTGGGTTGTTTATCAGCAATTCAAATGTAACCAACAGTTCTACTGGTAGGTAGCCTGAAGCAGGAATGTGGGGGTTTTGGTATTTCTGTGAATGACAATTGGATGTGAAAACAGTCTTAAATTCCTTGTATATTTTTTTTGGTATCTTGATAACACCAGCCATAGAAGCTTGCTGGGTACCACTTATGATTTTCAGTTAATGCTTTCAATCAAAACCAGTAAGTAAAGTTTCACCATCAGAAATTATTTCCAAGCAGCTATGAGAAAACTTTTGTTCCCTACCTTCTATTCTTTTTCGAAATCACAGATCTTGTCAGACCTTGAAATTCCATAAATTAGAAGCTGGAGTCTTAGCAGGATAATAATTGTCTCCAATCAATTTTCCACTTGCCTTCTATCACTGCAACTGTCACATTTGTGTGGAAGGACAGCAGAACATAATGCATCTAGAGAATGCTGCAACAAAGATCTGCCACAGCTCATTTCCCAGAGCTGTAAGTGATCATCCTGAGACAAGGCTTTAAAGACACCTGAACAAAGGAAAGTGTTTAGGCATAAGGATGGTCTCACATTTTGGATTGCTGAATCATAAAGGATTTAGGAAGAAAGATCAGAAGGAATCATCAAGAATTGTCAGTGTCTCACTGTGCGGAAGCTTATAGGTTTTAATCTATTTAGGGGCTACTATGAGCATGAACCAGGAAATAAATAGTCTTCACAAAACAGGAATTTTACCCTGTCCTCTACCTTAACCATATGCACACTTGGCCATAACTTCCCAGCCATCTGCCCCTGGCTGGGGTCCGGAGAAAGGAACCGAGGTAGAGAGAGGCAGGAGGGAGGTGATGCACTAGGAAAGCAAAACGTCAGAGTAGCCCATGTTAGGAAAGGGGGAGTTTGGAAGAATTACTTCCCACTCCTTGGATATCTCCACTTCTTGATATAGTAATATACTACCTGAGACATCAAAGATAAATGTGACAAGGGACAAAAAAAGCCTGCTGTGAGAAAGTTAGGGAAGGATTTGCTATTGATGTAACATTTTCATAAGCTGTCAATGAAATCTGGACTGAGAGGCCAGTAAAAGATGAGGTATTAAACATGGGTAGAGTCACAGGACATCAGGGAGAAGGGTGTTTTCAACTGCCATGTGTGATTCCTGGTTAGTGTTAGATGGGCCAGCAACCACATCCACACAGATTTTAAGCACTTCACACATACAGAATCACAGAATTACCAAGGCTGGAAAAGACCTTTAAGATCAAGTCCAGCCTATGACCAACACCACCACACCATCTAGACCATGGCACTAAGTGCCACATCCAGCCTTTCCTTGAACACATCCAGGGAGGGTGCCTCCACCACTTCCCTGGGAAGTCCATTCCAGTGTTTAACCTAAACCTCCCCTGGAGCAGCTTCAGGCTGCCTGTCAAAGCTGTGGATTGCTAGCTTCTCCAGGAGGATGCTGTGGGAGACTGTGTCAAAGGCCTTGCTGAAGTCAAGGTAGACCACATCCACAGCCTTCCCCTCATCCACTAGGAGGGTCACCCAGTCATAGAAGGAGATGAGATTGGTCAGGCAGGACCTTCCTTTCCTAAACCCATGCTGGCTGGACCTGATCCCCTGGTTGTCTTCTACATGCCACTCAATGGCACTCAGGATGATCTGTTCCATAACCTTGCCAGGCACCGAGGTCAGGCTGACAGGCCTATAGTTCCCCAGATCCTCCTTCCGGCCCTTCTTGTGGATGGGCGTCACATTGGCCAACCTCCAGTCATCTGGGACCTCCCCAGTGAGCCAGGACTGGTGAGAAATGATGGAGAGTGTCTTAGCCAGTTCTTCTGCCAGCTCCCTCAGCACCCTAGGATGAATCCCATCCAGACCCATGGACTTGTTGGGATCTAAATGGCACAGCAGGTCCCTAACTACTTCCTCCTGGATTACAGGAGGGGGATTCTGTTCCTCATCATACAGTGTTGGTTTTCCATACCACTGCCAGCTTCTGGCTGCTGACAGAGAGTTCCACTGTCTGCCAGGGCTCAGGTCCTCTCACAGGCTCCATCACTGCACCCACTGGCTCTGCTCAGTGCTCTGAGCCTTGAGAACTGTGTTATACCGAACTGTACGCACCTGACCACCTCTCTCACAAGGTCTGAGCTTGCATTTCTCCTCAGAATTAACTTAATTCTTGTAAAAAAATGTTTCCAAGTTTTTCCTCAACACAAAAGCCTTGGTTTTCTACAGGAGAGGTATCCATAATGCAGTCAACACCTCCAAAGATCCCCAACAGGATGAATGGGGAGCAGTTCAGCCCCCAGTGGCCACTTCATCTGCAGTCAGTTCTGAACACCAAAAACCCGTGGTGCAGGTGTGGATTTCTTCTTATTTCCAACATCTGAGATATACATTTATGTGGAAAAGAACAGCAAAGACCACCATCTCCTGATTCAGACTAATACTGAGCATTTTCTAATGTCTCATGTCCTTTTTGTCTACTTTCTAATGCTTACTTGGCTTTCAATAATGCCTCTGGTTTCTAATTCTAAAGAAGCTAAGGATTTTGCAGACTCCATTTTCTCTGCCCAACAAGTAATGCTTTAGTAATGCTGGTAGGATAAATCATCAGGGCCATAAGCCATGCTAGATCTGTGGAGGGCTGACATCAATAAGAGCTGTGTGCAGGGAACAAGGTCAATAAATACCAAGGTTCTCCATGTTTGACTTCTAAATGCTTCTATTGGCTTTTCACAGATAGACATAATGGTATTATCCATGCCCTTAACAGAATATTCAACAAATGAAAAATGTATCTGATAGCCCACTCTACTGAATAGCATGTCCTGACAGCTAGGGACTCCTACTCCAACCCTTCCACTGAAATGAACCAATTTTGCCAATGTCATTTTTCACCAACTGAAGCCTTTTCACCTCATTTTTGTCTCAGTGACAGCCCTTCTCCAGTAACCACCATTTACACTGACAACAATCTCTTTCCACCACATGCTCCACTTGTCAACAATAGCCACTTTTGTTAATATAAAAGTAGTTTCTGAGAGTTTTGCTCATGGCCTCACTCAAGTGTAACTGCATAAGATCATCTGTATCTTCCTCCAAAATGCTTCAACCTCATCATCTTTTGTTCTGCTTTATTCAGTCAGTTAAGGAACTGGAAATTAGAGCTGCATTCCCTCTTCAAAACATACTCGTTTATGACCATGGTTGTATATATTTGAGGACAGTGCAGAAGTAGTGATCCTCATTTCAGTATTTCTCCTTATTTTATCATTTTCAACTAAAGTCACACAAGCCAAGGATGCAAGGATTTAATACCTTTCTGTCTCATAATGCATCTCCAAACCCAGCAAACCAATCCTGGAGTGCAACTTCAGTGTAGGTATTGGGAAAGGAGTAAGGGAAGCAACATAGAAAGTGCAGATCTTCAAGTGGTGGGTCAGTGAGGCACCTCTGAGCACTGGTGACATTTACTAGAATGAAGATTGTCCAGCTGACCACTGATACAACCATTCATGAGGAACACCTGATTTATAATGTGCTGATCAATTAGGTCACCCTGGGCTTCATCTGTTTCATTTCTTGTATACCAAAGAGACATTTAGTTGCATTTCAGATTCCAAGGTCGAATATAGCAGCTGAAGGGAAGACAGGACTTTTTGAAGACTTTGGGGCAGAATTAGCTATCTACACTGACATTGAACAAGCATGGAAAGGGTAAAACATGAGACTCCTGCGTTATCTGCAGAACTATAGAGCTCAAGAAGAGCAGAGATCCTTAAACCAAGGAATCATGGAGAAATGGATCCTAAAGACAGGAAAAATGTTCAGTGCCCCTGCTTATAGCTGACGTTAGCTGCTCTGAGAGTCTGTACACATAAATAGACACTCTGAAAATTAAAGAGACAGCTCCTGTTTATTGCACATTTTGGCTAGCAGTCTTTCTGCTGAATGCATTGCAAGACCTGCCTATTCTGTTGCCCAAAGGCCTGGCTCCCAGCAGAAACGCAGATGCCTCCTTCAAAGGTTTTTAAGGTTTTTTAGGAAATAGGAAAGGAGTTTAGAGCCAATCTGTGGTCATCCTCCTCCCTCCCAAAGTCTCTGAACTCTTCTCAGACTTCTGGTCTCTTCCAGGACCATTGCACATCAGGGAGTTACTTCCTCTGGGCCAAGTGGATGTAAGAAGTAGGAAGGAGGAAGATTCAAGAGAAACTGAAGACTATAAGAGTAAGGTTTGATTGCCAGGCCTACTGGAACATAAGTATTCCAGGCTTGGATTATTTCTACCTTTTTATATATTGACTCACTGTTGCAGATTGTTTCATCTTCCTCACAGTCTCAGCCTCAATGGTCCTGTATTCCCAGCTTTCTTTCTTTTGCTTCACCTGTCATATTGCTTCCCCCACTTTCTTGTCCTCTTCTTGAGAGCAGAAGTATGTACTGTGCAACAGTTGTGTTCACTGGCTTTTTCAGTCATACAAGTATACCCAGACACACAAATCCCTCTGTTTTGAGAAGACAAACCAAAGGCACTTACTGCTTCTGTGTTTGGAGCAGATGATGGTGACGATTGTGATGATTGCCACAACTCACGTAAGTCGGGGGCCTGGGAGCTCTGTCCTCTGTACAAACAGGTTTTGTCTCAGTATAATAATCCACTGCACCAGTGCACTGAAGCTCTTCAGTTGCATCCTCATCCCAGACCTCTAGGTATTTCAGGACATTGAAAAGTAGTGAGCGTGTAAGACCAACCCTAGAAATAGGTTTGACATTCTACAAGAAGGTAGTGTAACCACATACAATGTGATGTCCTTGTAGTAACCATCCAGAAAGATGCTGGAGGACTCTGTACCAGCTGGAGAATCAGACCTACAAAAGAAGACTTTGTATTGCATTGTTCTTTTTTAAATGGCACTCTCATCGCCCAACCAGAGAAATGGACTCTTGTAGCTAATTCAAGAGAGTCAAAAACTTTACTGAAGCTACTAGACTGCTTAGCATCAGCAAGGAAGTCTGTCATAAACTGATTGATAAGCAAGGATCAAATAAGTTGCCTGCCTTGCTGATGTGAGGAATCCCATCGCTACCCATTGGGCAGGTACCTGGAAGGGCTCACCTCTCCATTGCTGCTCTTAGCCCTGTCACCTCTCAGATGGTAAGATTAGAAGAGATATTTAAATGAACAGTTTCACGTGGCTGCTATATGAGGAAGGAACTTTATTTATCCCAGACACCATGTAAATGTGTCTTGCAACATTTCTGATCAGTGCTTGTTTCCTCTGGTACATATTGCTGCTAAACTCATAAGAAAGAGTACTAGCAGATCAGAAAAGAACAATTTGTCACAATTGACAATGTCAGTGGGCATACAGCTGAGGCTTAAAAAAGGCCTAACAACATGCCAGAGCAATGGAATGAATAAATGAGAGATGACTTTTAAATCATACAAAATTAATAACAAACTAATATTTTTGCTTCTGTAATACTAAAACCCCTGTTCTGAAGTAAATTTACATGACAGGCCACAAAGAACTGTTGATATTGTATATAAAGTAGTACACACACAGAGGATTACCTTGAGAAGACTTCAAAAGGTCACAGAAGCCAACACTCACAAAATTACTTGCCCCAGAATTAAAGTTTTCCATATACCTTCAGTTTTGGCTTTTTGTGTGCATGCATCACGATACAGCCTTTAGGTAGATTCTGAAAGTAATTTTTTCCACATATCCCAGTCTTGGTTGGTGACTGAAAGAACATTTGCACGGATTTTTTTATCTTGGTCCTTCAGATTGAAGTACCTGCTGTAGTTCCAACATGGTGTTCAGAGCCTTTTCAATTCAGAATTATTAGTTTTCTAGCTGGATTTCTTCTACTGCTTGCTTTTTAGTATCTGAGGGCTCCATTTCCACAGAAATGTAAACACACTCTCTTGAGCATTGCACCATCTCTTTTCAGTATGTAATCTGTTAGCAGAACTCACAACCTCCAATTTTAATTCAAGTACTCTTCAAAGAGTTTTTTGTTAGAGCTAAGCATCTGCAAACAGGATCTACAAAACTAGCTTAAAAGTAGTCAGTGAAAAACATTGAGTTTATCCTAAATGCATGTTTCTCTTTGGGACCCAGACAGCTTACTCTGATCTGCAAATGCTTTCATAGCTCTCTCCACTCAGTGCTCACAGTCCCAGGCCCTTCTCTCTCCTTACAAGGTGGAACCCAACCATCCTACCCCAGACACATAACTTTCAAGTTTTAGACACTTACTAAGTCATCCCTCTTGAAGAAAGTCCGTAAGGACCTAAATGAACCATTAAGAGAGAGTGGTGGGGATGTTAGAAGGCCCTCAAATGTAGACGAGCCTATCTGCACCTAGTTTGGTAATTTGGAGAGGTGGATGGGACTTCTATTTGGAGTCCTTCAAAGGCATGTCCCACACTCCACTGCCCACACAAGGAACTAGGCCATTTATTATTGAAGAGCATTTCAATAAGTTGCCTGAAACGTGTGCAGGCTGATTCACCTCAGGGATCCCATTTTATTTACCGGGGAAAGATGAAAAGTGGAGCAATTCAAAGAAGTGAGAGCACCTATTCCACAATTCCCACAACATTGTGAGACATACATCCAGGTCACTTCAAGGAAGGATCTTCAGCTCCAGTGTTCATAGATTTCTGCCTGAGTACTTTTTCTAGCTGCTGCTCAACACAATCCCACTCTGAAAGGTCTATTGGATTGAGCCTCTAAAATGAAACCTGCATCATACAGGCATATTTTGTGATTCTCCACAGGGTTGGCAGATGAAGGTGCCAGAAGATACCCTTAGGATCAGGACATGACTGTTTGTCTGTGTATGTCTAGTGACAAATTTTAAGCACGTAAGACATGAAATGGTAACGTATGAATAAGAATTCTAGGTGCATTTAGGCATCTCCAGGACAATGTATCAACTCACTGGGGGGGATGGGGAAACCAAAGCCAAATTGAAACACCTAAAATGACAGTTGGCCGTTACATCTTGCATACATCACCATACTCCCTCAGAAGTCCTTCTGTGCTGTAAGCAGTTTCAAAAGGAACAGTTTCTCAGGCAAATAGAGACCAAGGTGAGAGACAAACCATGTGAACACGTTTGTGTTCACGTTTACTTCTATTTTTAACAAACACTTTGTTTTTATTAAATACTTCAATTTCATTAGCAAGATGAATCTCAGGAAGTAGACTCAGGAGAGAGTAAAATCAGGCAGCAGGAAATTCAGAAGTGCTAGAGGGGAAACTACAGGCTGATAGTACCATATGCTTTGTGGTACTCCAAAGGAAAAAAAAAAAAGGGGTGGGGAGTAGTTTTTATAAGACCTTATGGTCTTTTTTTCATGAACAGGGGCACAGATAGAGGCATATAAAAGAACCTGAAGTTTTGTTTTCAATGGATGGCCCATTACTCTTTATAGAAACACCTTTTTTTTTTTTAATGCCTTATACAGTTTCTTTAGTACTCTGTATTCTCTCTCATATCTACAGAGCTCCATAAATCTGCCCTTTTATGTTGAATACATCCACGTAGCTTAATATTAACCTGTTGGGGCCTTACATAAAATTTGTGTGGTTCTACAAAACATCTTGTATGTCAGAATTTTATTAACCAATCCAGTGTTCAATACTGTGCTTCTGGCACAAACTTATATATAAAAAAAATAGTGCCATGCTGTTGAAAGCAGTTATAAATATCTAATGATATCTAAGGAGACGTTGATAAATACAATGTATACATGTTTGTATATAGGGAGTTTTTTGTTATATGTATTTTATTTTTGTTTTATTTGCAAAGGATTTATTTTTGCAAGTACTGTGTTCCATTGTATTCTAAGATACTCTTGCTTAGGACAAAACAGAATTAATATAATCAAATCAAAATATCTATTTGGTAGAAGAAAGTCCTCATCAAATATCAGCAACGTTTTTACTCAACTTTTAAAACACTCGCTGCAGCTGGACATGGTAAGCTAACTAGCTATCAGCACTGTAGCAACTAGCATTTTGACAGTCCTGTGTCATTCTGGCTGTAAAAAACCATCTAACAATACAAGGATCCCCTTAGTGATGCTCTTTCAGAAATGGATTAAATAGTCAATCAAGTTCAATGGTTTTCTGTGGTATGGAATCATGTACGGCATATCTGCCAAAAGTCATTGCTACATATTCAAAAGCATGTTATTACTTCCCTGTTAGGTCTTGAGGACAGACTAGTGTTCAGCTGGTTTTATCTAGTCCATCTTTCTATTTATATTATATTAATATCTCGAATTCCTATCGCTGTTTGTTTTTATCATCTGAAATTACGGAATGAAAGTAATCAGAATCCTTTTGGGACTCATTATTTTTAAAGTTTTCATGTTGATTTCTGGTAGGCAAGAACGGTTTGAGTAAATTCAGGACTACATCTTTGCCTGGTTGAAACGAGTCTTCAATGGACTAAAAATGCCTCGATCTCACCACATTGCAGCTTAATCATAAACACAAGGAGGCACAAGTCCTTGGTTTGCTTTAGCACTAGGAGAGGTTGTTTATTGAAAATTTAGGTCTGCCTAAAAATACATTGCACATTTGTGAAATTTCAGTCATCACTTTAGTGATTTCCTACAGCTTTACCATTCTATATCTTGCAATTCAGGACAATGATGTCTTATATGACAACTGGAAAGAAATTTGTGAACCTTTACCTGCTCTGAAATTGCTTCCAGCATTTTTTATTTGGTGAGAAGTTAAAGGCATTTCCAGATCCAAACAGACCAGGACACATAATGCAACAGCAAACAAAATACTGAGAAAGACATCTGCATGAAAGTCCTACCTGTGTATCTGTACCTCTGGGGATGCTGAGATTTTCATTGTGAGAGTTAGTGGGAAATTATTTTCCGATTCTCAAGGGACTTTATACTACTAAATAGAATACTCTTTAGTAGAATACTCTTTATTCTACTAAATAGAATACTTAGATAATCTCTCTCAATCTCTCTTTAAGTAATCAACATTTAAAAACCTCCAAATCTTCCGCCCCACCCTCCCTCCCCGCCAAAAAAAAAAATTATCAATGAAGGTTAATTGAAGCACCTTTACTTTAACAACGTGTCACCAACTTTTCTTTGTTCGATATTTTTAACATTTTATTCTTAAAATAATAAATTATTACAAACTGATAAACATATTTTGAAAATGCTGAACGTGAACATTTGGCAACTTCAGGGAAAAAAATATAGTAGAAATTCTCCAAACCAAACCTTTTCATGTCAGTTTCAACAGACTATGTGTGCAGTGAAAACCTCCAGCTGTTCTACTTCTCCTCCACAGCTTTGTCTCATGTTTTGCATGTAGGAAAGCTACCAACAATCCCATAATTAAGGTGTCTGTTAGTGTTGTGGCTGATAAACATGTTGGTAGGTAAGTAGCTAATTATTAAGCATAGACACAGGACCAATTCTGACAGCAAATGTGAGTAGGGCTGCCCTATTTTGCTTGGAAAAAACATTTATGGATGAAAACCACGTTATGCTCAGGTAAGTCTCTCTCAACGCAGTCAAAGAAACTCCTCTGTCAATGTTCCTCCCTAAAAAGGCTCTGCTACTGAAATATTGGCTGGGTATGTAGAATCACCACAGTAATCAGGTTTTGTGCAGACACTTTGGCAGAAGTTGCTCTCAATGAAAGTGTGAAACTGAGTCTGTTGTGTTACTGCCACGTGCACTTTCCTGTGAGTGCTGAAAGGCCAGGCTTCAGTAGGACCCTCTTAAATTCAAAAAAGTCAAAACTCATCTTTTCCTTGCCCATAGAGCTGTTAGCACTTTTTTCCCTCTCACCCAGCCCCGTGTCTCAGACACAAAAGGTATCAACTCCTCTGTCCTTATGCCATATTGGTAGTTGTTATGTATTGTCAGCTGAGTTCTGTGTAGGCAGCTGTGCAAGAAATGCCCACTGTTCAGTCAAGCCTGGCAGCTGAGAGGGGTGTCAGGGGATTAGGTGCAGCAGTTTACAGGCTGGTTGGACCTGAACTTATTAAATATATGCTGACAATTTTGTGTTTGATCTTCAGGTCAATAGCTAAGTTCCATCATAAGTCTGTATAATCAAATACTTGCTGCTGCAGCACTGAGCCAGCTGGGCACTGGAAACCCTGAAACCACCAGCTCAGTGCTCCAGGAATACGCTGTCCCACGGAACACCTGTAAAGCAATCACCTTTGTGTCTTTTTCTTCACATCAAACATGATCCTCCCCAAAATTCTAACAATGAAACAGAAATAATTTTGTCAGAACACGTCTGCTCTGCACACGGTACAGTAAATAATTCCTTGTCTCTGAATTGGTTTACATTTACACTTCAAAACTGTGAGGAATAAATCTGACAGCGCTATTTGATCTTTGCATGAAAATAGACTTCAAAGCTGAATGTGTATTTCTGTTCATTTTACAGCTACAGATTTCCAGCAGAAAGTGATTATGTCTCTGATTACTGATGTCTATTGTAGTAGCAGTTTCGTCTAATGCTTTTTTAGAATTTAATCATTGTCTTTTGTTGACCAGTACAACAGTACAGAGAGCTTTGCACTACACGTGTAATTGAAAAACAGAGTAAATCTACAGGATTTTTGTAATGCAGTAAAACATGAATAGGAGAATAAAAATGTCCTCAATGTCTGGATGTGTATTGTTACTTTGAAGCTACTCCCAGCTACCACCACCATAGGATCAGAGGAGAGGCTAACACCCACTACTTTAAATAATTATTGGATTCCTTTTTCTCATTATTTCTCATTCATTCTATTTTGAGCACCATCCCACTTGATGTTATAATTAGTTCTCTGAAAAACCTTTTGCAGAATAAATGGTTCTGGCTTTGGAGTATCAGAGATATGACAACTATGTGTCTTTTAGGCAGCAGGAACAATTTAGTCGTTAAATTTGCAGTAGGGACCCAAGTTCAATTTGAGCATTTGTAAGGAAGGCAGACATATAAGAACCATATCCTTGCTCATTATAAGTAAAAGCATAAGGAGGATGCATACAAACAATTTCTAGTTATGTTAACATGTGAGACAATACACTGAATCTTTTGAAGCCACATGTTAATGGATCCTTTTAGATGTTTTTTAGATGACATTGTCAAAGCATGTACCCAGTCTCCAACATATGGATGCAAGTTCATCATTAAGGGTAGATGGAAAACAGTTAGATCTGCTGGAAACATGTCTATTCAAAAGAAGCTTAAGGAATTTCCCTCTGTCCCTCTACAAGCATTTTTAACATCTTCCAAATATATTTTTTTTAAGCAGAAGGACTGTAAATATCCATATAGTAAAGACCCTTTTGTTTCTGTCTTTTCTTTCCTCTTTTCTGGCTTCCTTTCCATCTCTTCTTTAGTGTTTTAACTTCAGCACCCTCTGTGCTCCTGACTTTGCACACTAGTCATCTCAGAGGGAAATACAGGGTGCTTCTCATTCCTGTGGAACACAGCAAAAATACAGTTTTAACAGTCAGAGTCTGAAAGGCTTCTTTCAAGCCCCTACATGTCAAGAGCAGCAGCCAGAGCGTTCACCCAGCAGTGGACTTTGCCTTTATAGGAACTGTTACATTTCTGAGATTCCCATGAATCTGATGGGAGATAAAAGCCTCCAGGAAGGGTTGTCCCTTCTCTCTTTACACATCCAGTTGCAGGGAAGATTATATGCATCAGACAGAAAGGTGGCTCAGAGTATTGGCTCTCAAACCCTGGTCCAGGGACTGACTCAAACTTGAATTCAACTCCCACAAAGAGCCACCACTAAAAGTACCCAGTATATTCACTTATTTCGATGGCAGTGCTTCAATACTTCATAATACTGAAAGAAATTTTGTCTGTTGGTATAATAATTTAAGGATCATGGCACTAGTGACAAGATGACATGGTGGCATGGGATGACTTCCAGCTTTCCTTCTCTCTTGATGCCCACTTACCTGTGCAGAATGAATCTGCAACCAACTATTTCCTGTCCAGGAACTGTGTGTTCCTGGAAAATAATGCAAAATAAGGAAGTTATTCAGTATTCTAGAGAATATGGGCCAGATTGCCTATTGCTAAATAAAAGTGGGGTATCACTTTTATATCAGCTTTTCCATTTGTCCTGCCAGTTGTTTGTTGTTTTTTTTACAGTGGAAAGAATTCAGGTGTTCCTCATTATCCTTCTGTGCTGTTCTAGCAGATAAAAACATGAAATAAAATTAAGTCATTTTCATTGGACAATGTTTTAATGACTCATATAGTATAAAGTCAATATTAGTATTCATGTCACATTCAATTATCTCCCTACCATGTCCCCCATTTGCTTTTCCATGTGTTGGTTCATCACACAATGCTAATTAGGTCACTTCAAATGGACCATAATTGACAATGGCACTTTTGCAGGTTTATATTTTCACACAGAAAATCTGAGAATAAATTAATGACCAGCAATTTTGACAATTACGGTCAATTAAATTTGTCAACATCCTGATTGACAAAATTAATCTATATTTAATATTGAAACCTTGACATCAAGAATGCAGTCTTGGCAATTAACCAGATTTAAGTGACAAATACATAATGCTGCATCAAAATTATTCACTTCCAAACTATCTGTGTTTGAATATCAATATATTTTCAATCCAACACGCTACGAATAGAAAACTAACAAAAAATGTTACTGAATCTCACAAACACCAGTGGAAAAAAAATATCAACTAAATAACAACCACACCATTGTCTTGGCTTTAGTGAAGGTATAGAAAATTCCAAAATTGGGTTGTCAGTGTTCTAACTGCATGGATTTTCATCTAAAACTTTATCTAATATAACAAAGATCACTATAACATGCCTTTTCTCATTCCTAGACTGGCTGCTAATATTTATAGGCAAACTTCATGCTACCTTGGCAATTTACTGATAATGCTCAATTTTAATCTTGTATCATTGGGTCTATGCAGCAGAATTACAGATTTTGTTCAGTCTGCTGTGTGAGCTAGGTGCCCTGAGAGTAATCCTTCCTTCAGGTTGCACATACCTTATAGTCATAATTAAAAAAAAAAAAAAAAAAAAAAAAAAAAAAACCACATGAAAATTAAATGCCGAATTCATGACATGCAAAATTGATTCAATCAGAATGAAAACATCAGAATAAAGATGTCTGTAGAAAAATAAATTAAAACACAGTGCAGTCAACAGGGTTTGTGATATATGTATGGAAGAGCTAAACACATTACAAAAGATTCCTTCCCTAGAGGGCTTGGAGAGCAGATTGTACCAAAGCAAAACTGGGTAAGACTGGCAGCAGTTTTCCACTGCTAGATCTGGCAATAAAACGAATAGTCAATTAACAGAACGTTGTTTTGGGGTTTTTTTTTTAAGGCAAAAAAACCCATACCAAACAAAACTGCAATCTGAAATCCTGTTAGTTTTTACTACCTTTTGCTTGACTACATTTTGCCCTGGGGATATACACAGGTCAAATAGTTGCATTAATGCAATTCAGGCAGGCTTTTTGAAATTAATCCCCCACACTTTGCAACACCCAGGGAGACTTCTGTCTTCTGTGGTCTTTTGGAAGTCATTAGTCAAGCTAAAGAGCCATGAAAAGCATTGATGGGACAGGATAGTAAAGCAGACACAAAAAAAATCCTTATTATCCAAGATATATTAACTGTGTGTTTAACATGGGGCTAGTGCTACATCAACTGTAAAGCAAGATGGCTTGACAGACATTGATATAGTTGGAACTGTATTATCATAGTCAAATGCAAATTGAGGATAATAGCTGGCAAACCTGAGAATAGACTTCATTAGCTTTCTGGGCATGTGCTTGCATGTGAACAGCATATTCCCATATCCATGTTGACCTAAAATAACTACATTGGTTAAAAAAAATTAACAATTCATTACAGCACTGGGTTTGCTGTTGGAACTGTGGGGCCTAAGTCACTATTTTCACAACTATAACTGCCAGGAAGGCCAAATCAAATTCAATTGGAAATTAAGGTAAAAAGAGGTACATGTCCTGTATACTTCTTGCATTTTTCAGAATATTAGACAGTATGTAACAACGTGATGTCTGAGCAAAACCTAATATTTCTAGTGCTTTGTAGGAATTCTTTTAATCTTTCTTTATCTAAACCATTGGACTAGCTGCAGAATGCTGGCATGTCCCAGGGATAAAAATTTAAGTCCTTACGTTTCTGTTATTAGTGTTTGCATAACTTAAGTGTCTAAGATGTTAAAAAAGAAAGTGTTCTAGCAGAGGTCATCTTACACCACAGTGGAAACAAGATTATTTAAAGCAAATTTTCAGTCACTTTAAAAGAAACAGCTGGAAAGAAAGTTGGGGGAGAAAGCAAAAGGGTACAACTTAAAAACTCCTTGTAGGCAAAGAACTAGGCATGAAAATGCCAGATCTTAGCAGAGTTTCACCTGCAGCATCCGACATGTGGTTTGCAACACAAAGTGGTCGATACTCTGGGGTCTTGAACACTTCTGACAATCTGTTTCCTTTGGTCAGGTATTTCCTCTTGTCTGCTCTTATTATGTCAGAGCAAACAGAGCAGGGAATTCTTCTGCCTGTGATCTGCATCACTGTTTCTGATAAAGCAGTGGTATGATGTCAGCTTATTCCCTAATGAAAGTGCACGGTGAGCACAATCATTTGAAAGCGAGAAATAACAGAAAGGGTTATTTTGTTCAATTATAATAAATATGTCCTCCATAATGGACTACACTACAAAAATAAGACAAAAATTCTCATATCTATGCAGACTGTAAATCTCGCATTTCTTCAAAGAACCGCTGGCTTCTTAATTAAGAGAAGAAACAAAAAAATGGTCCAATGAAGTATAGACTACCTCCAGAACGAAATAGGCTTGTCCAAGTCTTCAAAAATAGCTCACATGACTCTTGCCACGTATAATCCTGTACATTCCCTGACTGCAACCTCTTCTGTCTTGGTCACTTTCCTTAGATCTAACCACACAGCTCCTTGAAAGAACCACCTTTGCCCATCTGGTGTCATAATTCATACCGTAGGAAGCAGGAGCACAAACTCCACAGACTTTCACAGGCTATTTAAAATTCCTGATAGAAGAAGGAGGAATCAGAGGCTGGCTCTGAGGAGCCAGCTAGCCAAGTTGACTTAGAAA
Source organism: Hemiprocne comata (assembly GCA_020745705.1). Lineage (NCBI taxonomy): Eukaryota > Metazoa > Chordata > Aves > Apodiformes > Apodidae > Hemiprocne > Hemiprocne comata. The sequence continues at coordinate 115,959,711 of CM036588.1, read as the reverse complement.
CTTCCTGTTTCCACAGAGTAATGGAAAAACCTAGTGAGTTTACTGAATGTTTTTCCTATACCAAATTTTCAGTGGAATAAACCAACATTTATTTTAGCTGCCCGTTCATTGTGATGCATGTTGAAAACAATTCCTTTCATTCCTCTGGCCTGGCTTTTAAAATTTTTTTTGTCTTTCAGAGATCTATGTGTAAATAAATAATGTCGCATTTAAATCCTTGTTCGTTTTAGGTTTCTTGTTGCATTCAGAGTCATCTCCTCTAATTCATAAACACAACATAAGTAATTCCAGACATGTAAATAGCGAACTGTGTCCATGATAAATCAAGTCCCAAGACACAAAACCCATGTCCACAGCAGCTATAACAATAACCCTGTAACTGTGTAGAATTAAAATATGTGGGTCTGTGTGAAACACAGCACTCTCAAGAAAGCAGAGTGGAAGTCTAATGATTCAAAAACAGGCTGTTAGTGTGCTGTTTGGAAAATAATGAAGAGAATGTGACTGCTTTAAAATATCCAAACTGTTTACCTCTTGTGAGCATCATTCAAAGCTACTGTCAAACATCAGCAGAATTTTTTTCTTTCTGTATCAAAATTGCAGCAAAAAATCTTTTTATTTGCCAAATGTTTGAGTATCCACCTCAGAACAGTAGACCTGAATCTTTACAACATACCTGAATCTTTAGTAAGATTTGCTTATTTAATAAAGATGTGGAGTTTTAGCTGATTAAATAAATTTTCTATTAAGTAGATGTCAGAGAAGACTAATGGGTTTCTTGGCAGCAAGAACTTGTATGTCATTAATAAGGTATTGGACTGAAGAATTTGGAACCTTGGATGTCAGCATGGCTTAAGGGAAGAAACATGGGATTCCTTTGGAGCACATCATTTGTCAACTCCTAGATGATACCCAGATACAGTAAAATGATGTGAGCATGACCAGATCTGTCTTCTGTGTATTCAGATGGAAACTCTGGGACAGGGTTTCAGTGAAGCAAAATTATTGTTAGAAGCACTGCTGCTGCATTTGGGTAAGGAATTAGAGGAGGGTTTTTCTGTTCCAGGTGTTATCAGCCTCTAACATTGAGGCATATTATTTGGTTTTGCAACCAGTTTTTCTCAGCTGAATCAGCGTGGGGTTTTTGGTATTTTTAGATTTCCAGGACATCATTCTAGTCCCTCCTTCCAGAGCTATTCAACACTGGTAACACTTAACTGAAAAGGATGTTGTGCAATTCAGTTTACCAATCGTAAGATGGTTTTAAACCCTCAAATGGAAGCCACAATCAAAGTACAAAGAAGATGTGACTGTTCACATCTAAATTTATAAGGAAATTATTTGATTGCTATTTAAGAACATGTATTATTTAATTTTTTTAAACAGAGAATGCAGAGGAAGAAACTCACTAATCATAGCATGAATGGTGTAATACCTATCCTCAGGGATGAGGAGGAAGCTTTGAAGTTGTTGTCACAATTATACAAAACACTCTTCAGTACCTCTGCAAAGTTGCACAAAGGATCAGGCTGAATATGCTTTCATATAGATAATGTTTCATCTGATAGAAATGAGCACTTTGTAGATGGTGTCAATAAGATATAAATACAGCCTCTTGAGTCACACAAACATGTAGAAGAAAATTACAGATAACTGAGACCTCCAGGGAAAGGTCTACATCCAATGTTCTCATAGCATGGTTGATGCACTGCAGCCATGTTTTCTCCACAGTCTTTTTCCTTCACTATTAAGAGCCACAGAGAGCACGTGGCAACTCTCTATCATTCCCGCTTTGTTGGGACAAACAGGAATTCCCTCAGCAGACCCACATGCTTTGAACTGTCCCCACCAGCTGAACTTTGCCTTTTGTGTCTTTCTAATGCTCCTATTGGGTTGGAAGCAGGCAAGGAGAAACAGATTCAAGTAGCAAAAGGCCCCGTGAGAGGCAAACACACACCACCAGCCCACACAGCCCGGGGTGACTCCAGCTGCTGTGTTTGCAAATCATATTTTCTACCCCAGGCACTGGATCTGTGTGAGCAGGAAGAACTTGCTCTGTGATAAGTAATGAGCCACTTGCCTGGTTAAGCTCTGGTTTTGGTAAGGCACTGGAACAGGTTGCCCAGGGAGGCTGTGGAAGCTCCATCCCTGGCAGTATTCAAGGCCAGGTTGGATGGGGCTCTGAGCAACCTGATCTAGTGGGAGGTGTCCCTGCCTGTGCAGGGGGGTTGGAACTAGATGATCTTTAAGGTCCCTTCTAACCCAAACCTTTCTATGATTCTATGAGTCTGTGAAGAACAGTACCATCTGGACATGCCTGTAGAAGAGCTGCTTTCCACAAGCATCCTGCTCATTCCTTTGGCTCAGCACATTTAAACACACCGATTCAGGCAGTTTGGGAGGGAGGATATTTGCAAATCTTTTTTCTGGCTTCTTTCTTCTTCTCTGCTAGGTTTTTACTGTGTGTTACAGAGGTGTTAAGAGTTAACCCCAGGGGGCAGCTCAGCCGCACAGAGCTGCTCTCTCCCTGCCCCCAAATGGGATGGGGGAGAGAATTGGAAGGGTAGAAGTGAGAAAACTCATGGATTGAGATAAATACAGTTGAATAGGGAGAGCAAAAGCCGTGCATGCAAGCAAAGCAAAACACAGAATTCATTCAGTACTTCCCATTGGCAGGCAGGGGTTCAGCCATCTCCAGGAAAGCAGGGCTGCATCACAAATAATGGTTACTTGGGAAGACAAGCACTGTAAACTCCCAATGTTTCTCCTCACATTCCTCCTTCTTTTCCCAAGGTTTTATTGTTAAGCATGATGTCATATCGTCTGGGATATCCCTTTGGTCACCTGGGGTCAGCTGTCCCAGCTGTGTCCCTCCCAACCTCTTGCCCACCCCCAACCCCCATGCTGGTGGGGCTGCATGAGAAACAGAATATGCCTTGGCACTGTATAAAAACAGCACCATAGGAGCTACTATGAAGAAAATTAACTCTATCCCAGTCAAAACCAGTACCAGTACGAGTGGAAAAAATCCACCAAACAATTTTGGTGGCACAGGACTAGGTTTGTGTGAACTAAAACTGCAAGAAGGCAGAAGCCATGACCACCAGCTGGGAAAGGCAGAACAGAGCGTAGAAAGACTTCAATTCCAGCCATGTCTTCAACCCCAGCCATGTCCTTATCTTTTTAAAGGATTTAATTATTAGCTTCATTTGGCCTTTCACCAGTCCCAACTGTTCACACTGTAAGATGTACGTTACCCCCAAAAAACACTACAGAAACTCTGAAAGCAGGTGTAATTACTTGTAGAGCTGAAATTGCATCCATGAAAGATAACAGGTCTTGTTTGACTGGAGAAATGTGAACTTGCATGGCTTTTTTTAGTTTTTTCTCTTTATTTTTGAAAAACCTTTAAAAAAATGTGCTGCTCGTATTTCAATTCAACACCAGTATCTGCCTCCAGCAGCACTCACAGAAATCACAGTCTAAACTTTCAGAAGTAGGTAAGTGAAGTGAGAAGCACAGGTTACGCTAACTTTGAATTCTATCTCTATTTCGGAAGCACTTAAATATTCCTGAAGATCTCACATGATTTTTTTTTTTTTTTTCCATCTGTCATTCCCCCTTCCAAAGCTCAGGCTTACATGGATATAGGAGTTGAGGGGGCAAGGGGCATATAGTTCCTCACCGTTGTGCTTTGATCCAAAGTCTCTAACATGTAGCCCCACTGCATTCAGAAAATTTCTTCCAAATAACACCAAAACAAAAAGCAAATGATCTGACAAACCAATGTCAGGCAACAACTGTTCTAGCCATTGATCTCCTCCAGTAGGGATTTTGAATAATTTCTTTATTGTCTGTTGCAGCTCCTTAAATTTGCATCTATCAATGTTACCACAATAACAGTGAGTTGCTGGATAGCTCAAAGGAGGAAAAGCCCCTTTCTATAGCTGTATATTTTGAAATCTAAATTTAGAGAGGTCTCCAGGACATAGTTTCCACTTTGGCCCTGAATTTTCTTTAATTATGGTTATTGCTATTTAGTTTTCTAAGCAGAAAAGAGGAAAAGCATAAACTAGTGGGAAGATAATGGCTTCTCTTTCCTTAGAAAACATAAATACACACCCTGTCAGTTTTATTTTATTGTTAAATGGAGATGACTTGCTCTGTATGTTAGTAGGTCTAAGACTCATCATTTGTATTATAACGTTATGCAGTTTAATTGTAGCTCACATCTACCTACAAACTATTGTGATCTGTTACTCTGAAAGCATGGTGTTCATTTAAGAAAAAAATATTAATAGAATCAGTAAAAATATAAAGCACAGAGAAAGAGAATATAACAGAAATTGAACATGCATATAGCTATTTTTCCAAACTTAATGCAAAAGCATTCATATAATTTAAAAGCATTCAGAAATGAGGTCAGCTTCTGGCAGATCATGTGGTTCTGACTTTACTGAACCACTGTTCTGTGATCAGCTCCGTCTGTGTCATCCTTCTGCTGTGTAATTTTGTTTTCAAAGTCTAAAGACATCATTAAAGTGACATGTCTGCAGCCCGGTATAAAAGACTGAACACTTTGTGGTTGGGGAAAAAAAAAACAAACAAAACCAAACAACAACAACTCACAAATTTCTTAGCCATTAAAGACATACAGAACAGAATTGCTTTGTGATTACTGTTTAATCATCAGAAACATCCTGTATATTCCTTGAGAGAAGAAAGCTTCCAAGAAGACAAGAAAAATATTATTGAAGACATAGAGCTTCAGGTTTCCCTAAAGCTTGCCAACAGCCCTCCAGTTTTCAACACTTTTTTCTTAGCATCCTCGTCATTGGAACACCTTGTCCTCTAATTTCAGAAGAGAAGGCAAGATCCAGCACAATGGCTTCCACATCATTACCTTAAAGCAACAGCAAGAAGCCCTCAAGATAAATGTTTAGGCCAAAAATTCTTACTGTATGATAGAAATCTATTAAACAGTTGAGGCAAAGCCAGCGTTACTTTGAAGTTTAAGGGACCTTCACTGAAGAGGGAGGGAATTAAATTAGCTTGGTTTTGTAGCCTGAATTTCCCTAATGCAAGTTTCTCAGCCCTCTGAGGTGTGTTTTTTTTCTCTTTGGTATGTTATGTTTTTCTGAACAGGACTACTTGACCAGTACTCAAGTAAATTTAAAATAACGAGGGAGAGTGGAAATATTTCTGACAAGAAACTGCTTCCAAAAATTTTTGTTATCAAAACTAATAACAAATTGTCAAAAGTAACAGTAAGAAAATTAACCATTTTTAGAAATTTAGAGCCCAGTTTATTCGAACGATACTATAATCTTATAAATTTTGAGTTCAGTTAAATTAGTCATCTTTGCAAATTACCAAGAAGATTGTAAATTCTTCTTTACCAAGTAAATTCTTATTCCTACTGGAGCAAATAAACAAGATACCTTTGATACTGTCTTTGATACTAACTTCAAATAATCTATTGGAATGAAATCAAGTTTCAATCACAATGTTGGCATCCAAATCTAACTAGTTGAGGGAATGTGACCAGTAAGAATCATCAAGTGATCATCTGGCAGACAATTTCATCCTTGCCTATAGTTTGACTAGGAAAAGCTCTTTGAATCTTTAATGTCTTTCATTCCTCTTAAGTCATTTTAGAATATATTTACTTGGTTTCGTAGGACTGAATACTTGAGAACCTAAAGATCACAATTCCAAAATGCAACAGCTCTTGAAAACCAGAGATTTCCTTTCACCTGTCAACTTCAATTTAGAAATTATCTAAATTCCACACTAGCAATTTATTTACATGTCTTCCTTGCATAGGGACATACCACAAGGGTCAAATCAACAATCGATCATTCATCTACAGCCTCTTCTTTTTATAGCACTTGCAATGGAATTTGTGCCTCTTACACTAGAGGTAAAACTCCAGGCTTTTTGTAGAACATTTGGTCTGTCATGCACAGTTTAAAAAACACTTAAAAGTCACTTCAAAAAAGTTACTCCTAATTTTTCGTATAGCCACAGAAAATACAAATTAATTGGAATCTGTGAAACGAACTCCAGAAAAACAAATCTTACAGGGTCAACATGGAACTAGCTTATGTCACAGTTATGTGGTAGATTTCACATCTCCCAACTTTATAGGAATTTTTTTCCTCTGCACTGGTCAATGTTAGAGAAACAGCTTTTAATGTTTTGAAGAAACTCTCTTCATCTTCCAGTTAAGGCTCAGCTTCTGCAGGTGTATTAATCATTCTTGAATGCTGTGACAAACAGCTGCAAAGCCCAATACCAAATCTGTGCCTCAAATCCCCATGGCCTAGCCATGTATTAGTTGTTTTATCATGTGAGCTAATATTCATAAGTATTTTATCTTCATCAGTGCTCCTCATTACCAGCTCATCAAGCCATAACTCACTAGAGTGTAATTCTTACCAAGGAATTATCCCAGGGCCTCAGTTTTAAACAGCAATGGCAGATACACTGAAATATCCCCCTGTTCTCTCTCCTCCCATGGGCTACACAATAAACTTGAACAATTGCATGAAGAAATGTTTTATGTTTTGCCTGTGTATGCACCAAAAATTCTCTAATGCTAACTGCACTCAGGGGTAAGGTTGTATATATTTGACCTCTACCATTTAGCTAAATGTTCAAGACAACAAGGGCCACTGGCACTGCAGCCAGGTCTATTTCTTTTCTTTTGCTACAGCTTTGATTTAGACAATTAATTCTGATGGAGCTGAATCTCAGTGTATATTTGGTGTTCCCTGTAGGACCCAATAACCACTACTTAAATTTACTAAATAGAAAAATAAACCTTTCTGTATTCATTTCAAACTTGCAGAGTAACGTATCGATAATGAAGTAAAATTCTAATATATGAGTAAATTTAAGGAAAAGGTAGAGACTGACATGTGGGAACCTGACACTAAACACTAGGGTCAGAACTTCTTTGTAAAATAGCAAATATTACATAGGAATTCATCATCTGTGTTGAAACAGCAAGTATCAAGCCATATACTACTGCTGTTGTGTTTAAACAGAAGTTCAGTCCCACGGCATAGATATAGTCAGAAATTATATCAAAAAGGGCCACTTCTGAGGTGACAGTGTTTACTGAACCACCAAGTTGTTTGGGGCAGTAAAGAAGAGCTTTGACAGTGCAGACACTATGATACTGAGTGACTGGAAGATAAAATGACAGAGCAAGTTCAGTGCAGATGAAGGGAACCTAAGGGGGAAAAAAAATCAAAAAAATCTTTACGTACACAGGAGTAAGCTCTGAACAGGCTAATACCTCTTAAAACAAAAACTTGGGGTTATAATATAGTTCTGTGGGGGAAAAAAATGCCTAATATCAAGTGAAAGTCAAAAAAGGAATCTGAAAATGGGAATTATTAAGAAAGGGTTAGAAAACAGAAGAGAGATGATTGTGCCACTGTGTATAAACTAATGTTCCAGCCACATCATTAATGTGTTCTGTGCTGGTGATCCAGGCTGAAAAAGAGTGCAGAAGGACTGGTAAAGATGCAGAGGAGAGGATCAAACATATAGATGGATCAAAGCAGGACAAGTGAGTAAATGCATCACTTTCCCTGTGAGGAACAACTGGACTGGGGATGAGGAACGACTACGGCTCCCCAGCTTCCAAAAGAGAAAATAAAAAGGGATACAACAGAAGTCTAAAAAATTAGGAGCAGTCTAAGTGAATAGGAAACTGTGGGGTTTTGCCTTTTTCAGTACAAGAACACCAGAAGAGACTGCACATAGCAGATCCAAATCAAAAAATGCTGTGATCTTCATGCAATGAACTCAAGCTATGCAGATCCTTGCTGCAAGATGCTGGAATTTAGAAAAATAAAATCACCTGGATAAATCCAGTATAATAAAATCAGTTTGTAGCTATTAATATTATCTATTCTTAAATGTTATTTCAGTGTTTCTGGCATTCTCTGAACTACAAAACACTGAAGAATGAAGAATGTCATAGGAAAATATTGTTATATCTTTGTAGTTACCCTCTTAGCCAGGCACAGTCCAACTGGAAAAGAAAAAACAATGATGATCTTTGCTCTGATCCAATGGAGAATTTCTGTGCTCTGACAGGCAGAAATGTTCAGACATACTTTGTGGATTGGCAGCTCAAACTGTAAGCTATTTTGGAGCTTTGCACAAGGAAATTTTGAAAATGTAAGAGTTCATCAATTTTCACAGGAGTGCCTTGGCCATCCTGGAGCCATCCAGCACTGTCAGGTGGTGAGAGATCAATTCATTGGGTGCACAGGAAGCTGGAACCAAAGTGTGAAACTAGCATCTGCATCAGATATTGAAGCCAGCAGATACTCTCATGCAGAGGTTTCCCCATAGCCTGAGCCATGGAGAAGGCAGGCAGCCACTTCTGGACTCTCTGACATTTGTGGCTTGTCTTCACATTCAGCTGTAGATGCAGTTAATCAAAATAATCCAGCCTTCTGATGACAGACACAGACATCTCTAAATTGCAGAAGAAGGCATTATGTTTCCTAGCTTGCAGTCAGAGAAAAGGAGGGTCTTCAACTGCTCCCAGAAGCTGAGGGAATATTTTGGGAGAAGTATTACCTTGTTCTTACACTCTTGCCCCAGTCCCCTCTGTTGGTTACTCTTATAAACAGGACACCAACTAGAGAAACACAACTGGTCTTATGCTCTTGTACAGAATTTGCCCATTTTTGTCTGGTCATATTTAGTAAACTATCAAACTGGTCATATTTAGTAAACTATCAAACAAGCTTCACAAAAGCCAGATAATCAATTCTTCAAAACATGACTATTAACCAGTATAGCTTTGTTTCTCTTGACATCAGCTGAACCAGTTGTTTTCTGCCCAAGAGCTGCTTTCTTACAGCTACAATGTCTCCATGCCAGTGGCAGCAGTTGCACTGGTGATAAATTAATTTTAGAGGTTATCTATCTGCTGCAGTTCATTCACTAGATCATGGTTCCTGCTTTTTCCTGAGATGCTCAAGAGGAGAGAGGGTAACACACATCTCTACAGAAATGTGCAGGCAGGCACATGCAGAGAGAGAAGAGGTAGGGGCATACAGCTTGTCCCTGACCACCTAGTCTCACTAGCAGGGCAGAAATTACCTGGCTGCTGAAGCTAGCATGAACTCTGGAAGCTGAGTTCTGGGCAAGGAATTTTGCAGCTAATCTCTGACAGGAGCTATCAATGGCACCATCCAGAGGACCAAAAATGGTACCCCTACCACAACCAGACTCACTAAGTCAAGTCCTTATTCAGTAGTCTGAGATATTACAGCTTCTCTGTGAAGTGAAAGAATATGTTTTCCTTTGGTTTATTGTAATTTCCTATAGATTTCTTTATGTTTAAAAAAAATTAATTGAAAACTATAGCCAAACACCTCTTTCATTGTACCTAAAAGCTTCAGTGTTTTATAAAGGCCTTTACAATCCAAGCTGTTCAGAAACCTCCATGTGGCATGAAAGTGCCTGATCTGCCAAGACAATTTATTTTTTAACTATGTCTTATGTATTTCACAAAGGTTTTTCAGGTGCATAGCAGATGTTCTGGAAAAAAAAATAATAAATAAAAAAAAAACAACAACCAACAACAAAAAATGAACCAAACAAAAAAAAAAAACAATAAATATTCAGGGAATCCAATAGTTAGCTGATTAAAGCCACAGAACTCCACAAATCGGGTAAAAATAAACGGAAAAAAATTATTCTGAAGTTCATTGCCTTGCTCACAGCCTCGTAATCTTGTCAGAAAACAATTTTGAATTATTCAATTCTGCACTGAAACAAATGTCAAAACATTGGCTGGCAGGGGGGTGGCTTTGTTTTTTAAACAGAGTCCTTATCGCCTTCTTAGTCCAAATTATAACCAAGCACTTTAGGATTGCTTAGACATTTACTGTCCCACTGAACCTCACTTTATCACATGCACCTTTTTTAAAACTGAAGGAAATCATGTTGCTGGGGGGGGGCTCATCTACATTTCGCTTCAAACATTTTTTAAAATTAGAACGTGGACTATCAGGATCCACATGTCAATGTGAGGTAAGTTGGACAGCAGGGCTTGTTCTCCAGGGACTTCTTTAGTTGCTTCACTCTTGATTCATCCATTGGCCCAACATTGTTCAATTTTATTCCTATTTCAGACCTACTACTCAGAGGCTAAATTTTGTTTTGCAGGTGCTATGAGGAGACTTCCTAAGGAATTTTAGCAAGATAGAGCCAGGGGGTTGGAGATTATTTATGTCAGTATCCATAAATAGCCCGCAAATTTACGAAGCCTCCTGCGCTGACAAAGTAGAAGAGAAGGGGTTATTTACATGTGAAGAACTTTTCTGTGAATCTTGATATAAGACAAATATGGAAACTGGAACGTAGTTTTGATTTTTGCATGGGCAGCAAGTGTTCAGGTAGGCAGCTGAAAGATAGTAGAGAAATTGAAATGTGTATGTGGGTGGCTGATTGACCCACGCAGAATCATAGGAATTGTAATGAAGCAACAAACTGATACATCTGGCTGGTTTGAAAACTGAAGTAATTAATCTACACACCATCTATCATTATCAATTTTTTTGCTCTTGCTAGCAGGTCTCCCAGGAAAACAGCACTGCCCTGTGTTGAAGGAGTTACTTATGAGACCAGACAGTAATAACTAAGAGACTAATTTCCCCATCTGATATTTCACTAAGCACTGCTTAGAACATTTCTGTCTAGGATTCAGTGTATAAAAATCCCTACATCACCTTTGTAAATGGCTTTGAACACACTGCTTGTACAAGTTCCAAATTTCTATGGGGTTTTTAATTTAAAATTATTAGAATTATTCAGCCATGTCAATGACAGACCTGCAAACACATATCCTTACTTTCAACCAACTCTACTAAATTACCTGAATGCTATTTTAAATATTCTCTCTCATATTTATGTCATATACTTGACTTTTCTTTTACTGTAATGGTAGGGACAATAAAATTATATTTTAAAAAAAGCATATGATATAATCATGATGTGTCTGTACTGACCTTACACATCTTGCTACAATTATTTATAACTGAAATGTGGATATTCTTCATGGAGAAGATTTTTAGTTCATTTCTATTCAGGGTAAATTAAAAAAAAACTTTTCCATTTAACTCTGATGTAAATTCATTGGGATAAGATGTAAGCTTATGATGAGTTGTTCTTTGAAAGCATTGAAAGACAGTTTAAACTGCAGTATTTCTTTTCTACAGAAGTCTATAGAAAATGTCTGCCTAGTTTATTAATAGTTATAAAACAGTACTCTGAAATTAATGGAAAAATCACGGACCTCCTGTATTGAGATATGCTAGAAGTTGTTATTTTATCACTTACTCTCAGGTACTTTATAAAGGCAAGCTGGGCCAACCAAATAGGTTAACCACATAAAAGACAGAGAATCTTGTCTACTTTAAAGCTATCATTTATTACATAATTATATAATTGAAATTAATTATCTCTATTTTTAGTTCAAGAAATTTTTAGAAATATTTATTAAAAAGGCAGTGTAATAAGACTTCTTTTTAAATGCATTGATAGAAAAGCAAATCTTTAATGCCTGAAAAGTACTTATTCCAGTAGCTCTGTTTCTGCAACTTACAGTACACAAGTGTAAGTAGATAAAAAAGAATTATTATCCATCAAACTAATCACTAAAGAAGTATATGCACACTTGTGTGCATAAAAAATATTTTCAGTGGCTGTTTTAAGTAACTATAACAGCTTTAAGTCTTAATTTAAATTTTTTAATTAGTCAGAAGTCCAACATATCTTAAATTTCTTCAGTCAAATATTTTTTAAACTATACTTCCATATAATACTAAAATATATCGGAGCTAATTTGAGGCAGTTAAGCTAAATATCTGACTCGACTCTTCATCACAATTTCAGTTTTTTATATAATTGGTTAAGGAATATTTGTAATTAAAACACAGCAACATGCTCTCAAGAATAATGAAACACTAATCACAGGAATCTTCAGATAATATTTTTAAATAGTTACCAAATGTGAAAGTTATTGATAATTCATATAGCTGAAGCATGGAATTCTAAGCATGTTACTATTTTTTTAACCAGTCTTTGGCAAGAAATACTTTGAGTTTTCATTCAGATACAGAAACCAATAGTCATCCAAAATGATTGCATTTCATTAGTTCTAAAATGACACAATTGTCATAATAGAAGATTAACACAATGTTGTACAGGAAACATCTATGTTTTTTTTCCAGTGGAATGCAAATCATATGCAGCTTGAGAGATAAATACCAGAAAATATTTTAGAAGGTATAATAATATATTTAGAATTAAATATCTCTGGTTCCATAACTGAAACCTGATCTTTGGAAATTTAAATAATTAAAAATAGATTAAATCTGGAAACACTGCTTATTATTACCCAGTCTACTATTTTCTATTCAGTCATAACCAAAAAATGTTCCTTCTCTCTATAGGTAAATGTCTTCTTACTAAAGAACAAATTCCGTGAGCAAACCAGTATTTTGCAAAGGAAAAAACAGCTGTATTCATTTAGCTTTTTCTGAGTCCTTATCTTTAGCTTACCTCAGAAACAAGTTCCCCAGCATACGTTCTTCTTGGATGTCTTTGCAGCACACTTCTGCTCTGCCAAGACCATACATACATATGCTTTGGCTTTATTTACATAATCCACAAGGAAATCCATTATGTTAAAGAGCCTCAACACCACAGTGTAAGAAAATTGCAGAGAGTAGTGAGAATATTATGTCCCTGAAGAGCTTCAAAAAGCATAAGTTATTGAGCAAGCACTCTCTTGAACCCAAATTCAGCTAAATAAAGATGAAAGCTTGTCAAAAAGTTGAAATGATACCCTAACAAATTGACAAAATTAGTATATTATTATAAGTCATGAGTAGTTTAACCACGACATTAGATGGGCAGATACGCTGTTTTCTCTTTAATCAAATTTAAAAGTCTCTCTCTATTGTAGGCACAGATTTGTAATCACATTTCCATATATAATTATTTAAATGATAATCTAAACATTCAACTACAGTTAATATTTAAAATAAATTTATTGATGCTGTGCCATAGTGTAAAACAACAAAATATAAATGCTGCCATAGGTAATTATTAGTGGCTTAGCTGTCAGTTAGTCAAATCAACTAAAAGACCAATTACTCTGATGATACACAGGTTGAAAGGCTGGTTAAAGTAGAGTTCATTTTTGACATTAGGTCTTGTTTGGTGAGTTCTGATTCCACAACAGTGGGGTTTTTTTTCCCTGTGAATTATTATAATGAGAAGATTTTGCATTTGAATTCACATACAATAACTTGTTCTCAACTTTGATCTCTTAATCTTGCTTTAGCCCTTCAAACATGCACAACACACTTCCCATAAAGCAAGTTGAGCATTACATTTCTTCCTAGGGAAAAAGAATTTTTAAATAAAGACACAGATGACATTAAATATTTCCTGCAAACTTCCTTTTCTTCCATACATGTCTATAAAGAGCTGAGTAGGTCATGTAAGAAATTCTGCCTCCAAAAGACAGTAAAATGGTCTTGAAACTTCTGCATAGAGAGTACAATCATACCCACCTCGTGGAAGATGTTTCCCTTCAGAAACATCAAATCTAAGGTAATTTTTCAAATGAGTGTAAGCAGTCTGGAAGGACATATCAGTCAGATGAATAGTCTGCTCTGCTGTTGTTGATACTCTCTCAGAAGAGTGACTATAGCATCCCTCACTTTCAAAGACCCATAATACCATCTTTCTTTACTTTTGTTTAAAAAATATTTTGACACACAAATCACAAATCTATAGAAGCAAATTAGAGAAGGATGGCACGGTTTCTAAAAATACCTCCCCAGTCACTCTGAAGACTGTTTTTAATTTGTTCACGTGTTTGTGAAGCACAAAACCAGAGTACCTTAAGAAATCCCAAGCTTTCCTCTTCACTGTTCTAAAGTTCTTTTCTTTACTTTGCTTCTTTAGTCATTATGTCACTTCAGTACTAGGTACTGCTGAGAAGAAAGACTGGACTAGCTGCTGAAATGTTGAAAGACATCTAGGGGTTTTAAAGTAAATTCAAGTACTAAGCACCATAATGTTGTGTTCTTACTCAGGGTACAACATCAACAATTGTGTCCCTCCTTACACACAAATAGTCGTATTAATTAGTTCTTATTTATTATTTTTATTCCTGTTGCAAAAATTAAGACCTACAAATTATACAGTCTTATTACATATTGCTAACAAGTAATAAGAAAAATAAACCAAAGATTTTTAATACAATGAGATTCTGCATCTACTACACAAACACTTTAAATACTCAAAATATCACAGAAACTATATGGAAAAGTATTAAAGCAACTCATGCATTGGGAAGGAAATCAGTCAGAGGCACTTTGGCTCCTGTTTAGATGCCATATATATAAATAAAGAATGAAAAAATGTTAAAGGAGGTATCTTGTTGTACATAATGAATGGCAGAATTACCAATTCTTTTATTGTTGACTGCAAGTACTTGCAGTTCCCCTTGTTCATTGCTGAACCTCATTATTTAGTTCCATTATTAGCTAATTTTAGTAAATCAGATTAGTTTTAAGTACCTGATATGTGAACATATTTAGCTTATAGTGCCTCTTGCTACTGATTTTCTTGAGACTGAAAAATACTTCATCAAAATATGAGCAGACTGTAATTTAAATCCCAAATAATGAAACATCATTGCCAGTGATGGAGCATTGTATGATGTGATTTGACTTAGAATACAAGCTTAGATTAACTAGTACTTGCAGTTAGAAATAGCAGAGATTTTATCAGGTTTCATTTGTTGCATTAGAATTATTTACATGAATCAGACAGTAAATGTAGAAGACAATGCTGAGGTGTAGTTCCACCTTGGTGGAAGATGAAGATTATTATTTCAAACTGCTTCACTCTACTAATACTGAAAAGATCACTATTAAATCTTGTCTTTTATTTCTCAATTCATCTTCAGAAACTGTTAGTGATGTAATTTATTTAAAGAAGGAAGAAACTTAAACCATGACAGTTTAATTAATGCACAGGTGTTGTTCTGCTTCGTATCACTCTTAAACGTAAAATATTAACATTCAACATCTCTTTCCAATTAATAAAAAAAGAAATACAAGGCATATCTCTTTATAGCAATCCTCATCACAAGTATCATTTAAGAGGTAAAATTGTGTAAAATATAATTGTAGAAGGATTAGGGGGGTTGGACTTGATGATCTTCAGAGGTGCCTTCCAACCACTATGATTCTATGATTATTTTAAAATAAGTATGTAAGGTCTATTAACTAATATAAAAGGGAAAATATATATTTTTTTTTTTAATCCTGCAGCCATCTGATCTGGGATTAGCAGATCTTGGACAATACCATATTTTCTTAGACTGCAGACCCTCAGGAGGGTTAAACAAATATTCTTTTTACTATTTCAGGACGCAGACTCTCCCGGGAAAAAAAATTACTGAGCCTTTTTCTCCTAACATTTTATACCAAAATAATAATTGGCAAATAAGAAGAATTTAAATTCTAAGAACTGAATAGTAATGAACTGATAACTAAAACATTGCTTAAAGGTTCAAATACACAAAGATTGTAATAATAGTGCTGTTCTGTTAAGAGATGTATACTTCATCGAAGCCAGCGGAAAGGAAAACATACCATATCACCCACCATACCGCAGGCATTTTCATACAATCTAGTGCAAATTCAAAGCTTTCTCCCACTGCACCCAATAAAACAGCCACAACTATTTTTAAATATATCAGGAATCCATGACCCCATAAGTAGTAACTTCCCTTTCTTGATGGAGTGCGCATCTCACTTTTGTAAGTGTCAACGGTTTCTGGCTGGCTGGCTAGAGACCACGGCATACTCTGCTTTTCTCCCAAAAAGGCCATGTCATTCTTATACAACTTAATCAGTGGCTACATACAGGAAAGCAACACTGCAGTCTTTCTGATCATTTTAATGAGGACCCCTGGCTATTCAGTCATTGAAATATAATTGACTTGCTCTTCTCTTATTTTCATAATAGACACTCCAACCTAGACCACATTTATTTTGCTATAAGAAATGTCAAGAAAGATTGGAAGTTTTCTGAGTGTCCCCATTAAAACTGAAAACATGCCACCCTGTCTTTTGCATTAGCTGCAATCATTTTGTATAGAACTCATTATGCAGATAGAAGATGCAAATGTTTCATCTACCTCACATCTAACCAAACTGCAAGTGCCAAGAAAATAAGCACGAGGAAAATAATTTTCTCTGTGGTGTTTGCGTTGTGTCACAACGCCAGTGCCCGCGTCTGCCTGTGCACACACGTGCTCACAGATAACACACACACACAGCTCAGAGTCCTAACATTTTCTTTCAGGTAAAATCCAAAGGTTGTTTGGTACCCATCAGCACAGCCGAGGAAGTGCATTTTTCTCAACTGAAAAAGCTCTACAGAACAATAACTAGTACTTTAAAACCAAGTGAGTAGCGGAAACCATTCAAATGGGAAGATATCTTCATGCACAGGAATGCATTTAGTGTTGGTTTTTAAGGAGAATAATGACTGTTTGCATGTCAAATGTGTTATTTTGAGTAAGTTCCAGTCACTTACTATGACCACCCAGTTCACTACATAAAATATCAGGTAAAGAACTGAGTCTACTGCATATTAACTAAGTTCTCCTCATATCTGGCCAGACTGTGACACTCCTTTCCCACCATAACACAGTACTACATAGGACATCTAGCATGAAATATCATTCATTGTCGACCTAATAGTGCAATTTGCAGATCAAAACAGAAGATTGCTCTTCCTGTTAATATTGACATGTGCAGCATCTTACTGATCCCACCAGTAAATCCCTATTACATCATCACTCTTTAGTATTTTAAAGATGTGATTACAGAGATGTCATTACTTAGAGTGTTACTGATCACTCAAACCCTCACGCTAATCACTCAGACCTCACATCTCATAATTTTCCAGTCATCTTTTCAGCCATCTACATTCCAAAAAACCTTTATATTTTGAATTAATCATGATGTAGGCTTAACAATTGAAAGGTTAGAAATGCAGATGCTAGAAGATACGATATTTTTAATCTGCATTTGAACAGGGAAAGTGGATTGATTTTTCCAAGACTTAGGCAATTCTGTTCTGATGTATTATATAGCATTACAGAGGGGACAGACAAATCATACTTTACCTTGAAGCAACTGTATACTGAAATAATAGAAAGGGGTGGCAAAACAGATATTTTAAGTCAGTATTTAATGTCATATATTATGATTTTTCCTCACAAGAATCCTGACAATTCCCTTACCCATTTTTAGCATAGAAACATGAAAGTATCATTCTTTCTGACATCTTCACACAGTTTATGTTTGACATCTTTACATACAGGGCTTGAGAAGGAGCATTTCTGGGCCTTATTCTAACAGGGTGCTGTGCAGCAACCAACCCCAGCCCCAGAGCAGCGGGGCCGGGTCCTTCCCATCTGCCCCACACTGTCTTCTCCTACAACTCAAAGATGTTGCTACACGGCACCTTCAGGAAAAAAAGACTTCTAAGCATCATGCAAGCTATCTGTCTGCATGTACAGCCTGTCACCAAGCCACGGCCCCCACGCTCTCACACAGAGTACTCTGGGCCTGGCAGAAATAATCAGCTTACAAGAGGGAAGGGAAGAAGAACCCCTAGGCTTCCACTGGATCAACATCAGTGCACATGTTCATGCTACTTCAGCAGCATATGGATGTACCTCACGGAGTACTTTACGCATAGCAGCAGCACATGGACTCTAGCAAATAAAGGTTTTGGTAACACAAGCATGCAAAAATGCAGCTTTATTACACACAGATAATGTTCTATAATTTGATCGCTTAAAACTGGAACTACTGATTTGACTTCTATTTACTTTTTTGCTGGAGCTGCTTTAAATATTTTACAGGCAAAATCTCTAGATAATGAGATTTTTTTCCAATTTTTTTTTTTTTAACGGAAATCATGAAAAAGTTTTTTCAGTCTTCTCACTGAGAATTTCATCTTTAAACTGGAATTGTAAATAAATAAATAATTCTTCACTTCCAGCCCAGCTCCATGTTCAATAGGCACTTTGACAAAAGGAATACTTAAAGAGCAACCAAGACGCATCATATAAATGAACAATTAGTAAAAATTTTGTTGCAAGCTTCACACTTTAGCACACACACCTCCTTACAAGGGAAAATATGTCATAAGGAAAACCAAAAGGACTTCTTTTTGAGAGTTGCTTGGCTACCTGATGTCTGCTGGTTGCCATCAGATGAGTTGAAACACAGCCAGCAGTGAACTCTTGAAGCTGCTGTGCCACACTTCCTCTCCTTGGTCTGTGTCTGGGAAGCCAATGTGTCCAACGACCCTGGCTCCCAGCTACTGCACAGCTCTCTGGCCATGCAGGTAAAGGACTCCAATTCTTACCTCCTTCTTCTTACAGTCCACTTTAAGATACCATTGTTTCTCTTTTTTCATAAATTCTCATCCTGGTTCTCATCTGTGAAGTGGTTAACTATACTCTCCCCTCTGCAATACATCTGTTTCATCCAAGCAGTTCATTCAGGAAGAGGCAGGAAGGTCTCCTTCACTGCCACACAGGTCAGGAAGCACCAAACCTCACAAATGTTGTGCATGAACTGTCTCAAGTAAACATTTACTTGGTGTGGGAAAATGAAAGGAATGCAACCCTGCTAGTCTGCCTACCCTCTACAGAGGGAGAGTCTTGCACAAGACAGCAGACTAAATCACTGCTTATTCTTACATCAGATAAGGAGCAGGGGCAGAAGGAATGGACCATTGGTTTGGCCAACATATGGCCAAGATAAAACTCTGGCCCCTGGTGTGGGCATCTCAACTGCAAACCTGATGGCCAATTAGCACAACTTCTGGAACAGAATGAAGATTCTCTGGCCTGAGGTTGTAGAGATGAGCCAAAACAATGGAAACGATTACACCTGAGAAATCTGCATCAAGAGCCCCTCTGGTCCTTTTTCCCTTCCCTCTCTTAATTAATAAGTAATATGAGCCTGCAAAGGTACCAATCAGAAAATTATTTATGACTTAGTCCCTCCTTGTCAGTAATTATAAATTAGTCTCAGAATCCTCTGTTTTTGAAAGGAAGAGCACAACAACTATCCGGATGGGTCGACGGGCCTGAATCCTCTCTTCTCCCCCAAAAGGGGACATTTTTTGTAAGATTTGTGACTCTAACTTTGTCAGATGTTTTATTTTGTCCTTGCTATCTTAACCTCAAATCTATGCAGCTAGTGAATTTATCAACAGCAATACAGAACTTGTTATAACTGTTGCATCAATAAATTATCTTAACTTTGCTTTCAAACTGTCTCAAGTGAAAGTCCTTGTTAGGGCTCTGAGATGGGCAAAGTGCTTCAGTGAAAGTCCTTTTGGTGGGATTCTGAAGCAGCAACTTTGCAAAGCTGTCTTAGTGAAAGTCCTTGTGGGACTCTGAGACAGGCAAACATTGCCCTTTTATGTGGCACTTGGTCTGAGAAAGCAGATTCACAGGGAGAAGGAGGAGTACAACCACACACGGAAATGACCAGCTTGGGGACTCAATGGGTTTGATTCTGTTTCTGGTTCATGTTTTCTCCTGTGACTTGGAGAAGAAAAAGGGAGAGAGGACGCAGCTTCATCTTGTTCTTGGTGTAGGAGAGGACCCTTTTAGTTAGGAGAGCACCACAAGCCACCACCCATTAAGATGATGACATCTGAAAACTGAGTCTGCCTCCCAGCATTCAGGGCTTGTGTTGCAGTCCAGAGGGATGTGATTTGGAAAGGTGGTTGTGCCAACCCATGTGAATAACATGGGCTTCACATGACAGAGAGAAAAGTCTGTTAAGCCAGACCATGATGGTCTCCCCTTACCATCCATCAGTAAAGCTCCCACATCCAGCCTTCTCCCATCAGCCTTGAAGACCCTGCCTGGCCTGATATTCCCCTCCATGCATTGTCATAGATGTCTTCTTCATTCACTTCTCCCTCAGCCATCATCATGCTATATTTCATACTGTTCCCCACTTCAGGAAACCAGTATTGCTCCACCTTGATGTGGCTGAGGAACCACCTCTCCCATGTCTATGCACAGCCTCTGAGTGAACTTCTGGAGAGGATGGCTTCAAGACCAGAAATTAAGTGAAATGGAAAATAAAACTGGAGATGGAAGAAAGGTGGCAGGAGGAGAATTTTATTGTATTTAACCTCCGAGCAAATTATGTTTACTCTACCTTTTTCAATTTGCATTTCACTCTAATTAAAAAGTAATTTTAAATAAATTATTTGCAGGTTGGGGTGGTGTTCATGATAACTGAGAGTGGCAGAATTCAGACCTTCTGTTTCATGGTCTCTCATCAAAAGCCAGAAGCACTGTTTCCTACTTCTTTTGCAAAAAAAAAAACATATCAAGCCCTGGCCATACTGTAATGTAAAAATAATGTAATACACAATTCTAAAGCCATGGTGCTATTACTGGTTCTAGGACATCAAAAGTGCTGGTATCTTCTGTTGCATGTCCTTCACAACACACTGAAGCCTTTGTTCTTCTGCCCTGATCAGCTGTGTCTACCATGGGGCACTGGAAAATGCTACAAGTGGGAAGTTTGGGTGGAAAACTCTTGTGGGCCCATCTGAACCAACCACCCACTGCCAGTCATGTGAGGAATCAGACTTGGTGCCCCAAGGAGTCACTGACACATGCTCTTGCAAAACCTGCAACATTGGTAACCAGAGAAAAAGATGGGAAAACAGTCAAAGTCTCAGGTGGGACACATGGTCGAGATATGGTGACAAAAAGAACCATAACCAAAATATCACCACAAAATGCCACTTTTGAGGAATTTCCAGAAAATTCAGAAACTTAAATTATCAAAAATTGTAATAAAAAATATGCCTCTGGGTTTTCAGGCCTTTTTTTTTTTTTTTTTTTTAATCTTTGCTTGTACTGTGCAATATTTCAGAGCTACACTCTGTCCTGACTGATGTTTTTTGCTTTTTTCCTCATTTGAACAGAGGAAGCCTAGGGCACCAGATGTCACTGGGAGTCAAGGTACCTTAGAGACAGGCATGCTTGCCTTCAGCAAGTCTACAGATTTGGTCCTCAGGAACTCTTGGTATCTCCAAGGAGAAGTGGCAACTAAAAAAGCATTCTGAGGATCCACATTTCAGATAGAAATACCTAAATCCTTCTGTTAATCCTTAATCTCCCTGAATAGTATTGCTGTTTAATTACAATGCAAACATCTGAGCTGCTCATCCTGAACTCTTTGTGCAATCAACAGCACTTTAAGAAGAGAGATTCATCTTCTCATATAAATATCTAAAGCAAGACAAAATAAATCATGCCTCCAATTGCTTATGCCTCTCCACTGACCCCAAATAGCTTAGGATGCTTAGCTGGGATTTGGAGACCTACATTTGCAGGCTTCTACATTTGCTTATATGAATCCTACTGTCAGTTGCCTTTTTCTCAGTGGGAAATTACTCATGCCCCATCCTAACAGGGAAGTGATGATCATAAATGCATTAATGATTCTGAGATACTGGGATCTCTGACCTTGGCGATGTGTCATGTGATTCTCTCTCAACATGTGGAAAAATGTGCTGGTCTTTCCATCCTTAAGTATGGCTATATTCAAACACAAATGAAAGTTTCTTCCAGCTAGTTAAAGCTGTAAAATATGTGATGCAAATAGAAAGTCACAGTGGGAGTAAAGTATTCACCACCAAAGTTTTAATTTTTGGCTGCCTATTTGATTATACCCCCTCTGGGATTCAATCATGACCCCAGCATTCAAGCTGAGTAATGTCTTGCTTTACCAATTATTGCTAGGAACACATTGTTGGAAGGTGGCCTTTTGCCTCGGAACACATTGTTGGAAGGTGGCCTTTTGCATCCAAAGTTCTTGAAAATGTAGAAATGTAAAGAGAGACAAGCAAGTAGAAACATATCTCTCCTTAGCTAAAGGTACTGTTCCAAGCCTGTCAGTAGGAGAGCATGTCTCTAGTACACTAAGGTCCAAGACATGTACCGATCTGGGTTGTTTTTTCAAGTGTAATCAAGTTGACATCTATCTACATTGATTACACGTCAGAAGGGGAGAGGGAAATTCGGGAGGTGGGAGAAAGGTTCTCTGCTCTCTGGTGGCTTCAGATGTACCCTCCACAGGGTAGCTTGGGCCTCTGGGCATAGCCCTGAAAGATGGGTGGTGCATGAGGAATCATCCTGGAGGCCTTATGCCTCAGAGATGCTCTTCCCTATTCCTGCTTGCTCCTCAGGGCAGTAATTTGTTGCTGGTCTATACCAGCAGCAAATTATAGCAACCCCTGTGCCAGTTCAACTTGCATCTGGGAACTGGAAGAGGCAGGGGAGTGAGGGACAGAGGGCTCTGGCCTTTGCCTGACCATCTGCCTGGTGAAGTACTGGTACTATTTAGTCTTCCAACCGCTCTCTGGAGCACAATACTGCAGAAGCCACAGCGACTCTGAAGCTTCACTGTCCTGACTGTGCTGTCCATCAAACACACCTCAATCTGTCCTTTTCTTCCAACTCTTGCAATTCACAACTATACAAGGATTTCTAAAAACACAATTAGAAGACCCTGTTCCACTGAAACCCTTTCTGCATCGGAGAGACTCTGTACGGTGCAATTCTAAATCCTTCAAAAGTCAATCAGAGAAGAAATGCTGACTGGTTTTTACTGCATTTGTGTAGCATCCTCAATGCCAAATAACACTTCTCTTCATGCCTGGCACAGCTTTATTCCATTGCTCTGCAGATGACAAGATGCTGCTATCACAGGATGCACCAAGTGAGTCTGACAAGTCACTAGCAAACCTTTATACAGATTGCATTTTTGTTCTCCCTTGATGGTGGCAGTTTATCCAGACCCTCATTTTCAGCCCTTTGCGTGATAGTTCAACTGGTTTATACTCCTGTTTGGTTATCACATGGGTTTAAAATCATTGTTACAAACACAACTCTGTCCGTATTGCCAACGGCATTAAATAAAGATCATCTTATTAAGTGTTAAGAGATTGCTCTTGTTTTACTGGTCTTGCATCCAAGGAAAAAGACAGAATCAGGAAATCAGGCTCTTTTAATTAGTATGTTTCAAGTGTACCCTACGACCTTGAATGCATGTCCTCTGAAGAGACCTAGCCCTTTCCCATCTGCCTGATTTTGCCAGTGGTGTTAGAAGATGGAGTGACAGGTCACTTTTTAAAATCTTAATTTGCTTACCACGTGTACATTGCTAACACAAAACACACAGGAACAACTTCTCACATCTTTCTGTTTCTCCTTTTCTTCTCTTGCTAAAGCAATTTTCTTGATCTTTGCCTTGTACCAGTGAATATAAGTGAATATAAGATTACTAGGAGACATGTGGATGTTTCTGTCTGGGAAACCTGCCATTATCTAACATACTTGATGCCCATCTAGTGCATGGTCTCTTGGCTGACCTCACTCACCTCCATCTGTTAGGCTGGCTGTGTGCCTGCTCACAAGTCAGTTAGCCTGTTTCACTAGGACATGGGTGCCAGCAAGGATGTACTTGGATGGACAGCATGCACAGGATTGCAACATGCCATGCCTTCTTTAAGAGAGAAGAGTAACTTGTTTTGCACTGTTGTCTCCCATTGCACCTCTGTTTTCAGAGAAATCACTAAAGAAGGGTTCATCATCAAAACACTAGCTGAGAGTGTTTTCACCTTTGTTTCCATCCAGAAGATCAATCCTTCTCCCAGTTCTTCATCTGAAAGGGAAGTTGGTGTGCAGTACTTCCTTTGTTTTCTCCTGGGTGGCTCCAGCGTTTCCACAGACATGTGAGAAGTAACCAGTAAATCTGAAGTTCTTGCCTGAACATGCATATTTGAGCTTCACTTTATCACACAGATTAAGGAGCAACTTGGATAATAAATTGCAAAATAATATTTTGCACCATCAAGTTACACTCAATTGCATATTGAAACAGAAAAAAGAAGTAATTCTGCTCTCCAGTAAAAGATTGAAATCAAATCTGACACCCCACTCTATCAGCTAAGGCAGACTGAGGATAGATTAACTTCTAACTCACAAGGCCACATTTTTTTTAAGCCAGAAAGTCCCAAAATAAGGTCCAGCCATTGATCTGTGTATTAAGGAATGCAGATTGGACATGTAATGTCAGAGACATTAGCAGTTTTTCATGGACTTTCGTTGTGTCTGAGCTCTAAATGGGAATATGCAGACCAGTGCCAGGTTTAGAAAAAGCTCCGGGACACGGGGCTGTACAATCATCCTTAGAATCACAGAATCATAGAATGTGTGGGGTTGGAAGGGACCTTTAAAGGTCATCTAGCCCAGCCTCCCTGCAGTGCACAGGGACCTTTTTGACTAGATCAGGTTGCTCAGAGCCTCATCAAGCCTGACCCTGAACATTTCCAGGGATGGGGCCTCCACCACCTCCCTGGGCAATCCATTTCAGTGCTTCACATGCCTCATTGTGAAGAACTTCCTAATGTCCAATTAAAATCTACTCTGCTCTTGTTTAAGCCCATTGCATTTCCTATTGCTACAAGCCCTTGTAAAAAGTCCCTCCCCAGCTTTCCTGTAGCCCCTTCAGGTACTGGAAGGCCACTATGAGGTCTCCTCGGAGCCTTCTCATCTCCAGGCTGAACAGCCTCAACTCTCTCAGCCTGTCTTCATAGCAGAGCTGCTCCAGCCCTCAGATAACCTTTGTGGCCCTTCTCTGGACTGTCTCCAACAGGTCCATGTCCCTCTTGTGCGGAGGGCTCCAGAGCTGGACACAGTACTCCAGGTGGGGTCTCACAAGAGCAGAGATGGGGGCAAGAATCACCTCTCTCAACCTGCTGGTCACTAACACACTATCTGCACTGTAGCTCTACATGATAATCTTGCAGCAGCTCATACTCAATCCTTCCTCTCTGCACACAGATCTTTCAAACATGGCATTTATAACATGACCTAAACTGAAATGAATAGTCAAGCTAGCTCACAGGATCATTGCTAGTGTCACATTCCCACTACCCTCCTATGACTCCCTCCACCACACATAAATGGCAGAAAATCTGCCAAGAACCTGGAGATGGAGCAAAGTATGCACAGGGAAAAACACTGAAGGAGAAAGAACCAATAGCACAGGTACAGCTAAAGTAGGGGGATACACTCAGGTTAGGCTGACCAGGCTGGTCATTCACAAACTAAGGCAAAAATTTATTATAAAATTAACAATCCACAATCCACATATCAGAAACACTGAGTGTAGAAAGAATGCTAGAACAAGGCCTTCATCTGCTCACAAAATTCTCCTTGGCATTGCAACAAATAAGTTTGCTAGTGGAAATAATAAATATTTATAGATGGACAAGGAGAGAATTTTGTATCAGAGATAAGCTGATCATTGTTATTGCTCTGAGAAAAAATTGTTTGTTATTTAAGTGCAGGATGACCATTCTGCCTGTTTTGTTGACAATTCATGCTTTATATGACACTAAACTTTTGTAAGATCTGAAAAATGAGAGGGAAAAGCAGTGAGCATTGTTCCCTATCTTCTGGCATCTTTTTCCACATTTAAATTATATACTTAACCCAGCAAAGTGATCACACTTTCAACTATCACTGTGAAACTGATCCATGGCAATCTACTGTGCTTATTGCAAAACATGTTCCTCCCCATTAGTCTCTCAATGCACACGTGCCTTAATATAAGGGCATAAATTTTAGAAGGGTTGCACTGAAATTTTAATTCAACCAGTTTTATTTAGTCACTGCAAGCAGACAGAGACAGAGACAGAGACAGAGACAGAGAACAATGATGATATTATCCAGATGAGCAGGAGGCTGAAGACTTTAACAATCAAGTAAAGCCCAGCTCTGTACTTGCACTGGACATCTAGATTCGAACCCTCAACAACTTAAATACAGAAAACTTACTGGTAACATCTGTTTTTTCCTTTGTGAAACATCACCTCTGATATCTAACCGTTAAATAATAATCTCTCTGAAAATGTATTGCTCTGGATTTCAGTATTATATGCCAAACTTTTTGATTCAGATGAGATTCTCTGTTGGTGAATTTGGTGTTACTAGCTGTAAAAATATGGTGACCACTATGGGGTTCATTTGTATGGTAAGGATTTAATCCTGAGGTCCTAGTAGACTGGAATTATTTTTTTTAAGACAGAACACTCAACAAACCAAATTTACTACACAGGACAGATAGCAATTGATTTAAATGCAGTTGTTAATATGAGGAGCTCCTCCTCTCCAATATGGAAAAAAAAAAAAAAAAAAAAAAAAGAAAACAAAACAACAAAACCCAAAACAAAACCCAGTCAAATTCAAGCTTTCAGGCAGCAAAACAATAGCAAAAAGTTGGTGATTTTCCCCTCTTTTCTATGCACCCACCTCAACCCATTTGCAAACCATAGTGTCAGCTCCACGCTGCCTCAGGGATGGGAGACCAGAGGTGCTGCAAACCAGGACTGATGTGCCTGACAGAGTTGCACAGCAAAGTCTGAGTGATGGCCTGAGCCATGCCCAGCAGTAGCCAAAACTGGGAGTCTTTTTTCTTTCCTGAAGCACTGCATGCGACTACAATCACAAATGTGGCATATGGAATAGCCAGTCAGCTGCCAGTTGATTCTATATATATTCTTACATTAAGGTTTTGAAAGTCTTGTAAGAAAAAGCTTTTGCATGCAAAGAAATATGTTGCAGCTTGGTGACTTACAGAAAGCTTGGGGGGCTGAGTGGTACATTGGGAGACAGGGCTTGGCATACACCAGAGTGCCTTCACTGAAAAGAAACAGTCAAATCTGGGTTATCTCTGACTAGGTAAGTGCTGTAGCTTGTCCCCGTGCAGATGGAATTTGTTTAATGTATTTCTGCATCCCAAATCAATGTATCAGGTGGGAAAGATGTTATTTAGCTACTTTACTTATTTACTTATCAACCAGTAGAATTAATCACATCTCTTTATAGCTTTATTTTGCTCTAAAGGTATTCAAATGTAAGGAGAGAAGTATCTCCTTAAAAAATAAAGGGCCCAAGGGAGATGAAAGGACCTCCCTAACAAGTGAAATTGCAGAAAAATGCTATTAGCTTTTTAAAAGTAGTTTCTAAGTTCATAATACAGTGGAGTTTAATGTAGTTAGAGGACAAATCTTGGATTATACTGAAAAGGAGTCATAAAAAAGTCATGAAAGTCACCCTTTTATGAAAGCTTGGAAACCAGGAGCTTTTGACTTCACATTCCCTATTATTTTGTAAAACCATGCAGCAGACCCTGTTTTATTGACTGTTACTATGTTAGTGTTCATGGAGGAGTAAGCACTCAGAAACTGTGACTAACTTATGGTTTAATAGTTTTCCCAAGTGCCCATTGAACATCAGCTCTAAAAGATGAGTGCCTGCATTTACTGCCTACAGACTTAAACTTGGATCTTTAGATTTACAACTCTAAATAATTTCTTTGGTCACTAAGGACAGTAGTGTGCTTGAGAGCTGGTGACCTTTGTAGTTTAGCCCCCTATATGAATTAAAAAATGTTTTATGCTTAAAAAAAAAAGAAGCCACATATTGTCTCCTTCTTCACACACAAACAGCAAAAATCAGCAGTTCTGATAAGAATGGGTTGGCAAGTGGCTTCCCAAAGTCTCCCACGTATTTTCATTGAGAGCTCTAGGAGCAAAGTACTTAGAAGACTAAGGACAAACAGCCAACAAAAAAAAATTATTATTTTCATTTTTCCCCTCTAATTAGAATTCTGTCTAGATACAAATCATCAGAGAAGTAGTATCTGAAAACCCACACTTAAAAAAAAAATAAAGAAAACAACTGAGAACAATTTTGCACCCTCTCTGGGAAAGGAAATCAAATCAAATCTACAAGCCTTTGTGCTACAATCCATCCCGATAGAATTTGTAACAGCCAGGAAATTAACACTAAACAATGAAGCTCATAATGAAAACATTGTGAGTAACAACATTACCATAATGCAGAGGGAGCCTCACTGCCCATCTACCAACAGCTAAGGTTCATCCCCCATACACAGGATGCTCAAGTAAGGAAAAAAAAAACAGTCCAGGTTTTTGGCTGCTAATCAGTGTCGATAGAAGAGCAGTGTGCAGCAGCAGAAGAAAAAGATGAGATTGAAGTGAATATTGCACTAATGAGCATGTTCTTCCTGATGAAAGGTTTTAATGCAGACCATAAATCCCTTTCTCTCTTTCCCATGCTTATCACAAATGTCTTCATTTGGTAAACTTAACAGCAGAATTATATGGGTAGATGCCAATGGACATGTATTTAGGTCTGCAGCTGAAAAGGTTTGAGGTGTTTTGACTCCAAATCCTGCAAGACCCAACTTCAAAGCACCTGACCCTGGAAGCAAATTCTGATCTCTCTGCTAGGTCTATAGTTTTCTACATGATACCAAGGCCTAGTTAGGCTGTGTCTATGTTAGCAAGTACTGCAGCCCAACAGGAGCCAACCTGTAGTGCACAAGAATCAGTGCTGGGAACCCCATCACTGCAGAAGATGCATTTTGTGGGTTTACATCACAACAGCCCAGTCTGGTCCCGTGGACCAAGTACTCCAGCATGGGAGCATGCCATGTATGTGTCCTCCTGGAACAGTTTTAGATTTTGTTTCTTGCAAAAGAAACCAGATGAAGCAGTGTGAGAGCACTCTGCAATGCAAAGCAAGTGCTGTGGATGGGGATGAGTGGAAGGTTAAGAACCACACACCCCATCCAAATGAGAATGCTCATGCACGTACTCTTTGCTGCATCAAACCAAGATGTTCAAACAAGCTGCACCACGAGCAGAGAAGTGCCCAGACAAGCTGAAAATGTCAGCGTGTGCTAAATCTATCCACCTTTGGAGATGAAGTGTTGTATTGACAAACGGGTTAATGATCCTCATCCAGTTCACAGCCGGGAGCTTCCACAGAGCAGGGGGGCTTCATCGTGATGAAGACTGTAGAGAAGCACCTCAACCTTCTTATTCAGTTTGTGAGCCCTTAGGGCAGAGACTCACAGCCCCTAGGTGCCATCAGTAACAGACCAATACACACCTGTATCATCACACTGTCACTGACAAACTGAAAAAGCTGCAAGGCTTAACAGACCATTTGCAGCCCATTTCCCATGTTCTCTGAACCCACCACACTCTGACACACTCTCTGTCTGAACAGGATCTGTGAAGTTCCCACCTGCACTGTGGGCTGCATGGGTCCATATTTTATCTCTATCTACAAGGAGTCACACCTCCTAGGACCCGACCAGGAAAAGTGGGGGAATGCTTTCTATCCCTCCTGTGAAGTTATTCTGTTAAACAGAAAAAGAGTTCAAAATATACAGAGATTAAAAAAAATAAATAAAAATAAAAATCCAGTAGATCAGAAACATCTATCACAGAATCACAGAATCACAGAATCAGAGAATGACCTGCATTGGAAGGGACCCCTGAAGATCATCTAGTCCAACCTTCTTGCTACAGCAGGATCTCATAGAGCAGATTACACAGGAACATGTCCAGGTGGGTTTTGAATGTCTCCAGGGATGGAGACTCCACAACCTCCCTGGGCAGCTTGTTCCAGTGCTCTGTTGCCCTCAGAGGAAATAAGTATTTTCTTATATTCAGGTTAAATCTCCTGTGTACCAGTTTGTGCCCATTGCGCATTGTTCTGTCACTGGACACCAGTCCAGTCTGTCCCCACCCTCCTGACACCCCCTTTAGATATTTATAAGTATTGATGAGATCCCCCCTCAGCCTCCTTTTCTCCAAGCTAAACAGCCCCAGCTCTCTCAGCCTTTCCTCATATGGTAGATGCTTAATCATCTTTGTGGCCTGTGCTGGACTCTCTCCAGTAGTTCCTTGTCCTTCATTCCTCAGGAGAAACATGGCTAAGCAGGATTAAGCAGAGGAACAGAGGAACAGAAAGAACTGACCAGAAATTAAGTCCTTATAAGAGGTCTTCTTTGCCATGGCTAGTAGTCCTGCGCTCTCCAGAGTGATCTCTGGACTACTAAATAATCAGCAGGAAAAAAAAGACAACATTGAACCTAGGTCTTCTCCAGTCTGCCTGAGCACTCTGCAGACTGGGGACCTTTGGTTGAGGAAGAACCATGTTTTCTCTTTTACTGTGTTTTATGGCCAGACGCTGCTGTCTCAGTGTGAGCACAGTATGTGGGTGGTGTTGGCTGTGCCCCTTCAAAGCCCCATGAGCTCTAGGTACTCAGGCTGTGAAGGCACTGGACCAAAGGTTTGCAGATGCCAGGAGGGCTTAGGAATACAGTGAGACACAAAATATTATCCTCTATGGACTGAAGTTCAATACAGAAAAAAAGAATGGAAGGGAAAAAAAATCAAATCAGCCCCAAGAAACTTTAAGGGCTGCTAGTATAACAAGCCTATCGTAGAGCATGGGACTGCAGCATCCTGAAGAGCTTTTAGAAGTTGATTTAGGTGTTCATTGCTTTTTTAAATCAAAGCATTCAGGTGTACCATAACTTAAATTATTTGTGTGTTCAGGATGCAATTTTAGTCTTTATATCCTGCTTATTTCTAAATTGTGTTTTGCAATGCCTTTATAAAGACTGCTTGACATTCTGCATGCATGAATCTTACCCACAGCTTGTTGAGCAAACCTGAGATGCACTTGGTGAATATAAGAGGCAGGAAGAGGGGAAGAAAGGCAGCAAAAAGAGGCAGCAAAGAAAGCAGGAGCTATGTTTGTGTTTCTTGTCCCTTACTACGAGGCAAAAAAAAAAAGCAACTGTGAGCAGCAAGGGAGAGTCCCATCACAATTTGCAAGTGAGTGAAAGTTGCTGTAATTCCCCAGAAGGTGCTCTGCTGACTAAGCAGCACTAGACTGATGTCTCCAAGGAACATTTACTACCACTGGGGCAATAAAGGCACAGAGATAGGTTTTTCACCTTGATAATAACTAAGAACTGACACTCCAATCACTCTACGGCTACATGGGTGACTTCTCAGCCCTCTCAGACTCTCTTGGTATGAGACAGCATCTAACCCATTGCAGCTTTATCCAAATTAGAATGTATTGATATAAAATTGGATGAAACTTCACATTCCAAACTACAGAGAGCACAGAGCTGCTGCTATGTTCTGGGTTATTTTATGAAATCTAAACTGGAAATATTAAGCTCCTTTTTACTTGTATAACCAGTATTTCATACAAGAACAATTTTAAACATCCTATAATCATTGTGACTGCAAAATTATTTTGTTTACGGATCACTCAGTAATAAAGAGTGAACTTTAGCCATGGTAAAAATAGCAATTAATTGACTCTCATTTTGAGTCACGTGGTAGCCTACAGATGATATTATGTGTTTGTGTGCCTGAAAATAATGAATAATACACAAAGGAATTCATGCAATTAAATATCTAGTGTCCTGTATAAAGAACTGGTGAGGCCACAAGATCCTTGTGTTAGAAGAGCTACCTAAAATGCCATCTGCAGTTGCCAGATGCTGGGGGAAATATTATTGCAGTCGGAAACATCAAAAAAACCAAACCTGCATTTCTGAACTAGCCCTGAAGAGTGAGTGCAAAAGTGAAACAAAACAGACTGCTTGGGGGAAGCACATGTATTTTAGAGCAAAAAGTGGACCCAAGTCCACTATAGGTCCATTCCAACCCAAGACATTCTATGATTCTATGAGGACTGTGCTAGTATTACATGAATAGTAATCCCAGTTATTCACAGGCAAAATCAGTGAAAGGCAAAGAATACTCATAAAGATACTGAAAACACTATGTAGCGTAGGATGTGGGGATTGAGTCCACCCTCAGTAAATTCGCAGATGACACCAAGCTGGGGGGGAGTGTTGATCTGCCAGAGGGTAGGAAGAAGCTGCAGGAGGACCTGGACAGGCTGGATCAATGGGCTGAGGCCAACGGCATGAAATTCAACAAGACCAAGTGCAGGGTCCTGCACTTTGGCCACAATAACCCCAGGCAGTGCTACAGGCTGGGGGAAGAGTGGCTGGAGAGCAGCCTGGCAGAGAGGGACCTGGGAGTGCTGGTGGACAGCTGGTTGAACATGAGCCAGCAGTGTGCCCAGGTGGCCCGGAAGGCCAATGGCATCCTGGCTTGTATCAGGAATAGTGTGGCCAGCAGGAGTAGGGATGTGATTCTCCCCCTGTACACAGCACTGGTGAGGCCTCACCTCGAGTCCTGTGTGCAGTTCTGGGCCCCTCACTTCAAGAAGGACATTGAGGTGCTGGAGTGGGTCCAGAGGAGAGCAACAAGGCTGGTGAAAGGACTAGAGGGAAAGTCTTATAGGGAGAGGTTGAGGATGTTGGGGTTGTTTAGCCTGGAGAAGAGGAGACTCAGGGGGGATCTTATCACTCTCTTCAGCTACCTGAAGGGAGGTTGTAGTCAGGTGGGGGCTGGGCTCTTCTCCCAGGCAACTAGTGACAGGACAAGAGGGCACAGCCTGAAGTTGCTCCAAGGGAGGTTTAGGTTGGATATTAGGAAGCACTTCCTCATGGAGAGGGTGATCAGACATTGGAATGGACTGCCCAGGGAAGTGGTGGAGGCACCATCCCTGGATGTGTTCAAGGCAAGGCTGGATGTGGCACTTAGTGCCATGGTCTAGATGGTGTGGTGGTGTTGGTCATAGGCTGGACTTGATGATCTTAAAGGTCTTTTCCAGCCTTGGTGATTCTGTGATTGCAGAAGCCCCTGAGGTTCAGAAGCAAATTGTGAAGGTTTAGCCCTAAAAAATTTTTTTCATGTGGTCAGTTAGCCTGTTCTATCTATGAGGAAGAGGACTGAAGAACAAGGTGGTAAATGTCACAGCTGCCTGTGACCTGCAGACTGGCCTGCAAACCCACCAAACACACATGCCTGGAGGTAACCAGAAGAGTTGCTTCCAACAAAATATTTATTTTGCCATGGGGCTAGAGTAACTCTCTTGATCAAGCTGCAAAAGGTTTTGCATTGCATGTTACACTGCCTCTCCCAGAGGGAGGAGAGCTTGCTGCTGCTTGGCACGTAAAAAAGCAGCTATAGCTCCACCACAGAGCACAATTGCTCCAATAAACAAGCGTTAAATCATGCACATTATGCACAGCATAATATGTGTGAGCCTGTCAGCAGGCAAACAGCTCCATCTCTGAATAAGATCCCTTTCCAAATTAGGAGAACTAAATGACATAGTCTGACAGCTGTTTGCTGACCTACCTAAAACAATTTGGTGGTCTCAGCCCAGTTCCTCGCGGGCAGGTGTCTGCTTCACAGGAAATATCAGCACCATTTGCACTAGTGACAGGCCAGCAAGCAGTCTCAGCAGGGGCAGGGCAGGGCTGGCCTTGCCCAGGCTCTTTTCCCTGGCCCCAGGGCTGGTCCCCAGAAGCTGGGAGCTCTTTCTGCACGACTGGGAATCCGTGGAAGGGCAGTCAGCCCCCCCCATCTGGGGGCTAAAAGGAGGGTGTTGATTTCTAGTCACCTCAGTGTAGCCCACAAATAGTCTGTTTCACTAAAAGCAACAGAAGAACAAGAACTATGTTGGATAACAAAATAAAAATCACTAAGCACTCATGGATTTTTAGAAAGGAAATCTAGAATGGCATAACTGTATTTAGTAGGAGCCTTGCTTTTATGTGGCTAGAAATTCCACCCTGAATTCAGCAATAACAGGCTTGATTCCCCACAGCTTGTTGGTTTCCAGTATCTTCAAGCAAAGTGTGAATAAGAAATAAAAAGTTTGTTTTTCTAAAAGTTTGCTTTTCACTCTCTGCTTGAAGTTTTCATTACACTGTAATGGCTCGTGTCATACTAAGAATTAAGCCCATTTTGCATGCAAGAAAACCCATGCAGAAAGAGCATATGTATTTGACAGAAGCCAACTACCTATCTCAGATATGATTAGTCCAGGGAAAGAACCAAGATATCCCAAGTGTCACCATTTACATTTAAACCACCAATGTAATAACTCCATCATTTTTCCACACCTGTCACGGTTTGACTCAGGATC
Source organism: Hemiprocne comata (assembly GCA_020745705.1). Taxonomy (NCBI): domain Eukaryota; kingdom Metazoa; phylum Chordata; class Aves; order Apodiformes; family Apodidae; genus Hemiprocne; species Hemiprocne comata. Next base: position 115,925,591 of record CM036588.1, on the reverse strand, counting down.
AAAAAATAAACCAGAGACAACAATGCTCTCGATCCCCTCCCACCCAGGTAGGGAAGGAGAGAGAGAACTAGGAGAGAGACTTAGCTGGATTGAAACTAAATTAGACAGCTTTAATGATATGTACAATTATATACAAGTATGTTCAGGAATGTGCAAAAGCCTCTTGCCTCCCCCCACCCCCAGCAGCTCCCCCGGCATCTCCTGAGCTGTGAGCAGTCCTGAAATGTCTCAGCCCCCTGTCTGAGATAACAGCAGAGCAGACAGGGCTGTGGGGAGAGTTATGAGGGTCAGGGCTGAGCCTGGGGTCGATGGGGATGGATGGATGGAGTCCTCCCTGGACACCAGCCATGGATGGAAGAGAAGGGAAGAAGAAGCAGGAAGGAAGTTGTCTTCTGTGATCTCTGACCTTCCTTGGACCTTAAGTAGATCTATGGAATGGAACACCTTTGGTCAGTTCTGCTGTCTGTCTAGTCCAGTTCCCCTACGGGGGGGTCACAGATACAATTCTCCTGCTCTCAGTAGCATCTGCAGTGGCAGATTCACTGAGTAGAACAAACTGACCTTCATGTCTCAGCAGAAACATAAACATTCCAGGGTTATCAGCCCACTACCTGGAACACTTGCTGCTAGTTAAAAGAGAGCTTACTGAAGGAAAAAAAATCAGCAAAAGGAAAATTAGCTTCATCCTGGCTCAAACCAGAACAACACCAAACTTTGAGATGTCAGACTTCAAAATCATCCAATTCTCCAGTCAGTCTGAAAGGACCTGTACCGAGCATCTTTCTTTGCAATCAATCTCAGAAGTTTCACTTTTCCTTCCAGCTCAGGACTGAGCAGACAAAAGAAAGACAACTGATATGTCTGCATTAGATTCTACACTCTTGGACATTTGGTTGCCTGAAAAGACCATCAGGACCATTGATGCTCCAAAAAATGGTACTTTGTCCTGAGATTTAGTACTTAAGGAAGCAGCTCTGCAGTCATTAATATAAAATCCTAGTTACTTGTTTGAATGCTGCCACATGGGGTTAACTGGTGTATCACCTTCACTTGTTCCAGAAACTCTGAATTTGAATGTAAGGAGCTTTTGTTATTGATGCCTCTGTAAATAATTAGCATAATAAGTGCTAATAAGTCTCAAAATAAATGTCATAAACAGCAATGGACCAAACTGTCTCCTTACTCCCAGCTGACCCTCAAATACCAGAGTTGTAAGTAAGTGCACAGCATTGCCTCAGGGGCCAAATTCACCTCTGGGTGGATCTCTGCTGTTCAGCTTTATGATTCATGCATTTATTAATCAGCCTCACACAGTGAGAAGCTGCTGTTTGTCAGGAACAATCATGATGGCTGGTAACCTCTTTATGCAGCCTTGGGTTTGCCATGTGACTTACCAAGAAGGGAAGGCCAGAGGGGATGGGGTGATGAGCCACACTGCTTGCACTCACTCAGCAAAAGCATCGTTTTGAGTTTCTTTTCTAAAAAAAGAGCACACCTGTGGACCCCAGAGCAATGCTCTTCTCATTTTCAATACTCCGGATATTCATGGTGCTGCACACAGATAGTTCTTATCTCCATCAGTTCATACCTTTTTATGTCTGACAGAACATACCCCACCACCTGTGGAAGAACACTTACTACTCCCTTAACACCTTCTCTGCAACTGTCTTACTCCTGCCACCTCTGTTTCCAAGACTTTCCAACTTCCAGCCCCTCCAGCAGTCCTACTGATAGCAGCAGCTCTCACCCCCATTCTTATGTTCTTCTTCTTTCATCTGTCTTGGTTTTGTTCCTCAGTTGCTCTCCAGTGTCCCAAAATATCAACAGTATATGTCTATGACATCCACACTTCACCTGCAGTCTTCTGACACATGGCCACTGCACACCTACAGCCACCATCTTTCTTCCTTCTGTAATTTCAACTCCCTCTGATATGAAATCATGCTTTCAAATTATATGGAATATTTTGGCTTCTGAACTAGGAAAAAAGTAAGATCAACCTCTCACCTCAGATTCTGGAGACTAGCTTCCTGCTTTAGTCCTGACAAGAGTCAGTGGATATAACATTTGAGAAACTTCAATGCAGTTTTTAATACATTTAAATACTTTTCCGTGTTTCTTTTGGCTGAAATGACTATAAATTCATGAACATGTTAGCCATCCTGTGACTTCAGTTTTCTGTTAATAGTTATTTGTGAAAGAAAAGCAACATCCCTTTATCATCTACTGCTCTTTTCTCTGGACAGCTATACTGTCTCCTGCACTTAACTGCACTTTCACTTCCTCAGCATCAGATTACCCTCAAACTTTCAAACACTGCCTTACTTCACCACATTACAGAGTAGCTGTTCTTGGAGCATCTCATCTGCTGTATCCTCTTATTTCTCCTTCGATCCATGAGATTCCCCTCCAGGTTTTATTGATGATTTCTTTATTGTTTCCTGCTTTTCTCCAGGAAATTATCACCATATGCTTTTCTATTGCAATTCACTTTCCCCAAGTGACATCTTCTTTTGGCCATTGTTACAACTAATATACTTGGCTAGGACTGACTATGTCCTTTCTTATGTTAATCCTAATTGAAATACAGCCTCAATCTCTGCATCTGTCTGCTTCCAGCCAATAAAATATCCTACCCTGCAGCTATTTCATTCAGTCCAAAATATTTAATCTTTGCTTTAAGTTTAGCACAACCAGAGCTGAATTCTTAGGCTTGAGTTCTGGACAACAACATGACAATGCATAGATGAATAGTAGTCAGGTTTTAAATCTCACTCAGGCTCTAATGATTTCACAGCACAGTCCTTGCAACTTTCTAATGTCTAAATGCCCTCAATTTGTGAAAAACCGTGTGACTGAGATACTCCTGAGATTATCATTTTGACTGTCATTCACACGTGTTAACTTGTTGCTGCCATTCCTTCTGCCACACGAAACTTCACACTTGGCCTATCATTCTTGATTTCAAGCACCAAGATAATCTCACTTCTTTCGACCTTGCTTCTTCATGTCAGTTTCCTTAGTGATGGCAGAGAAGACAGTCCAAGTGTGGTGGCTGTTTTCCCACCCTTTGTCCCATCCTGCCCATTGGTGGCAGAATGGCCCCTTCAGTGATACTGCCCCATTCCAACCCCTGCTCAGACTTAATTCCTTTCACGACACTCACTTTCAGCTGTTTATTTTGTTCATATTCAGAGAGAAGTACAGGAAGGAGAGGAGTGCTGGAAGGCACTTTAATACAATGGAAAGATGGTTGCAGGAGTGATGTGACACTGAACAGTCGATGGAGGTTGTGTAGTTAATGTTGTTTAACCAAGGAATGGGGAAGGGGAGGTATCACAAATGAGCCCATTAATGATTACTGAGCTGAAGCCTGATGTATTCCCCTTCCCTCAATTCATCTATACTTTTTCAGACTGTGTGCCCTTAAGAAGAGAGAGTATGCTATATCCACAGGTAACCACACAGCCAACAACCTGGTGATAGTGTTTATTCAGAAAATATATACCCATATTGGCACATAAGCAAGGAACCCTGTGTCATTAGGATGATGATTTTGTGATAAATACCCTGAAGTGACCGATCTTCATATGGTGGCAGTAGCTGACTGCTGCCACCCCTCCACCCCAGTGGATGCTGTGGGGTCTGTGAGCAGGGGTGCCCTGGAGCCCTGGCCTGCCTCTCCACCTCTGGGGCTTGAACCTGCCCACTTACTGCCATGTGGCAGTTCCTGGAAACATGTCAGAATAAAGCCTCCTCCTGAGCAGAGTTACTGATGCAGCTCAGGCAGAGGCTCTCCAGCAGCAGCAATGAGATGCTAACATAAGGCAACACAGTTTGCTGGGTTTTAATTCAAAAGGCTGTCTTTCTTTTAGTTGTAAAGTCAGGAGCTGGAGAGGGTAGGGAGCTACATGAGTGATGAGTAATAGTGCAACGCTGGCCAAAACAAAAAATTCTCTGTAGTAGGAACTTGAAGGCAATTAGCTTCTTCAGCATCACACAGGGTAGAATGGCCTGAGCATTTACCAGTTTAGAAAGAAAGTACCACTGGACAAGTTGATTTGCTGGACAATAAGTTGTACCTTCCACTGGACCCAGCTGAACTAACAGTCCAAGAGCATCTTCCCGATCAGAACTGGTATTCCCATTTTCTTTAATTTCACAGACCTGAAACGATCAGCAGCTCTTCATTATTATTATTCTTTTTCTTATCTTTGCTGTCCTCTTCAGATCTCTTCTCATCACCACAATACTGAACTACAAATTAGGTTTATTTATTTTGAGATACAAGTGCTCCTAGGCTGATAGTTTAACTATCTGTGCCACAACATTGTACATAAAAAAGACCAAACATCCCATGAAATTACTTAACATTTTCTATATCCAAAGGTAAACATAAATACCAATCCATGCTGCTTTCTTCCCAAATCAGATTTTCTGCCAAACTTCTGCTGATTTCTTCATTATATCCAAGCCAGGAGTCAGACCTTTAAGTGACTCACACTTTACAACCTGTATCCAAGTAACTAATGACTGAGAGCATCCCTTAAAAATATTTCCCCTATGAGGACTGAAAATTTAAACCGGAATATAAATGTGTGATGTATCTTTTTTAAACTTATCCCCTAGTTTTCACTCCTGCTTTATCTTCTGCATTCACCATGATAAGTGTATTTCTCATATTTCTATATTCACTCCATCCAGTGTGTTTTTTTCTTTTTAATTTTTTTCTTTTTTTTTTCTTTTTGTTTTCAAATGGAAAACTACAGGTTCAAACAGTCAGTATTAGCTATTTTGTGATAAAACAGCTTTCAGCTGGTCATTCTCTGGTGCCAGAGATCACAAGCTTCCAGACTTCCCCTGCCATGGGCATGGTGGCATTTCACCATTTAAAGTCCTCAATTTACAACAGTATTTCTTTCTCACTAATAGAGTGTAGCTCCTGCAAAAGTTATGTGTTAATTACAGATTACTGGATGAGGATCTTTGCATGTAGTACACAAAGTGCCAGACAACACTATCATTAAGAGATATTTAGGACCACCAGGAATTCTGATGCTGGTGTTCTACACAACTAAAAACATAGAATGAAGGTGTCTCCTTGTAATTCAAATTTCTCAACTATTTGTATGTTGTGTATTTACACTCATGTGTACTACAGAGTTGGTGGAACACCTTAGGATACTGCTGTGAGATCCTGGAGGAAAAAATGGCTGAGATAGCTCTGGGTTTGCTTGTTTTTTGAACAGATGGCAGAACACATAACAGTCTTTGACTTCCACTGCATCATATGAATGCACTTCCCCAAAAGATTTTAACACTGTTTTTCTCCCACTCTAAAAGAAAACTATTCTGCCAAAAAGCACTGTAGATCAGGTCCATACAGTGTTGGTACATACTGAATAGCAGAAAAAAAACACAAGCTGTATAATCAGTAGTCTCTTATTAAAAGGGTCCTTAACCACTCCCCTAACTGATACATTCATTTCTTCTTTCCATGTTCATTATTTGAACCTCTCTGAAGAATGCATAGATTGATGTCCTCTGTATGTAAATAATCCCACGATCACAGGAAACTAGCAACTATTTACTGGCACCAGCATATTATGACATTTGCACAAAAGACCAGACTCAGCATCAAGTACTTGGGTTGCTGGACAAGGTCTCAGATCAGTATGTGGTATCTGTGGAACACATGCTACCTTATTAGACATGCACCTAATTCTTATTCATTCATGGGCATCAAACGTCTGGAAATGAAAACAAAAAATACCTAAAGCCACTATGTAACAGATAGGACATAATCCAACACACAATAAACAAAAACAAACTAGAAAAATCCCAATGGATGCTATAAATGTGGTCCAGTACATGAGGACCAATAAGAGGACCCCTGAAGAGGGGCTGTGGAAGCAGAGGTCTGCTCTGCACAGACCTGAAAGCAGGTCACTCAATTACAGCCTCTCTCCCATGTGGCACTCTGCATTGTCCACGTGCTCACATAAATCCATCAGAACTGCAGCTCAGATGAACAAAAAAGAGTATTTCCTGATTGACCTGTCCTGATCCACTTCTTCTTTTTTAAACGTCCCATGTCCAAACAGAGTTGTATGAAACCACCCGTGACTGTAACTGGAATGGAGTTATTTCTAGACACACAAACACTAATTCAGTTTATTCCTCATATTTAAAATATTTTTTTTTTAATTTATAAAATATTTCTTCCAAGTGATGTTCCACAGTAGAAGTAAAAATATCATTAAATCCATGTGATGAAAGTTGAAGGTAAGAAGCACTATTTTAAACATTTACACGAGTATGGATGGTTGTTGTTTTTTTCTAGGACTTCATTCTGAGAAACAGCAGCTTTAAACCTTCACAAACAAACCCTCCCCCCCCCCAAAAAAAAAAAACAAAACAACAAACCCTACTGATACCAACCATGGGGATGAATCCTCTGTACCAACCTGTGGCTTGTCTGCAGACCTTAATTAGTTAGAGAGATCATGATATAGAGCCTCTTCAAAGAGGCTAAGAGTGGTAGTTCTCTATGGAGAAACAGAGCTACCTTTTGTCCCTGGTAATTTAAGGAGCAGCAACAGGCTAATCCGCCGCCAAGGCGGGGCGTAGCATGTGGTGTGGTTCTCAGCAGAACAGCAGGCCCCTAATGAGGTCTAGGAGTGGATAGCAGCTGGTAAACTCGGTGCTCAAGTAGGAGGCTCAGAGAGCCTTTATTTGCTAACAAAAGGCTGCAAATTGCTCAAAGGCCCGAGCAGGCAATGAGAACATGTTCATATGGTCAGCCAATATCTAAATTTTCAAAACCAGTATTACAATATATACTTTTTTTTTTTGTTGCAGGGGGAAGAGGTGGAGTTTCTGAGGGCTGGGATGGTTCAGAAATCATACACTGACTTAGTGCTACATTGAGTGCCCCCCAGAAATTTCACCAGCTGTTCTCTCTGTTTTGCAGCATCTAATGTATTTGCATGTGATTTTCAGCATAAAATCATTTCAGCTGACCTACACCCAGAATTAATAAATATAAAACTATTTTACTGTATTCCACTGCCACTCGAGTCTGAGACTTTATTGGCTTCTGAAGTGCAACGGATGGGGAAAAGATGAACTATAAATCTACCAAAGGGTTTTGACAAGGGCTATCATAAACCCTAAGTTCAAAGATCAAGTGTTTGAACAGGATCAGAAGGGGAGATTTACTCAGATTTTGTTAGGCATCTGGCTTCATCCATTGATTTCTTTATATTATTAGTATCATTCCACTGGTAAAAATTTTGTTTAATTACATGTTATAAACATGTTTCAAAAATAGTACATGGCTGACAAAAGATCAGTCATTATTGTTACCACAAAACTCCATGGGTCGAAGCTCCCGCTGGAACATCAGGATTACTTTCTGTACTCACAGCAAATACTAATGTAATTTGTTCATTTTTTTCCTGAAAACTGTGTTAACAAGAAAGAGAATCAGCTTTTGATTTAAAAAAAAAAAAAAAAAAAAAAAAACACAAAACAGTACATGTTCCTTATCATTGTAACAAAAAATAACATGGTTATAGGCAAGTAACCTTAAAACAATTTCTGATGAAGCTCTCATAATAGCAGAAAACCTACAGACAAATGCACTTGAGGAAATCTGGTCTCCCTATCTGGCTGAGATTTTGTGTTAGGACCACAAAGATGCAAAAAAATGTCTTCAAGACTTTTTTTTAAGCTAATAAGGATCAATAGCATCAACCTAGGACAAAAATATGGCAAGCTTTTACCCAGAATTCAAGCTCAGTTTCTTCCTGGGCTGTAAGATTGAACATAACTTAAAACATAGACTCAGAGATTCTCTTGCATTATTCTCATTAATTAAAATCTAAAAAGCACCATATTTCACCAGGCTTGGAGAATGAGATTAAATAATTGTCAAGTAATACATCAAATGCAATTATAGCAACCTTGTGGAATCCATTTATTCATTAAATCACTGTACTGACTTTTCCCAACCACATGAGCTAGATTAAGAATTTATTAACCTGGGCAATAAGGATAAATAGAATATTTTTCTAATCCTTCTTCTCTCAAGTGATGGCAATGTGGAGTGCAGCACCATCCATCAATGAGATATTTGAATCCTCAAAAATAGGAGCTCCCTAGCTTTGCTGCAGGTAGGGGGACAGTTTATAGACTGTCACACCAAAGGGGTGAATAACCTCAGTTCCTGCACCAAACCTGAGCTGGCAGTTTGTCCCGGTTTGAGCCAGGACAGAAGCAATTTTCTTTTCAATGATTTTACTTTTCAGTTAAGTCTCTTCTCAGTAACTGCACTTGCTGCAATTAACAGCATGTTTTTCAGTCAGTGTCTGCTTCAAGGCCCAAAAACACTCAATGTTTATAGTTACTGCTGGAGAATGTTATACAGAAAGGCTTTTGCTTTTACTTACTCCACTAGAAACCGAGGTCACTGCTGGGTTCTGCTAAACTTCTTGTGCACCAGAAACAAAAGGAAAGAAAAAGGGTCACACCTGCCACCCTCCTGTGGGGAGGAGGAGAGAACAGGTGACCACACTTGACAGAAGTATTCCATCCCATACACATCATACTCAGTATAAATCTGAGGGACCATGAGGGTCAAGCTCTCTTTGTCCATGGCCAGCATCCTGGGAGGACTCTGTCCATTCTTCTGCCTTTGATCCCGATCCATTAAACCTCGAGGCAGTCTGAGCCCTGGACACTCCTGATGGTGGACAGCAGCAGCATCTTGGCAAGGTGCTCAGCCCCCTGCCCTCCCCAGTGTCACCATGCTGCCCCGTGCCCTTGGCCTGCAACAGGGCCAGGCTCCCACCATCCCTAGCAGGACTGAAGGCTGGGACCTGCCCTCAGTGTTGCCTCCTGGGTGGCATTTGCTGCAACGTGTCTCACAGGCTGGGGAGGGGCTTCTCCAGAAGCTCCCCCAAGAGATAAGGCAGGCTGCTGTCTTGGCATTGTCTGGCCCAGCTCCTTTTAGGTCAGGAGATGCCTGTTCTCAGCTGGTCTTGGCAGGTGCGATTTAGGAGGAACACATGAAATGAATCAGTAGGCACAAACCAGTAGTAGTTTATTTCTAACAAATGTGGTCTTTGGGTTGGTTTCTTTTAAGTAGAATCTGCTGGGCAGAAATGCAACATAATAGAGTATTTTACAATCATGCTGGTACAAGAAAAGGAACCCCAAGGCAGAAGATCATTTAATTAACTGTATTGCAGGAAATTATGATTATCAGAAGTCATTGAAGTTAGACCAGTGTGTAATCATCTACAGCTTTCAGAAAATACATGCTGCTTTAACTTTGATGACCTTGACTCAATAGCACACCGTCTGAATAGGTTCTCATTTGGGAGTATTCATTATGTATTCAAAGAGCTTTTGGTACAAAATAAATTCTTGGGGCTGCAGATCCAGACCCCTGCTAGACTTTTAATAATGTTGTCACAAAGGCAAGATGTTTGTCACGGTTTCCTCCTTCTATCTATATTCTCAAGCAGAGACTGGAAAGACTTTATGCTGTCTTTAACACCAACAGTGCCAAGCAATTGATAAATTTGAAAAACAAATATTCAAGAAGCTATAGATACTAAAAAAACATTATTTGGGCTGTGTATTTTTGACTCAGTGGATTTCTAAGCCTAAGAGTAGGCCTCTAAAAAGGGAAAGAGGAGATTAAATTGCCAGATTACATTAACATCCATTCACAAATACGGGTAGTCCAATTTTAAATGAAAAGCTGACCCACAAATCCCTTTTAGTAGACTCTTGCAAGATTGTAAATATCTATACATGATCCTGCACTGTGAAATAAATACAGATTTTGCTGCAGATTACATTGAGGCCAAAATTAAGTCTTTAAAAAGTGCATTATGCAGGTTAATTGATAAATTGATTGATAAATAGCTTCATTTCCTTTTGGTAAAATACTCATTAGCAACTATTGCTTTGGTTACCTGAGATACAATATGCCAAAAAAGTGTATAATAATATAGATATTTGTTTGGTTTTTTTTTACAAAAGATAGATTAAAAAAGCAGAAGTTAGAATTTGACCCAAAAATCTGTGTGGGAAAGATGAGAAGCAAATTAATTACCTTGTAAATTAATTTACATTTGTGAATGTTCTGTCAGTATTATTATAAATTTCTGCAATATACTTCACAATTACAACATGTAAGAAAATGAAGTATCACATCTGTAATTAAACTACAGTATTTAGATATATTAATCTGGTATGGTAGATTATTTTATTGTCATAAAAAGTCACTGTTTATAAATAACTGTAGTGTAACTGTTCCATAGGTAAGAGTAACTCTATAAATGAACTGTGAGTTTTAATTTCATTATGTTGCACATGAAAATAATTTCAACCACCCCACACTTGAAAGTTACCAAGTGGCTATAGAAAATCTTCACATCGTGTAGGGGGGGTAAAAGAAGGGAAGTCGAAGATTATTTTAGTCTTTTAATAACACATTTATCAACTTCATTGTTTGTTATCAGTGGTCTGTCTAGTTCTAATAGACAGTTTGTAGCACTTCATGGGGATTGGTATATAATGCAAAGAGAATGGTTCCCTGGAGGAAAGTTTGAGATGGGGCCACTTGCCAACAAGAGAGCCCAGGTCTGAATAAAAGGGGTGACATTCTGGCCCTATTGACATTAATGGCATACTCCTGATTATTTTATTATGGCAGAATTTCAACCCCGGGGAGAGGGAACAATCATCATCAATGCAGGGTAGGATACACTTTACTGCTTGTTTTATCCCCTCCACCTTTTTTAAAAGAGAAAAACATTATTTACTCCTTGTGAGGCCTCCTCAGCACCACTGCTTTTTGATACGTTCTTGAAACCTAGGAACTCAAAGCTAGGAAAAACATTATGCACTCTCCACAGATATTTTCCTTTCCTAAACCTGTCACCAAAGAGGCAACTGAGCCCAGAAGGACTGCAGCAGACAACTGATGATCTGCTCTGTTTTGTTTTGGTTTTTTTTTTGCCTTTTCAATCAATAAACCAGTTTCAGATCATCTGATGTCAACAGTAAGCAGCTTTTTGTGTTTGGTTGGTTGGCTTTGCCGGAGGCAAGTCCCAAGGAGCTGGCTGTGTGAGAGTCTCTGGCACTCAGGAGGAGGCTCTCAGGCCTGTCGTGGCACCGGCATCTGCTTTGTGTGCGGGGATGCGCAGGGAGGCCTGAGTGAGTGTGGGAAAACAGCAACTGCAGATCAGGATTTGCCATAAGGCAAGACCTAACACATTGCTCTTTCTGGTTCACCACAAACAGATGGAAAAACACATAATAGGCTCCAGCGAAAAGTCTTCTGTTCTATTCTCTTTCTCATGAATATACCACTGAGGAATTAGCGAAGTTTTTCAAGAACACTCACAGAGAAAGTGGCTACATAATTGCAAAGCCTTTTTCTATTAAGGATTTTCATACAGATATGGGAGACATCATGGTTAAAGGAATATGTGCCCACTGTAGTTCACAATGAACACATTCATTTTTGCACGCCACAGTTTTTGAGCAACATGGTAATCTTTAACAGCACAAAGGAAAATGAGGCTGGTCACATTCACACCCCGAGACCTCATATGCAGAACCAGGGGGAGGTCCTTCTGCAGAAAAGAAACCCCCCCTGGCTCACCCCACACACACCTCTTTTTTTTTTCCCCATGTGACCTTACAGAGTGGTGGGAAGATAAACGAGTAGCAGGGAGAGACTGTGTGTTTACTTGTGGCTGCTCAGTGAGGCTCAGGTAAAGCCCCTCCAGATAGAGGGAATGGTATATAAGCCACTTCTTACCAGCTGGGGCTTTTCCTTGGGCCAGAATCAGCAGTTTAATTTTCTGAGGTTGAGAGCAGAATCTCTCAGAGTTTTAGTCTGCCTCTGGGCATTGCATGCTGACTGCCTTTTTTGGTGGGGGGGAGGTATGGGTGAGAATGAATATTTTTTCCTACTGGAAGCTGGTCAGCGTGGATAGGTTTGCTGGTTTGTGCCACTGATGTGGTCCTAGGGGTTGTAAGCTAAGATATAAGTTCAGAAAGGCTGCAATGTAGCTGGTGTCCCTCAAAAACACTGATTATATATAGGAGGCAAGTCTCCTTTAGCTCCCATAGCATAGAGCTAGAATTAACAGGAAGAATAAAAACTAATTAAAATTATAGAAGGACTTAAAATTGAGGAATGCAAGTAAGCACCTTAGCATGGTTTCATGTCCTGTAACCTGAGATCTCTACATTTCTAAACATCCACATCCCAGTTAGTCATCCAGACTGTATAACCCGTAGCAATGAATGGGCACTTCTAAGTTACATCTCACTGCAAAATAGACAATAGGTTAGAGGATTGTATGCTAAGAGGGCCTTTTTCTCTCTCCATGAATTAGAAAGGGAGTCTATTGCAACTACCTCAGGCACAGGTACCTAGATGGGTGTTGTCCCCCCTCTCCCCCCAGTACTGTTACATCCCCTCTGTCTGGGGAGCCCAGCATGTCTCAGCTGGGAGGTGATCTCCACATGCTGCCAAAAAGTAGGAAGACCTTTGGCAAAACTTTCCACCCGTTACCTGCAAAGGTTAACCAGCCTGTTGTTGGGCATAAAAGTATTTTATCCTTCCTTGCTATCAGGAAGGCCTGGCACACCCTGTCTGCTGCCAGCAAGCAGGAGTTCTCCATGGCACCACCTGACAAGGACCTCTTTTTCAATTACTCAGAACTGAGTTTGACAAGCCATTATGGGCTGCCTTGTACAACACTTTGCACACACGTTAGAAGCACGTGCTTAGACAATCCTGAAAATTATTTGGTCTCTTTCTTCTTCTCTTCCCTGCATTCAGTCTGCTATAGGGTACTTGAGACAGCATCGTACAAACAGCTTTGTCCTTGATTCCCCAAATGTGCTCCACTTGCCCTCAGGTGTGGAGGGAAGGCACATTCACTCCCAAGAAAAACCTGTGTTGCATGCTGTATCACTGATATACATCCAAAACAGCAAACAAGTTAAAGCATTATCCCTCCTTTTGTCTTTCCTTGTTTATTTAGAGATATCAAATATGCACCAGTGCTTCTATACGGACAGATGAAGAGCCTCAACATCCCACCTCTTACATCCACCTGCAGCCACAATAACTATTTTGTTTCCAGTGGAGTTATTATCACTTTATATAAATGGGAATGGGGAGAGAATTTGGCCCAATATCACTTTCTCAGAGCTTTAGTGAAAATAACTATCATTCACAGGCGAGTTAGCCTCCAGTGGCAGTCAGAGGAGCAGAGAAAGTGTCTGCCTGCCTGTCCTTGTGTCTAGAAAAAGAATACAGCCAAAAAAAGTTAAAATAAAGATTGATGCTAAATGGCAACTATTCACTTATTCACGTACATGCTTATTAAACCACACTGAAAGCAACTAAAGCAAACCTGTCATGGGAGTGCTACAGTTGTGGCATAACTCAGTGCCAAGTGGTGGAAGTAAAGGCAGTGGCTGAGCCATCTACTGCTGAGCTACAAAAAGAGCTGCATTTGGCATGCTTTTGCCCAAGGAAAGGTCCAACAAGCAGATGGAGAGATGGGCTAAGGCTCTGACACACTGTTTGCCAGCACGATGGCAGCAGCTTCGTTCAGCACAGTGTCTAGCTGCTGGCAAGGGCTTCAGAAGTCACCCTCCAACTCAGCCAATGCTGAACACGTTAACACCACAGGAGTTAAGGTCCTCTGGCTCAAGAATGTTAAAGAAGGAAGACATTAAGATAGTGCTGGGTATCTAATAGCAGCCAATGCCCAAGCAAAAAGGCCAGGTGGAAGAAGTGAAAATAGGGGCTTGAAGGGTCTGGCCCTAGAGGGTAATAAGAGGAACTCGATAAAAGTTAGAGTTAAAAACAGCCCTTAGCCCAGCATCCCAGGGACAGGCAGCCCACGAGGCTAACAAAGGGAAAGAGTTGTGGTTGCAGTCACCCGCTGCCCTAGAACACAGGCACAGCTGGTGGCAGGAGCACAGCTGGCAACACGGGCACAGCTGGCAGCACCAGCACAGCTGGCCTACCAGCCCGGCCCCATGCAGCACAGCTGGCTAGTGACTGCCACCTTGCAGCCAAGTGGGAGGCTCACTCTCCAAGCTCTGTGAGCTGCATCCACTGCCCTCCCATCTGGGAGCTGTTGGGATGACCATTTCTGGTTTTGTATACAAATACAGTTTCACTGTAGAGTTAAAAGTGTTTTAATTTGAGAAAACAGTAGGTCATCTTACAATTTTGTTAAAAAGCCCGAAACTCCAGCATCATGAACGGGTTCTTTAATACTTCCTACAATGTTATGTTGACCTTCTTATAAATACAGAATAACTGAGCATGAGTCCCCTCAAAGCTGACCAGCATTATAGGAATCATTGATGTAGGAATTTCTAAGAAGCAATGCAAGGCAAAATGCTTATTTTCTCTTTCAATAGCTTGTTTGGAGTCTTCAGCACTCCAGGACTCCTTTTAGTGGTTTTAATACAATCATGTTATTTTTCAATATTTGTTCCTCTTCAGCAGAAGTAATTTGTTGAGTGCTTTTCTGTCTTCCTTTGGGATATGGTTCTAAGAACATATCATTTGGAGTTCAGGATGTGTTTCACCTCACAAATCACCTTGCAGAGCATACATTTTTATGGGTAGCATCTTCATATGCTACAGTGAGCAGTGTAATAAATTGCCCTGAATACAATCAACAATTTTTAATATAACTTATCAGCAGAAGTGCCTTTACTACAACATTTGTCTTAAAAAATGTTCTTTCTTGAAAGCCTGTTTTGTTTTTATTTTAACCTTGCTACATATCAAAGTACAAGGATGAAGCTTTGTTCCTGCTGCCAAGACAACTACTGCCTCTTCAAGCAGAAAGGGGAAAAAATCAAAGACTTGTAGAATGCCAGTTGAGTTTGAACCTGAAGGCCACGGTCTCTGAGCACACCTGGTACTTCCCACAAGAGCAGGATACTAAAGAAAATTGAGGCTTCAAATGAGCTTCCATCTAACAACCTATAATTTCTCATCAGGGAGTGGGGAAAATGTTAAAGCAAAATTCAACATGACAGTCCCTTTGCTGATGCACAAGGAGGAGTTCAAGATGATCTTCAGAATGATGCAAAACAAAAGCCTCATTACACGTAATTACTGCCTACCAGTGCTGCAGATTGATAACAAGCTTCCTCTGCCAATTTTACTCTACCATTATATGAAGAGGTGATTAAATTATTTGACAAATCAACTTTTCTGTGCAACACGGAGTTACTGACCTCAGGTAGAACAGAGCAAGGTTAGGTAATGAAAGGAGCTAAGCAGGATGGCAACTTTGAAATGGCAGCATTTGTCCAAAACTTAGCTACAATATGCAGGAAATATTCAAGGTAACTAGTAAGCTGGTGTGTATTTGAAAATGCACAAATGTATGTTGTGACATTGTAGGGCATGCCAGCCTCCAGCCATCCCCTCATATGCATCACCTCCTTCTCTTTGCAGATACAGGAACTGTCCCATATTTGATGGCTTCTGGTTGTCCCTGTGTCTCCACAGTAACCCAGAGTGGCAATGGCTCTCAGGATCTGCTCAGACCAAGCGAGGCTGTCCAGGTGATTCGCAGCAGGCTGCTCAGCATGAAACTTCTTTGCCCTTCTCCCAGTGTCAGGAACAAGAGAGCAGCCATGCCACAGGCTCCCCTAAAATAAAGTACAGATGGTCACAACACAGCAGCTGGTCATGTACCCTGGTTCTGTTTGGTTTCCTGGTGCAGAGATAGCCAATCTTTTCCACTTTAACATTTCAAAAGACACTTCTCCTCTAATCAGGATGTTGTTGCTCCCTCATCGTCCATTTGCAGTCTGTCTTTCAAGGAGCAGGAGGTCTACACCAATTACCTTTTTTTTCCCTGCTGGAAACCTTTGCAATCTCAAATCCTGCAACAGCATCAGCATGATCAAGAGCAAAAGCCAGGTCTTGAGTGACGCCAGCTGAATTTTATGCGCTGACATGTTCTCACTGAAGTGAACATGGCTAAGGTTTATTCAGCTTTCAGACCCTGTGGAAGTGAAAATAAGGCCACATGCGAAGGTCACTTTTGATAAGCAGCCCCACTCTTGGAGAAGTCATCAGGAGCTACCCTTTCAGCGACAGCTTCTACACAATACCAGACTACCATAGTGTAAAATCAACAGCCTGAATGTGAGCCAGCAGCTTAAGTGGGATTAAGGCAGGTAAAACCAAAGGTCAGGCTGGTGTAAGAGTGCTCTGACAGTATCTGGCACTAAGCTGCATAACCTTCTGGTACAGCTATGTTCCAAATTAGCAGATAAGAAGTGTGGAAGAAGTATGCTCTTCTGGAGACTGAGTGGGGCAGTGCTCCCTCCATCTGCAGGTGAACACACGACCATGACCATGGTGGAGCTGTCTTCTGCAGGCTCACCAGATAGAACTGACTCTTCCTTGTTCCCCTGTGCAACGCTCTCCCAAACATCCCTCTAGCCTCACCAACGTTCTTTTGATTCATCCTTCACCTTAGCCAGTGGGCAACCATTGGGCCAGGCTGCATAAAGGGATTCCTAAGTTTTCTGACTCATTTGCATGACCTCTTGGCCAGCTGAAACAAAACTGCTATCCAAAGCAGGTGCTGGCAATAATTGCCTCTTTCTAAAACCCACAGGTTGGCTGTGAAAACAGTACTACATATGATAATTTCTCCCTATAATATATGCATGAACAATTCTCTTCTAAATCCTTTATTTTGCCACACGAGTGCTTTGTTTTGAAAATCCCAGGCTGTGTGGTTTCACACAAGCTCTGCTGTGCTCTCCTCCATACTGTGACTCAGGGCTGCTGCCTCCCACCACTCCTTCCATGCATAGCCACAACCAGTCTGTGGTTGTGTATTTGCACTTTATAAAAGCAGAACCTGGAAAGCACAGCTCACTAGCAGTTTTTTTTAAATACATGGTTGAAATTGAAGGTGGTACTTTCCATATTTGTTTTTAGCTCAGCTTTTCACCCCTGCTACCTAAAATACTAGTTATATTATTCACTTGGTCTAAATCATAGTTCAGGTCTCAGGTCTAAACCTGAGAGCATCATCCAAACACTTCTTGAACTCAGGCAGGCTTGGTGCTGTGACCACTTCCCTGGGGAGCTTGTTCCAGCGCTCAGCCACCCTCTGGGTGAAAAACCTTTTCCTGATATCCAACCTAAACCTCACCTGATTCAGCTTCCTGCCATTTCCCTGAGTCCTGTCACCAGTCACAGGAGTGAAGAGATCAGGACCTGCCCCATCTCTTCCCCTGGTGAGGAAGCCATCGACTGCAATGAGGTCACCCCTCAGCCTCCTTTCCTCCAAGCTGAACAGTCCAAGTGACCTCAGCCACTGCTCATAAGTCATCCCTTCCAGACCCTTCACCATCCTCGTGGCTCTCCTTTGGACCCTCTCCAATAGCTTGATGTCCCTTTTTATATTGTGGTGCCCAAAACTGCACGCAGTATTCAAGGTGAGGCCGCACCAGTGCAGAGGAGAGTGTAGAGTGGGACAATCACCTCCCTCGACTGGCTGGCAATGCTGTGCTTGATGCACCTCAGGACATGGTTGACCCTCCTGGCTGCCAGGGCACACTGCTGGCTCATATTCAGTTTGCCATCCACCAAGACCCCCAGGTCCCTCTCCACCACGCTGCTCTCCAGCCACTTGTTCCCTAGTCTCTACTTATCACCAGGGTTGATTTACAAAAGGTTTTTTATCATTAGGAGTTTACTGAGATTAGGAGAAGTGCCAAAGATGACAAAGAAGATGTCAGTAAGATACATTTCAGGACATAACCTTCTCATAGTATGGGCTGTACTTGTGCAAAAGACTTTCTATAGAAATCCTGTATATGATGGTACGTGATTACTAGGAATATATTACTTGAGGGAAGGGAGCTTTTCATGTTGTAAACAGGTGGCACAGTCAGAGACCCAATTTACTCATCCAGAGGTATTCTTTAAGGGTAACTGGTGCTCTTTAGTTTGGTAAGACAAAAAGCTTTCCCAGAGCAAATCTAAGGCCCTCACAATGTCACCTGTTATCTGCAAATTTCAAATTTTTCAGCACATTTTGGAAAACTTTCTGCAGGAGTAGGTTTGTAATATTTTTAATGTAGTCACCTGTATGCTGTCATTTTCTTGATTGTGAATGATGCCTATAAGGGTATGTGGATATGAGTACTCCAGAGAAAGACTGATGAAATGGTGGCCAATTGATGGTAGAAAACAGTAAAATCAATCTTTTTAGGTGGTGCAATCAAGGTTTTCTTCTAAATTATGCATGCCCTGATTCACCCAGAATGCAATACCTCAGGACATTACTAAAAAGTATCTTCAAAGGACACTTTGGGCTTTATCCCAAAGCATCAAGACTCTTTGGGATATGCTCATGTCTTCATCATTCAGGTACTCTCAAACCAATCCATAGTACATACAGTTCAGAAAAGCCAGCAGTTGCTTTTCCAGTCCTCTGTTGGAAGTGGCCCTAAGCACACAACCAGTGGCAAAAATTACTGTAAAGCTGCATTTCCTTGTTCTTTTTACCAAGCTCTCACTTCAAATACTGTTGAGGTTCTTTTGTTGTATTCAAATTTTTAACAAGATGATCCAGAGTCCTACTTTCCCACAATGATGTGAGCAAACTTTTCCAGGTAAGAGCACAGCAGTTCAATACAGCATTTAGAATATGGGTCACAGTTCTTTTTCCCATCTCTGAAAGAAGCTTTAACAAGCTCTTGGCATTCAGAGAAGCAATCTTTTCTCTTTCTTTCCTTTTCTTTTACGTTTTTTTTTGTTCATTTGAACTTTTTTCCCCTCAGCTTTCAGCTTCTGTAAGAAAAAACCTTGGAAGAGAATTAAAACTTCTTTTTTAAACACACCACAATTTGCTAATATTTTCAAGCTTTTCAGTATAACTGCATTCATAAGTTGAATGTGTTTGCTGTTTAATATCAAACAATTGTTTTAGTGCCATTTCAAGGGTCTGGCTCTGTTCATGCCTACTAATTAAACGTTTTATTAAAAAAATGCAGCCTAAATTGTGCAAAACTTCATCTACATCTGCTTCTCCTATGAAAAGATGTCCTTGGAACAACTCCAGTATATTAAATAGAAAGCTGTTTATTACAAATAAGACAGTAATTTACCTGTAGGCTTCAGCATGAGTTACTGTGTATTAAAGTCACCATTCACTTGCTATTGACTGTCGATAATGCAAGTGTCTCTGTGGGATAAAAAGAAAGTATCATTTTAACCCTATTTAGATGTGTTATGTTCTGGTGCTTTAAGTGTTTGGTTATAACCAAATATTTCTGTCCCATCTTCAAAAACAGGGTGGAATAAAGAAGTTGTCATGTTTCCTCCTCACATTCAGCACCAGGGGTTCCGTTCAGGCTGTGGTGGCAACACCTGCAGGTTCCTTCAGGACAGGGCTTTCTCTTTCACGTGCAGCAGCATCAACATGAAGCCTTTGAGGGAGATGGTGAGACAGCAGACTGTTGCAGTAGGCAGACAACTCATGCATTTACATGTTATTGCTTTTACACCGTGTGATAACCACACTGTTCTGCAGCTTTCTCAACACCTTGCAGGTAACTGAAAAGCAAAGTACATAAATAAAAGAAAGATGGAGCTGACAGGGCTAAGAACAGAAAAGCACTGTGGAGAACCAGTCTTGGCTGGACCATCCATCACATCAGTGTGATGCATCCACTGGGAAACTGGTGGGGTTTTGACTCCTCAAGGCTAGGAGAAGCAAAACCATAATCCACTCAACCATTGCCTCGCAGACAGACCACTGCATGCTTTTAAGAAAGAAAATCTTCCCCATGCTAAGACTCACCATAGACCAAACTTAGCCTCACACATGTAACTTCTTCACACACAAAAAAAATCCATATATTTTCTAAATAATGAAACTTTCAATTAAAAGCATGGAGTTTGTAGTGCAAGAGAAAGAACTTCTAGAACTCAGCACTGAAAAGAAAAGAATAATACAGAAGTTTCTTTGGCTTTCTTCATTAGTTTTCTCTCATTAAGGTTCTTCACAAAAATATACGTACATGTGTTTATTAACAAAAATGGACACAACTCCTTTAAGGCAAACAATTTTTCCTACAAGGAGACTGGAGAGAGGCTAAAAGAAAGTGACAAAGAATCACATCTTTCTTCTTTTAAGAAGTAGAGTTTAAGGAGTCACTGAAGGGACTTTTTACCAAGGTGTGTAGTGATAGGACAAGGGGTAATGGTTTTAAGATGGAAGAGGGTAGATTTAGGTTAGATATTAGGAAGAAATTCTCTACTGTTAGGATGGTGAGACACTGCAACAGGTTGCCCAGGGAGGTTGTGGATGCCCCATCCCTGGAGGTGTTCAAGGCCAGCATGGATGGGGCTTTGTCCAGCCTGGTCTAGGGGAAGTTGTCCCTGCCCTTGCAGGGGGGCTGGAACTAGATGATCTTCTAGGTCCCTTCCAACACAAAACTTTCTATGATTCTGTGATTCCGTGATTCTATGAATAAATAACATGCTCAGTAATATACATAGAGATGTCATGGAAGTATCAAATTCATCCAGACTGATTCTGCTGCCTGCATTTTTACTCATGTAATTTCTCCAGTCAAATTCCTGATGTTCTCATTGCAAAGCATGATCACAAGCAGCAAAAAACAAACATAAATTGATGCATGCTTCTGTGAGATCAGCTGGAATCAGTCTCATCTAAGGTGAGTGGAAAAAACTGAGATGAAATGCAGTATGATTTCCCCTGAACACCTACACGTCTTTGTCCACAGTCAGAAGATCACCATAGCACAACACATCTGAAAGTACTCAATGAAGATAGTTGTCAGCTCTTCTTAAAAGAAAGTAAAAAATGTAACTCATCGTGGCATAAATACCTGTTAGGTTTGAACCATGACAATGTGTTTGCTTCAAAAGCTTCTAAAACATTGCCAGATCTTTTCAAGAATGGGCTAGAAGCAACTGGGTTTACACTGAATTTTGGAACCAAGTAAATGAAAATGTTAAAGGTTTTTTTCACTTTTGCTGTCACAAGTTCAGTCATAACAAAGCATTGTTGTCACAAATAATTATCTTTACACATTTATCAAGATAATAAATGTAGTTCATTTGGGAGGAAAAAAATTCTGCTACTTGCTAGATAAATACAGATTATCATCAGGAATAAATTGCATCTTGTGAACCCCCTGATCATTATGTCTATTTTCTTAAGCAATAACCAAATAAAACATGTGGATTGCTGAAAACAAGAGGGATTATTGAAGATTTAGTGATTCTTTATATGATACCTGATTTGACAGCCTCGTTTGCCCACATATCGTGGTAGGTAAGTTTTAAGTTCTAACCTGAACAAAGGCAATTTAATTCCCACCTTTCAGAACCCAGGGTTTCAGATCTGGCACTAGCTTGAATCTTCTGGAAAAATGCCTTGAAATAGAAATTCAAAACCTATAAATCCACACCTGTATGAAGACAGCTCAGGACCCAAAATCAGATGTTCAATATTACAACACTGGGAATTTTATTGCTGCTTATGCCACTGAAATTCCACTTTCTTGTACCTACCCCTTTCACTTGCCTGGCCAGCCATATCACAAGAAATCTGCCCTGACAAAGCACAGACCTGTCACTGTCTGGGCTGCTTACTGGTTGAAAAACCACACTGCACAGAACAAAGATTATGCAATTGGAAGGGCAATTTTCATAGCCCAAATCTGGGGAAATTTTAATGAAAACGGCAGAAGAGCCAAGTTAAGCTTCAGAATTATTTGCTCACCCATGTTCCTAATTTAAAACCTGAACTATTTAAAATTTGGAAAAAATAACAGTGCAGCAAGACTTTTTCTTTTTTCCTCTTGCCCACCTTCTTGGGAGCAATTCTGCTGAAACAGAATCAAACCTGTGATGGACACTGAAGCATGGAAAACATCTGTCCAGTTCCTTATTTGTTTAAAGGGAACATGTCACACTCTTGACAGCCACATTTCTTCCATTTCTACGTGTACTAGGCTCACCTCAGCCACTTCATCTCAGTTGCTGTTAGATTCATGACAGGGCAACAAATGCAGGTGTCTTTTTTGTACCACTGGTTCACTGTACCTATAATATCACAAAAGTGATGATAAAGAGATTGCTGTTTCTCAGCATTCTCACACGATATGGGTCAAGTATATAAAATTGCTGTAGGCTATGAAGACTGCTATTCAGGAACTCTCCTACGTGTCATTCAGGTTCAATCACCTGAAGATCTTCCACCTCGAGGCTGCGTATCCAGGCTGCTGTCAAGCACCAGCTCACATGTCTCCTCAAGATTAACATCTAGCATTTTCCTTCTATCCCAGTAATTAGTCTTGGTGCAGTCCATGACTGTATCATCTACAGCAACCACCCCTTTTCTACATTTTCCATCTCTAGCAATACTTCTCTAGTCCATACAAAATACAAAGGCCAAAAGTGTCATTCTCCCTTGTCAATGAATGGATCTATCATCTCCTATGAGGAGGGGCTGAGGGAACTGGGGCTGTTTAGTTTGAAGAAGAGGAGGTTGAGGGGTGACCTCATTGCTCTCTACAACTACCTGAAAGGAGGTTGTAGGGAGGTGGGAGTCGGTCCCTTCTTTCTAATGAATAAGGACAGGACTAGAGGGAATGGCCTGAAGTTGTGCCAGGGGAGGTTTAGGCTGGATATTAGAAAGAATGTCTTTACTGAAAGAGTGGCTGGACAGTGGAACAGGCTGCCCAGGGAGGTGGTGGAGTCACCATCCCTGGAAGTGTTTAAAAGAAATATAGATGAGGTGCTTAGGGACATGATTTGAGCATTGAAAGGGTAGATAAAGGTTATGGTGGGTGGATTTAGGTTATGGTTGGACTTCTTGATCTTCGAGGTCTTTTCCAACCAGGTTGATTCTGTGATTCTGTGATTCTGTGATCTATCAACAAGGAGGCTGCGATGACACACACAGTAATATTTTTCCTTCTGTCCATAAAACAAAAGTATATTACATTCTGATTACAAATTCTACTGTGTCTTACAATTAATAATCATAATGAGTGGGATGGCAAGAATTGCCCTGCATCTTTTTCTTTTAAAATTTTACATAAACTTAGACAAAAGACAGTAGAGTATCAACTCTCCAGTGGAGCCCCAAGTAATGGGAAAAACAACGTGTGTCACTTTATGTTGCCTGCATGTTTTCTATTGTATTACTCTTAAATCATAGCAGTTACAGGTAATTAATGATTGCTAGTTACTATTAACATTAAAAAAACAACATCAAGAACAGCTCCTTTTTAACAATGGCACATTTCAAGTAGCTTGCCCAGGATTCTTGTTTCTATGGCCTGGGCTTGACAGACTAAGAATACATCCAGCTGGTTTTCAAACCAACACTTTCAATAGTCTGGGGAAGGGCTGTGTGACTTGTCATAAAAACAGCTGCCTCTGTCTCCCCAACCAGCCAGGAATAAGCTGAAGAGAACAAAACATTGAATGAAAACACCTCGACTTTTCATGCAAGGACAAAAGGTGGTCATTATGCATACCAGGAAGGTTCTTTTATAGCTGGTAATTACATATAAATGGGAGAGTTATAATAAAAAAAATCATTTCTCTCTTCATTTACCTAAAATGTGATTTCTACAGCCATTATATAATTACTGGTATTTTTCAGTAACATTATTAAAAACAAATGAGCTAGTGTTTCAGAAATAATCATAAAGATGCAAATACTGAAAGTTCCTTATTAGAACTGGTTGTTCAGCATGAAGCAAGTGGCATGAAAAACAATCTTGTCTTGAAAACCACAAACTGAACTTTTTTCAGTGTTGAAAAAGGATAAATTTCCATCTTTCTACTGTCAAGAAATAAATTATCCCTATTATCTCTGACACATTATTTCAAGCTCTCCATTTTTCTCAGTTTCTCATTTGGTCAGAAAATGTCTACCAGCTACTGACCTCCAGCAGCAATCCTAAAATAAGATGTAGAGATATCACAAAAATTCCTAAAAGAATAGGAACAGCTCCCTGCTGTCACTACTATTCTTTTTCAGAGAATGTCAGTCCACCATTAAATAAATGTTATTCATGACACTTAGTCAAGCACTGTTCCTATGTGCAACTCCAAAATGTTAACGTGTAAGCAACAGTAAACAACATCCTAGTGAAATAATATAAAAATCAAGAATAACCATCTCCTAGGGGATATTTATATCTTCATGAACTACAGCCTAGACAGCTTTTAGACAGCTAAGTTACATTATATACCTGACAACGATGAGCAACTTCAGATGTCGTGGAGGCTGAAAATCCATACTAAATATTATTAATATTGAGGAACAAATGGAGTGATACAGAGAACAAAGAGGAAGGAGACTTGTCTGAATTTTGGGGGAGCAGGAGGATTGCAATCAGATGCATTAATATTATCATGTCATCACCCAATCCACCAGACACTTCCTTTATCTCAGGGCAAATTATTTTCTATTACTGGTAGCATTTCTCTAAACAGACAAAAATGGTCAGAAAGCACAAGAAATGCAGAAGTAAATATCCAGTCATCCAGGACATTTTCTCTTGGCAGAAGGTGAAATGACTCACATCTCTGCAATAGCCCTAGAGCTCCAGTGTTGGCCTTTCCAGCAGATTCCTGCTGTCCCGAGCCACACTGGGCCACAACAGCAGCAGAAGGCTCCAAACAGAACAAGAACATAGCTCAGGATGTGGGAGAGCAGACAGAAACCCATTGTGTGGGCCCAATGGCAGACCCTCAAACTTGTGTCTCCTTCCCCCAGACCACATTCTGGCCCACCAGATGCTTCTGCCTGCTGAGGGCCCCTCCCAGGATGGGTCTGAGCTGATGAAGAGAAATGAAGGCTGCACTACTGGGGTAAGCAAGATACCTAATTTTCAATACAAGGTCTTTTTTTTTTACTTTTTTTTAAAGAACACAGGGTTTGGATTTGGGTTTTTTTTAATTACAGGAAAGAAGCTTTTTCAACACTTCGTAATTCATCTGACTCCTTGAAAATTTCACATCTCCCACTTACTCCATTGATGACAGGAAGAGGCTCTGTCCTTAACTGACTCAGACTATTGAAGTGTTTTCTTCCTGGCTAAACTGTGAAACATCCTGGGTTTGCATAATTTTGTTGCCTTGCTCTTTCTCCTGTGATTACATGTAGTGTTTGAATACTGTCTGTGATACTGTCACTGATTTTTAATGTCACCAAAAAGCTTGGAGTAAAATTATGTACATCTTAGTGATTTCTCAGAATGGTTTTAATTTCATACTTTAAAACTCATGTTAGGAGCTTAAATTTGCCTGTGACTATGTCTCCAGTATTTTCTGTAGTGCACAGAAGTGATTTTTAGGGATTTTCCTTCTGTTAGTAGGAAAAAATCACAGCTTATTGATCAAATTATGTGATACACATACTAAATATTACAAATATGTGAATACCTGAAAAAGTATCCACAGGTTTGTATGGAGCTCACAGCTTCTTCGGTAAGACCCTTTCACTGGGTTCACATCAAACACAGCATTAATTTACAAGAAAAAAAAGTCTTATGTTCAGATGGAGTTTTCTGTGTTCCAGTTTGTGCCCATTGCCTCTTGCCCTGTCACTGGGCATCACTGAGAAGAACCTGGCTTTGCCTTCATTACTCCCTCCCATCAGGCATATGTGCACTTTGATCAGATCCCCCTGAGCCTTGCTGAGGGTGCAACTCTACCCAGTTGTCCAGGTCATTAATGAAGATGTTAAACATTCTTGGCCCCAGTACTGACACCCAGGGCACACTGCTAGTGACTGACCTCCAGCTGGACTTCAAGTGGCTGATCACAACCTTTTGAGAACACCAATTCAGATGTTTTTTTTGTCCAATTCACTCTCCATTTATCCTGTTCATTCGTCCTCATCTTGTCGATGAGAATGTTGTGGAAGGTGGTGTCAAATGCCTTGCTAATGTACAGATAAACAACTACATGAGACACTCTGTTCTCATTCATTTCACTATGATCAGCCACAGCTCCACCACATTTACCAAGTATCCCAAGCCCTGAGCAACCTGACCTAAATGACCCTTCAGTGACCCTGCTGTGAGCAGGAGATTGGGCTGGATGGTCTCCTTAATGACTCCATGATTCATTACAGCAAAAACAGCTGAATTGCTCCCCACAAGAATAGGACCCAGGGATAAGCAGTTGCTGCTGTAGAAAGGAGCTGGGATGGGAGAGCCAGGGAACCACCCTGAAGGATGAAGCAGGAGGACAGGAGGGATGAGGTCAGTGAATGCTGCTGCTGCTGCTGAAGGGATTATTTATCATATTCAGCACTGAGCTACTTCAGCCCAGCTTCCCACAGACCAGCACCTCCTACACTGAGAACAGGAGCCCCCCACGTCAGCCTCAGCAGCCTGCTGCTCCAGGTGAGCCCATCTGATCATTAAGAGCTCTGGCTTACAGTGCTCCTTTCTGACCACCAAGGAACATTCCTGGTTGCAGGAGTGGAGGCAAAGCCAGAGGATTAAATCCAGAAGAAAAACAGCAGAAGGGGGTGAAAAACAAGAAAAGAACAGCTGATCATGCAGGTTCAGCCATGTGCAAAAGGTTATTTTTTTCCTAATATTTTTCTACTGTTTGCTCAGAGATGCCAGACTTTCAATAGCCTACAGTGTCGTGGGGAAGGAATGCAGTTATTAGGTTGTGTTAAAGGAACTCAAAGAACATGACATCGTAGGAAAAAGATACTTCTAAAAGATATTATTTTCTTTTAAATCTCAAACTGGTGATTCCTTTCTATCATTTAACATGCCTGAGACTGCTGGGTCAGACATGCAGTATTGTAAGGCCTGTGGCAATGCTAACTCCAAATTTGCTTACAGTGAGGATCAGAAACACAAAGTTGAAAATGTAATTGTTAGATGATTCTTATCTAGATTTCTAAAGGTTGCAGAACCAGACTGTAAGTTTTAAAGGGAATATAAATAATGGTACAGTGAATTGAAAGGCAAAGGCAGCAGGGAAGTTACACTGAGGAGTCTCTACATTGCAAGACTAGGTATCTGGTGAACAAATGAAGACAGTATCTGACATTAAGTTGAAAATCTGTGTAAGCCTGACTAAGTGATGTTGAACACTGTTAGATAAAACTGAGATCATGGAGAGGTCAAGAAATCACTCCTTAGCTTGGTAAGGTAAAATAAATCTCAAAAATGTAATATTTGTAAGAGTTTTGGGAAATGGAGCACTAACTTGAAGGCTGAAAATATACCAGGTGTTCAACCCTCTTGGTCACTTCAGTATTGCTATGAGGTTGTTGAGTTGTCCCTCTGAGCACATCCAGAACGAAATCATCCTTCTCCATCCCCACTGGATGGCACTTTTGGAGGCTCCCAGTCACATCCACACTGCCCCAAAACATGTCTCACCCATCCTGTGAGGTTTTACTGCACACTTGGCAAGCCTCCTTCTCCCAGGTTTTCCATCGCCATTGCTGTACCAGGTGCCTCTTTCACAGCCTTTATAACAGACATGTCATTACTTCTGGTTATAAACCAGGGGCTAGGAAGGAGGACCATTAGAAACAGGACAGTTCAGAGGGTTATCAGCCTTTGCTTTGCTCTTCCCATGGTTTGAATCACTGACAAGCACAATACAGTGCAGTGAACATCAGCTCTGTAGGACCGGCTCATCACAATGCAGGAAGCTCCTGCAGGGATGCAGCACACTGTCACATCTCATGGTGTTCATTTGTCATCTCCCCAACATGTGTCCTCAAGCCTGGGCTCCCTCTCCTCGGAGGGAGCCTGTGAGCCTGGCTCAGCATCAGTAGTGCTCACTGTTACCCAGGGACATGGCCAAGGCTGGTGGGGAATCAGGGGCCTTCTCTGATTAGTGTATGTATGGTTGAATCCTGACGCTAAGGTCCTTCCCCAGGGCACTGATTCAAGAGACAAGACACATGTCAACAGATAAGACGTATTTTATTTTTGGCAGAAACTTCTGCAGTGGGCTAATACTGTAATTCCTACTCAAAGAGATCATGGCCAAAGACTAAGCCCCCTTAACACTTCCTTAACACTCCACCATTATCTGACTTCTTTCATAGAGAGTGATCTGCCTCTCAGTTTCCAGCACCCTGAAGTTGGTCACTTAGAGAATCAGGCTTAGTCCACTGAGCTGAGGGCTAGAGATTTGGGGAAAGACAGCAACATCTGCAGGTGTCTCTCAAAGGAAACCTCACAAAACCCAACTCTCCCTTTCTAAGCTGTTAAAACTGAGAACTAATTGCCTAGGCAACCTGGAAAAAAAACAAAACTGCTAGAACAAACTCAGCCAAGCTGCCCTCTTACACAAAAACATTTTCCTCAAACTTTTACAAAGATCTTTGGGTGTTTTTTTTCAACTGGACCTACAAAGGAGAATGGGCATCTCCTACAGGGAGGCACAGGAATGGGTGTAAAGCAAAGCTTGGAGCTGCAGAAGGGCAGAACTGAAAATGGATCATTCTAACAGAAAAATCTTCATTATTGTACACATTTAGTGTCTGACCTTAAGACATCTTCCTTCCTTCCTTAAGACAGAAGCAGATGACTTCTGAAGGCATCTGAGAAAACTAGAATTATGACCAAAAAAGTGGTTATTGCAGTCACATTTGAGGTGAAATTCTTATGGGTATATAATAATTTGGTAGAAACAGTGTTAAAGTTGTTTGAACAATGTTCAGAAAAGCTGGAGTCCAACACACACCCCTACCCATCCTTATCCAAGGCCAGAGCAAAATGCTTGATGCTGATGTCATTGGGCATTCTGGGATGTTTTTCAATACAAAATGTAGAAAGAGATCATCTAACATTAAAAAGATGGTTTTAAAATGGTTTGAAATAGATGACAGGGGGTAAATGCAAGCTGACTTTAGTTAAGGTCTGTCTATGTATTAGCAATACAAAGGACCCAAATTAATATAACTTACTTCTCAGGATTTAAAACTTGACCCAATAACTCCACTGGGATTGGCTTCTTTGAAAGAAGCTAACTCTACTGAAGAGCTAACTCAACTTAAATTCTACAAAAGAGTTGAAACTCAAGTTAAACTCCACTAAAGATCTAACTCTAGTTGAGATCCCAAAAGAACTAATTCTGCTAAAGAACACCAGTAAGCTTTCTTCTGTTCAAGAATCTTAATCTTTCAGGTATGACATCCAGGGTCTATCCAAATGGTACCATAACTCCTCTACATCTCCACCAACGACCTTTAGGTCAGCATCATTACTGCTTAGCATATTTTCAATAACTTTTGTTTCCTTCTGCTTGATTCAGTTTCTTTGACACCTTCCCTGTCCCCAAAGGCCAAGCTCTTAACAAGGACATGGTCTAGCAGGGGATAAGATGACTTCCATTATTAACAAAGTAATATGGTCCAACATGAGTATGTTGCACAGCTGAGCATTTTTTATTTTACCAAGTAGAGTTGTTACTTACATATAGCTCATTCTCAGTATTTGGACATGGTCCTGTCATGGTGTATTTAAACAATTAAATTAAGCAATTAAACAAATGACAGATGGTCTCTATTAACCCCCCTTCCACCCCCTGTAGGGAAAGGAGAGGGAGTAAGGGAGAGAGACTTACAGGTTAGAAACTGAACTACACAGCTTTAATGAAAACTGTAGTAATGAAATATATACAAATATATACCAGTAGATACAAAAAACCTATCACGCCCCCACCCCCCGAGTAATGCTCACGTCACCACTGGGGCTGCAGGGCAGGCCCTGGAAAAGTCCCTGGACTGCTGACTCCTGGAGTCAGCAGCAGCAGACAGGTCCTGGGTGCAGGAATGCAGGGATTCAGGAAAACATGGATCAGGATCAAGGGCAGATGAATGAACAGAATTCTCCCAGGGCACCGGCCATGGATGAAGAGAGCTTGACCCTCAAGATCCCTCAAATTTATATGGAATATGACATGGATGGGATGGAATACTTCATTGGGTCAATTTTGGTCACCCCTCTGGTCTGCTTCTCCCAAAAGGAGGAGGGTCTTGGGTGTGACCCCTTTACTCCCTTCTGATGCCAGAGCATAAGATGTGGCCATGGTTCTCCATACCATTCTCCAGCACTAACTATAAATTTTGAGCATTATCAGTCCTAGAAGCAGACACTGACTGAGAAACATGCCACTGATTTCAGCAAGTGCAGCTACTTAGAAGGGACTTAACTGAAAAGTCAAATCACTAAAAAGAAAATTGGTTCTATCCTGGCTCAAACTAGGACAGGCCCAGGCAGAGCACACAGAACAGGCACATGTGTGCTTTCTTTCTTTTTATACTCTAGTCTTATCCACTAGGGAGAACAAAATACTTGTGGTTCCATAAGGCTTTTAACTAGCAACTTGTGAAGTCAGGAAAAAAAAAAAAAGATTGACAGAAATCAGAGGTGGGGAGGAGGAAAAGAGGGCAGCTTGAGCCAGGCAAGGCAGGCAAGAAATGGACTAGAAGGTGGAAAAACAGATGGGAGCAGATTTCCACAAGACCTTGAAAGAAAGAACAGGGAGTCTGAGCTGTGTGTGCAAAACTAAAATACAAGAGATTTCTCCATAAACATTCATACTGAGGGAATGATATTCAAAAGCCTTATGAGATATTAATTTGGGTAACACTTTAATTATCTTTCTGAGAGAATGACTCAGGTGATCTATGCCACAGGACCATTCTTCATATTGTTTTCCCCATCTGTGGAACAACTAAACAATTATGCCATTGTTGTGACTTAGGTTTGACTTGTGAGGGATCTCAGCAACACCTGGATATACTGACGTTAACTGTGGTTCCGTGATTAACCTTCCACAGTTGCTTTAGTAACCACTTCTTTGATAGGATTAAAGAATTCTGTCACAGTCCCTCTTCTGAAATCCCCACTAGTCTTCACTTTACTAATCCACTAATTTAGTTCTTCCTACTTACCAATGTGCTGACCACCAGACAACAGCACTGACTGCTGGACACGCCTGCTGGGGTGGTACTTAAGAATGTCATTGCAAATATATCCTAGTTTTCCTCTGTGTTTGAGTAGGCTTTTTTGTCTGTTGAATATCTAAGAAGCATCTGACTTAGGATCCCAAAAGGGTGTTTCTCCTTTCCAGAAACAGCCTCTGGAGAGGCTGAGGAGACGTTGCCTCTTTCATCGTGTTGGATAAGGTGTATGAGATGTAACTTTGCATCTCTCTTGAAACATGCCTTTCTAACAGCAGTAGTACACTAACAGACTCTAATGAAGGTTCTTACAGTCAAGGGACAAATCAGCCTGGTTTTCCAGCTATTGCATCTGGAATTTTCTAAAGAGCCAAAAACATTGAACAGCAGTTGTCCATCATAATTCCTCAAGAGTCAGACACCAAGATCTTTGAGTAATGCTTCAGCCAACAAAATCAGTTATGTTGAGATACAGGTGATGTGACTAGAGCTGACTCCACTCTAACAGTGTCTCATGCTGGATATGGGCAGGAGGAAAAAAAGGGCAGGATAACATTAGAAGTGATATGGCATCCCATGCTTGATAGTTGTGTATGGTCACCTCTGCAGGGCTTTTACCTCTAGCAGCTTTCAGTGCCAAGGCACTTTAGGCACTAGCCTAAGCTTTAGGTGCAAATAGGCACTCTAGGTGAACCCGAAGACCAATTGAGGGGCAGTCTGAGTCCAAGTCTAAAAATGCAACCTTCTGCAGATGCCCAAATACCTCTTTTTCTGTGGAAATACATTATACAGCCAGCACACAGCAGATAAATTCACTTGAGTCCACTCTAAAGAGCCCATTCATTTGAAATTCTTTAGTGTGAGGGTGGTGAGACACTGGAACAGGTTGCCCAGGGAAGCTGTGGAAGCCCCATCCTTGCAAGTGTTCAAGGCCAGGCTGGATGGGGCTCTGAGCAACCTGGTCTAGTGGGAGGTGTCCCTGCCCATGCAGGGGGGTTGGAACTAGATCTTTAACTTCCCTTCCAACCCAAACCATTCTATGACAAAAGGGTGGACAGGATTTGAAGGCAGCTGGAGTCTGGCCTGTCTTTTTAGTATCATGGCTGGACCTGCCAAAGCTAAGTCCAGCAGAGTTGATGCATAGCCTTGGACCAGGAAAATTACCAGGCTTTTGGGATGCTGTTGACAGAGGCTCCAGCACAAAAGATAAATGACATTTTTGTAAACTCCTGTTACCTCTGCATCTGCTGTAAATATTCTTTAGATAAAAGGTACTTTTTAGAACTGACTGTAATTCTGTCACTCAATTGCTTGTTGGTTTTGACATCTTTCATAAGCACGATAGATAGAAGCCATTCTGAAAGACTTGGAAGGGAGGAGAGGAGACATCAGGAAAAACATGCACACCACAGAAGACTGTGCCAAAACCAATGAGTTTATAAAGATCACTTTGCTGTGTAGTCTATTTGAACATTGTACATGCCATGTCTTTCACCATATATTCTTCAGACTATAAATAAATCAAATTGACATCTATTCACAATCTAGCACCATCTGCTGTGTAGAAGAGGAAGGCATTTTAAAAGCAAAAAAGGATCCTTTCCTTTTCTGACGTGATACATCTTAATCCATGACATGTATTTCTGTTTTTACAAATGTGCAGCTTGACTTTAACTATAACAAGCATTTGAACAGAACCATTTGAGGGAACACATCTACCTATGGATTCTCATTTATTCTTAGATTCTGCACTTCATTAAAATTCATTTAGTCCCAAAGCACTAAGCTGAGAAGAAGAAGCAGGAAGGTCTAGTCTGAAGTGTGGTGAATCCAACCTTCATGGCAGAGATGCATATAACCAGAGTTATATGTTATATATATAAATTATTCTAATTTAAGATAAACATATTTCATAACTAAGACACATAATTTTCTGTATCATCATATAGTGTTTTAATTTGTTAATTATATTTTTCAACTGTTTTATTTATGCCCCTACAGTAGGTCATTCTTTCATTAGCTACTACAAAAACAGGAGAGATAATTTCCAACAATTTTCATTCAGGAACAAAAATTATACATTTCCTTCCCATTTATTACCCAAGTAAAAAAAATATATATACACATATATATATGTACATCTTCCTGAAATTCTAAGTGTCTTTATGTCTTTCTGGAGTTTTTGGAAGATCATGACAAAGCACGGAGGCGTATTCTAAAATTAACACAGGTTGCCTAAAAAAAACAAGCTTCAGCAATTGTCCCATAAAACACTAAAATTAACTCATTTGGGAATTTCACTCTCCTTCATTCCTTCAATACTTGACACACCATTTGATGCTAACACACAACCTGTTACAGAACCACTGACATCATTTAATTTAACAAACTTGTTTACAGCTTCTTAAGTCTCTCAGAGCAAAGCACTGAAAAATTATTTCACTTCTTCCTGCTGCTTTATCCAAGTGACATCATTCTTACCAAGCTGCCTGTGAGCAACACAGAACAAAGGGATGTTAAATTAAGTTTCTGCCCTAAAAACAGAACGGGGAGAAAAAAGAAAAATAGCTTACAAAACGTCAGTGTATCAGTGCAGTGAATTCTGGCCTGTTCCTTTATGGGTGTTGACCCAAAGACAACTACTGCTGTGGGCCACAGGGTGCTGCAACCAGAATCCTGCCTGAACTCAGACCAGAGGCTGAAGATGGACCCCAGTCTTTTGTTTCAATCAAAAAAAGTGTCTGTTTTGCATATTTCTACAACGAGGGGCTCTCTCAACAGATAAAAAGCACAAACTGTAGGCCAACCATCAGTCGCATAGCTATTTGGACAGAATTTTAAATTGCTGCTTAGCTGCAGATGTGCATTCTCAGCAGGATGCTTTAGCCCTGTGCTGTAGTTGTCAGCATCTTTGGTGAAGTACCTCTGGAAACCCCAGAGTATCCAGCCTCTCTGATTTTTCAATAAATATGCTGAAAAAATACACTGTCTGCTTTTTTTGATCATTTCTCTTGGTGAGCTACTGCAAAATTACTGGAAAATGGAAAAGTGGAAGTTCTACACAGATAAATAAGCCTCAGAGCTGAAATCTGGTTTTAGTTCTCAAATTTTCTGAATAGAACTAAAAAAAATTGCTTATGCTGTAAGAACCATTCATATGCTCCAAAGTTAAAGACAGGCTCCAGCTGCTTTGACTCACCAGCAGTTTTTACAAATTACAAAGGAGTGTAAAGGCTTCACCTCTGCCCATTCTTCCCAATGTTTTCTCCATGCAACTGTTTATTCATCTGCAATGAGGCTAAAGTGAAGCAAACAGCAAAAAAAAAAAAAAAAAGTTATTAATAATTCCTTAGTTTATGGGTGTTTTCTTTCTAAATCACATTTTCTCCATTTCAGATCAAGACTGCAAATTACCTGGTACCAAATCACTCTCCTCAGGAGCAATTTTCAATGCCTGAAAAAGAATATCAATACAAACCCTGCCATTTTCCTTGACAGGATAATACATTCCAAAGCAGACAGATAAATAATAATGAAAAACTAAACATCAGAAAACCACACCCAGCTGCAAGTCTACAGAAAAACCTTGTGAACTTTGCTTACAGTTTTCCATAATATTTCAGAATATCAGCTCTAAACATGGCTGAATATATACCTCAGATCTAGTGATCCATTTCTTCAGCTACGTTTTCTTTCAGTTGCTAAGAAACTTCTTTCTCCTGTTTCTTGTAAAATACAAGTTTATAACATCCGACATGCTGTAGGGAATCATTCCTCATTGGATTGACTTTGAATATACCTGAAAGCATTTTGTTGCTCCTAGATTTTATCTGCTATGGTCCAATGAACTCCAGTGAGCTTGAACCTGACCTTGACATGTTGCTCTTTACCTTCAGGTGATAATTCAGAAAGTGCTCACAGTCAAGTTTCTTTCAGACAGTTCTGAGGAAAACAAAAAGATCAGAAAGTATCCTTGACCTTCACCATTCCCTGACCTGAAGCCAAATGCAGTCAGATTTTCTCCCATCCTCATGTCTCCCTGTCACAAAGGAAGTTTGAATCCAAGCCTTGCTGCTCACTTTGTCAGGTGCAGGTCTGAGATTGTGTTTTGTATTGAAAATGCAGCTCACAAACACGGCGACTCTTACAAATGTACTTCCAAGTGCATAACTTCGAGTGAAAACAGAAAAACAGTTCCCAAAAAAAATTTTCAGCATGAGTGAACACAAATGAATTCATAGGCTTTTCTGAATCAATAAATCAGTTCCTTGCCACATTAGAATTGTGCCTTTAGAAAGAGACCCTTAAGATCATGCACATTTTCACACCTGTAACACTCTAAGACTCAGCTTTCTCTACAGATCACGTCTGTGTGTGTGAATATAAAATATGAGCTGAATGCAAAAAGCTTTGAAACTATATCCTCTTAAATATATAGAGCAGTTGTCTTGCTTAGAAGTAATCAAGTCCTTCCCTGAGTATTGTGCTAGCGACCAGTCCAAAACATAAACTCATTTGCACTACAGCAGACAATGTCTATCTCATCCAAATGTCAAAGAGCTTGGCAAATTTTAGACCAGTCCCTCTAGCTTCACTGGGAAGAGCAGGTATTCAGCAGCTTTTCAAAATCAGGAAATTTGATGGCGTGTTTAAAGCTGAAACTCAAGTCTTGTGTTTAAGCCCATTCAGCAAGTTTAGAGGAGTAAGATCTAGATCCCTGGTCTGTAAGACCCTGCCCTACAGCTTGATCATCCACAGGGCTGTTATCTCCCATGTGCACTCTCGGACTATGGACACAACTGTAATTACAGCATTAACTAATAAGTTATATGGCAGAGTTTCATACCAAAACCAACATTGGTTGGAAACCAAGACTACTCCCAAGATCCCTACATTCTGCTTCTTGGCAATGCTTTGCACCTCCTGCCAGATGCACCCAGGTTTCTTGATGCTACAAACAGGTTAACAGAGGGCAAGTTTAAAATTTAAAATTTTAAAAAAATGAAAGGTTACTCAAATCAATACCTGAGGCTGAGCATGAATTTTTGGCAACTAAAAGACCAGTCTCAAAAATATTCAGACTAGTTTCTAATAATGTCCAAAAGCCAGAACAGTGTATGTATTCTTCTTTTGCTCTTGACTTTCAGCAAGCAAATGATGTCTTCATTCATGAAATGCAGCTTTTCATTATACTCTGTTCAACTTTACTTGGAAAACCTGAGTTCTCCATAGAAAATAAAACAGGTAAATCTTGTCATTTAATCTCTATGGTCCTTGAGCAAACAAACCTCCCAGTGAGTAATATCTAAAGGAGATAATTTTTCTTCAGCCTCACCACCATTCTTTCTGCCTATGCTTTCCACTTGACATGGATCAAACCAGTGTGTTTTTCTCATCTAGAAAGCCCTTTTTTCCTGTAAATGTGGTTAATTATTTTCTCCATATTACAAAACGAAGAAGACCTACTTGCCTTACTGCAGCTATCAATAATTACAAATTCAGAAACTAAAACCAGTTGTTCTCTTTTTTTTTTTTTTTCCCTCGTTGCAAACTGTAGTCACTATGGCAGCCAGCCAGCAGCAATAGTAGACCTAAAGATGCTAATAACACAAAACCCAGAGCATATTGTGCCAAGGCTGGGTCTGCAATCAGCTCAGCACGGAACTTACGACCTGCAGGTTTTTCATCTCTTTTCAGACCCGAATTTGCCTTCAGGGAAACCGAGGGACGCAGGAACAGCCATGACTGGCATATGACTTAATGACCCCACGAGCTGCAGCCCACCAGCCCACAGGCAAACCCGCCGAGCCCACGGGAGGATGCTCCTCGGCCTTCCCCCGCGCCCCGCCCGCCGCTGCCCCCGCACGGCCCCGCTGCCTCCCGCACCGCTCTGCATCCTCCGCTGCACCGCCCCGGCACCCCGCGGAGCGCGGCCTGGCCAATAGGGGCGCGGGCCGCCGCAGAGCTCAGCCAATCAGCGTCAGCGCCGGTGGCCTGGGCAGGTGCATGCGGGAGGGCGCGGGGTCGGACGGCAGAGGCCGGGACCCGCCGCCCCAGGGATACCGAGCGCCCGGGGGCCGCGGCCGGGCAAAGGGCGAGCCCGGCTAGGCGGTGCGAGGGGCGTGCCGGAGCCCTGGCTGCTGATCCGCGCCTGCCTTTCCCCAGAGATGCTTCTTTTCCTTGGCCCTGGCTGCAACCCGGGCTGCCGATGCTGCCCGGATCGCGAAGGTTTCGGGAGAACATTGTCTCCTCCTCCCTTAGCCGACTGGGAAAATTAAAATAAAATAAAATAAAATAAAATAAAATAAAATAAAATAAAATAAAATAAAATAAAATAAAATAAAATAAAATAAAATAAAATAAAATATTCAAAAGCACAACAACAACAACAAAAAATTAAAATAATCAACCAGCTCTTCTCACGAGAGGACGGTCGCACCGCGGGCAGATAGAAAGCAGCACCCGAGCGCGGTGGCCCCGCGCAGGAGCCGCGCCGTGCTCCCACCCGGCCCGGTAGAGCCTCCCGGGGCGCGGGGCAGTGCGACCGCAGGTGGAGCCGGGCAGCGGCGGCGGGAGAGCTCCGCCGGGATTGTGTTTCGGCCGCGGCGCTGCGCATCGCAGGGTGTTCAGCGGAGCCCGCCCGCTGCACCCGTACATCCACCCCGTGCAGCCGGTGCTGGAGTGCGCGTCTCTCCTCGGGGCGTGGCAGGGATGGCGCCCTAAAAATGGAATGTGGCAGAATTATTTCTACCTGGGTCTCCCCTTGTTCTTTGTGTTTCCATTTAGCTGCTGCAAAGCAGTTTAAAAAAAAAAAAAAAAAAAAAAAAAAAAAAAAAAAAAGTAAAACGTTATGTTTTGGTTTAGGTTTTTTTCTTCTTCACTTGGGTTGTTTGCGGCTGGTTGTATTTAGTTCAGTTCGTGTTTCATTTCTTAATTCGTTAAATGTTAGGTATACAGACCTTTAATTCACACAGATTGACTGCCCAGAGTACTAGCCCAAGTATTACTATTTGATGGGACACTTCTATTAAAACACACAAACTCCACTGGCAGGTAAACAATTCCCGGATCACAGTTTTGTTATTCTACCCTTTCCACGACCTCGTAACGTACCTGACGCGTCTCTCCCTGGCACCATCTCCATGGCAGGTGCCTTCCTTTGGGAAGGGAACAGCTAACTACTGAAATGAAGAACTGGCCGGCTAAATTCCGTGTTCCGCTGCCGGTGCTATAAATGACAACAGGATTTTCGACTCCCCCGACAGATGAGCAAGATGCCTCTCTCAGCAGGAGAGACCGTTTCCATTTACTTCCATGATGGAAACACAACTTGCGTCCTGGGATGAAAGCGAATCGAGTAGGTGGGTATTTACTGCACAAGGCCAGAATTTAAAAAAAAAAAAAAAAAAAAAAAAAAAAAATCCTAAATCCTAAAACTTTTTAATCTAAATGAAAGATTTAGATCTTTCCTTTAAAGGTAATCCAAGCCTGGCATTTGAATTCCCATTTCCTATTACTGTCAAGCACTTTTAGCCTTAAGTGAGAAAAAAGAGGATCGATTTTGTATCTGTGATTCTTTCAGTTTTGTATCTGAGATGTTCAGATGCTGCAACTAATTTGATTCTATTTTACCGTGCGCCACCTACACCCTGGACTGAAGTAGAGCCCGATCCTGGAAACTCACAGCCTTCTAACTATCCGCAACAACCGAAGAGATTTAGCATCTTCTTCAGAGTTGTCAGCCACTCAAAATCAAGAAGCAGGGTTCCCTCTCGTCTCCTGTGCCTGCCTGATTCCAAGCTGCCCCCGAAAGCACCAGCTCGGACATGAGCGGGGAGGGACAGCCGCGCAGCTGGCGGGGCACTGTCGGTAGTAGCGTCACGCCGTTTGGCGGGGTGGCCTGGAGAATTTTCCAGGGGAAACAGATCTTTTTCTGACAGTCTTTTTTGAAGTTGAAAGCGTTTCAAGAGTTTCAAAACAACAATACATGGAGATTTTTTTCCCTCAGATAAAAGTAACAAATATTCTAAGGAAGAATGTTTGCAAAAGGGGGACGTTTGACAAAATCCAAACAGATAAAGCAGACTAATAATGTTCATTTTAACTCTCTGCCCCGGCCCTGTGAAGAAAAAAAAAAAAAAAAAAAAAAAAAAAAAAAAAGAAATTAAAAAATCTTAGGCATAGGGAAGAATGGATTGGATTTGGGTTTCGCTGGTTTGTTTTGCTGAGGGAAAGAAGGCAAATGCTCAGATATTCAGGGGCAAATTATTTAGAGCTTGACCCAAATAGGCTGAATACAGAAGGATCTGGGCCGAGCTGCCGAGCATCAGAAGCGTTGTGGAGAAAGACAAGATCCTGCTGACAGCACTTCAGGGAACAACTAGACAAACAGTAGTTTGTCAGTAACTTTATTAAAAAATAAAAATAAAAATCGCATGACAAACTGGAACCAAGACCAAAATACTGTATCCACTGTACATAATTCATTAGAAAACAAACATACACCACATTTGTATTCTACCAAGCAGAGAGTGTATTTCCTTTAAAATTATATAATGCGTGCTTTAGATGCATGCTTTTCAATATTTATTTTACATTTGTTACTCAAATATTATCTGTTATAAATAATTGCAACTTGATCAAATGGTGCACCTGTTATTATATGCGAACCTCTTCAGTGCTGCAACTGTGGCTTTTTGTTGCTTTTTTTTTTCAAAAAGCTGGTGGTATTGCTTTATTAGGACTCGAGAAAGCACGTCTGAGGTGTCAGATAAAGTGTACAGATGCCGGAGGCGCTTTCAGACCTGGGGATGCTGTTGAGCCCCACGGCTCGGACTGCTGAAACAAGTGACGGGAGAGCACATAGAAAAAAAAAAACATTTCCAAAAGGCACAATTTCCTCGACACAAAGGTACAATAAAAATATATGGCCACTGAAATGCGGGCGCCTATGGGGAAGCGGTGCCTGCCCCGTGGGATCCCGGGCCCGTCAGGGGTTCTTCCCCACCCCAGCCTTTTCCCGACACCGCGGCTGCAGCCCGCGCTCTCCCGACTGCCCCGCCGCCCGCGGGGGCCTGCGCGCCCGCGCTACCCGCCACACGGCCTCCGGTGGGACCGCCCCGGGAGGCCAGGAGCTCAGAGTAAGTGGGAGGGGGGTCTGCAGCGCGCCCCCCGCCCAGGCCCGGTCGGCTCCTGCATCACTGTTCTCGGTTCCTGCTGCGGCTCTCCGGGTCGCTCTGGTCGTCGGTGAAGCAGACGTCCACGTCGCTCTCGTTGTCAGTCTTTTGCTCCTGCTCGGGGTGCGCGTAGCCAGAGTCACTCTTGTCCTCGGCCGCCTTGCCGAGGCTCTGCCCCGGGTGCCGGGACTTGACGTGCCGCTCCAGGTCGCGGCGCCGCACCAGCACCTTGCCGCAGTACTCACAGCGATAAGGCGTGTTGCCCTCGGCGTGCAGGCGGATGTGCTTGTTGAGGTTGCTGGGGTCCC
Source organism: Hemiprocne comata (assembly GCA_020745705.1). NCBI lineage: Eukaryota > Metazoa > Chordata > Aves > Apodiformes > Apodidae > Hemiprocne > Hemiprocne comata. The sequence continues at coordinate 115,885,040 of CM036588.1, read as the reverse complement.
CGAAGGGCCGCAAGCAGACCTTGCACTTGAGAGGCTTGTAGCCGGTGTGAGTCCGCATGTGGATCTTCAGCCCGTACTTGCGGGAGTACAGCTTCCCGCAGTACAGGCACAGGTGCCCGGTCTTGGGCTTCCCGCCGGCCGCCCCCGCTGCCCCCGCTGGCAGAGCGTCCAGCCGCCCACGGCCCTTCTCGGCCGCCAGCTCGGAGAGCTGCTGCGTGTGCATGGCGATCTCCCGGTCGATGCTGGCCAGCGAGCCCAGCTCGGCGGCATGCAGCCCGGCCGCCGGCCCCCCGAAGTACGACACCGACTCGGGGTACTTGAGGAGGCCGCCGAGGTGCAGCTTCAGTGGGTAGTAGGGCGCGGCGCCGTACAGCAGCTCCCCGTTGTAGACGGTGAGTGGCATCACCGGCAGCCCGCAGTCCCCCGTGTACGCCTTCAGCCCCTCGAAGGGCGGCAGAGCGAAGCGCTCTAAGGCTCCTCCGGGCAGTGGCGGGTAGCGGGCGGGCGGCAGCGCGGCGGCGGGCAGCCCCCGCTCCACCTGCCGGAAGGCCGAGGCCTCCTCCAGGGGCGAGAGCAGAGGGAAGGCCCGCAGCCCGCCGCCGCACGCCAGCCCCGCCGCCGCCGCCGCCGCCGCTGCCGCTGCCGCCGCCGGGGGGGCGGCCTCGCCCGGCAGCGCCCCGCACTTGGGCGGCGCCTCGGCGGTGGCGCGTCCCGCCTTCAGTCCCCCCAACAGCTTGGAGAAGCCGAGGGCGGCGGCGCCCCGTGCCTCCTCCCGCAGCGGCCCGGCGGGGCGGAAGGCCGAGCGCGCCCCGGGGCAGAGCGCCAGCCCGTTGCCTCCCGCCGGGCCCAGCAGCGGCCCCGGCCCGCGGGCGGCCCCCACGCTCATGTCCAGAGCACGCTCCTGCTCCTCTTTGCCAGACGCCCGCTTGGACAGCCCCGGCTTGGCCAGCGGCGGGGAGGCGGCGGCCGCCTCCCGCTTGACGGGCTCCCGCGGGCCGCAGCCGTGGGGCGGGTGGCCGCGCAGGGCAGCGGCTGGAGGCTCCTTGGCGGGAAGGCCGAAAGCAGCCGCTGCGGGCCGGCCGTGGTCGTGGTGGAGGAAGGGCCGGCTGTGGCTCAGCGCGCAGTGGAAGTGGACGTGGGCCTTGAGGCTGTTGGGGTATTTGAAGGTCCTCCAGCAGTACCAGCAGATATACCGCTCCTCCCCTGCGGAGGCAAACAGAGGGAGCCGTAAGCGGCGGCTGCTCATCCCGGCGCATCCCCGGGCATCCCCGCGCATCCCCGCGTCCCCTGCGCACCGGCTCCCACCCGCCATGTCGCGATGCGGGACCTGCGCGGTGCGGACTGCGCTCCCGCGGACGAGGCGCCGTGGCGCCGGGGGGAGCAGCTGCTGCCGCGAGTCGTCTGTCGGGGGGCCCATCTGTTGGCGTTTGCAGAGGAGGTAGCGTATGTCAGGGAGTCGGCTGCAGCGAACAAAGGCCAATCTAATGATCGTGAGCCCCTCATTACGCGGCGAGACAATGTCCGATATGTATGGGCCATATGTAATCGTTCCCTTTCAGAGGACAATGCCCTTTCTGCCCCGTCCCCTAAACATTTCGGCTTCTCTGAAGCGGAACAGACCTCGGTGGCCGCGGCTATGGTGACTACCCGGCACGGCGGAGGCACAGGTTTACCAGTACCCCTCCTGGGAATGGTCCAATACCAGGAGCCTGTCTCCAACCCCGACGGTGAAACGATGCCTCTGCGGACAACCTGTCCGGATAACGGATAACTTTAATTTCTTTCTTTCTTTCTTTCTTTCTTTCTTTCTTTCTTTCTTTCTTTCTTTCTTTCTTTCTTTCTTTCTTTCTTTCTTTCTTTCTTTCTTTCTTTCTTTCTTTCTTTCTTTCTTTCTTTCTTTCTTTCTTTCTTTCTTTCTTTCTTTCTTTCTTTCTTTCTTTCTTTCTTTCTTTCTTTCTTTCTTTCTTCCTTTCTTTCTTTCCTTCCTTCCTTCCTTCCTTCCTTCCTTCCTTCCTTCCTTCCTTCCTTCCTTCCTTCCTTCCTTCCTTCCTTCCTTCCTTCCTTCCTTCCTTCCTTCCTTCCTTCCTTCCTTCCTTCCTTCCTTCCTTCCTTCCTTCCTTCCTCTCTTCCTCTCTTCCTCTCTTCCTCTCTTCCTCTCTTCCTCTCTTCCTCTCTTCCTCTCTTCCTCTCTTCCTCTCTTCCTCTCTTCCTCTCTTCCTCTCTTCCTCTCTTCCTTCCTCTCTTCCTTCCTCTCTTCCTTCCTCTCTTCCTTCCTCTCTTCCTTCCTTCCTCTCTTCCTTCCTTCCTCTCTTCCTCCTTTTCTTCTCCCTTTCTCCCGTTCTTTCTCTCTCCCGTTCTTTCTCTCTCCCTTTCCTTTCCTTTCCTTTCCTTTCCTTTCCTTTCCTTTCCTTTCCTTTCCTTTCCTTTCCTTTCCTTTCCTTTCCTTTCCTTTCCTTTCCTTTCCTTTCCTTTCCTTTCCTTTCCTTTCCTTTCCTTTCCTTTCCTTTCCTTTCCTTTCCTTTCCTTTCCTTTCCTCTTTCCTTTCCTTCCCCTTTCCCTTTTCCCCTTTCCCCTTTCCCTTTTTCTTGCACTTTCCTTCTCCGTTGTCTCCTCTCCCTTCTCCTCTCCTGTCTCTTTCTCTATCTACATGTATCCTTGTCTTTCTCTCTCGTTCCTCCCCGTCACACCGAAAAGACGTTTCAGAAGCCCCCGGGTTTCCCTGAGCTGCTGCCCGCCCTACCCGTCCCCAGCTGACCCTCACTCCTGAGTTAATGCACCGCAACCCCAAAGGCGAAGCCAAGTGCCACACAGAAAGGAAAGGCAGCTCCAGGCCTAGGGCCAGCTCCTCACTTTTCGGGGGGTCCTTTGGGGGATGAGATGGGGCACAAGCGGCCTCGGCGCTGCGCTCCGCAGCAGCCAGGGCACTCGGCGGGGCGGTGGGTCACCGAGGCGAACACGCTGGCTGCCACCAGCCTCCCGAGAGGGCTTTTCGTGCAGCGTTTGGGCCGGGGATCAGCCGGTGGCACTCGGTGCACCCCGGGCGGCTACGGCTGGTGCCTGCGTCTCGTTGCCCGTGTCCTTGCCGTCCTGCCCAGCTTGCCGTGGAGCGGCGTTCCGGGGCTGTGCAGCAATATGAAGTCGGTGGACGTGGTTTTTCGCCCTGTCGAGGAGGGGGGAGGGGGGGGGGGGCGTGTTTTCCGGGGCGGGGGGCGGGGGGGAGCGAGGAAGTGTGGGCAGCCGAACCACGGCTGCAATCCCCCCGCTGTACACTGGGAAAGGGGTAAAGGGGCGACACGGACGGCAGGCGTGCGGTGGGCACGAACCTCCGCGGGCTCCGTCCTGCCGCCTTCACTCGCCGTTGCGGATCTCCCCAGCGGGACTGCTTGGCCCTGGCTGTCCTCGGCAAAAGCGTGGCGGGACCGGCTGCCTCCCGAGAGCCACTGAGCCCGGCCCGGCGCTTTCATCTCCAACCCAGAAACCATCGCTCGGTGCAAAGAAGGAAAAAAAAACACAAACAAAAAACCCAAAAACAAACAAAAAAATAACAAAAAGCACCTCTTTCTCATCACGGTACGACCAAATAAATGGGGTCAAGTACAGAAGGTTTCCAAAGTTTTGGGTTTGGTGTTTTGTTAAAAAAGAAAAAAAAAAAAAAAAAAAAACCAAAAAAAAAAAACTCTCTGAATTTCTTCCGCACGGTTTTTGGGTTGTTTTTTTGGTTTTGGGTTGTTTTTTTTTCGGCCTACTATCCTTAAACGAAGAGCGCTTCAGCATTTTTATACACTTATTCTGAGTCCGTATTAATTAGCCTGGAAACAGTGGGGCTGGAGGCACAAGCGATCAGCAGGGTCAGTCTGCAACTAAGCCTCACTTCAACAGGGCGAGGAGGATGCCACACGCTGGGTGCCTCAAGCAGACCTGATCTTTCTTTCCTGTATTTCCTCCGAGCAGCACTGGTACCCATCCACTGGCAAGGGCTGCTGCGTTGAGGGGACAGAACCCAGCACAATGATCTCCTTCCTGCAGCTGAAACTTCGCCAGAGCTTTTAGAAGGGGTGACCCTCCGCAGACCCATGGCCTCGCTGCCCTTGTTAGGAGGGGACACAGACGTGACCAAGAGCTTCTTTTCTGGGTATAGTTTTAGTACAAGGAGGGATTTGGGCTCTCGTGCATGGCAGGAGTTGGATGAGGAGTGAGGTGCCAGCGCCCGCCGTTTCAGCTATCATCGCTCCAGGCCGGATCCTGATAATCCCGAGGAGTAGCCAGCCCTGAGGGGCGGGGAGGGCTCAGTTCAACCCCCACCCCCTCCGCCACAGATGGTGCCCCTGCTCCCTTCTCAGGGACACCGCCAGGCCGAAAGATCTTCTCTGTAGGGCCGGAGCAGGTGAGGTCCCCTCGCCGCCGATGGAGCGGGCTTAGCCCGAGGTGAGTGGGTGTCCACAGGTCGCGCCCAGCCGCTGCCGCCGCCCTGGGACCCGGCCTCTGCCCGCCGAGATCAGCGCCGTCGGAGCAGCCCGACAGATCAACAACGAGGGGGTTCGTGTTCCTTCCCCTCGTTTAATGTGCTGCCACCTTACCGGTTTTGTTAACATTGGTGTAATTCCAGCTAAGAATCAGCTGCTGCCAACAAGCGGTCCCAGAGCTGTCTTCCCCTTCCCGATATCCTCGGATATCCTTATATCAGTGTAATTGGACGCCGACTTAATTTTTACCCAATGCATCCTATTTTATAGGGACTACCCGTTTTGACTTGACAATGTGAATCTGCCCACAAGATAACCTGAAAAGTGTCTCTGAAGCTCTGAACGAGGAAAGCGGTATTTTGAAAACCTACAAAGCCAAATTGCTGTGTCGCATAACAACACTAGCCTTGTTGTATAAAAATCCAATTTGCCTATCAAAAGATCAATAAATTGTGCCGATGACGAAACGACTCGAGGCACAGGGGCCCTCTGCATACGCTACCGAGTTAATAGATCACCCTTTAAATATAAGCAGATGGAGTCTTAGTTTAAAGGGTGGCAGGTTAAAAGTCCCCGCAGCTGTGGTGGCATTAATTTTTCTGAGGGCACAAATTCGAAGGGCCCACGTTTACCTACCGCAGTTTCAGCTCCAGTCAAAGGTGTCAATTAAGGAAGGTTTGTTTTGTTTCATTTAATTTGGTTGCTCTGCAATGAATGCCCGCATCTGTACCTTTCTCGTCGTGCGTCGGGGTGGCCGTGACGGGGATGTCAAACCACTGCGCCAGAGGGTTGGAGTACCAGACGGTGAGCTCCTCTCCCGGCTGGACATCTCGCAGCGCCCGGTAGAAAATCTGAGAGGGGAAGAAAGGAAACTCCTTCAGGAGGTTCGAGAGGGGAGGCAGGTGATGGGGAGCGGCGTCAGGCCGACCCGGAGCCGCGAGTGGGGTACCTGTCCTCCTGGCAGATCCGCAACAGCCTCCAGCGTCTGCTCTTGGGAGTTTCGGGCAGCCCGGATTAACCCTATCCACTCCAGAGCTGAGCTCCCGGCTTCATCCACTAATTCCCCTCTCACCATCCGCACCTGGAAGACAGGCGGCACCGCTGTCACTTCCACGCCAGACGAAACAGAAAGAAAGCAAAAAGCTTATCCGTGCCCCTGCCTGCCCCCTCTGCCTTGCCCGGCGAGCCTGCTTTCCCACACCGGGCAGGTGTTTGGGCAGCGCAGCTCGGAAACAGCAGCGAGAGCACCTCGTTTTCCCGCCTGTTTGCCTCTTCCATCCTCACCCCCCGTGGGGTAGCACCTTCCTCGACTCGCAGGTGCCTTGGGAGAGCTGCGGCTGGCCTGGAGGCGCTTGCTGCTCTGTGGGGGTAAGGATGGAAGAGCCCGGTCCCGGCGAGGGGAAATCGGATTTTCCCCTTGGGTGGCACTAGCCCAAACGCAACTTCTTCAGTCGCAGCTGCCGCTCTATGAAATGCCCAAACAAGATGTTAATTTTTTTGAAGAGTTTGTGCAGCCTCTGAGTCCGTGCAAAACAATTGCGACATATACGACTTGTCGGGAAGCAGGGAGGGAGAAAGGGGAGAGGATTTTCCTTAGCTACAAAGTCTCTGTAGCCCCATACTTCATAATCTGCCTGCCTATACAAAGAGAAAATGAAGTGCCCATTCCCTGAATGACCGTGCAATAAAAGTCATCGGAACAAAGCAGTCTAAAGCGAGAAACCAAGGGAGCCAGATGAGAAATAAATTTGAGTGGGCTGGCAGAGCGTTTAAAAACAATTAAAGGGCATTAAAAATCCGAGCGGAACGCGTGAGCCGCGGCTGCCCGGGGGATGAAAGGAGGGCTCTCATCCTCAGCCCCCTGAAGAGCCTGATGGACGGGGCGAGTACCCTTCACCGCCTCCTCCTCGCTCCTTCCCAGCTCGGACATGGACTGACCCCGGAGCCGGCAGCCAAGTGTCCGTTACCTCCTCCTGCTCCGCTTGTGCAGGTTATTTGCGGCTCCGGGGGTAGGAGCTGGTCCGAGGCTTTGCGAGGAGGCCGAGCTGCGCTGGGCTGCCACGACACCTGCGACCCGCACCCCGCTGCCTCCTCCGGGGGACCACCGGCCCCCGTCCAAGCCCCTCGGCCGAGGACAGCGATGGAAGGGCATAAACCCGAGCCAAACGCAGAAATAAAACCGTGCACCTGCCTCTCCCCCTGCTCCTTCCTCGGACAAAACCCGGTAAAAGCCACATGCCCTCGTCTTGACAGGGCTCCAGGGGCCAGGACCCAGCCGTGGCATGTCCTGGCCCTGCCGGGTAAGGGGTGATGCAGACACCACGGGCCGGGGACCGGGCGGCGGAACCAGCGTCCACCGGCACCGGACACGGGGCACCGGCACGGGGCTGCGGAGGCGCCTTTAGCACGTCTGTGTCCAAGGCAGGGAGCGTCCGTTCCTTCGGGAGAGCCCCTGGGTCTCCTGGCCTCACTGTGAAGGCCGGCCGGGCTCGGGGAGCCCCGGTGCTAGGGAGGAGTGGGAGAGGGCACGGGCGGGCAGGCTTTCCTGGCAAAGCCGCGAGGAGACATCTCGGGACGCTCTGGAAACGCTTCCCTTTCCTTTCCTGGCTCTCTCTAAGAAGAAAGGATCGAAGAGGGAAGGGGGAAGAGCAGCCTCTTCTCCCAAACCAGCTTTCCCCGAGCCAACGAAAAAGCAAGGTCCAGCGGTGCAGGAGAGACCGTAGAAAAAATACCTTTTTTTTGGGTCCTGGCTCCCTGCGGTCTGACAGGTACTTGCCCAGTTTGAAGATGCCCGGCACAGGACCCAGCCGCAGCCCGGCCGGGATGCAGGTCTCCGCGCTCACGCTGATGGCCGGAGCCCTGCTGGTTTGCATCTCTGCCTCTGGGTGGGAGCGCTCGGGAACCCCAACTACTTAAGGGGGCCGGAGTGACAGCGGCGGCGGCGGGGAGGATGAGCACAGGCGTATCTCCGCCCGCAGAGTGACGCGGCGGTGTGCGAACGCCGGCTTTTCAACGGGAGCAGGAGGGGTACCCCTTGGCAGGGGGATGCTCTGGGGCGCAGAGTTTGGTGAGAGAGTTTGGCTCCTCGAGCAGCTGCGGAGTCCCATCCAAGAGGGTCACATGGAGCCTTTCCCTAACCCTCCTGCATAATCAGGCTGAGTGAATGGCTGGCAGACAATGGGCCAGGCGACCTTCCCATTCCTAAAAATCCAATTTGTCAAGGGCAAAGAAAAGGCGCTGGTGAATCAAAGGTCTGGAGGGACCATTAATCCTCAGCATGGGGTATTGTCCCCGAGACAGTTACGATATTTTAAGTGACAAATCCACTGTATAATTTCTCCATAAATTTTACTTCCTTTTATTGTTCCTCGACAAACCAGTTTTGGAAAATAAGTGACTATTTTAAGTCTACTTGGCTGAGCCTTTTGAGGTTTAATATACTTCAAAGATTTTTAATTCTCTTCCCTTGGCTGTATTGTAAAGGAGATTAAACAAAGAGATGGGGAATGTTTTGAGGACTTGTTAACTTCTATTGATTCCCGGCGTGTGCCATACAGAAATTGGGCAGGTACTTGATGGGAAAACACCAGAAAATACCTACACTTTTTTTTTTTCTTTTTTTAAAGAACGACCATATTACCATTTCAGTGGGTTGGTTTCAGGCGAGTAATCTGTTCAGAAGAGCTTTGATCATTAAGGAGGATGAATAGCACAAAATATGAGCCGCTGCATCCCTTGTAAAACACAAACCGCTGCATCTGCCAGGGCTGGGGAAGATGTCTCTGTCATTCTTGCGATTAGGAAATAGAGACAGGAGGAAATAGAGACATACAGCCACCAGGAAACAGAGAGATGGCCAGCAGATAACACAGATGTCTAGCGAACAGCGTGCAGCTGGATTCCTCGTTTAATATATCCACAGGTTCCTCTCCCACACGCAAAATCGTTTACAACGAGACTATTTTCGGAGAGGCAACCTACAAAAAGCTACTGTAAATAAAGCCAGAAACAAGTGATTCGAGGAGAGTGCACCTAAGTCCCTCCTCTTCGCATAAATATTTCAATTAAGACGCAACGAGGCGCTAGGATTAAGTCACCTTCTAATTCAGGCTAGATAAACGTCCCAATAATTTTCCAAGAACTGAAAAGGAAAGGTGTGTGACTTTTTTCTTATGCACATGCAACACTCCAGATGTGCGTGTTGGACCAAAGAGCACAGTAACAAGTTAAATTTTTCACTATCGCTTTTAGAGTCCCGTCTAATTCCCACTAGCAGGTTTTCTCTGCTCCGTACCTCGCAACTCTCCAAAAAGAAGAATTCCTAACCTTTTTTCCAGCAGAGAAATTGCACAGGCAGATTTTATCCACTGCTTTCAGAAGCAGTTACAGGTATGGAGCTTTTTTTCCCCTTCTCTGCCGTTTTTCTAATAGTCGGACCTAATAAATTTCAAAAGAAAAAAAACAACAGCTACGCTTAGAGGTGTATCTGCCGGTAGGGGCCGGGTAACTGAGCGGGCTCTTCTCAGGTAACCCTGCTGTCTGTAACACAAACCTTGGCACGTCACTTTCGATGTGATGGTTAGGGTGGGCACTGTTCTGGGTTTGTTTGCCCCCCGTCAAGCCTGGCACCGTGGGAGGAAAGGCCACAGGGATGCGCAAGGGGGGCGAGAGCGATTTGGAACCGGCGCGTCTCAGGAGTTGGCAGTCGCAAAGATGCTCTTCTCCTCTCCCTGTCCGGCTCCTTTCCTGGACCGCAGTGAAAGCTCAGCCTG